>JAVLUX010000010.1:4100000-4797500 GCA_032164185.1 Moxostoma hubbsi | reverse complement strand
CACCTTCTAATCTGCATATTTAAATATCCTAAACTAGCCAACTGCTGATAGGTGTATAAATTCAGGTAGAAAACTGAGAGTTTCAAGTCTAATTTCTGTTGTAATAGCCGAACAATAACAGTCCTAACCCATGGTAATAAAAAAACATTGCAACATGCATAACAATGCATTCAAAATCATTATTTTTTTAGCATCAATTGCATGCAAACATACATTCGGGTTCAACAGGGCTTTAAAAAGAGTTTTTGTTAGTGGGATTAATCGTTATGTAATTCATTCAGTTTATGCAGTCTAAAAAAAGCATCATATTTGATTACAGATCTGCATCATAATGATTTTTCTTTGGAAATCAGACAAAAATTCCACTCATTCCATTTAGCTTCTTAAGACTCGAGCACATTTAGATGCTCATTTGTGTGATGAAGTGGGACCAATGACTTAACGAATCATATGTTTGTGTTTATTTGTCCAGCTGCAACGACCTGATTATATCAGAAGAATAAACACTACAAAATGCACTGAAGTGAAAAATATGAACATTATTTAATAACTGATTCTCTGTAATAAACAATTTGAAAATATTTTACAAGGAGTCACAGACACAATATTTTACAAATGTTCCCTTTGTCTTTTTTTTGTTGTCTGTACAAAAAAAGAAAGAAATGGAGCAACGTAGACCCAGACACAAGGCACTGAGCCCCCAACACACGATCCATTAAACAAACGAAAGAAAAATACGCTCACCATGATATCAGACCTCCACTCATGAATATTATCAGCAGTACTGTGATTCTATTTTTGGATTGTTAATACATTGTTAAACCTCACTCATGTTAAATTCAGTTTCTCCTTTTTTTTTTTTTTTTTTTAAATATATATATATATATATATGTATTTTTTTTACACATTTGTCACGGAGCACCAGACTAAAGACTACGTAATCACACACATATCTCGCTGATGGAAATGCGCCTACAAGGATGTCGCTTTGGAGGGGGAGTGTCTAAATGAATGACTCCTCCCAGTTGGTGGGGTATAGAGCAGACCCCTCCCCTTGTGCAAGCTGCTTCCTCTTTTTAGCTTTTCATTATGAATACTATTTTTTCTCTTTTTTTTATTTGGCAAAAGCAAATCTTTCAGACCACTTAAAAACAAGGTGTTTAGAATTGTGACAAAAGACAGACGCATTCATGATCATTTAATCGCGGTGTCTTGCCAAAAATGTGTTTCGGTAACATGGGCAGTTCCGTGCCCCTGTACATCTACAGTGTTCCAGTATTGAGACAATGATGCACTTTCCTCAAGAAATACAATTAAAACAAATAAAAAGTGTTACAAAGTTTTGATATAACTCAGTAGAATAAAGAACAAGGCATATTTCCACCTTTTAAAGCACTTTCTTTGCTAGATATGAAGTTAAATTGCAGTTTGTTTTCATAATCAGGCAAAAAAAACAACAACAAAAAAAAAACAAAGTAGATAAGTTTCGACATTAAATTAATAATTCATGCAAATATGAAAATTCTGGTCATTTACTCACCTTCATATTGTTCTAAATGGATTTTAGGAACAGGGTAAAATTTAAAGGGATAGTTCACCCAAAAAATGAAAGTTCTCTCATCATTTACTCACCCTCATGCCATTCCAAATGTGTATGACTTTCTTTCTGATGTAGAATACAAATGAAGATTTTAAGAAAAATTGTTTTAAAATAAATATCTCCTCCCTGCCCAGTAGGTGGCGATATGCACAAAAAATGCGAATTGCCAAAAACAAACAAAGTAGTATGTGAAAGTCGAGATTTATAGTAAAAAAAAAAAAAAAAAGGACTCACCCACACGTATCACTTCTAAAGACATGGATTTAACTACTGTGGAGTCAAATAGATTACTTTTATGCTGCATTTATATGCATTTTGGACCCTCAAAGATCTGGCTACCATTAACTTTGTATGGACCTACAGAGCTGAGATATTCTTCTAAAAATCTTCATTTGTGTTCAGCAGAAGAAAGTCACACACATCTGGGATGGCATGAGGGTGAGTAAATGATGACAGAATCTTCATTTTTGGGTGAACTATTCCTTTGTCGTCACTGAAAATTTTTCGCTAACACCGTATCTTTAACATTTCTTTTGTGCTTTCGATATATATTAAAACTTGTCGAATTGTGTTTTTGAAGCTTGGACTTTTGTTTCACATTTTTGCCAATTGACAGACCTTGTACCAATTCACTTTGATAATATGAAACATAATTTATTTGTGTTTCACTTAAGAAATAGAGTCATTCTTTCTGACTCCAGTCAGGTCTCCCAAGCAACCAAATTGGGCCAGTTGCTAGGGAGGGTAGAGTCACATGAGATAACCTCCTCGTGGTCACTATAATGGGGTTCTCGCTCTTGGTGGGGTGCGTGGTGAGATGTGCATGGACGCTGCGGAGAATAGCGCGAAGGCTCCACGCGCTTAACAAGCCACGTGATAAGATGCATGGATTGACGGTCTCGGAGGCAACTGAAATTCGTCCTCCGGCACCCGGATTGAGGCGAGTCACTACGCCACCACGAGGACCTACAGCGCATTGAGAATTGGGCATTCCAAATTAAAATTAAAAAGAAAAAAAAAGAAAGCGAAACTTTCTGGTTTGGAACGACATGAGATTGAGTAAATGATGACATAATTTACATTTTTGGGGTGAACTATCTCTTTACCTTCTCACACCTCACATCATTTCCATTTTTGCCATAAAGGTCTTCAGTTTTTTTGTTTTCTTCGTACAACACCGTGTGACCGTGCACATATATTTTGAAACAAGAAGTTATTCATGTTTTTTTTGTCATTAGTTTTGTCAAATATAAATTCAGGAACAACGTGTGTTTTATATTGTTGAAGGATTCAGAAATTCGTCAGAATGTGCTTTACGCCATTTAAACATATGAGTCATAGTTGATATTGTGAGGATAAGGATTGCATTCAAGTTCATATAAGTGATACTGTATGTACAGTCCATTGAATCAAACCTGACATTTAAGCATATACATCAAATATCCTCTAAAATCAATTAGTTCTGAAGGTGGTGTCCACTAGCATCAGTGTCAAACATGCACCATTCACCTCTCAAATAAAATGTCTATAAAATACATGACACATCATGTTTTAACTGTTTGTGAGAAAACAATGAGAACAATAAAGGAGTAGATTACCCAAAAATTACATTCTGTCATCATTTACTCACCCTATGATGTTCCAAACCCTTGTATGGTGCTTTTTTGAAGCTCGGTGGTCTCAGGTAACTATATATATTTGTTAAAATGTTAAGAGCAGTTTGACAATTTTGTAAAACATCTGATTTTTTCCATGCAATTAAGATCATATCAGTTTTATACAAAATGAGGGTGAATAAATTGACAAAATGGAATTTTTGGGTGAACGTGAACATTAATTGCAGTGTTTTAGCACGGATTGCATTGAGACAGACAGATATGAAACATTCGTTTGACACTTTTGTGTTATCATTCCTGCAACACCAACAATGACGATACTCTCAAAAGCACTTCGCATAAAATTGTCTATTTTTCACAGTTATTTCAAATACTTCATAACAGCAAACATTGATTCATTTCCTCAACCATTAGTAAACCTACAAACACATATATAAACTCACTCCCTCAAACAAACCAGACGAAAAACATCTACTGCAGGTTAACTCTATAACCAGAGCACCTCCATTATGAAGCTTAAAATGCATCGGGCTGATGTAAAGCGGTCAGTTTTGCAACGCTTAACACCTAATTTACCCATACTCAGTCACAAGAACTTCACCCACAAAAGTACACTCTTAAAAAGAAAGGTTCTGGAATCAGAAAAGGGTTTTATATGGGAAAGTTTTAATCTTCTAGTTGCTTCAATGAAGCCAGGAATCAATAGACTGATCTGAAACTCTGTACTGCAAGAGCAAGAACCTTGTAGCCAACTCAAGAACCCAATGGACCATAAGACGCCATATTTGACACTAATTGGATGCAAATGAAAACGAGTACATTGCATTCAGTGTGTTTTATACTGTCTTTAGGTCACGTCTCATGTTTACAACCCATGTTTTCTGGAGTCTTTGCAATGTTTTGTCCACTTAACGATCAGCAGCAAGTGCAAGGCTACAGTACAACCCATTGATCAGCCTGTACTTCTATCCATCAGAACTTCATTTTCATTTGCGTACAACTAGTTATTTATAAGAAGGTTCTTTGCTGAACATAAAGTGCTACAAAGAACCATTGAGTAACCTTATAGTGTAAGTGACAAGGTCCTACAAATGTGCAGGTCTTTCCAAGACAATGCTTAAGACGGCTCCACAACATATGATGGTCTTTGTTAACGCATGTCTTTACTTTATATTGAAGGTGATGGCCATCGAGATGGGTGAATATAAAATGTTTGACGAGCAACTGAGGATCAGTAAATAAGGATCTGAGCTCATTTACTGACATTGTAAATGTATAAGGTGCTTCTTATGAGTTAATCAGGGTTTGTGCACGTTTACATTGAATCAAATATAAGGGATAGATCGCAATAAATCTCAATTGTAGTCTAAAGGATATAGCAAACATTGGCTTAATAATGGAGTATTTCTGTGGTATGTATTGTATAATGTGTGCATGCACTTAAGAACTATCCAAATGACCCATTAAATCAGCCAAAACTAAAAACGGAATCTTCCATTTCCAGTTTGAAGAATTAACCTGTTATTTTTGTTCCTCCTTCTTGACTAATCTTATCAGACAGCCAAGAATTAAGATTTTTTTATTTTGACACAAAATTGGATTAAAAAATGCAAATGCACTATTTTAATGTCCAAGATGATAACTGGACGCCATTTACAGCATTAAATATGCAAGATAATGAGGGCAAGAGACAACAGTGTAGCATACTACGGTTTCAAATGTTTATCATTGAATAATGCGTACTGTTTCACATACCATTTAAAAAAATAATAGGCAGTATACAGTGTATACTATGCAGTATGCAGTGCACTAGTTTTCCATTCCGAACAGCCTCTGTTGGTTATACGGCCCATGAAACGGCTCTTACTGTAACCTTATATAGAGCATTGAACTGTCTCTATAATTCTCGTGCTCTATGATCAGTGCTGTCTAATGTAAAAGTGCATCAGGGCACAGCTAAAAGAGAATAATATAGAACTCGGCCAAAACAAGAATTTTTGCTGCAATTTCATCACATTACAAACATTTCAAAACCAAAAAATTGTTATCTTGATAACAGATAGCTACTAAAAACTGGTTAAAACATCTCTTAGGTCTGAAACATACTCTACGCAAGTACACAAAGATGGATGCAAATGTAACGAACGTTCCCTTGTACTGTGGCGGTATTAATCTCAGTACACAAGGGGGGGCGATAAGAGTTCCCTTTTAACATCTGTGCCATTAAAACAGATTATTCACTTAACTAGCTATAAACATGTCGACTTACTTAAGCCAACTTGCTCAGCAAGATTATCTTCAAACTGTTGCTCCACCATAAAGAAGAGGTTTATGCTAATGACACACTGAGATTACAATGCATACTGGCACTCGGTAATGAATTGTGTCTGGTGCATTTCAAAATGAAATGGCATCTGACATCGAACTTGTGTATTTGAAGTAGGTCTACACAATTAATTTGAATGAATAATCCCGAATACAATTACAGCGAATCGTGAAAACTGTCAATTACAACATTTTGATTTAGGCCTACTCCCATTGTGTCAAATGTTCCATTTAGTTGTTTTTATGCAGATGTTGAACATTATAACTAACTAGACATGTCTGTTGCGTAGTATAATGTTAATTATATTAATCAGAATGAATCACAATTAGAATAGCAAGGGAAATAATTGACAATTATGATTTCTGTCATAATCGTGCAGGCCTAATTTCAAGCATTTGCATTCACATACTTGTGTAGAAAATGTTTTGTGCCTTATGCATTATAAAAAATAAAACGAATCTGCTCTACAGTACAATAGTGATCACATTAACTAGAATCATGGTTTCATTGCATTACTATTCACTGACAAATCCTTCATTGTAAACAGTGGCACAAACGTGTGATCAGAGTGTGTTGTGAAGTGCTCGTTTGAACGCAATGTACAATCTGTGATTATGGAAAATTGTATGTAAATAATAGAATTAGAGTTTGCAAACTGATATCATTACATTCCATTTCAGTCCATCAATCTCTCTCCACTTACCAAATCCCTTCTTGATTGTTTGAAAACGAACACGTTCTTATAAATTAGCTGCAGTTATTATCTTACGGAGGCTTTCATGTAGTTTGCCTTGTGTTAAACTTTCCACCAGACAAACACATGAGCTGAAGACAAATTCAAACCTATTCTGATCTTGGGAGTAAAATAAAATGAAATAATAAATATATGAAGCCCTTATGAGTGATATGAGTTATAATACTGCTTTTATCTCAACATGAGTACTTCATTCACACATGTGAGCCGTTTTTGTTTTTCCTACCTCCTAATTTGGCTAGAAAAATTTGACCACACAACTAGTCTTATTTTGGCAAGAAGTAGATATAGTGCATAAATAAACAAAAGATAATTTAATAAATAACACCTATCATCTTCCCTTTCTCATTAAATATCCTAATATATGGAGGCATGTTTTTAATACTCACGTTGTTACTGATATTTTTTGATAATCACAAGTTCTGCTCTTATTTTTTTCGGTTATTTTCTTATTACCGCAAGCTAGACGGCGTCAGAATGTCCTTTAGACACAGGTTACTGTAATGGATGAGGATGACCTTTGACCTTCAGAGGTGGAGTCAAGCGAAACTTAACCCCTTACCACCGCAAAGGCGGGTGTTTTGTGAGGGAACAGTCTGTGTCGTTTTCCAACATGTCTCCTTTCCTTACGTTTGTGGCTTCCTGATTCGTAAAGACACTTTTAGCTCCTCCCACAAATTCTCTTGATTGGCAGGAGACATCAAAGTTTTGCAACGGTCACTAAGCAACAACTTGTGAAGCTAAGTGGATGAAGCAGTACGACTTGGGCTTCCATATAAGGGCAGAAGGAAGTCCCTTGTATTAACTATGACTAGAGCAACGGGGAGATAAAGGAGAAATGCAGAATTAAGGAGACAAGAAGGAGGGAGACGAGGAGAGGAGGATGGAGTTAAACAGAGGGGTGGGCCATAACAGACAGGAGGAGGAGCTGGAGGAGGAGTAAAGTAACGAGGGAAGGACGGAACGAGTGACCCCGCCCACAATCTGAAGTGTTTTCCTGTAAGAGAGACAGAAAAGAATGGGATATGGGTTCAAGTTTTAAAAATGAAGGAATGTTTCTGTGATGTATGAGTGCATGTATACGTACTAAAACATTGTAGTCGAAACAGGTTGTGGGTCCTTTTCTATACCGGGCTGTGGCTATTGTCTCGCATGTATTTGTTTCTTTGTCTGTGAAATGTAGGATGTTAAGAAATATATTTTCAACAAACTTCTGTAAAATTTCCAGATGGTATGATAAAGAAAATCCATAAAGTTTACGGTGGATAAGGACAGCGTTGGGAGTATTCATTTTGATATGTATTCCACTACATGTTAAAAATACATTCTCTGAAAAAACTAAATATCTTATGCAGTGTTGTTTCTAAAACAAGATCAATCAAACTGATCTTGTTTTAAGGATAAAAAAAAAATTATGATCCAACGTGAATTTTCTTGATAAAAAATATGATCGTGTCTGGTAACATCATGTGCATGTGACATGGCTAGAAATAGCATTTTAGCTTAGCGTAAAGCTGTCACAAGTTTCTTCTGCTCCGAACTTACTTCAAACGTACTTCTCTGTCTGCTCGTATGAATGTAACACATCATAAGAAAGTGTTTCACCGCTGTTCAAATGCACTTTGGATCGCATCATTTATATGTATAAAAGTTTTTTATCTGAAAGGACTAAATATTAAAGTAAACAAATTACAATAATATGCAAAGTAATCTCTTCAGTAATCAAAATACTTTTTGAATGTAACTGTATTCTAAATACCAATGATTTAAATTGTAACTGTAATGGAATACAATTACTTATATTTTGTATTTTAAATACGTAATCCTGTTACATGTATTTCGTTACTCCCCAACCCTGGATAAGGATACATTCTTTCTCCATCTGAGACAGTTTCTCCATTTCACAGGAGTTACAAGAGAGTCTTTCAGCCACAACAAACAGCAGGTTAGTGTTGTTTATTCTCTTAGCATGAATTAATCTGTAAAACAGACACATTAATGTAGAAAAATGGCTTTTAATTATATGAAGCATCAGTACAATAGTTAATTGAAATTAACTGAAAAATCAGATTCTGTTTTTTTTTTGTGGATCAACCCAGAATAATTGAATAATAGAGACACATCAGTTAATTGATTTTTTTCTCCTACAAGACACAAGAATCGTTTAGGAGTGCATTATCCAGGGCTGTCTTATATGATTTAACATTATCATAGAAGTGTGTCTGACCTGGAGCAGTTGTCACAGTCCTGCAGTATGTTGTAAGAGCTACTGATGTTACTGAAGTAGAACTGTGTCTGTACCATCACACAGCTCATCTCTTTGAAGTCAAATCCCTCAGCATCTACCTCATCTACACACAAACACACACATTAGATTTGATCTCGTATTGCTTCACTGAAACGATGACCCTTTACAATGCATATATGTTTTCACACAAACCTGTCATGAACCAACTATGATAGGCAAATCCATACAGCATTTGGTGAAGCAGTGACCTACAGGTTGCAACAACATAATTAAACAAACCAAATAATTACAAATGGCAACATAACTCCTGTGTTTGTGCATTTATGGTATACTGTATAAAAATGTACAATATTAACACATAATTGAGAAATGTACATTACTGTGCAAAAGTCTTATGCACATAAGATGTTTCACAAAAACATTTATCTTTAGATGGTTATTTATATCTTCAGCTTTAGTGTGTCTATAGGAAATATAAATGTTAGCCTCCAAAACATTACTTTTGCAAATAGAAAAGATTAGAATAGAAGAACTGTGAGCCCTGCTATAGGTGTCGTGGCCCCTACAAAGCCCCCCACTGAACATCATGTCAGTCTGAGATTACATGAAGAGACAGAAGCAACTGAGACAGCCTAAATAGACAGAACTGTGGTGAATTCTCCAAGAAGCTTAAAACATCCTATCTGCCAACAATCAAGAAAAACTGTCCAGGTGTATCTAGGAGAATTGGTGCGGTTTTAAATGCAAAGGTGGTCACATGTAATATTGATTTATCTTTTTTATGTTCACTGGACTTTGAATGACATGAAGTGATAAATAATTTTTTTTTATGTCAATATATTTGAAGACATCCTCACTATGCAACATTTTTCACAACTGCCTAAAACATTTGCACAGTACTGTGCATATGACATTTATTCACGGTGTGTATGTGTGTACATGTGTAAGAGTTTAGCTCACCAGGCAGCTGCTGATGTCCACCATGCAACATTTAACACATCAGCAATAGTAGGCTGAGAGAGAGAAAGAAGAATGATATAATAACTAAACATTTATTATAATCAAACTTTATCCTTGATATTGCATCCTTTCAAAGATCCATCCAGCCATTGTTTCGGCTCGCTCACTCAACCAACCCACAACATAAAGTCAAAAAAGCAATCCATCCATCCATTTATACAACCATCCATCCATCCATCCATTCATCCAAAAATCCATTTATCCATTCATCTATCAATCCATCCTTCCAAAATTCTTCCATCCATTCATTAAATAATCCATCCATCCAAAAATACATTGATCCAAATTTCATCCATCCAATTATCAATCCATAAATCCATTCCATCCAAAAATGTATCCTTTCAAAATTAAACCAATTATCTATCAATCCATCCATCCATAAAAAATCCACCAATCTAAATTTCATGCATCCATCCCATCTAATAATCCATCCCATCCATTCAAAAATGTATCTTCAAAAATTAATCCAACTATCTATGAATCCATCCATCCATCCAAAATTCATCCATCCCCAAATCTTTGCCATCCAAAAATCCATCCCATCCATCAAAAATAAATCCATCTATCCAAAAATTCAGCCGTCCATCCAGCCATTGTTTTGGCCGGCTCAACATAGTCCAACAATCCATGCATCCATCAAAAATAAATCCATCCATTCATCTATCCTCACCACAAACACTCCTCGTGGGGCGGCCCCAGTGTTGCTGCTGGTTACAGGATCACACACTGACTGGTAGTCATAAGACTGCTTGCGCTTGAAGAGGGAGTTGTTGTACAGGGCATAAAAAAGGGCGGGGTCCACCTCGCTGAAGAACGTACCAATCTACAGATGGAGGATGACCAAAGAGTAAAGAACAATATGTGCAAATATAGCTTTTTACTTGACCGTTTTCCTTTGTTCTTCCTAACCTTATTCCAGTGGTCTTTCTGATTGGACATGATGAGGAAACCTCCATCATCTATCAGATAGCACAGCAAGTCCTGCAAAGTCAGATGAACAACTTTAAATGAACACATGACTGCATTCTGACAATATTTATTTGAATCTCTTTGCTTGGTTACAGCTTACAGCAGGAAACCCTAGCCAAAGTCAATAAATTAGAAGAAACAGAAGCAGACTTACATCACTGTTGGCTTCACAGTCCATCTCACAGCCACTGGTTGGTCCACACTGAAAGAGAGAAACCAAAACTTGTGGATTTAGATTTTTCTCCCCAATTTGGAATGCCCAATTCCCATTGTGCTCTACGTCCTCGTGGTGGTGTAGTCATTCGCCTCAATCCAGGTGACGGAGGACGAATCTCAGTTGCCTCCGCATCTGAGACAGTCAATCCACGCATCTTATGACTTGGCTTGTTGAGCGCGATACCGTGGAGACCTAGCATTTGTGGAGGCTGACGCTATTCTCCACGGCATCCACGCACAACTCACCACACGACCCACTGAGAGCGAGAACCACATTATAGCGACCACGAGGGGTTAACCCAATGTAACTCTACCCATCCTAGCAACCGGGCCAATTGTTTGCTTAGGAAGCCTGACAGGAGTCATTTAGCACACCCTGGATTTGAACTTGCGACTCCAGGTGTGGAAGTCACCTGTGTGTTACTTAGAGAATCATAAGTGTTTGTGTGAGTGCATTTTACCGTTTGAGAGCTCTGCCGGTTGCTTTCAGTGTGGTTGCTTGCCAGTATCTTGAATTTGTCGGTCCAAGCTTCTAGATCAAGTTTTACACCCACAACTATCAGACAGAGTGTAAGATACAAAGACAATTTGAAACAGGAACCTTCCGGTGTTTCCTAAACCCTTACATTTACACAGTAAAATCACAGAAACTGAGATAAAGTGGCATTTTGACATAATAGTTTTACTGTTTACAACCTCTCTCTGGCCACACTATCTTTATGACCTCTATATGTTATTGTTAATACATGTATTTGAACAATACTTTAAACATAAAATATATTACACATTCACTCCTGCAAGTAAAAAGTTATTATGTTTAACCTGCAGGCTTGAGGTTTCTGGATCCAATGGTAATATCAACTGCTGTGCTAACCAGTATCCCGATGGTGTCGTTCTCTGGGTTCAGTGTATCATCATTAGCTACAGCAGGACAAGAACATAGCAGCTTTAAAAAACAGATCTATGTATTGCTTATATTAATTTAATAATAAAAAAAACATATTCCAGGATAAAAAAATTCCAAAAAATTGTATACAATTCAACATAGTGCCAGCAAAGCCTTCTCTGCATGCCCAATAAATACATATTTTTTCATCCTTTCATTCACATTCACCTTATGTATATGTATTTTCAACCCCTTTTAAATCCTAATTCATCTACAACTGAATCTTGTCGGCTGTTTCGCATCGCATGCCGAAACAACGCATGAGTCTGAGCCTCACCCCGTTAAGCCTTCTGCAGATTCTTAAGATTTCTGCAGAATTCCTCAACAGTGCAAGTGAATAGGCATTTAAAGTCAGATTGTCTAATAAGATTGATTAATTTTTTCTTGGTGGGTGTGATCTTAAGGATATGTCCCGGTAGAGGCCTTCTGGCTGGCCTTGAGTGACACAATCATACTTTATGTAATGTACATAATTCAAAATCAAAGAGCGCTAGATCAAGCAGTCTGACAAGTCGGCTGTCATCACTTCCGCTATCGCCATTAAATATACTTAAGTATAATAGAACAGATCCAAGTCCAATATTCTGATGTTTGTGTTTTAATCTCAATGTTATAGCCCACTGTTTTTCAGACTTTTGTTCCTATTCAATATGTCAATATTTATGTATTTGCTCTAAAATGGCTTAAAATTGTGTATTTTTTTCCAATCGTAGTTCAAAATGTTTAATGCACAATGTAAAACATCATCATGTTGCTTAATTTTATATGGCCAGCAAAATCTTTGCCAATATATTGTCGATCATCTCTATTTAGTCTAGGTTGTAAAAACTCACTCACCAGTGCGATAAGGCGCTCTGAAGATATATCCCTTGTTGTCCAGACTGCGACGGTAATAACCTGCGTTAAATGGTTCTGGATCTTCCTCCCATGTCTCAGCAGCCCTGATGATTTACACACAAACTTTACCTCGGCAGCCCTTTCAAATACGACAGTGACACAGATAGAGAAAGAATTAGACTTACTTATTTGGGAACACTCGAGTGACGCCTCCATCCGTGGCCGCAAAGACAGCCAAAAAGCCATACCTGGATAATCAATCACAACACACACAAACACACTCAGTAATTTCCTACTATCTGTTATTCAGGTGCGTTTTTGCATCGTCCTACGTGAATCTGCAATCAAATAATTCGTTTTGAATGTCAACATACGTGTTAAGATCTTTGTTCTTCCAGACTTTATCAACCAGCTGCCTGATGATGCCCGTGTCCAAGATCAGATTATGCAACAGGAAATTGTCACCTGTGTGGTATGATGACAAATGTTAAAATGTAGAACATTTACGTCTTGTGGCTATACTTTGTATTTGAATGTTTATATACTGGCCCCATTCACTTCTATTTTAAGTGCCTCGTTGTAACCTCGATTTTTGCTCTAAATAGTTTTTTGTGGTAATCGATATCATGCCACAAATGACGTCAATTTAGCATAAATTGTATTGAGTCCAAACGTTCCTTTAAGTCTGAATTTATAAGCTATGATGGAGGGCGAAACTTTTATTGAATAACGTCTTAAATTTCAGTCTGTTACTTACACAAAGCTATCGAATGACTTCAGAAGACTTGGAATGTAGCGCACAAGTACAAAGGACTACTTTTGTCTTATTTGGAGGCTTCTTTTTTGGTGAACAATGCTTTTAAGAGAGCCATAATCGTTTTGTGCATGTGATTCCTTTGCAAATACCAGAAGAAGTGACGTACATACTGACAATTGTGATATTTGAAAGACTCACATTGTTTGGAGTCAGGTGTGACTTTCTCCATCAGAGCGATGAAGTTAAGCAGGAACTCTGTGTTGTTGTTGGACAGCTCCAGTTCTTTGCAGTATTCCCTAAGGAAAACGCGTTATTCCACACTGGCATACTAGCATACTGTAAATAACTCTATCTGGCACAGACTTTGATCACAGAAAGTTCAAATGAAACAAACAGCAGTAGCTTTTACACTAGGTGCAATCATTGCCTTGACCAATGTTTCAGCTTGCATAAACATACTGTACCAGTATTACTGGCTATACTACTATTTATGCATATAACTTCAACACACACAAAACATCACAAATATATATGAACATATATAAAACATAATTGCACTGCAAAAAATCCTGTTCTTGATGAAAATATTTTGACTTGTAAACAACCCCCAAACAAGATAAATTTACACGAGAAGCAAACTTACAGTATTTTGATCTACGGGCAGATTTATTAATTTGTTTTACGTGTAAACCTCACAAAACAATATAAAAAGTAAAAAAAAAACCTCATATAAATGCACTTCAAAATATACAAAAATATACAATGTTTCTCAGTTAAATATATCTTGTTTTAAAGATGTCTTGATGTTAGAAAACAAGGATTTTTTGCAGAGTATAGGCTTTAAACTGTAATGGGACGAACACAGAGAGAAAGATTATCTTTTTTTAGCTTCATAAATGCAAGTCAAAATCAACCTTTCCCATTGACACTGATGACACATGTAAGGAAATGAGGAGACCGTGGAATGGGATGTACTGAAGGTCAAAATACGTGTCAGAAGATACAATTCCATGAGAGCAGAAGACAATGAGGTAATACTAACAAACACAGTAAGTACCCAGAGAAAAATCGTATTTGTATTTGCCATAAATGTACTCATCAACTTAATGGATTCATCAGTATGTTTTGTTTAAATATCAACTTAGTCTCAGATGTTTCTCTGAACATTCCTCAGGAGAAATACAAACAGACAAATGAGACAATTGTTGACATACAATAAGAGTACAGCACTATAAAAATGAACATGGATCGCATTCATTTGGTTTTGGTGGAATTTGATGAGAAAAGTTTGAGCTGACTTTTGATTGCAGACTTTGGTGTCTTGGAAAATCTGAGCACAGTTTGAGGCACTGTTGATATCTCGTTTCAATCTCTAGAGAATGCAAATGTGAGATTACTGGAGACTTTAGTCGACATGAATCTGCGCTTGAAACATTTGCAACTTTGCAATTTTACTTAGACAATGTGATTTATTTTCACGT
This sequence comes from Moxostoma hubbsi, assembly GCA_032164185.1. Taxonomy (NCBI): domain Eukaryota; kingdom Metazoa; phylum Chordata; class Actinopteri; order Cypriniformes; family Catostomidae; genus Moxostoma; species Moxostoma hubbsi. The sequence continues at coordinate 4,782,730 of JAVLUX010000010.1, read as the reverse complement.
AAAATGAGAAAAAATGTAGGGTGGCACCTGATTTTATCTACGAAGAATTTATTATGATAATTTAAAAGAGATAAATAGGGTCAGTTTAGATTCATGCTGAGAAAGTCTCCATTTGGAGAGCATTTGATATCAATGCAGTCTAAGTAAAAACAACTGATGTATTAAATTGATCTCATTTGTGATTTTTCATTCCTTCGGGTAGCGACGGTGAAGTCTCGACAGACAAAACACAATAAATAAACACAGACAACTTGGATTAAAATGGAAAGACAAGTTACGTACAACACACACAGTGGATAAAGACTACAGTGGCTACTGTATGTTGAAAAGGAAGTTAAAAAATGGACGTATGCAGCGTGATCATACAAGTCACACAAAGCTACCTGGGGGCAATGAACACATGTCCCTCTGATTCAAAAGTGTTTGGCAGGAGAGACTCAAAATCTGCAACAGAAATGGGCAAGATTATTCGGGGCGAGCGGGGAACACAGGAAGGCTTCTGAGAAAGAAATTAACAGCAGCTGCTCTTCAAAAGTTGCGGGATCGCAGTGGGGACATTACCATAGCAACACTGAGGAAATCATGGGGGAATACCAGCGTTAGCCAGTATGGTGCCATTTATGGAATTGAATTGGTTGGAATAACAAATTAGTTTGGAAAGCAGACACTTTGAGCCTTTTGTTTGCACTTTAAAAACATCAAAATAATCCCCAACACAAATATTGTTCAAATTGTGTGCTTTGAAAAGTCAGAGAACTGACTTTACACTCTGGACACAAAGTGAGATAAAGTGAGTTCTCAGACAGGATATCCACAAAGAGTGTGGTGTGTTGCTTTCTTTTTAAACCGGCATCAACGTGGCCAACTATTTAGCTGGGAGTGGGTGAGGCAGGGGTCCTGATGGAGGTGATCGCCCCTCAGACTGGCACAATGGAGCGACTCTGATGGACACAATCAGAGAAAGTGCCCTGCATTGTGAGGGGCAAGAGAGAGGGCAACACAGTTAAATCAAACAATTAAACGTTATCCTGAAGTTATCCTGACAAATAATTGTGTACACATGACAAACCCAGAGTATATATATAGCTTAAAAATTATGTTAGTACATTTGTGATTATATACATATAGATTATCTACACTAAAACATAAACCACTGTTGTGCCCAGGTAGTTTTCCCCCCACAATGCCTTGCACTTTCAGGTCAAGATTTTTGAAGATGTTGCAGAGTTTCCGCGTGGCAGTCTGTGGGGTGATAGACGGGACAGAGAGGTCAAGCTGATGAGAACACAGGGAGGTAAGAGGAGGAAGACAAACAAACAAACAAACAAACAAACAAACAAACCGGGCACTACCAAGCGCTCCATCACCAAGACAACTGGAGAGGACCTAAAGGAGGCCATCTAGCTGTAACAACTTCATCAGCAATTAACCAGCCTATTCCTCCACATTCTAAATAAATAACTTTGATCAAAGTTTTAGAGACAACCTAAGTGAATCTAAAGACAAGCTTATATTCTCAAATATATTTTTTTTCTCTCATTTTCAAATATCGGAATTAAAAGAAAGCTACATTTCTGCTCAGTCAGCTTCAGGTTTGCAGGGCTAATTAACCCACAATGAAAATTCTGTCTTCATTTACTCACTTTCATGTCATTAAAAACCTGTTAGAATTGTTTTCTTCCATGAAACACAAAATTAGATGTTTTGAAAAATTTGAAAGTGGGGCTGTCGAGCTACAACAACTAATATATTTTATATTAAATTTCCATTCACTTTCATGGAAAAGACCTGTATGCACATTAAACATAATGGGCCCTATTTTAATCAGTAGCAATTTTTCAGGGCCAGCAAAGCCTTCTCTGCTGGCGTAACATGCCAAATAAATAAACATGTTTTCATCTTTTCATTCTCATTGACCTCATTGATGTATTTTGCAATCGCTTTCCACTCCTAATTAATCTACAAACTAGTAGAACAATTTATTCCTCAATGCTTACAAGCAAAGTGTGGCAACTATTTCACAAATCGCATGCCTGAAGCATGCTCCTTAGCCAGAGCAGCGCGTGAATCTAAGCTCCACCCCCTCAGGCCTTCAGAACATCCACAGAATCCCTCAACACTGTAGTGAAGAGGCATCTAAAGTCAGATTGTCATTATTGACTACAATGAGATGTGAATAATCTTTTATTGGTATCGGCCCATAAATTCCATATCGGTGCATCCATAGTTTCCATATATATATATTTACACACACACACGCTGGCACGAACATTGACCTTAGAATTAGCAATCTCACGAAAATGCTTTGCGCACTCACGGAAATGAAATAGAGCCCATAATCTCATTGTAAGAAAGAAATTCATACAGGGTTGGAACAACATGAGGATAAGAAATATTGACTATATATGAACTATTACTTTAAGAATGCTACCCAACTGTATTGCAACAAGTCAGCTACAATTAGCTTAAAGTTTACAAGCAATTCAGAACTTCTAAACAGACAACAGTATGCTATGCTCAAGGTGCAATTATACTGTAGACCACTATAACATCATACTTCCACTGTGGTTTACATTAGGTAAGGGATACTTTCAAACTAAAACCTGCATCTATAGAAATACAGTTGGTTTTAACATGGGACTTTACCTGGCTGTGATAAACAAACCAATTCTACGATAGGAACAATAAATGCCCCAATTTGAGAAACCTAAAGATTTAACACTGTCACTGTGGAAGAGAGGAGGAGAGACAGATGAGAGAGTATATTCCATAATGTAATGGACACAGGGATTAGAAATATGTTTTGACAGCGAGACAAAGAACATTTGATATTTTTCTTCAGAAGGGACCATAAAATTGCTGTATAAGCCAAGACTGAGTTAGAGAAATAGAGAGAGATAGAGAGTGTTAGAAAAGAGAAAGAAATATGTGGGTGTGTGCAGCAGCAAGAGGGTGGGTGAGTGAGGGAGTGCGGAGAAGTAGGAGAGATAGGAAGAGGAAGGTCTTGAAGGCAAGGCGGGCAAAAGGGACAGAGGAGGCAAGCAGGCTGGAACAGGTGGACGTGGGAGTCAGTGAGGAGATCAGGACAAGGGTACAAGGAGGGAAGTAGAGTACAAAGGTGGTGGACCAATATGGAGTATACTTGCCCTTGAAGTCCGATCCGTCTGAGGAGGAGACAGCAGAAAAGAAACAGGGGGGAACGGGTAAAGGGGAGGAAGGGGGTCACAGACAATATTTTATTCAATGACTGTTTGAATAAAAATATTGTTTTTCTCAAAAGAAGGAAAATCAAGTCAATCGAACAGAGATGAACAACCAAAAACAGGAAATAAAAATTGAACGACAATCGCAAAAAAATATGCACAAAACAAGGAATTAATGAACTCCAAGAAGGCGGAGAAGAGAACATTCGAGGACATGTGACAAGAATCAGAGCTAATGAACCATTAGGATATGAATATTATGATGAAAATTAAAAATTTAATTAAACACACATGATCTATAAGGAGAGGAACGCTTCGGAAGGAAAGAAAGACAGAAAAACAAAGTAAAAAAAAACATTTGGACAAACAAACAAAAGTAAACAAAAGGACTAATTAAAATAGACTTAAAAAATAACTAAAAAAAACTGAAGATCCAACAAAACAAAAAAGAAAAAGAGAAGGAAAGAATGAACAAAACAAAAGGAAACACAATGAAAGAACAAAGTGAAGAGCAAACAGTCAGTCAATGAGAGAAAAAAAGATTTCAAACAAATTAAATTACAACAAAATTAAGCAATGAACAAAACAAACAAATGACCGAACTGTAGATCAAACAAAAATTAAAAGAAAGAGAATGAAAGAATAAAAGACCCAAATGAAACAAAACAAAAAGTAATAAAACTAAAGAAGAAGCAGACTGGAGAGTAAGCACACAGAGAACAAACAAATGAAACAAAGCAAAACAAACTGAAATAAAAGAATGAACAAAAAAAAGAACAAATGAAATAAAGAAGAAAAAAGAAAGAGTACAATTGTACGAACAAACATACAAGTGTAAACATAGAATAACCAAAACAAAACAAAAGAACAAATAAATAACATAATAGTTACTTTAGATCTAACAAACAGAAGAAAAAGAGAATTAAACAAATCAAGAAGATCAAAGTGCAGAGCAATCTATCAATCAATGAATGAAAAAGCGATCAAACAGACAACAAAAAAAACAACAACTTAGCAATGCACAAAACAGACAAAAGACAAAAATATTAATCAAACAAAAAGGAAGGAAAGAGAATGAAAGAATAAAAGACCCAAATGAAACAAAACAAAAGTAAGAACAAACTAAAGAAAGAAAGAGAAAGTCCAAAGGCGTTCTGTCTCCCGTGCAGGACAATTGCCCATCAGGGGGCATTGTGGGATATTTTTTCTTATTTATTGACTGATTCCAAAGCTGACAGCAAACAATACAGCACAGTGTGCATTCACACAACTCAAAAGCACATGATAAACACAACTAAACACAAAGCGGACAGTGAAAAGCATGCCTCTTTTCACATCTCGCTAACTTAAATGAAAATAAACCAACAAACAAAAACCTGACAACAGATGCTTCAGAATCATCATTGTGAGAAAGAAGGCGAGAGCATTTTTTATGTTTTGGCAAAAGGAAAAAATAATAGCACATGGTCACCATTATTTTCAACTCAGTAAACACAGTAAAACCACAGCTTTCACCTCGCTGGTTTTCATTGAGGGTTTTTTCTTTTCATCTGTGCAGAGAAAGAAAAATCACCTCAGTACAGAACGGCATGAAGACAGAGGGGAAGAGGGGAGAGGTGGGGTGGGGATATATAGAAAATTCATCCACTCTAGTTTCTCAACGTTGATGAGGGGGAAATTGCAACGACGACTGCTGGGAATCCACACTCGGACCAGACGTCATCATGGAGATGGAGTCTTCGCTGATTGGACAAGGGGGATTAAGGGGGCAGGCAGGGGGCTTTAATTCTCTTCTAGAAGAAAGAAAGGTGAGTGGGGTTTGCGTTAGGTGGTCCCTGGTACTTACACTGGACTTGGAGTATCTGGTCGCTCAGGTTGGCCCTGATGTGATTCTCACTGTAGGTTGGCAGAACTAAACCAAGGCTGTAAAGAAAAGTGAGAATAGTGAACAATTTGAATATAATTTTTTTTAAAACATATTTTTTTATTAGCAATTTTTATTGATTCCATACAACAACTTAAATAAACATAGCAGAAAATGTGGAATAAAACTATATAAAATTAAAACCCTTCCCCCAAAACAATTCTTTATTTACTTATCCCCTATATTAATGACCACTCCATTGCCTAAGATGCAGAGTCTGGGGCAAAATGAAATTTGAGTGCCCAATACGTCACACATAAAACTGAACCCTCAACCAAAATTCTTGGATCTTAACACACCACCAACAAAAATGGGTTATGCCCCATCTACTGATTGGCATCGCCAACAGATTGCATGTGTCTTTAAGACCAAGCCTATGCAATCTAGAGGGGGGGTCCAATAAAATGTATGTAAAATCTTAAATTGCATAAGACGCCCCTTTGCATCTCTAGATGTAAACTTGACATTTTTTAGAATCCTATCACACACACCCTCCTCCAATACCAAGTTTAACTCTTTTTTCCCATAATCTCTTTAGAGAAGCCAAAGCTCCATCCCCCAGACTCCGATTTAGCAGGGAGTAATACACCTCATGACCTTTTCCAAAAGCAATAATCACTACTCCCAAAGTATCTGCCGCTTTAGGGAGGTGTATGCTACTCCCTAAAGAATTGAGTCCTGGGAATCCCAAAATGTTGAACCAAATTTTCAATGGATCTCAACACTCCACTCTCATATAGATCACTATATGTATTAACCTTCATCACAATCCACTCTGACCAGCAGAAAGGGGACCTATTAATACATAATTTTTGAGTTCAGCCATATGCTCGAGGCAACATTTAAATAAATGTCAGAATTAAACACTCTGGACACTTTTGTCCATACCGAGTGCAAATGTGAGATAATGGGGTGTAAGTGAACTTCTCCAGTTAGTTTGATAGAAAGGCTTTGTAATGGCGAAATAGGGGCGAGAACTTCCTGTTCAATGCAAAACCAGGATGGGGCTCTCTCAGGTGGGAGTGACCAATGAGCCAAATGCCTGATACCGAATGCATAATAACAAAACAAAATCTTGGGGAGACCTAACCCACATTTGTCAATCGGCCTAGGTAGCTTACTGAAATGTATTCTTGGTTGTTTACCATTCCAAATAAAGGACTTTGTCATGCTATCAAATTGCTTGAAATAAGAGAGGGGGACATCTATAGGGAGAGATTGTAGCAAGTAGTAACAATGTTAATTAACCTTCCCAATCAAAGATAAAAGTAATGAAGCCCACCTGCCCACATCGCTCGAAAAACTTTTTATTAAAAGATCAAAATGAAGTCTAACTAAATCACACAAATTTGCTGGGAATAAAATAATCAAATACTTAATGTCCCGTTTGGGCCACTGGAAAGCGCCAGCTGGAAGGCCATTACTGGACAGCACGCTGTCAGAGCCAAAACTTCGGATTTAGACCAATTAACTCTGTATCCTGAGAATTTAGGAAATTAATTAATGATTCTGTGGAGGCAAGGCATAGATCTAGTGGGGTCAGAGACAAATAATAAAATACAATTTGCCTTGTATTGTACATGTCAGACCTCCCACCACTATCTCTGGTAAATCATCCTCCATTCGTTCCAGGGCAAGACAGAACAATAAGGGGAAAAGAGAGCAACCCTGCCCGGTGCCCCTATCCAGAGTAAAAATATCTGAAATAATCAATTAGTTTGAACCGCCGCTACCGGGTGTCTATAATGTAATTTAATCCATCGAATAAAAGTATTCCCAAACTTTTTGGTGTAAAGTGAGATGGCAGCGACTGAAGTCTGATCGTTCACCACTGCCCGCATGATATTAATGAAATGCCTAATGTTATCAGAAGAGTTACGACCCCAAATAAACCCCACCTGATCTATATGTATAAGAGATGTCATAACTTTACTTAATCGATTAGCCAAAATTTTTATGCCTGGCTGAATCAGGGAAATTGGATGGTAACTCTTCCACTCGCTTGGATCTTTGTCCTTTTTAAGAATCTGACTGATCCGGGCTTGTGTTATGGTTGGCGGAAGCTTTCCATTCTTTAATGATTCCATATAAACTTCTAGCAAAAGTGGAGCCAATTCTGTAGCATAAAATCTAAAAAATTCAGCAGCAAGCCATCTGGCCTGTAGGCAAGGCCTTAATTACCTCGCCAAGCTCCTCCAAGTTTATCTCAGAATCAAGATAATTCAGCCATCTGTTCAGGAAATTCTAATGGTTCCACAAAGTTTCTAATATCTTCATCAGTAGTCGAAGATGTGGAACTATAGAAATCAACATATAATTCTTTAAAAACATATTAATATCAATGGCCGAGGTAAATATTTCACCCCTGGCAGATTTCACAGAGGGAATGGTAGAAAAAGTCTCTCTCCATTTTATATATATCTAGCCAGAAGTTTTCCTGCTTTGCCCCAGGACTCATGTCTTGCCCTGAATAGCCAAAACTCCACATTCCGCGACAATATAGTATTATATCTGTATTTCAATTGGGTCAATTCTCTTCCCAAATTTCAATTGGGTCAAGGCCATTTGACGACATTCAGCGCTTCAGCTCTGCCACTGCACTTTTATTATTCCCTTCCAATTTCACGAGTTCTTGTGTTTTGGATTTTTTGGTGAATGCGGCATACTGTATGCTCCGGCCCCTAAGAAGCACCTTAAGTGCATCCCAAACCTGCCCACAGAGGATACTGAGAACCAGTTGGTCTTCATGTAAACATTGATTTCAGTCTTTAACATTTGTTGGAATTCAGGATTTTGCAAAAGGGATACATTAAAGCACCAACTATATTATTTATTTGTCTCCATATGTGGCTACACCTCTAAACTCACCAGGGTGTGAACCGAGACTAAAACGTTTCCATTTGAGCAATCAACAGATGAAATGAGGGACTTAGATATAATAAAAAAAATATATTTTCTAGTGTAAATCTTATGGACTGATGAAAAAAATGTATAGCCCCTCCCAGATGGGTTCAAAAGTCTCCACATAAATGTAAGATCAAGATTTTTACACATCCTGTGAAGCATCAGTGTTGCTCAATTTGAATATAATTGAAATATTATCTAATTTTTAAGACCAACTTGAAAAGTATGAATTTCCATGCTGGTCAGTGGTGTTTTTAGTGCTAGTCTAGATGGTTGCCAAGTTGATGTTGTTCACCACCAAGACTTTCTGTTAAAGCTGCTTAACCAAGGAACTCTTGCTGGTTGTCAATGGTGATGCAAGTAATTTTTTGGATGTTAAAATACTTTTGTTTGATCTCTAGGTGAGGTTTATGCTTAAAACAACTAAAAACTATTCACCAGTGGGGTAAGAAAATAAACTTAATTCAAGATATATGTCCATCCATCCATCCATCCATCTTCAACCGCTTATCCGAAGTCGGGTCGCGGGGGCAGCAGCTCCAGCAGGGGGCCCCAAACTTCCCTATCCCGAGCCACATTAACCAGCTCTGACTGGGGGACCCCGAGGCGTTCCCAGGCCAGTGTGGAGATGTAATCTCTCCACCTAGTCCTGGGTCTTCCCCGAGGCCTCCTCCCAGCTGGACGTGCCTGAAACACCTCCCTAGGGAGGCGCCCAGGGGGCATCCTTACCAGATGCCCAAACCACCTCAACTGACTCCTTTCCACGCAAAGGAGCAGCGGCTCTACTCCGAGCTCCTCGCGGATGACTGAGCTCCTCACCCTATCTCTAAGGGAGAAGCCCGCCACCCTTCTGAGGAAGCCCATTTCGGCCGCTTGTACTCGCGACCTAGTTCTTTCGGTCATGACCCAGCCTTCATGACCATAGGTGAGGGTAGGAACAAAAATTGACCGGTAGATCGAGAGCTTTGCCTTCCGGCTCAGCTCTCTTCTCATGACAACGGTGCGATAGAGCCCCCGCCCCCGCTGCCCCGATTCTCCGGCCAACCTCCCGCTCCATTGTCCCCTCACTCGTGAACAAGACCCCGAGGTACTTGAACTCCTTCACTTGGGGCAATACCTCCTTCCCCACCCGGAGTACGCACTCCATCGGTTTCCTGCTCAAGATATATGTATTCTCTGAAAACAAGCTTAATTATCTTACAAAATGTTTTGTTTGAGTAAAATCTGTATTGTTTTTAAGGATTTTTAGATATTTTTTTAATGGGAGACAAGACAAACATACTGATTAAGAAGATACTTTTGCAAAACACAACACTGACAAAATGTTGTGTCATTCATTTCTTTATCATGTTATCCCTGGTTAGGACATGCAAAATCAGAAGATTTAAATAAGAGGTTACTAATATCAGCAGAAATAAAACTATCAAGAATGGTCAGGCATGTAGTATCCACCTGTAATCTGTGCCATCCACTGGAGACCATATATATGTCCTCATGGCCTCATCAATGTAACGCTACAAGTATAAATACAAACAAAGAACTGTATTAGATTAGTGGCACCTTGCCAATCAAATCCAACATGTTCATAATTATTGCAAATAAATGACCTCATCCACAGATTTCACTAATGTCTTGACTTTCCTGTGTCCTGCCCTGCCGTCAATCATTTGACGCCGAATCTGAAAGCGGAGAGAGAAGAAAACGAAAAACTCTTGGTTACTTTCTTTTACCATCCTTGATCCAGTTACCTGGACCTGTATATTGAAATGTTGATGTGTTTTCTGCAATTCTAAGCACATTTTAAGGGCTGTTCACACCGAATGTGTCCTTGCACAAAAAAAAAGCCAGACGCAGCGCAGTGTTTTTATCCTCAACGATTTCTAAAATGAAAACTAAATGAAAAACTCTGTTAACTGAAATAAAAATAAAAACTGACAAGATTGGAAAGAACTGAAACTAAATTAAAATACAATTTTATACCTCAAAAAGTTAAACAATTAAATGTATTCATTTTAGTTTTAGACACACAGTATTTTATAACATTTTCAACATTTATAATCCACCTTAATTATACATAAACATGCCACTAGATAGAGGCAACACAAAACTGCCCTGAGAAATGTATAGATGTTAAACATATTTAAATGATATGTAAACACTTTTAGCTTTGGCAGCCATAAAATATTTAAACTAAAATAAAAATGTACCGAACTGAAACTAAAAAAACACTGAGAAAAGAAAAACTAACAGAAAAAAATGGGAAAACTAAAAAATTACAAATTGAATATAAAATAGAAATAAAAGCTAAATAAAAAAATCTATAATAACCCCAGGGCAGGTCACTGAATAGTACTGAAGGCAGATCTATTGAGACGTGTTTTTAAAAGTAGAATTTATTTTAATTTGACACGCCTAAAAAACGTGGTGCTCCTGCGCAGGACCCTGTAATAAAGCCCAGCAAGACACGGTGCAATGGTAAAAGACGACAGTCTAGCACAGGGGTTTTCAAACTGGGGTGTTAGGGGGTATGTGGAAAAATTCAGAGGAAAATGAATCTGTCTACATTATCTGAAATGATTACAGTTTTAATCTGAAAGCATGAGATTAATGGCAATTATTTTATTCTATTATTATTGTTCTATTTAGTCTTATCTGTAAGAAATGCTCTATTCTCTTTAAAGCTGCTTTGAAAGAATATTTATTGTTTTTATAACTACACAATTAAATCTGAGTTTAATTGAAAAATGTTTCTCTTTGTGTTTCAGCGTCTTACATGACTATAACAGACACACTTATTACAATTTTAGATGCAAAACTTTAACTTTTTATTTATTAATTAACTTTTCTACAATGGCACTAATAAATGCCAATTATTTATTTGGCAAACAACATATCTTTATAATATCATGTTTACTATTTCTCTCAAACAAAGGGTCCTTTGCAAGAACACCATCATATTTGGGAGTCCTTGGCATTAAAATGTTACCTTGGCATGTTTACATAGAAAAATAATTGAGAAACAGCGCAACCATTCAAAAATAATTATCAGTATTGTTCTGAATAGGCTGATATTAAATAAGGGCTTATTTTTCCCAATTCAACAATAGATTCCTTATATAGCACATCTAAAGAATTTGACAAGGATATTTACATCTTCTTTGTTTCGGTCTGGGAGTTCAGCATCCAAGAAGTCCAGCGTGACCGGCTCTCTGAAGTTAATAATCTAAAGTCCATCAGAGGATAGGAATTAAACATGGCGAGTTTTGACACATCAACTTCAAAAAAAATGTATAAACCCAAATGCTTTCTCACCTTAGGCTGTAGGTTTGGATGAAGGAGAACATAGCCATTGGGATCTATGGCAAATGTGTAACCGTTGGCTCCAAGCTATGAAAAGAAACATAAATAAAAGAGGTAAATAAGAGATTTATGATCATGGTGTGTGTGTTTTTGAACGAAAATGAGAGTGATGGAAAGTTACCTTATACCGCGGTGTGAGTTTTTTAATTTCACTGAGGGCAATGTCTACACCCATGACACCAAGAATCAGCTGATTCTGTAATAGGGAGACCAACAGGATGGTATACGATTGAGAAGTTTTAAAAATATAAGACCACAAGGGGGCAGAATTGATAAATGACAAAAGGTAAGAAATAGGTGACATAACAGTCAAGGGCCTGGTTTCCCAATAATGTCTCTCATAACTTCCATCATTCATTATGAAACATTGTCTGTCGTGCTTGGAAAGTGTTCTCAGATTGACAAACAAGCACATTTCTTTGTTATCACGTTATATATGCTGTTATGTAGCCATTATTGACATTAGTGGTTATGAACTTTCTTAATAATGGTCAGAAGAATAGGAGATCAATTGAAGTGCAAATAAAGTGAGACATGATTGTGCCTCCAAGATTGTAATGTGCTGAATTATAATGAAGTCTCCATTAATCACTCATACTGCTAGGACAGTTATTCTACAGGAAAGGTTACCCATTTATCAATCCACAATATAAGATGAATGCAAACACATGGGTTGAATTTTGGACCTTGAAGGCAAACACACAATGCTCATTGTATAGTTTTTATACATACAAATATACATATTTCATGTGTATCTATATACAGCTGTCGGGGTATTGTGCAGAAATAATGTATATTGTAAATTATTAATTTTATTTTATTAGATTTTTAGATTTATTATTATAGATATTTGTATATTTATTTATTATATATAGGTTTATTGTTTATTTTAATATTTATATATATATATATATTATATTTGTAACAATATATATATATTTATAGATATATATATATATTTATTTATATATATATATATATATATATATATATATATATATATATATATATATATATATATTTATTTATATGAATATATATATGAGCTATTTATCTTTATTTTCATTTTTTATATGTACTTAGTTTTTTATATTTATTATATATAAAATATAATATTCTTTTTATTTGTATTATTTTGTGTAATGCCAAAGGATTTGTAAAATTAGATTATTTAAGGTAAAATGTGTAATAAATGCATCAATACCAGCATTGAAAAATATGAATTCATAAATAAATGTAATATAAACCAAAAAAAAATTGATTGGTGCTTGCTTGTCCAGAACGTGATGCATGTCAAAGCATTACACTTAAAACTGTGATAAGAGAAAGTATTTTAACAGACAAAATTATACACTTCATGTATGAGTTATATGATGAGATGTCTTATAATATACTTTTATTTTATTTTATTATAAACCGGTTTTTATAAGATTTTATAGTGCAACTGGGAAACAACCAGCAAGGATTAAGGATCATGTATGTGCTGTTTAAGTTAAACTGCAAATCAAGCTTCAAACTGAACTATGAATCATAAACAGCCGTGTGTGTCTTCAATGTCAAGCCTTATGCAATATGCATACAACATGATTATGAAAAATGCCCCTCTCAAACGGTTTGACAATGTCAACTTGAGAACATGCTAAGAATTGGAACTTAAACGTGATCACACTAATAATGCAATATTGTAACATTGGCTTTATGCTGCAGGATACACATGAAACAAATTACAAGCAAATTAATTTACAGGAAGCAATTAACGTCTTACTTTCGAGTCCCCGTCAGCTGTGAGATTGAAGACTGGCATTGTTCCGGTAATGACGAGACCTAGACCCTGTAGAAAACACATATAGCAATATAAAATATTTATTTATGTTTTTTATTGTGAACTAAAATATAACTGACATCATACAAATACACTGTGCACATAAATAAGAGAAGTGCATATAAAGATGTCCAATTTGTACTGGAATAATACGGTCAATGACAAAGCAAACCAGCTGCAGAGATGAAAACACATTTAAATTGGTTTGTTCTGGAAAGAAAACAAAACCACAGCCAGTGGCTATCACTAACAATACAGCAAATAAATTGTTTCTCATTTTGAAAAGAACAAACAAGAAAGCGTGTGTGTGTGTTTTGCAGCGGGGTGCATTCCCCCCCAAATATGTTTTTTCAAACACACACATATATATATATATATATATATATATATATATATATATATATATATATATATATATGTGTGTGTTTGAAAAAACATATTTGGGTGACCAAAAAGAAAAAAAATGAGAACCACTGATATATTTTGACATACCTTTAACATGGTACAGTGATGGTATCAGATGGTAACACTATAGTACTTGTGTATATATAACATTGCACTGAAAGATTACCAAATAATATGCTATTTACATGGTACTCCAAGGTACTTTAAAGGGGTCATGTCATGAAGAATCACATTTTCCTTGATATTTTGACATATAAGAGGTCTTTCTACTACTGTAAATTTCAGAATTCAAAACGTAATCCCCAATGCAATAAAAGCATTTATTGAAACCAAGCTGCAAAAACACCTTGTTTTGTACTTCCTCAACTACCCTACGTCACTTGGGGTACATTCAATCATGACACCCTCTACACCTCAAAAACATTAACGCCTACTTAAAATCATCACACCCTTGGCCCTGCCCACTGGTGCTTCAGTTTGTTCACAGAGAGAGAGAGACAATTCCTGAACACCAAAGGGGACCCATCTGGACTATTTAATATTATTTTTGTATTCAAACTCGCACAGACAGACGTCTTTGACTGCTTGATACATACGTTGAGGTGTATTTAAAAGACGTGGTGTCAATTTACAACTCTGAAGAGAAGGTTCAGCTGCTGCCTCTTGCTGTTTTGAGCACAAACGCATCATGGACGCGTTCTTTTGCCCATCTGTATGAAAACATGCACTGGATGGACATCTTTGATCGTTTAGATGCATTTCAGGCATTGTGCTTTACAGTGCAGGACGATCCTGGAAACTGGATGTGGATGTGTCTTCAGCGTATTTAAGTGGCTTGGATGTTTTTTTGGCTCATGTCTGCATGGACTGCTTGTGAACCAGTCATAACATGATTCAAGCTTCGCAAAGGAACTGTTATTGAAGAATGGGGCAGTTAAAACGCTATTGGACCCAATGCAAAACAGTAAGTAAACAGTACCATTCGTGAATATTTCAAATCTCATGACTGTTTGATATTTTATAAAATTTATATAATAAAAAAGATAATTTCTTCAACCCTTTAAGGGATGCCAAAAACGGTTGTATTTCCATTGTTCTATGTTCCAAAAACATGGAAATACTATGGCCCTTTTTTATCTGTGCTTGGGAATTTTCTTTAATCATTAAAAAAATTATTTGATCATTTTCATGCCAATTGTGAGGGAATGTCTGTGGAATGATATGAAAAATAGACAAGTGATTTGTATTTATGTATTTATTTATTTTAAATAAAAGTGGAGAATACCTTAAATGTTGTGATAAATGCCCACTTCAATTCTGCGGATACCTGCTGTGCATTCTGTGGATTTCTGTGAGTTAAATGTGGGCTCAGGTCTGTGGCTCAGGTGGTTGAGCGGGTCGGCCACTAATTGCAGGGTTGGTGGGTTGGTTCGATTCCCGGCCCACATGACTCCACATGGCGAAGTGTCCTTGGGCAAGATGCTGAACCCCAAGTTGCTCTGAATGGCAGGCTAGCACCTTGCATCTCTGCCGTCATTGGTGTACGAGTGTGAGTGTGAGTGTGAATGGAAAGTGCTTTGGTAACCGCTAAGGTTAAAAAAGGCACTATATAAGTGCATAACCATTTAAAGGGCTGTTCAGAACGAATGTGTTCTTGCACCAAAAAAGCGATCCTTATAGATAAGAACACAGGCGTCTTGAAACATTTTTTTAAATGATTGGCATCTACAAAACAAAGCACTCCAGCATGGTCTAGCATGTTTACATAATGCAGACGGACTCCAGAATGCGTTAGATTAGATTCCGTGCAGTCGTAGCCATTGGCCATATTCAAAACTTTATGATGGAATTTTGAATTTGTAAAGTCACTGATAATGATGATAATCTTCCTTACCAGAGCATCCTGGTACACGTTGGTCCACTGCACCTGTTTTGCCCTTTCACCTGCCAACACCATTGGCCGACCCAGAACATCCAAGTATTCCTGATAAAGACAACAAGCACAAACAATACAATACAATACAATACCATTATTGTATTCCAACACCATACACAAGCAATACTTCTCATAGCTCAAAGCCTGACACTACAGACAGGAATACCAAACCTCCCTCTCTATCATACAGCAAACAACTCTGACTTGCTGCTCCATTACATAAAGCACGTTGTTAAAAGTGTCCGCCCGAGGGGCCGGTAAAGTCTGCTGCACTGAAACCGTAACAAATCATCAAAAAGCAGCTATTAAAGCATATTACAGCTGTTAGAAAGCACATTCCCACGCTGGAGGGGTAGGGGTGGTCTGTGACGGTTGAGGCTCACCGTAAGCACACGTTTATTCGGCATTCCTGATGCTTTGTAGCTGCGCTATTAGAGATGCAGTGCCTTTAAATTTGATTTACGGTACAATTCTCTTTGTAAGCTATCAAATTATAAAAAGAGACACATTAGTAAAAATGTACTGCTTTAAAGTCAATATAAAAAATTTTTTTAAACCCATTGTCCATGTGAAACAGGATATAATGTTTTTTTTTTTTTTAAATCAAATGGCTGACTCCATCTTGCTAAGGCTAATTTTATAGCTAACAATAATATTTTCAGACTTTTCATTTAATTTGGGAAAATGACATCCTGTTTAGAAATGATGCTCAATAAAAATACCCTGCTCAAGGGATCTTACTTCAATTCTTGTGCATTTTTGGGCTGCCGCCCGCAATTTTTCACACTCAAGTTTAAAAGCTCATAATTCAAACATATTATGGACTAACTGCTAAATATTGGTCTAATTTTTCAGAAACCCCCCCCCCAAATAAAAAAATAATTTTTTTGTTGTCCTAACTTTGTAAACATGTAATTCTGGTTCTTATCACTCACTTTGAAAAGTCTTATTTAATTCCAGTAGATGACAGCAAGCACTATACATATCACATCCAATCCCAATATCCAGATCTGAAATGTTGGTGGTGCTCTAATGCATTTTAGCCCTCACATATGTGCTCGTTCATAGACATTCAGTATAATTTTCAGTTCATGCACCACCCTCATTGTTTCATAGAATATCTCTGCCTCTGAGTGGACTAGAAACACAAAAAGTGTCACTGGAAAGTGGAGATCCTCCCCTTTGCGATTAATATATAACACTATCAACTATAGTCAGATGCATATTTTTTTCTGATGATTTGTTTAGCATAATTTTCCCGCTGGATGGCATAATTTGTTCTGGACATCTAAGGTAAAATATTGGATTATTCACAAAAGCAAGCTCACAGACAAGTAAAAAATGGCTAATTATTTAGAAAATTAATGAGAGCTTTCATTTGATATATGACTTGTCCATATAGGTGCTATGTGAAAAACTTTTATTAGCGCTAATTTGCGATGCAAATGATTTGAGGCCTTATTTTGTGTGATAAGTGATGTTATCCCTGACAGGTCAGATTCTAAGCTTTCGAATGATACCTCATAATGCCCGACTATTGTATACGGGGAGTTTAACATGATATAGCACCCTACTTTACATAGAAACATTAAACATTAAACTCTTTGCTTTCTTAAACATCACTTCTCATATTTCATCTCAAGCTTGCTCTTCACTGACACTTTTGTTGACTTGATTAACAAGTACACTAACTTTAAAAAAAAAAAAACTTTATGGGGGCAAATTTGTTTGGTGTGCTGGAAATAATGCCACAAATGTAAATTTTGAAAAATTTATAGAAATCATTTTTACACAGTTAATATTGAAATTGTTTAGATTATCACAGTTTAAGCATGTAAAATTTTGTTTTGTTTTTTTTCATAGATTTTCACAGTTTACAATTCAATGTCCGGGTCTGGGACAAGGCTAAAACTAATCTATAACTCAAATCTATACATGCATTTGAAAAGTACCAAAAATGAATAATAAAGGTCTGGTAAAAACTATCCAATGAGACCTGATCAAAAATACATATTCTTTTGTTTTGTTTTTGGAAATAACACGCACTGATAAGCTGTGCACAATGCGATGATGTTAATTGAGAAAGAAATTTGGGTCATTTTGTTTACATGCTATGTTGACTTTAAGTAGTGCAAAGGATGAAACACCAGCACATTTATTACTGTACATGCAATCTTCCAAACTAAACATCTTTACAAATCTAACTGAAGGCCAGACCTTCTAAGAAAACATATTGTGTGAGTAAAAGCCACTGGCTTGTATAACCACAGCATTAGGCCACTCTTATTTCTCGCTGGAACATGGAAGTGCTGACAAGCGTAACCTATTCTATTATTAGCTCGCTAAAACACCGTTTAATTCACCGCGGGGAAACGTTTCAGCAGACACGATGACAGGCAGACCTTTTCATGTGGGAAAATGAAGGAAGGTAAACAGCAGAGGGACGGTACTGGGAGGCTTAGCAGTATGAGGAGCTACAGAACAGGGACACAGCAGACCACCAGCACAGATTAGCTTGTAGACTTCTTGTCAATCCGTAACGGTTTATAATCTCAAAGGAGCAACTAAATAATGAACAAACTGTATTCATAATTATGATTCATATAATACTCATAGGCTTTAGCTTTGACAAATGAGCTCATTCAATGTTACACAGGTAAATGATGGCAAAGCAGCTGTGTCATCGCTTTTCTCTATTTGAGTGCACTATCATAATCAAATGATAGCTTCCCATCACAGTAAAGTGTACAGTCAAACAGCAGGAAAGCAATTAAGCAAATATATTGTGTATAAGTTAAAAAAATCTGATTTAAATCATATAAAAACTGAGAACTTTCTTAGTTTGAGTTGCAAATTTTTTTACATTTTGCAATACATATACAGTATTATAATGTGAGAGGCTATACAGTAGATACATCGGTGTTTCTCCAACTTCAGTCAGTTTAATTTCCCAGGGGTTGATTCTTATTGGTTGAATATTAGTATGCTACATTGTTGTCAAATGACCCCACTACATTGGATGTTTACATACACACACACACTGAAGAATGTAGTATATAGTATACATACTACATACTGTAAAAATAGTACTAGTAGCATGGTAGTATGCTATTCTGAGGAAGGAATACTAGCATACTGATTACTTCACAGTATAAACTGTATTCTATTTTATTTTTAAATAGTATGTGAAACAGTATGCAATATCTCAAAATAATAGTATGCTACATAGTTGTCACAATACCTCACTACACTACATATTCATTGTACATACTGCAGAATATTGTATACATACTATTTACTGTTACTATTAAACATAGTATGTGTAGTAAGGTAGTATTCTACTCTGTGGATAGAATGCTAGTATATTGCTTACTGCACAGTAGATACTGTATAATGCATATTATTTTTAAATAGTGTTTGAAGCAGTATGCATTATGCACCTTTTCAAAATAATAGAATGCTACATTGTCACAATACATCACTATGTGGCATAATTACATATACTGCATAATATAACACATATTACACATACTATATACTGTAAACATAGTATGACTAGTATAGTAGTATGCTATTCTGCGCAAATTATTTTTAAATAGTATGTGAAGCAGTATGCAGAATGCAACTTTTCAAAATAATAGTATGCTACATTGTTGTCACAATACCTTACTATGTAGCTATTTACATATTACATACTGCAGAATATAGCACATAGCATACATCCCATATACTGTAAAGATAGTACGACTAGTATGGTAGTACTGTATGCTGTTCTGTGCAAATTATTTTTAAATAGTATGTGAAGCAGTATGCAGAATGCAACTGTTCAAAATAATAGTATGCTACATTGCTGTCACAATACCTTACTATGTGGCTATTTAAATGTATATACTGCAGAATATAGCACATAGCATACATCCCATATACTGTAAACATAGTACGAGTAGTATTGTGGTACGGTAGTATGCTATTCTATGTAAGGTAATACTAGCATACTGCTTACCGCGGAGTATATACTGCATATAATTATTAAAATAGTATGTGCAACAGTACGTAACTTTTCAAAATAATAGTATGATACACTATAGACCTCATTTCGCATATATATGTATATATACTGCAGAATATAGCACAAAGTATACATCATTTATACTCCAAAAATAGTATGAGTAAAAAATAGTAACAGCTTAATGCACAGTATATACTGTACACTGCATATTATTTAAAGAAAAGTATGTGTAACAATATGTAGCATGCAATGATAAAAGTATGCAACAATGCATTGTTGTCACAAGATCTAAATGCGCCATATTTACGTATATATACTGCAGGTATAGTATTAGTATGGTAGAATGTCATTCTGAAAAAACACCCAAACATTATCAAAAGGGAATGTTTTTCAGAGTAGTTAGTGGGTATTTTTGGCACTGTATGTCCACGGCTCTCCGATGTAACAGTATGTGACAGTAGAGGAGGTAGCGGGGAGGTACACAGGTGCGGCAGCCGCTGCTGTCGATATATACAGATATGCACCCACACCTGTCTCATGAAGACTATTAGAATAAGTGCCAGTTCTCTGAATTAAAATTACACTCAGTCTAATAGAACAGCTGATGGCCTATTCATGCGCTTCATCAGTTTTCCTGCGGGGAGGTTAGACGAAGGTTGGGAGGGTGGGAACGCACAGGAACGAAAAATCACAAATAAGATCTCTCGAATATTTCAATTGTAAAAATAAATGAGGAGAAAATGGAAACTTTTGCTTTAATTTCTCATTTACTTCTATTTTTATTTCTTTTAAGGAACTTTGGAGACACATCTAAACAATGTTGATACTCAATGAAATTGAACTGAGGACCAAAGAAGGCGCAACCTCTGAACAATATAATTTTCCTCTGGGAATGGAAAGGAGATGACAGGAATGGAAAAAGCTAAAGTTGTATTGGAAAATGAGGGGAACAGATTGTTTAAAGTGATAGAGGAGTAGAGAGGAGATAAAGAAGAAAGGATGAGACAGGAAGTACAGAGGATGGGTGAAAAATTGGCCGATTGCATTTGAGGAAGAGAGACGTTATTGCAGTGCATTTAGTGAGCTTTGGTTGCCTCGGGAAAGATTGCTGGAGGATAATGAAAACAGTAAGGAACTGGATTAGAAAAATCACAGTCCTATTTGAATCTCACTGACGCTAAATATAGAAATGAGAAAGTCTGTATCGCGTTATCTGTTCCTCCATCTTTATAGTTTGCTCTCTAGCATGACATATAGATTTCTATACTGAGATAAGATCATTGCGAGTAACTTCAAAGCTCATGAAACATAATGAACTTGGAGTGAACCGGATTAATGTATATAGGCCTTTTCAGGTCCGAATTCTGATTGGATGAACCACTTTCTAAGTGGTAGAATAGCTGATATACTGTACAACAAAATAAACCTCCACACACTTTATAGTGATCAGCAGTAAACACCCTACAGTTAGTAAATGAACTATATTACTTGCAGATACTGCCTTTGAGCCACTCTAAGCCATAAGTTACAGTGATTTTACAACGGTTAAAAGTTAAGGCAATCCACAATATCATACCCAACAACACCCCTTAACTTAGATAAAATAACCATGACGTACAGTCTCTTGTGGATTATATCTTCCTGTATAGCAATATACATATACAAGAGACTTCAGTAAATGACTAACCTGTGTGTTGATTCTGATGGCCCCGATGGAAGGGATCTCAAAATAGTAACCTGTAGAATAAAGGCAATAATAGTGATGGTTAATGTTGAAAGACACACATTTTTAAACACGTATATGGTCTGTTCCAAGTTCTTGTGAGCATCAGTTTTGACTTTCTCTCGCTCCCACTCCAACTGTGTGCCCTGATTATTGTCAGGTATTAAGATGCATTTCAGGCAATCCGAGGGAAAGACGCCATAGCCATTTAAACTTGCTAATATGTGTCTCATTTGAACAGTTGTGTTGGGATTTTGAGGGGAGGGTCTCTGATTTCATGACCACATACCTCAATTATTACGCCATCAGATATATATCGTAGACACTTCGAAAAGGGCCCTTTTGAATTTGCCCAGTAAGCAACCACCCAGAACACTCTTGCAATCATATACTGTAGCACCGTGCTAAAAACACTCAGAACACTTTATCAACCACACAACACACACACACGCATACTTGCACTGTGGCAGGGAGTTTTGCATAGCCAAGCACAACTCACATTTTCATTAAAACAATATTTTTTTTTCTTCCGATTCCTATTAATGATTCCAATTCCTTACATGCTCTATTGACAATTCTTATAAATCTGTGGTCAGTAGTCTGTAGTCAAATGATGAGATAATTTCAGATTTGGCAGATCAGCTATTACAAATTGTATATATTTATTCATAAAAACTCAATCGATGTCTAAAAGTAGTACAATAGTATATGCCAGTATAGTTCTAGGCTCAAAGTTAAATGTGTTTTTTGACTACGAAGAACAAATACAGACCATTCTGTATTTTTTGCACTTGTACACATGCATAAATTACCATCAACCAATCATCTGTTGAGTGGTGTAAAACACTCTCAGGTGTCAATAATTAAATACCACCAGACACCTAGACTAAATAAGTGAGGTGACGTTTAGCTTGTTCTCACACATTAAAAAGTCTGGAAATTGCAGCCTAATCAAGAGAGATAAATAAACAAGCATTTAAGAAGTATGAAATTATGTAGCAAATAATAATATCTCAGAATCAATCAAATCTTAAGTGGCCATCTTTACTTTTAGCACTATTGTTAAAAAAAAGAGACCGACAGACTTGTTATGAATTCATAGTTTTAATAGTTTTATTTGCATATTTTCTAAGCAACTACCATTTTTCACTAATGCAGTGTAATTAACTTTGGCATTGAAAACAATTTGCCTGAAATTATTCACCTCAGCATTATAACGGTTTGGCCTTTACTTAGCATGCCATCATTGCTGTAAAGGTCGTTGAACAATTTCAGTCTTGCTAAATTCAGTGGCAACATTTTGCAGCTCATGAGTGCTGAAACAGTTATTAATGTGCAGGTAGTGTATAGAGCTCAAATCACTGTAGTTATGTACACTGATGAGTCAAAACATAATGACCACTAACAGGTGAAGCGGATAACATTGCTCATCTTCTAACAAGGCCACATGTCAAGGTCTGAGTAGATTAGATGGTAAGCGAACAATCAGTTCTCGTAGTCAACGTGTTGAATGCAGGAGAAATGGGCTGGAGTAAAGACCCGAGTGAATTTGGAAAGGGCCAAATTGTTATGGACAGACGAAATGGTAAGACTTGTGGGGTGCTCCTAGTCAGCAGTGGTGAGTCCCTACAGACAGTGGTCCGAGGAGGGACAAACCACAAACTGGTGACAGGGATTTGGGCGCCCAGGGCTCATCGAAGCGTGAAGGCAACAAGGGCTATCCCGTCTGGTCCGAATTGACAGAAGGTCTACTGTGGCACAAGCCACAGAAAATTTTAATGATGGTTATGGGAGGAATGGGTCACAACACACAGTGCATCGCACCCTACTTCATATGGGGCTGCGTGGCGCAGATAGTTCAGAATGCCCATGATGACCCTTGTCCACCGTTGAATGTGCCTATAATGGGCAAGCGAGCATAGGAAATGGACTTTGGAGAAGTGGAAGAAGGTCACCTGGTCCGATGAGTCCCGTTTTCTTTTACATCACGTGGACGGCCATGTACGTGTGCACCAGATACCTGGGAAAGTGATGGCACCAGTATGCACCATGAGAAGATGATAAGCCGATGGAGGGAGTGTGATGCTCTGGGCAATGTTCTGCTGGGACACCCTGGGTCTGTCCATTCAAGTGAATGTCAATTTGACATGTGCCACCTACCTAAACATTGTTGCAGACCAGGTACACCCCTTCATGGCAATGGTATTCCCTGATGGCATTGGCATCTTTCAGCAGGTTAATGTGCCCAGCCACACTGCACACATTGTTCATGAATGGTTTGAGGAACATGATAAAGAGTTCAAGGTGTTGCCCTGGCCTTCAATTTCCCTAGATCTCACTCCGATTGAACATCTGTGAGATGTGCTGGACCAACAAGTCCACTCCATGGCGGCTCCACCTCACAACTTACAGGACTTGAAGGATCTGCTACTAATGCCTTGGTGCCAGATACCACATGACACCTTCAGGGGCAAGTCAGCACTGTTTTGGTGGCATGAAGACGACCAACAGCATATTAGGCAGGTTGTCAAAATATTTTAGCTCATCAGTGTAAGAACAGCTAAAAATACATGGACCAGCATTTCAGTTTTCTTGTTTACCAGTATCTTTTATGAAATGAATGTTCTGCGTTCAATACAAGTTAAGCTCAACCAACAGAATTTGTGGCATAATGTCAATTACAGTACCAGAATAATATTTAAAACTCGTTCCTTGGTGTAAAAAAGGCAATTACAATGGCATTTACAATGGAAGACTATATATTCAAAGACTTAAATGCAGAAATGTGCAGCTCATATTATTTTAAAGCACTTTGGTTTGTGATTTTGCCATGCACAGGCAAATGAGCCATAAACTGGCAATTCAATTAGAAATACTTGCATATGCACTGAATATCACTTCTAATCCTAGTCTTTTGTACTATGCCTTTAACTATCAAATGCCATCATGCTCCAAGAAGTGGAGGGAAATTGTCTGGAGGGAAAACAACAGCATAAGCCTTAGATAGATGGTTAAATTTGAAAACTTACTTCATGTTGACTCCCTCAAGTACTCTAACAATGTCTAAATTTAGGTCTTTATTTCCAACCTGTTAGGTTCCATCCTGTCAATTTTCATTGCATTATGTAAATAATCTTTAAAGTTATAATTAAAAGTGTAAGTGTCTTAGCTTGACCAGACCAGCTTAACTTGAGGCGGCCCCTTAAAATGACTCTAAATTCAAAGGTTCAGATAAGGAAGTCAATTCTAGGGCAGTTAATGAATCAGAAACCATTAAAACTTTGACGTCTTTAGAAGTGTATCAAAGTCAAGAAAATAAAGTGAAAACTGAAAAAAAAAAGTTTTCATAAGTTGTTTGAGGGTCAAACCAATCAGTATGCTAGAAAGAATCAAATCAAATCAAAGTGAGTCGTCGGGAATCAAGGCAAGTCACAATTGGCTCTGATTCAGCGCTGGCCATATGAGACTTTGTTTGTGTCAGTGGTGTGTGAACAAGCTTTGCTGAGAGACAGCTAGTCATGTGACAACACACGCTAAGCTGTGTCAAGCAAACATGTCGCTCATTGTTCCCGCTAGTCTGATCCCTTGACTTGGTCATGATTACAAAATGCTGAATCCATTTGTCTCAAACCAAACAAAAAGACGCAGACAATCCTGTCAAAGACCACTTAGCATATTTTTGAAGGTGGAAACTTCTGTTTGCATGCTTGGGTTTGTTTGTGTTTATTTTAACCGAGGAAGCGTTCGTTTACCGAACTTTTTAACTGGGTAATGTATTCTACACTAAAAAAACTATTTTGTGTTTGTTGGGGGTGTCAGGGGTGTTACTCTGTTGCTTTGTGATATTGCAAGTGAAATGAAAAGCTACTCTGGTGATCAAGTCCGCAGAGGAACGCAACGAATGGCGTCTTGCTCGCATTGCCAGGCGACATCCCCTCTCTGTCAGTCATTACAGCTGAGAACATGGCCGCACAGAGGACTAATCCTAAAGTAGAAGCCGTTTTGGCTGGAGACACAGGGAAGTTGTGAATGCAGTTATCGCTTGAAAGCCAGTTGCTTTTTGGCTAATTAATTAGAAAGTGGGGAGGGGTGGTTGGGGGGTCTTTAGAAGTATTCTGGTACCACTCGCTATTAACTATTCAGAGAGCTGGAGAGGGGAGATTGTTAAGAGCTAAGGGGGTGCATATGCAAATGCACTATATGCCAGTAATTAACTTGTTAGGTCAAAGGGGTCAACATTATTTGAGTGGTGTTGACCGGGATTACATGTAACCTCTAAATGGTATTAAGACACAAATCTGTCTCTAAAATCTGATTGGACGAATTGCAATAACAGTCATAAAATTACTCACACCTGAGCTTTCTTCACAAAACAGATATTCAAAAACTCTCCTACCTTTGTTGGCACAGGCGATCCACTGCAGTGGAGTGACATCATAGTTGTGCTGACCAACTGAGAATGTGAAAACTCTTACCTGTGGATGATAAACAGTCCTTTTAGAGCACACAATAAATGTAACTGTGTATTACAATCTACAGTGGCTCCAAAAAGAATTTGGACACTTAAGTCACGCTTTAACACATATGGATGTCATTGTATTTTGAATATCATTGACATTTTACCATTGCCACAAAATATCAAAACAAGAGGCGTTTATTTTGAACAAGGAAAATAAATTTGTAAGGGTTTAAATGATAAAAAAGTGTTCAGTCACAGTTTCTGTGTCATTGCACTGGGTTGCTCCACCAATAGTGAAATCTCATTAGTACAAAATCCCACCCAGATCAAATATGTTCTGATTGGCTGCGGGTTTTGTCACTTTGCAATTTTTTAGCGCTTTCAGTGGGGACAGAAAAACTACTTGTCGTTGGAAAGTTTGGACATGGCGTAACCATGGGAAACACAGAAATGGACAGGAAGATGTGTTGTTGTTTAATTTGCCTGGACTCACTGTTTTATTTGGCCAGTTATACTTCTCAAAGATGTCTTGAGCACGATCTTCACCGCCGTCTGTGAACATCATTATCATCTTATTACAGTTCGCCCTCGGAGCGCTGGTCTCCTGTGAGCGACAGAGATAGAGACAAAGAGAGAAAGCATTCAGAAACATGTTCTACAGAAGTACACAAATGCATACACAACTGTTTAGTCTCATTTGTGATGCTGCTAGGCAACTGTATACAGCTAAACTCTATTTTGCGTTATGCTTAGCAAGAAACAGGTTCTTCTTTGTCTTGACTTGTTTGGGTCACGTTCTGCTCTGTATCTCCACATTTCATCATGCTTCCTTGTCATTCTCACTAAATAATGTAAAGCTGCCCACTCATAGTTAAATATAAAGGGTTAGGGTAGATATAGGTTAAATATATCTACAATGGAAATCGTTATTAGTTGACAAATTTGCCGTGGATCAGTATACAGTATTTCTGCATATGCAGTAACTTCATATTTAAATCATGGGGTCTATTTTTGTAAGCAGTAGGTACAAAGGCAGTGTGCTACATCTTATTCATTTTTTGTGAGAGCACTAATTCTAAGCACAATTTTTGTGCCAGCGCAAAGCGCAAGTGTGTGAGAGTGTTTGCGCTATCTGTGGGTGTATGTGTGCAAACTGTGGGTGTATTGTATGTAAATGAAGTCGCAAAACACAATTTTCTATTTTCCTGAGAAATAGGTAATTACATGGCGTTTTATTACCACGTCTGTTTTCAGCGAGAAGTTCAAATTTATTTCCTGTATTTGCAATTTGGAGATTTCACCAGCAGGTGGTAATAAAGTTCATGTAAATACTCAGGTGTAACATCAAATTATGATCACTGTTGTAGCCGTTTTATGAAACAACCATTATGATATTTGTGTTAAACTATCTAAAGGTTATGGTTTATTTTTCAATGATTATTATGTTTATATTCACAATTGTATTTATGATCTAATTTGTATTGTTTTTTTTCCACCAGTTGTTGTAGAGTGATTTTTAAGTCACTGCAAAAGTGGCTGGTGAAGAGCGCAAAATGTTTGGATTTGGAAAAATTGTTTAGACCAATTCTTTATTTTGTTTACATTTTTGTTTCATTTGAAGTGTAATTTGAATTTAGAAATATTTTTGGTTACATTTTTTTTGTGTTTCAATAAATGAATTAAATTTTTCAAATCAAAATCGACCACTAGAAGTGAAGTGCGTGTCGATAAAATCACTATTAATACTAACCATGGTTTGTGTGTCAGTACATGAAAATGATTATTAATACTTACATTCTCTATAATTTAATGGAGCCTACATCCATATCCTGAACCACATTTACCATGAATATAAAAGGAGCGTGTCACATTCAATATGGACGCAGTTCAGTTTACGCACAAAATAATGTAAGTTCATATTTCTATTCTAATTCATTGCATACAATCCATTTACATTACCAACTTCTCATAAATGATGTCTTCTTATGTCTTTGTATATATTGCTGGTGCTTGACAGGGAATAGACTACATAATAGGATGCAGACACTGCAATAACCGGAGAAGAACCTCTGAGTTAAAATGCACTTGACCCAGCCCATCAAGATTTTGCCAAACCCACTTGCGCCCTGACTTAGCGAATGCTTGCACGAACATACCAAAACTTCATGGCCATGTTCATTGACATTGCCCTTATGACTTATGGCATAGCTCTGCGCTTAGTGCTAACGCTCTTAACATAGGGCCCCATATCTATGAATTGGTACTTCTTTGCTGAATTATTATTATCAACATAGTAACTATAAAAACCATAAGAGATACTTAACCTTAAGTATGTGTGTGAGTTTGTGTGTATGTGTGTGTGTGCAGGCACGTCGGTTCCTCTAATCATCTGCTTTTGTATGCATCTGCCACAGATTGTCCTATCTCTGATGAGTTACCCAAAAGTCCCTTCTCTCTCTCGCGTCCAATCACAGCTGTCATTGACATTCGGGCTACGCCATATCACTGTGACAAGATTCTAATAAAGATAAATAATACTGCTGCAATTACAAATTTACAGCACTCTCCTCTTGGCCTATCAGAAGTCGGCTATCAGAAATTAAAATGCCTGGTTGGTTGCGGTCGTTGTGGTGATTAAAATGACAGTAGAAGTTGGCGAAAGAGAAAGTCAGAACGAGAGGTACTGATAATATTCTCTTTGGTCGGAAGAGAATACAAATTCATCTGCATGTATGCGGGCCATCACATTGCGGTCTCTGTCATCAATCACAACATCAGTGTCTGTTAGAGCACCATTCGCCTAAAACACGCCCTCATAGAAGTGATAAACATATCATGTGTTTTTTTTCTCAAGTCGTTATGCACACCTTCAGCACACA
This sequence comes from Moxostoma hubbsi, assembly GCA_032164185.1. Classification (NCBI taxonomy): domain Eukaryota; kingdom Metazoa; phylum Chordata; class Actinopteri; order Cypriniformes; family Catostomidae; genus Moxostoma; species Moxostoma hubbsi. The sequence goes on along the minus strand of JAVLUX010000010.1, from coordinate 4,754,106 downwards.
TGCCATTCCACAGTCAAATTTATCATGCAGTCTGACAAACCATTATCCACAAACTGACTGATTGACTTGAAAAACAGAAAACATAGAAGCCCAGGACCTCACTTGTTTCCTCCAGGAAAGACAAATCACAAATGAGATCTCTTTAACATCTCATCTGTTTCTCTTAAACACAAGATTAAATGACTCAAGACTTTCAGTAATCTCAAATTTATCTCATCTAGAGTTTCAAAAGAGATCTCAATTGTGTCTCAAACTGTGCTCAGATTTTCCAAGTCTTTCAATATGAACTTTGCTCAAAACATTCTTCCAAGACCCCATTATATAAGCTATGCTATCCACATTAATTTGATAACTCTATACGGTTACTGTATGTCAACAATTGTCTCATTTAATTTCTTTTTAGGAACTGTAGTAAAACACAAGTTAATATTGAGACAAAGACATAACATTTCATTTCAAATTAATCTTTTTTTCTGTATTTAAATTAGAGTGGATTTTGCCGATCCCGATAACTAAGGTGGCGGAAAAGGCAGATAACCGATTAATTAGCAAATATATAAAATACATTTCTAGAATGTTAAAATTATTCTTAGTCTTTCCTTGCTATAAAGGGCACAGACACAGAGGCTACAAGAGTCCAAAATGATTTAAATCCCAGATGCAGTTTATTGTTCAATAAAAATCCCATGAGTAACCAGACAATTTAGTATAACTATAATTTTTTCCCCCACTAGATGGCGTTTAATGAGGAATTAGGTTTAATCTTATTCACAAGATATAAAGTAAGTGACATGATGTATGTGCTGACAGAGCACATTTCAGTAGTCACATTTTTCTTTGCATGCCCTTGCATCAATTCAGAACACTTAATTCTCGATTCAAAATAACAAATTATGCATTGAAGTGAGGATAAAATATGGATGAATATTGTCAATGATGAAAGATTTTAATACAGCATATCCCCATGTGACTGTTAAATTTTTTTTTAATAAATAACGGCAACTGTCGGCATAGATTTTTCAGTAAAACCAATATATCGGTCTACCTCTAATTTAAATAGAAATAGTATTTAAATAGAACTTATTTTTTTAGTAATATGATTTAATCAAACATAAAAATTAAACAAACTAAAATATAATGAGATAACATATTCAATATGTTTAAAGCAAAAGTTGTATAGTTTAATAAATCCTAGAACTGATTGTTGGAGTTGGTGTATGTTTATATAGCTATACCTTTGATACCAAACTAAAATCAAAAATAGAATTATATGGTATGTCTTCATTTAGATAGCTAGGTAAACACATGCCTCACTGCGCGTGTGTGTGTCTTACATTCAACAGCTGGTCAAAGGCAAACTGAAAGCCTGTCTTGTAGTCTGTTGTCCCTTTGGCCAGCATGTTCTTCACAGCGTCCTTGAAGATCTTCTTATTCTTTATGTTTGCTTGAACCAGTGTCGTAAAACATGGTACCACAGCGTATGCTTTCTCATTAAACTGATAGAGAGATAGAAAGAGAGAAACAGAGCAAGGGACAGGTTATAAAGTCCATTAAAAGGTTTGACTGAGACACTTTAAAAAACATTCATATCCATTAGATCTCACAGCATCAGCTGTTAACACACTAATGGAGTCACTTACACCTGATTGAACTCTGAATTTTCCCACCCTTCGGAAGTGGGAGGTCTGAAGAGGGAAATTTTAACTTAGGTATTTCAAGCATGTTTATAGCATAAGGGTTATAGCATGTTGCTATGTGATTGCTAATGTGTTCTGGGTGGTTTGAAGCATGTTACTATGTTGTTGCGAAGGCATTTTGAATGTGTTTAGTACAAATCAATTCACAAATCTAAAACTACATTTACAGCGCTAATGTGTATTTGGGCATTTTGATGGACAAAAGCCTTCCAAAAACATAGAATGACTAGTATCAGGTCTCTGTGCAATTTCACTCTCCCTTTCTTCCGAAAGTATTTGAAGAGCTACTGAATGCATCATAGGTAAGCTGATTTTATGAAATTTTAAAAGATTTAAAAAAAGAAAAATTACAATGATCAATAAATTATGAAAAATGTACTGCCATTGCCTAATTAACATGTAATCATGTAATCCTTAAAAAGTAACTGTAGTCTGATTAGGAGTATTAAAAAATGTAATTGAATCAAATTACAAGTACTGGATTTTTGTAATGTGATTACATAATTAGATTAAATGTAATCCATTATTACACAGCACTGTGTGTGTGTATGTGTGTGTGTGTGTGTGTGTGTGTGTGTGTGAAAGCACAGCTGTTAATATCAGTAGTAAATCCAGCAGCCTTGTTCTACACTGCAGGTGCAGATAAAAAATTGCCTATTGAAAAGAAAAATCCCACATGAGATTTTTGTAACATCTGCTTCTCAGATGTTTCTCCTGAGAAACCTGTAACAGTAACCTCACACGTGTCTCCTCTAGAGTTTCAAATGGTCACAAACCGTGCTCAGATTTGCCAAGACACCAAAGTCAGCAAATGAAACAATGCATAAATAGCTATTTGGCCTTTGGTGAACATTATTTCTGGCCTAGAACGTGATTTCAGATGAAGAGGAAATTCGTTTCAGGGGTGGAACAAGTTATTACATTTTGATGAAACGTTACGAAGGCAAGCACTTTTTCTCTTCGGAATAATGTGCACTTTTGAATCATGCAAAATAACACCAGTATATAGATTAATATTACCTGGATGTTAAGGAAAGTAAATAAGGTCAATTATGATTTCATATTCACTATAAGCGTGTGAAGGTTAACACACATCCTAATGTGGTCTAAGACTGCTTTTTTTCACTTGGCTGTAGAATAAGGCGTGTTGCAGCTCAGATTATGATGCTCATTTTGTGCTCTCAGAGCTGGGATTAGGAAACATACTCTAATAGCCACAGATCCGCCCGGATTACTGGCATAGGCCTCCAAAATATTAATGTTTCTTTATGTGTATGTGCAGCTTTTTATATGTGTGGGTGGCATCTGGGTGCTGCTATTGTGTGCTCACAATAAATGATAAACTCTTTGCACATTAAATTCAAGCTCTGTTTTGTTTGCTTTCCGCATTTTCATTTTTGTACACATTTAAATTTATGGATTGAATGTAATTGGATAGCATAATGGCTTTACCTAAAAATTGAGGTTTGGGAAAAATAGCAGGTCTGATACTCAAAATGCTCACTAATCAAGCAATATTAGACAGCCTCTTTACTAACTACACTCACATCAACTCCTGTCAAAAACTAACCCAAAAACATATGCTCTCCATCTTCAAGTTCAGACATCAAGACCTTTAAATCAAATATATGTAAACATGAGGGGTCTGGGTATCTCAGTGAGTAAAGACACTGACTACCATCATTAACCATTTACCGTTAATACAGCATAAACCTTTGTGATGTATATCTGCCCGGACTCATTACACTAATGCACACACCACAAAAGCACACAACAGCCTTGTCAGTGATCAAATGATGGAGCTCTTGATGCAAGCCCAAATGGGACGTGTGACAGAAATCAAGGAATTTTCAGCCTAAGGCACATTTTAATTATCACAGAAGCATGCAAACTCTCTTACCTATCACCAAAACGCAGAATTAGATTTTTTGTCTGCAAGCATTTTTATATGTAGTTCAAAGCGCTCCTGAAACGATTCATGAATGCAGCTTCACGATTGCTGTAAAAAAGAGGATTGCCACAGTCTACCAGCAGAATAACATTGTGGAGGATGAGAGTTTAAGAGATTTAATGCAAATTGCAATGAATGTGACAAACTATGTGGGGACTAGTTCTTTCAATTAGTCAAACTCCCACTTAGACTTTGGGAATCGTTTAATGTTACCTGAATTGGTGCTATTTTAGTGCATTTTTATCTTTATACTGTTAAATGGTTTGTTTGAAAACTTTATTTTTCTTTCCTAAGAAATAAATCAACTGATATCACTAGTCTGATGACATAACCAAGGCCACTTGTGCAGGGAAAAACAGTCTCTCCTGAACTGCCGCATCTTGTTGCACATATACCTCTCCCTGGCTGATTAGCCCGATTGGGGGCCGGGCGTGCATAGTCACGTCTGGTCCCGCCCTCCTCCTTGTCACACCCAGGTAATAAAATCAGGTCCCACCTAGGGATAAAGAACTGAGAACCGGTTCTGAAAGTGAAAGATTTTCTTAACTTTTGGGTTCCGTTAATGGTTCTTGAACATTCACAATGAGGAACACACGCCATGCTAAAATACTCTGAAAGTGCTTCCTGCCCTACCATTCAGTGGCACAAAACATATAGCGTGACCAGAATAGTTCAAATGAAAGACTGAGCAGATTCTTTTGAATCTAAGGTGCAAAACACAAGACCAATGTAGTTTGATTTCTGAACAAGTGACTCTTATTATAGGTTCTTTTGAATCTACAGCTCAAAACATACAACATGACCAGCATAGTCCGATTTCCGAACTAATTACTCTTATGAGCTGTTTCGATTTTATATACAGCATGAAACATACAGTGTGATATGTTTGGTCCAAATCCTGAATGAATGGCTCTTATGAGGCAATTCTTTTGAATCTACACAGCGAAACATATAGCAGTACTCAAATCACTCTTATTAGCCGGTTCATTTTAAAGAATGGAAAAACTGGCTGAATATTCTTAAATATGACATTACTGAAGTTAAACACATTTCTGTTATGTTTGGAAAGTGTGTGTGTGTGTGTGTGTGTGTGTGTGTGTGTGTGTGTGTGTGTGTGCACACCTACCCGGGCTACATTTACGTAGTCATCATCAGAAAGGGTGTCTAGCATTTCATAGACTGAGGTTTTCATGAGATTCAGAGTCAGTCCGCTTACACTGCCGCTCCTATAAATACAAATACACAAATCCCGGTGAATCTCAAGAAGAAACATCCAAGTCATATTTCACCTCAAAAACAAACACAGTAATATTATTAAAACCAGAATAAATGAAAGGCAGTACAGCAAACGCTACCATGATGTATAAATACTCTACTATTTGAATAATTTTCATTGCTGTTTTCACATTACAGTAACATTGCTCTCAAAGTGGCCATACATACCGTAGAAACATGCGCCCAAAACATGCTGTTGCCAAGCAGAACCTGTTGCTAAGTATCAGCCACATCCATCAAAAGTAAATTCTAAATGGCACGTTAAAAGCCAACATCTTTACTGACAGTACGGAGACAGCCAATCTTCAGAAACAGAGTACATTTAAATTCTAAGATGCAAATTGGACTTATTAATAGCTTACAGCAGCTATTGAAAAAGCAATCACAGAGCGCATGAGTTCATGTGTAATTTGGCTTCCAGAGTTAGAAGCTTTAATAAAGCCGAGCACATTGGAACAGCATTTCTGGAGAGAAAAGGCTTGCGACAGCAGTATTGTCTCATGTTTCCAGTAGTTACAATGAGATTAGTCTGAAGATTGTCACAAACGTTCACTGTGAAGGTGCTTTTGATTGGCATGAGATTGCTTTGGCAAAACGACAGCTGCAATTGCTTTATTTTTTAATTAGATATCAGTATCTATTTAAGGTTATGGCACATTGCCAGCAAGCAACAATGAACCTCCATTAAGCAGTTTTTGTTGAGTGGCTTACTTAAGAATATTAATGGTTTTCTTGGCGATTATGCGCATAATGGCTGTATATTTGAGGCAATCACCTATTTGTTAAACTATGACGCAGTGTTAAAATGACTCTAAGCGACGTGCATAGATCATTGACACTCAAGTTATGTAACAAAAAATCACCAACATGATACTAGAGTGTTTGGTTTACAATGGCAATTTAGTTCCATGTGAAAATCTTTTTTTTTTTAGGGCTGTCAGTCAATTAGAATATTTAATTGCGACTAATCGCATGATTTTTCATAGTTAATCGCGATTAATCGCAGATTTTGAAAGTGCTGAAATTTGACTCTCTATATATAATTTTTTTCTTCTAAATTCATTTATTTCAATTATAAAAATAAAAAAATATATAAAAATGGTTGCGTAGTGACGCCTAAATCTGGGTGGCAGAGGACGAATCTCAGTTGTCTCCACGTCTGATACAGTCAATCCGCGTATCTCATCATGCCGCTTGTTGAGTGCGTTACCGTGGAGAAACGGCGCATGTGGAGGCATCCATGCACAACTAAAAAATAAATATCGCTAGCCTGCAAGCTTAAAGGGTAAATAGTACGCCTTTCCTCAATATTCCGCAAGATTTGAGGTATCGTTCATGTTTATAGCGCAAATGAAAGTCTAATACTTTCCAGATAGCACAAGTAAATCTCCAAGATGTCTCTTTAAGAGTGTTTCATCAGGAAAGCATAACATTCTAATTAACATCTGATTAACATCTTAAAAAAAGATAATTAACATAAATTCTAAATTTGTATACAAAAAAAATCTGTTTTCCAGACACATGTGCTTTCAGGGCTAGGAGATTGTTCACATCAATAGTAATAGTGATGCTTGCCTTATCAATAGTGGATTTAATCCCACCTAAAATTATGGAACAGGTTATGTATAATCCAAAATTGTACATACAGTAATACACTTTAGAGGTCAGATAAAATCGGCTTTGACTGAGTTGCAGGACAATTTAAATTCTACACTTGAACCCAATTCAACTGGAATGTCATTTTTTGTTTTACATAACTGCAAAGTCATTTTTCAGGAACACAATAACATTGTGAGGAAAAATATTTAGGTATGAGCCTAACAAGATACAACATGTTAAGACAATACAGTATCTACATGGCCACATTTGCCAGCAGGTGGCAGTAAAGTATCATACTCGTTTATGTGCATGATAACTGACAGTGATGACAGTGTGTGTTAATGTGTTGCATATGAGACAAATAGAGAGATATCAAAAGAGTGTATATACAGTTTTGTTTAGTGTGCTGTAGCTTTAAAAGGTTACTTACACATCCACAATGATGACCATGTCCTTTGGAGACGAAGCACCCTGAATATACCTATGAAAAAGAGCAAAGTATTTTATTAAGTGTAGTACAGAACAGTCAATAACATTTAGCTGTCACTGCCATTTTTAGTTAAAACGGAAGCAAAAACTGAATTTTCATTTTCAGAAAAAGTAATTCATGGATCCTTACCAGATAAGTAACTAGATTTAATTTACACAGAACCAAAGGCTAAAACCTAAACTTACCTAAAACTTTTGTGTGATTATCACAAAAATTAATTGTGAACTGCCCCTCCTTTTCATAAAAAAAAGTTCCAGTGAGGAACTTACTATAGAAGTGAATGGGGCCAATCCATTAACATTTAAATACTCACTATTTCGAAGTATAGCTACAAGACATAAACAATATGCGTGCTAACATGATTGTAGTGCGATAAAATCACTTACTATACGTTTCTGTAAAACGTTATAGACAATTTTACAAATTAATTGCTATGACGATATGTCAACAAACCCTAAAACGACTGTAAAAATTTATATTTAAACAACTTTACAGCTCAAATAATATAGAGTTTTTAGAAGAATTAATGCAAGTGCTTTTATAAAATTATAAGCTTCACATTTCTGCCTTTAAGCCCTCTAAAAATTGGCCCCATTCACTTCCATTATAAGTGCCTCATTGTAACCTTGATAAAATAAATAAATAAATAAATAAATATATATATATATATATATATATATATATATATATCAGAGTTTCCGCTAGAAAAAAATGGTGCCGGTCAAAGTGACCGGCAGAGGTTTCGTTTTACGGACATTTTGATGATATGCCGGTCAAATATCGCCTCTTAATTAGTCAAGTTGAGGAAAACTGGAGGCAGGCTATGTAACTTAAAAAATGACATAATCAGGCCGTATAGAATGCAACATGTTTATTAGCCTAACTTTCAAATAGACGGAAAAAAAACATGAACGTCCGATTGGCGTTTCACATTCATTGTTTAACAAACCAATCCCCCTTCCCCACATCAAATATCTGAATAGTAGCCTATTGTTTTTACTCAAGCGAACTTAATTATACACTCTCAGTATGTCTCATTTAGCTGGTAACATTTAAATTGGCCACCGTGAAATGACTCCTTGTCAAATGAACTGGAACAAACAAATGACTAGGCCTATAACATTGTCTCGCGTCATTTTAGGCTACTTTTTACGCTGTTTTGCAGTGCTGAATTGTGCAGCTGCCGACTTAAAATCAAAACGTCCCAGTGTCTCTCCACAACTTGCAATGCGCATAAGCCGCGTAACCTTGTTCTCCGCAAGGCGACTTCGCTGCTTCGTCTTGATCCGATTCTGCAGCGAGAACCCCCTCTCTGCAGGAACACTCGAGACCGGGATTACACAGGCTATCTTGGCGAGCTTGGTCCACTGGATACATTTTAGGCTTATTCTCAAATTCAGATTGTGTTAGGGGGGCGGGATTATTAGGCAAATTTAATCGGACAATTTGACCGGAGAGATTTAATTTAGTCGGACATTTCATTTTTTTTCCGGCCAATGTCCGGTAATTACCGGACAACGGAAACCCTGATATATATATATATATATATATATATATATATATCAAAAAATATTCCCCTTTTCTCCCCAATCTGGAAATGCCCAATTCACACTCCTTACAAGGTCCTCGTGATGGCATGGTTACTCGCCTCAATCCGGGTGTCGGAGCACAAGTCTCAGTTGCCTCCGCTTCTGAAATCGTCAATCCGTGCATCTTATAACGTGGCTCATCGTGCATGACACCGCAGAGACCCACAGCATGTGGAGACTCATGCTACTCTATGGGATCTACGCTCAATTACCACGCACCCCATTGAGAACGAGAACCACTTAATCGTGACCACGAGGAGGTTAAACCATGTGACTCTACCCTCCCTAGCAACCGGGCCAATGTGGTTGCTTAGGAGATCTGGCTGGAGTCACTCAGCACACCCTGTATTCGAATTCGTGACTCTAGGGGTGGTGGTCAGCGACAATACTCACTGAAATACCCAGGCCCCGATTTTTTTACTTTTTAAAGAAAAGGAAGGATGAGCTGAATATTCTTTCCTTTTCTTTTCTTTTCTTTTTCTTTTTTGTGGAAATCAACATTTTGACAGAAATACTGGCTATTAAGCTAACATGGAATTGAAACCAGAATTTTTTTGCTTATCTTCTTCAGGAAAATCAAATCTAGTTTTCAAGTCTGCTATTCCAGATCAGAACAAACTCTTTTGACTCGTCAAGGAGTTTGTGTGAAGCTAACCCATCATGAAGTACGAGCAGCACAACGTCAGGTGAAATGCCAGGCTGGACCAGGATTTATTTTTCAGCTGAGTCATCAGCCTACTGACAAACACATTATTCAGTCTGTCTGTCTCTCGATGTCTTTGTGCTAGCGCTAGCAGATCGTGCTGCGGCTTTTGTCTCAAACGGCGCAGAGGCCATTTTTAGCACAGTGCTCAATCTGAGTGGAGAAAGACAATGTACAATGTGTGGCACTTTTGTGCCACCAACAACAAATAAATAAATAAAAGCCCCAACGCAGCATCTGTCCAATGCTGATAGAGCCTGACATATAGGGAACAGTAGTGCAGACATTTTCACTTTTCCCCATGCAATTAAAAAACCATTACACCTGACAATCAGCCCAAGAGATTGATGGATGTCGTAAAGCCATCGGAAGCGTTGTTGCTGGAAAAATTGCATTGGTTTTTGCATGGTGTGGTGATTGGCTGTAATACAGACAGGTAGTTAACGCTTTGTGCTATCATGAACAGACCGATCGTCAAGGGTCTCTTCTAGTGCGCTAATCAGACTGAAGAGGCGACATGAAAAGTGGCACGTCAGGTGCCGTAGCTCATGGAGAAATGGTTTTGGCTAGGGACAATATGTACACACAAAGCACTATCTCAGTGCTTCTTTGGCATATGTGGCTGCAAACATGTACGATGATCTCTGACCCACAATTTGGAGGGAAATCCAGCCTTAACACCACCTGAGAGCGCTAGACGTCGAAGGATGACTATTATGTTGGCTGGGAGTGCAATTCCAGCTCAAGACTGTGTAATGCTAATGCTAAGCATGCTAATACAAGGGGGGGAAAGCTTTAGGGGTGAATGTGGATGAAATTAAATGACTTTGGGATAATTAAAAATGCTAAATTGAAGGTCAGACCTTATAAAACTGCATGAACGTTCAGTGGTGCAAAACGAGTTTATCGTAGCTATGAAGCACACTGGCATGAATTTGATCAGTTTAATCACCAAACTCTTGCATTTGAGTGATCATTATGATGTGTATGAGAGTGAAGGTTGACAAGCCGAGAAATATACAGTGGCAAGAAAAAGTATGTGAACCCTTTGGAATTAGATGGTTTTCTGCATTAATTGGTCATGAATGTGATCTGATGTCACAAGCATAGACAAACACAATTTGCTTAAGCTAACAACACACCAAAAATGATAACCTTTTATGTCTTTATTGAACACATCCCAATTCACAGTGCTGTGGAAAAAGTAAGTGAACCCCCTCCTTTGGCAGCAATAACCTCAACCAGCCTGTGGATTAGACCTGCACAACGTTCAGTAGGAATTTTGGACCATTTTTCCTTACAGAACTGCTTCAGTTCAGCCATATTCTTAGGATATCTGGTGCAAACTGCTCTCTTGAGGTCATTCCACAGCATTTGAATTGGGTTAAGGTCTGGGCTCTGACTGGGCCACTCCAAAAAGTGGATTTTCTTTTTCTGAAGCCATTCTGTAGTGGATTTGCTTAGATGTTTAGGGTCATTGTCCTGCTGCATCACTCAACTTCTACTGAGCTTCAGCTGGCACACAGTCACCCTGACATTATCCTGTAGGGTATCTTGATAAACTTGGGAATTCATTTTTCCCTCGATGATGGCATGAGGTCCAGGCCCTGGAGCAGCAAACTAGCCCCAAATCATGATGCTCCCACCAACGTACTTCACTGTTGGGATGATGTTTTCATGTTGGTATGTGGTACCATTTTTATGCCATACATAGTGCTGTATGTTCTTCCCAAAAATGTAACCCTAGTTTTATCAGTCCACAAAACATTTCCCCAGTAGAAGGGATGAAACGATTAGTCGATGTTATCGACAATAAAATACTGTCAGCCAAAAATGTTGTTGCCGAATAGTCGTTTGATCTCATTTAACATAACATGAGATCACTTAAAACTCTAATGATGATGAGCGAGAGCAGCACTGCAGTTCTCACCTGACTGAGGAGAGGAAGAATTACACAACTCACAGTCTAAATACACTCTAAACTTTCCAAACAGATTCAGTTGATGTACATCGCAAAGAATGAGGGAATTATAATGCAAAAATACACATCTAGTAAATACAGAAGCACTCTCGTTGTGGAATAAGTGGAGCTGGAGCTGCTGCTCCGCTGAAGCAAAACTGTCGAGTGTCTTTAATGGATACATCCCGGCGTTACATCTTTAATACAGTTATATTTAATGCGTCATAGCTTTATTAAAGTTAAAATAATATAAAAGAAGGTTATGTAAATAACTACAAACTCCAAAACTGGCATTTCTCTATGCGGTCAGCGCCTCTTCTATGAGTTGTGCGAATGTCCTGATCTAAGGGGGAGAGACTGAAACTGCACCCGGCTGAGGCACACTGTCACGGGACGCTCGTACCTTGAGTGCACGGGCTTGCTGCCGCTAGATTATAACATTGAATCATAATATATGTCACTGTGCATTTCTTATCATGAAGAAAATTGCCAATATGCAGCTTTATTAGCTTTAAAGATGGATTGAAGTGAACAGAAAGGTGAGAGAGTCTTCTCCCCATTATACACCGCAACAAAATATGTTTATGATTTATTTTATTTTGACTTGTTTTCCAATAAAAATATCTAAAACTCCTAATGTACGTGCTCTTTAGTAGCTATACTGCAGAAGATTTTTTTTTTATCTGAGATGTTGAATATAATATTAAAAATACAAATATTTTTAAATATCTTAAAATCCTTTAAAAAATGCATTTACTTGAGAAGCAGCATGTAAGATATTTAGACTTGCTTTTAGAGAATAGATCTTGAATATAAGTATATTTTGTCTACATATACATATTTTAGTATATATATATATATATATATATATATATGTTTACAAAATACACTTAATGTGTATTTAAAATAGATTCTCTTAAAGCAAGTCTAAATATCTTATATGTTGCTTCTCAAGTAAATGTATCTTGTTTTAAGGATTTTTAGATAATTTAAAATGGAAAACAAGACAAAAACAATTGATAACAACTGAATTAACATTAATAAAAAAATGTTTTTATCCCTTTAATTCAGTGAATGTCATTTAGAGGACATTTTAACATTTAAAAGATGGTTTTGTCCACTTTATTGTTGTAAACATGTTTAATTCAACAATTTAAGTCGGGGCACAAGCTGAATAATCGGTTAAGAGCTAATGATTAATCGTTGCAATAATCGCAGAATAATCGAATAATCGTTCTAATAATCATTAGATTAATCAATTATCAAAATTATCATTAGTTGCAGCCTTACCCAGTAGAATTATAGAGTGTCAAGGCAGTCTTTGGCAAAATTCAGGCACGCAGTATTTTTTTTGTTGGAAAACAGCGGCTTACTTCGCAGTGTCCTGCCATAGACACCACACCATTTTAACGTTTACCGTATAGTAGACTCAAGAGCAGAGATGTTAACCACTTCCAATGATTCCTTCAAGTCTTGAGTTGTTACTCTAGGGTTCTCTATAACTCATTAGACATTATGCGGTGTGCCCTTTGAGTCATCTTATCTGGACGGCCACTTCTAGGAAGAGTAGCCACAGTACTAAATCGTCTCTATCAATGGGCAATTTGCCTGACAATGGTCAGATGTAAATCTAAGCTCTTCAAGATAACTTTGTAACCCTTTCCAGCTTTATGAAAAGCAACTATTCTTGATCGTAGATCTTCTGAGATCTCTCGCTCTCTCTCTCTCTCTCTTTTTTTTTTTTTTTTTTTTTTTGCAAGGCATAGTCCATTCTGATTGAATTAATTGTATGCCAGGTTTGCCAACTCCTGACTCCAATTAGCTTTTGTTGACGTTATTAGCCTAGGGTTTTACATACTTTTCCAACCTACACTGTGAATGTTTGAATGATGTATTCAATATGTACAAGAACAATACAATAATGTGTGTGTTATTAGTCAAACAGATTGTGTTTGTTTATTATTGTAACTTAGATGAAGCTCAAACCAGATTTTGAGACAAATTCATACATAAACAAAGGTAATACCAAAGGGCTCAAATGCTTTTTCTTTCTACTGTACGTGTATTTGAATCAAATCAAATTATTGTCATTAAACCCAGGGACGTATTATGACTTGCAAAGGCCCTGGGGCCAATAATCTCCAAGGGCCCCCTCCACTCAAAAGTTGTTGGGGGGGTTCGTTGTTCATGTCCAAAATTTCTCCTTGCATCAAAAGCACCAAAAGACAAGCCAGAGTCAAAACAATGTGACACCAGACACTGGTGAATTCATTTGTTGCTTCATTTTTGTGAGCAACGTCAGGAGGAAACTACAATTCTCTTGTATTTAAAATGATTTTTTCTCCTCTGTTTGCTTTTATGCAGTCGGTCCACAGCACGCTTGATTCAGTTTTTGCTCATGTTCTTACTTCTAATAATGCAGCCCTGTCTTTCTGCACAAACAAACACACGCTTTCATGAATACAGTTTCAGTAAACACAGGCACGATAATTGGAGGTTGAGTAGCACATTAGGAGCCACGATAAAACTCAAATAGAAAACAATGAAATTTGCAGAGCCTAAAATTTTTACATGTTTCATATATATAGAACAGGACTAAAAATGAATCATTGGACTTAATGAAGGAAATACATTTGTTTAGGATTTAATGCACGGTCTTTTGAACTGTGGAAATAAAGGCCACATTTTCAAACGAGTAAAATCAGAAAAACATGCACAAGAAGATTTTGAAATGAAAAAGTGCTTCTCTATGAACTCACACTGAATACAAACTGAGTTTAAAATATTGTACCTCCAATGTTTTAAATTCAGAGGCGAGGTCATTTTTAACAAGGGACTAAAAACCAAAATGTTTTTCATTTAAGTTCGTTCTGAGTGGCGTTCCACAGCCTCTTTCCAATTGGTAACCGGTTAGAACAAAATAAAATAAAAGTTAATAATGTTCTTTTTAAAATGACAGTACTCTGTGCTAAGAGTGGGTGATATACCAGTTGCAGTGTTGCCAGATCTCACAAGAGAAACAGGGGAAACTCACCCAAAATTAGTGAAAATATAAGGAATTTTCCCCCCATATTATCAGCATAGATTTCATAGCAAGCATATAACATATTGCCTGTATAAAATAATGTCTTTTCAAGGAATGTATTATATATATATATATATATATATATATACCCAAAAATATTATATAAATATACACTCACCTAAAGGATTATTAGGAACACCATACTAATACTGTGTTTGACCCCCTTTCGCCTTCAGAACTGCCTTAATTCTACGTGGCATTGATTCAACAAGGTGCTGAAAGCATTCTTTAGAAATGTTGGCCCATATTGATAGGACAGCATATTGCAGTTGATGGAGATTTGTGGGATGCACATCCAGGGCACGAAGCTCCCGTTCCACCACATCCCAAAGATGCTCTATTGGGTTGAGATCTGGTGACTGGGGGGGCCATTTTAGTACAGTGAACTCATTGTCATGTTCAAGAAACCAATTTGAAATGATTCGAGCTTTGTGACATGGTGCATTATCCTGCTGGAAGTAGCCATCAGAGGATGGGTACATGGTGGCCATAAAGGGATGGACATGGTCAGAAACAATGCTCAGGTAGGCCGTGGCATTTAAACGATGCCCAATTGGCACTAAGGGGCCTAAAGTGTGCCAAGAAAACATCCCCCACACCATTACACCACCACCACCAGCCTGCACAGTGGTAACAAGGCATGATGGATCCATGTTCTCATTCTGTTTACGCCAAATTCTGACTCTACCATCTGAATGTCTCAACAGAAATCGAGACTCATCAGACCAGGCAACATTTTTCCAGTCTTCAACTGTCCAATTTTGGTGAGCTCTTGCAAATTGTAGCCTCTTTTTCCTATTTGTAGTGGAGATGAGTGGTACCTGGCAGGGTCCTCTGCTGTTGTAGCCCATCCGCCTCAAGGTTGTGCGTGTTGTGGCTTCACAAATGCTTT
Source organism: Moxostoma hubbsi (assembly GCA_032164185.1). Taxonomy (NCBI): domain Eukaryota; kingdom Metazoa; phylum Chordata; class Actinopteri; order Cypriniformes; family Catostomidae; genus Moxostoma; species Moxostoma hubbsi. Next base: position 4,738,865 of record JAVLUX010000010.1, on the reverse strand, counting down.
GCTGCATACCTCGGTTGTAACGAGTGGTTATTTCAGTCAAAGTTGCTCTTCTATCAGCTTGAATCAGTCGGCCCATTCTCCTCTGACCTCTAGCATCAACAAGGCATTTTCGCCCACAGGACTGCCACATACTGGATGTTTTTCCCTTTTCACACCATTCTTTGTAAACCCTAGAAATGGTTGTGTGTGAAAATCCCAGTAACTGAGCAGATTGTGAAATACTCAGACCGGCCCGTCTGGCACCAACAACCATGCCACGCTCAAAATTGCTTAAATCACCTTTCTTTCCCATTCTGATATTCAGTTTGGAGTTCAGGAGATTGTCTTGACCAGGACCACACCCCTAAATGCATTGAAGCAACTGCCATGTGATTGGTTGATTAGATAATTGCATTAATGAGAAATTGAACAGGTGTTCCTAATAATCCTTTAGGTGAGTGTATACACACAGTATATACTGTGCATCTGGCCAAATATAAATCTAAAATCAATTAATAGCCTAAATCTCTCTCTCCAACATACACGCACACACTGCGTGGGCACGTTTGGACTAAATGTCATCTTAAGCAAATTATTTTATTCTAATTATTTAATATGTTTTATTATTTTATTTTATTTTAATTATTTGCGTTAATGACAGATCTGCTTCACAGTCAAATCCCGGCAGCATCAAAACTGTATTAATGCATCATATTTGACCTAACAATAATACAGCGAAGACTTCGAAACTACCTCGATATCTTGATTAATCATGCATGTATATGTAGTAATTATATATTTTTGCCAAAAAGCACATCATGGAAGGCTACATACACAACATGCAATTAGGCAAAGAATGTGTGATCTACTAAAAAGGAGTGAAGCCCCATTGTTTGGTCAACAGGAAGTGTCAAAATGTAGTTCTGTCCAAAATTGGGTCTCTTAGACAATGATCAGTCCTGTGACAGAAATATTTGTCTCAACTGTGCTCAGATTCAGAGAAAACAGAGGCTGTGTCTCGTTTGGAAGGATGTGTCCTCCGGAGGTCACATTTGTCAGCTGTATACGTCTTCAAGGCTGTCTCGGAAATGTCTAAAAATTTGCCCGTAAATATGATGTTCAAATGCAAGTAATGTTAATTCCCAAGTTGAAATACCTTAATAGATGGGTGCAGAGTATATAACATGTATAATTATATGAATATATAATTAAAATTAAGTATTAGACTAAAAGTACACCTGTAAAATCTATTTTATTTTCTCATTACATCATTATAACTCTCCTAAAATTTACCCCATACATTCCCTTCCAAAGGGACTTTGTTCCCTTCTCAGTCAAAGCGCTCATGCTTGTTAAAGAGTGGCGTGCTGTCATAGCAACCATGTTACGATCCATTTCCGTTTATCCTTTGAAGGCCGTCTCGTTTAAACGAGATTTGTTTAAAGGAGGACACTCGGTATACTGCAGCCTTCAAAGGGCGCGTCCTACCTAGCGTGCAGCCTTCCAAACGAGACACAGCCAGAGTGAGATTTTATAATCCACATTTAGAAGAAAAATCAGTATTTCTTTCTCAGCTTCAGTGTTGTAATAGCGACTGATTTGGGCATTGTAGAGCAGTGTTAACTAATGAGAATTTGAGAGGTACATTCTGCTATTTTAGGAAATCCAATTTGATGTATTCCCACTTGATATTCCCAACCCTAACCCTTAAAACACATATTTACACACTCTTATCCCTCAAATGCTCCGCCAGAGCTTTCTGTAGTGTGTGACAAACTCAAGGCTGTGTCCTTAGAATGGTAGTTTGAATAAAAGCTGGGATTAACCCATGCTAACAAAGATCTAAGCATCCATTCAAGGCAGAAAGAAGATTCAAGCAGTGTCTGTTAGTGTCAGTATCATTCAATGTCAGTCTATTGGCTTGGTTTCTTTTGGCGATGACATTTTTCACACCATCTATATTCATCTCTGATACGTGACATTGACATTCCCATTCTGTGCTCAAGTCACTGTACCATCCGTGTATTAGCCTGATGGATCCAGATGTCCCGTTTCTGCATGGATTCCATTCAGTAATTACCCCTCCATTGAGGCCCAGCGACGCCATTTCTTCCCAGTCATTACCCACACTCCCCAACGCCCCGGCCAGGTGACATGCAGATGGGCCATCACATGCCAGGTTCCCCCAGTTCCCTAGCTAACCCAAACTCACACACAAGCACACACTCTAGAAGGTTTAAAACAAAACTGAGGCCACCATAACCACTATGGTCATCCACAGCATCTGTTGTGACACATGGAACAAGACGCATGGCATGTGACAATCTACCAGTCACAAGTTTGGACACACTTACTCATTCTTTATTATGAATATTTTCTACCTGTTAGTATAATAGTAAAGTCACAATGTCTTACTCAGAAAGAATGTTCATTACTTACACCAGCATCGCAAGGAAATTACATCGCTGGAAATTACGGCGCATTACGTTCGTATGCGTTTGAATGGGAGTGACAGGAGTACAAAGCGTAGTGTGTAAAGCGATCAAAAGGTTTTTAATGTCTGTCTGTCTGTCTGTCTGTCTATCTATCTATCTCTCTATCTATATAATCATCTTTCGGAAAGGCTGGAAAAACCTCATCACAAAATGTCCCATTTGTAAGAGATGACAGAAAACACATTTCCCAGGAAAGTAAAAGCAAGAACTGACATTGTAATGTGCCTCACTCTGCTTTGATTGTGTCCCTCAATGAGAGAAAGATATTGAAAATAATGTGGTTCCTTTATCATGGTGCAGCGTGGGTAAAAATCAATGCATTACTTCTGAAGGGAGGGGACGCCTTTGTAAGAATATGTGCATGCTCTCTGACCTTTCTTTTTTCTCTCTGCATCTCATATTCATGTCTCATAGTCTTACAGTGAAAGTGGCACATTAAAATGAGTCAATTATAGCTGCGTATCTCAGCTGAAATTATACGGTTGACTTACACATGTGCAGATGGTGATTTCTGATTGTCACATTCTGCAGGTGTGACAATGATGGGGTTTATTGAATACTTTAACTGTGTGCATATACAATAGAATTTCAGGCTGGGTGAAATATTGAATATCAATACTATATTTGCAATGCTTTTGCTGATGATCTTAAATATTGCAATGATTACTCAGTCATTTCACTAGGAGAACATTTTATCATTTAAACCTGAACTGTGTGATTCTTTTTATGTTATAATATTTCTCCCATGCCAGCTAAATATAGACAACTGTAGACAACAAGTTATATGTTTTTGGTTGATTTCCACAGAATGTATAAACAATGTGGCTTAGTGTATTTAAGTTTATTTTAATGTAGAGATATACACAGACCTGCCCTAATAGGACTCTTATTGTATACAGTATGTGTGTGTGTGTGTGTGTGTGTGTGTGTGTGTGTTTAAGGATTTATTTGTGTGTGTACGCATGGATGGGATTATTATTTTATGGACTGCTGCTCTTTCTGGTCACCTCAGGATATGTGCTTGAATAGATTGAATTAAGATTAAAAACATTGAGGGCTGTGAAGCAGGTAAGATGTGGAAAAGAGGAAAAGATGTCGTCTCATTTTTATTTATTCAATTTTTTTATTTAGCTGATTATTGAAAAATGTGATACCAAGATCGACAGATCTGAATGGGTGGATGACCAGTTATTCTTTCCTTTGGTGCTTTTATAAACATAAAACTTAAGAAAACAGCATATTGTGGATTTCAAGGAGAACATAAAGCGTTAAAAAAAGACAGAGCATAAACCTATATTTTGACAAGACCAGTCCAAGGGGATCTGACGGTGTCTAAAACAAAACACGTCTCATTTGAGATCAATTTATCATTTAATCTTTTCTCTTTATAACCTCCTGAGACCCGAGCATGACTGCTGTGTGTTTTCCATTTCCCTTTTTCATTTGTAACTAGTAGCACCTAATAAACATGAATAAAAAAAATAAAAAATACATTTCTAGACCAAATAGTTTTCCTAAATATTTATGTCAACATATGTGGACAGCTAGTCTAAATTGTGAAGTTTTAAATAATACCAAGCTATTTAAAGTCAGCTATATATATATATATATATATATATATATATATATATATATATATATATATATATATATATATATTGATCAAATTGTTTATGTTTACAGGAGTGTTGGTTGTTCATGTTTTGAGATGTTACAGATATTACAGCTGAAATTAGCATAATTAATTCTGATTCAAAGTTATGGCCAACATCATTCAATCTCTGCCAACCATATTAAAATAAAATGATACATTATACAATTCTGAATCTATGTACTGATTATCATTGTCCCATGTCTGTCAAACATGTTGAGTGGTCCAAACATCATCTGCAGCCAGAAACTGAACTTTTAACCAGATTTTAGGAGTGAATGCACCTACGAGCTCTAGGATGCACCCTTGCTCCCTATTTAGTGAATGACTTAACCCCCAGTGTGCTGTATGTCTGCACTGGTCTCAGAACAGTTTGAAATGCACCTTATTTTCATTCTATCTCCATATAAAGCCTCTGAAAGCAACATTATGTTAAAATATGTGCTAAAGTACACATTAGTGTGCATTGTGTTTAGCAGTGTGGCGTTTTGCGATAAATTGCTCAAATTTTAAAAACTGCATATTGGATGAAACTAGAGACACTAATCTTTTGACTCAAACAGGTTTTAATGTAAAAACTTAATTAGGTTTTTATCCCAGATGTAGTTTATGACATTTCTCCCAAAGAAAACTCCGCTTTGATCGGTGCCATGCTGTTTTGTCACATGACTCATTCAAGTTTAACCGTTTACAAACATCACAGAGTCTCCTGAACTGAGATCAGTCAGTTTAAATGAATTTAAGCTAAAATACAGCATCCACGCATGTGTACGAAGGGTTCCATAATGGTATTACCATTATTTTTTTTTTACATGGTACCATGGTAAAACCACGTTTTTGGACATGTACCATGATCATTTTCTTGGCATTCTTTAAAGTATGTTGGAGCTCTCTATATATATATACCATAGCATATGAATATGGTAATAATTCAGTATCATGGACATGGACTAAAAGCCACAAAACTCCAATTTTAATTTGTTTCAAACACATTGGGAAAGAACAAAAACAGGACAGGTAAGCCAAGCCCTGGACTCCATCTTGTTTCTGCAGCATCATGGCGTTTGGCTTTAAGCAGCTGCCATAATATTAATTTAGGAGCCAGATTGACTTTTCTCAGAAATCAATAAGTGCTTCTGCTGTGCTGAATATTTCTGCTATGCTGGGCTGAACCTGCATGGTAATGGCTTCTCTGTAACGCTCAGATAACACAACATGCACCTCTCCCTGTTTCTCCTTCAAAGTCTTCCAATCAATCCTCACATTCTCAGCTGTCATTCATGCATTCTCATTTAAATGGATAGTTCACTCAAAAATGGAAATTCTATCATCATTTACTCACCTTCATGTTGTCACATACCCTTAGGACTTTCTTTCTTCCATGGAAAACAAAAGGAAAAATCTTGAAGAATGTGCTGTTTGTTTTTTCCCCATGCAATAACAATAAATAGACACTGAGGCTTTTAAGATTAAAAAAAGGATGCAAAAGCACCATAAAGTTAATCCATATGACACATATAAAGTCTTCTTAAGTCAAACGATTGTTTTGTTTGACAGAGCAGACTGAAATTTAAGATGTTATTCACTGATAATATTCTCTTCCGGGAAGCTGTTTACCGCTGCAACTGAATCATAAAGTCAAGAACTCAAGAACCAAATCCACACGAATCATTCGGACTTGTTTTGAGATCCGGATCAACAGATTCACTGAAAAGATCGCTCAAGAACTTTCATTAATGTGATTTTTCTCTTTTCTCACATGTGTCTTCTCTACAGTTTCAAAAGAGATCTCAATGTTTCAAACTATGTCTGCAATGACATGTCAGAGATTCTCAAACATTTCTCATCAAATTCTCCAAGACCAAATTCTCCAAGCTATGCTCTCCACGTTAGTTTTACAGCAAATTTTAGGAGAAGTTCATATTTAAATTAAACAACACTAAAATGTTCAATTATATAATTTTATTGTTTATAAATAGAACTATGTGAACAGGTGTTTTGTCATATTTAATGCTAATAAAAAGCTGTATTGACCAATCAGCATCAAGGAATGGAAGTTTCCTCCAAGTTTTCTTCAAACTTCAGCAGTCTGCATTTGTTTGGTTGAATCACCATAAGCTGAGGTAAGCAGCAGTCTGTTTTTGAGGGGCCGAACTGGTCAAGCTACGTGAAGAGTGTAATACACAACGACAGCCTGTTGGCCCATAATCACGCAAACCTGACCTGACACATCCTGACTCCCCCTGCTGCCACTGCCCTGCCAATCAGCAGAGCGGGCACAGGTTGCTAAGCAACAGCCTTAAAAGGGCTCTCACACTGTGTGCGGGGGGTTAAAGAGCAGTGGGCAGATTGCAAGACGACTACGCGTGAGACATGCTTAGATGCGGAAACATACACACTAAAACTGAACAGACATCCATATTGAAGACACACTGTTATGTAGTACCTTTTCAACTCTGTAACTTTTAAAAAATGTATACGTGTGTGTTGTATTCTAAGGAGGTATATCTATGAAAGGGTATACTCGACTTTCAGAAATATGGTCTGGTCAAGCTCAGAGCCTTTAACTTCATTCATTATAACTTAATTGTTTACACAATGGGAAGAAAATGAACAGGATGGAAATAAAAAGCTCAAGTTAAGTATTACTCAGTGAGGGACTGACAGTTATCTTACATGAGGGTGTCAACTGGAGGTTTTTGCGATTTTTTTTAAATATATGTTTTTAACCAGCTTTTGACATCTTGACACCTTCAAACCAATTTGTATAATTTTATTTAACAGAATGGAGACCAACCCACTAAAAACAGCTACACCATAAGAATTATAATACAAATATATCGCTAATATTTATTGATATTTGTGTGGTTGTTTTCCCTCCAAAATGTCAGTTCCTGGAGTATGATGTCATTAAGGTAAAGATTTTATGAAAAAACGAACAGGATGGAAAGTGATATTGTGGATAGGAATGCACCGATATGAACATTTTTGGTCGACCAAGAATCGGATACCAATTTTAACAAAAAAACTCCAGGAATATTTCTTAATTTTAGCGGTTGGTAAAAACACACTCTCAATCCAAAGTAATGAAACTATTTAAAATTCACTCTTATTTACACTTAATTGTGATAGAAGAAACTATCTAACGTGATTTCCATCTTTACATTTTTTTTTTAAATATTTTATTCAGTGTATAAAGACAAGTATAATGGGCACATTAAAAATGTACTGCATAGAAGTAATGGCATATCTATAGAAACATAAACAGCCTTTGGAGCAAAGTGCCTGCTGATAGTGTGCTCCAAACCAATTCATCATTCCTACACTTATATATTTTTTTTATGTTTCTCCAGTTCTCCAGTTCTCCAGGCCCACCCACGTGCAAAGCCATTAAAACAACTCACTAAGTCTATAGAACACTTGGCATCAAAACAGCAATGACGTACGTCTCGCTTTGGCTCATCAGCAACATTAGCACTTTGTCAGCCAAGCAAGCTACAGTAACTAGCTTTGTGGCCGTGTCGTTCGTCTTTAGGTTAACAGCTTTCACAGGTATATTGGGGATTCTTGTTTTTTTTGCACAAGAGACACTCTCCCCAAGTGTGAACTTAATTACTCTGTCAAAGAAGAAGCTCATTAGTGCCTTGCTAGCACTGCCCTGCTCTGGGAAACACTTTGTCATGCTCATCCAGCCGTAGACCAGGGTAACACGAAAGCACTTTACAAGTTGTTTCCAATTTAAACTGCTTTTTCTTTCTTCATTAAGTACATTTGGGAGATTGTCTATAATTTTAAGGTGGTGTAGTGTAGCAGCTAAATCTCAGTCCTATAAGTTGCAAGTTATGAACTATCAGCAACATAAAGCATCGTTAACATTTCCGGTCGCGAGTTCAATCGTTACCAATATAGTTTAACAATTTGTTGATTTGTGAAACAATAGTTCCAACCAAGATTCGCAAGATTCAGCTTTTTTCTTCTCAGCATTAGTGACAGTTTTTTTTTTTACTTTGAGAATAGCTAAAGGGAGGGACGAGTCAAAATATTTTTTTTGTGGTAATCAATATGCCATAAATGCTGTCTATTGAGATTAACTTGTATTGAACCCGAAATATGTCTTTAAGGTCACATTTACCTTCGCACGCTGGAATTCTGCAGACGAAATACAGTCCTTTTAATCAGAATCCACGCGATCGTGAATTTCTTACGATGGACTTCAGGTGGTGAAGAATGGATTTCACATGCAGTTCGATCGCTGCATAAGCCAATAGGACGCTCATGGTTACTATTCCGGTAAAATGAATATCATGTTATGTGTTAACACAAAATGTGTTAACCGGAAGACATTTTTTTTTTTGTTTCGTTTCAAAGGTTGTTGTGCAAAATGCCGCTGCATGGTAGGGAATATCAATTTAATTTTTAACCATTACAAATCATTATTTACTGTACTTTTGCAAAATTTTTTGCATTAAAAAGTGCCTTTTTTCTTACAATCTAGGATTGGGGCATTTTCATAATACTTTTCGTTATTTACTTTTAAATCGAGTTTTGAATCAATTTCCATAAAAATGTGTATATCGCGATACTGACCAAATATTTTTAGGAATATTGTATAATACAGTTACGCCCACCCCCAACATTGTTGAACTAACATGGTTGGAATGATGTTTGTGCTGATTTGCAACATAGTTACTGCGGTTTCTAGAAACAGCCGCGACTACCCAGTTAACTTCGCCAACGATATATATAGAAGCTTTTGGTCACACATTATACATACATTTTTGCATATATACAGTGAATGTTTTTTATTTTTTATTTGTTTTCACAGGTCAGAGTGCAGGTTCAGCCATGATACAGCGCCCCTGGAGCAGATAGGGTAACAGTGGCATCTTGGCAGTGCTGAGGCTTGAACCCCCGACCTTCTGGTCATTAACCCAGAGCCTCAACCAGCTAACCATGAAATAAGTGTCTGTTCTAAGTAACAAAATAGTAACTATTTTTTCCCCCTGGATAGTAAAATATCAAAATTCTCCTCTACTGTTTGAAATATGCACACTTGGAAACTCCACCAGAAAACCCATCCACTGGCCTTTTCGATACTATTTTTAATGTACTATGATTTGGGATAAACACATATAAACACAATCTTGCCGACCATTTAGGATGGATTGTATGAAAATTTGGGTGTAGTTTGTTCAAGATCTGAATGTGCCCAGGAGTCCATCTAAAATGTAACTTCAAGTGAGATTTTTCTTATTTTATAATCATTGTACGCATACTTTTCCTCAGACACTCCAAAGTGATTTGAGGTCAGCTCATTGTGACTCGTTTGATCCTGTTGAGCGCTGCTGACACTTATTGACCCTCGGTCCAGGCAGTACTGTAAACTGCGGTAGTCTGACTTAATTTGAACTTCACACGCTTGCTTGCTCTTTGCAGGAGAGGCCACCAGGGACTCAGTGAAAACAATGAGATCAAAGTCAGACTAAATGGAGTCTTTCCTCCGCTGGCTGAGTGTGAAGGCGACAGTACTCACCACGGGCGTCTCCTCACATCATACAGGTCAATCTTGTTGGGTGCTCTCCATTGAGTGGCTGGAGAGGAGAGATTAAAGGAGAAAATAGAAGTATGACTTAGAGCTTGCTTGTTGAATTCTACAGAAGTGGACTTACTATGACACTATATATCCTTAGTAAGAGCATTTCGTGAAAGAATGCATCATCTAAAAATGGACTGTGTTTTCAAGGAACGTTTTAGCACTATATTACAGATGAGCAAACTTTGTACATATATCTTCTACATGAAAATGAAGAACATGTGCATTTAGAGAAATAGTACCTCAGTGTGCAGTTATACACCGATCAGCCACAACATTAAAACCACCTGCCTAATATTGCGTAGGTCCCCCTCGTGCCACCAAAACAGTCCAATCCGCATCTCAGAATAGCATTCCGAGATGCTATTCTTCTCACCACAATTGTACAGAGCTGTTATCTGAGTTAGCATAGACTGTGTCAGTTCGAACCAGTCTGGCCATTCTCTGTTGACCTCTCTCTTCAACAAGCCATTTCTGTCCACAGAACTGCCGCTCTCTTTGGATGTTTTTTGTTTTTGGCACCATTCTGAGTTAATTCTAGAGGCTGTTGTGCTTGAAAATCCCAGGAGATCAGCAGTTATAGAAATACTCAAACCAGCCCATCTGACAGCAACAATCATGCTACGGTCCAAATCACTGAGATCAAAATTTTTCCCCCATTATGATGATTGGTGTGAACATTAACTGAAGCCTTGATTTATGTACAGCTGCCACACGATTGGCTGATTAGATAATTGCATGGATGATTGTTGGTGTCAGACGGGCTGGTTTGAGTATTTCAGGGATTTTCACACACAACACTCTCTCGAATTTACTCAGAATGGTGCCAAAATCATCCAGTGAGCGGCAATTCTGCAGACAAAAATGCCTTGTTGATGAGAGAGATCAAAAGAGAATAACCAGACTAGTTCGAACTGACAAAGTCTATGGTAACTCAGATAACAGCTCTGTACAATTGTGGTGAGAAGAATAGCATCTCGGAATGCTATTCTGATATGTGGGTTGGCGCTGTTTTGGTGGCACGAGGGGGACCTTATCAATATTAGGCAGGCGGTTTTAAAGTTGTGGGTGATCGGTGTAAATATCTCTGACATTTAGCACCTTGGTCTTTACCTGGGTAATATCTGGTGACACCAGTGGCACTGCCAAACACCTGCCAGCGTAGTGAGGGATCTTCTCGACTGTTCTCAATGAAGACTCGATCAAGAGCTTGAGTCCAGTTCAATTCATTCAGAATAGTGGGAGCTGCCGGAAACAAAAATAAAAGGATAAACACATTGAAAACACATCTGACATTAACTGACTGAGTACTGTGCTTTTCTGCTTGCACTGCATTATCTTATTATCTTATTATTATTATTATCTAAATATATAAAACTTTTTATTGCTGCCAAAACCAAGTACTTCTGAAGCATCATATTCCATGGACAAATTTCTGATTTAGTGGTCGAACGGCATATTACCGAGGCCAACAAACCAGCCGATAATCAGACTTTTTAAATGATCGCATCGGCCAATAAATTTTCCTGTTTGGCAAATGTATAATTTTTATTAAATTTTTTTACAAGTTTTATCCTCTTTTCTCCCAATTTGGAATGCCCAATTCCCACTACTTAGTAGATCCTTGTGGTGGCGCAGTTACTCACCTCAATCTGGGTGGCAGAGGACAAGTCTCAGTTGCCTCCGCTTCTGAGAACGTCAATCTGCGCATCTTATCACGTGGCTCATTGTGCATGACACAGCGGAGACTCCCAAGCATGTGGAGACTCATGCTACTCTTTACGATCCATGCACAACTTATCACGCACCCCATTGCAAGTGAGAGCCACTAATCGTGACCATGAGAAGGTTACCCCATGTGACTCTACCCTCCCTAGCAACTGGGCCAATTTGGTTGCTTAGGAGACCTGGCTGGAGTCACTCAGCACGCCCTGGATTCGAACTTGCGAATGGTGGCACTGACTACCACCCAATCCAGGGGTGGTAGTCAGTGCCAATACTCGCTGAGCTACCCAGGCCCTTGGCTGATTAGTTTCTTGAGGGTGTCGAGAATCGCCTACTTGCATGTGAAGTAACTGAGATATGTAAATGGACAGTCCTGGATCGTTTTGTTGTTACATGTCATCGTATTACTACAATAATAGACCGGTGTGCAACACAGTGCCATTTAAATGGTCCGCATATCAGAACTGCAGCAGACGCGTTTGAGCTCATAACATTAAAGTGCTCGCCTGTTTTATTCTCCCTTTCTCTTCTCAAAAGTTCCCTGTAACTTTTAACAGTCTTGTCTAAAGAGAAAAAGGCAAATATCAATAAAATTAATATCATCTACGGTCTGCAAATATGTGCATATCTCGTTTAAACAGATGCAATAACCCAACCTCACACAACTTCAGCATCCAGTAGAGCACTTATTTATCTTCTTCTAAAGCACGTATTATAACAGCATCTCCTCAACAGTTTCCTGTCACTTTTCTAATGATACAAAGCAAATATAAATAAAACTTCTATTATATACCTTGTAAACATATAAACCTCTTGTTTAACAGGAAATCTCATGAAAATCCAGCATTTTCTTCCCATCGAGCACTCATCTATTATCTTCCTCTGAAGCGCATATTCTATCAGCCAGAATCAAAACTTCAGGACCAGGATCAAAAGTTCCTCTGATACACAAATCATGACGGTCAATCTGTGACAATCCAAGCAGGTGATCCAGGCCGTTTGCAGCTTTCAACTGGCAGGAGAATGCTGCTGCTCGCTGGATCCGCACGATCACGTGAGTGTGACAAAAGTCTGTCTAGCAAGTCAGTCCATAGTCGGCCATATTTGGAATGCTCTTGGGAGACTATTTCCAGTCATGAAAGTGCAGCTCCTATGTACATGATGGAGAAAGACCAAAATCTCCAAACCGCCTGCTGTGATCACTGATACTTTGAACGTTTAAGTTTTTAAGTTTCTCGAGACACATGCGTTTTGTTCAATTCATTGTGCTGCATCTACTGTTGCTATTCGTAAAATTTTTTGTATTTGGCAGATGCTTTTCCAAAGCGGCTTACAGTGCATTCAATGTACATTTTCTCAGTTTGTGTGTTCCCTGAGAACCAAATCCATGATCTTGGTATTGCTAATGCCATGCCACCAGTTGAGCTACAGAAACCCTCTACTGTGTCTTTTCTTTGGTGCAAAAAGGCATTGAGTTTTGAGTTTTCAATTTGAATGAGGAAAGAACACTTACTTCACACTGTAAATGTAGTCATTTAGCAGATGCTTTTATCCAAAGCTTGTGAGGAACATTACAAGCAATTTGTCATTCAGAAGTAACTATGTGCAGACTGCAGTATACTGTAGTATACACTACGGGCAGTTTGCAAAAAGCTCTACTGCCATTTTTATTTATCTATCATTCTCAGCTCATCTAAATGATCAAGGTAAATTCAGTAAAAGTGAATGTTTTTGCAAAGAATCGCCATTCCACATCATAACTAGGCGATACAAGGTTAATAACACTCTAAAATAATGTGGACTTTTAAGATGCTCACAAACATCCTCATACCCACATACAATAACAGAAAGAGAGGCAGATATTTCTGATAACAGATGATCACTGACACTCTTGTCAGAGAGTCATAAATGTGGAAATTATTCAGAAGTACTTGTGACTCTTCCAAATGATCGGACAATAGCATTATCCCCGTGGTGTCCAAGGAGAGCAATCAGAAATCAAGCCTGACATTGGACAAGGTTGTGTCTGTATTGCTGCATGTGGAGAGAGAAACAGCCAGCTAGTGATCCTTAAAGGGGTAGTTCACATGAAAATAAAATGAAATATAAGCATGTTTATTCAACATTTGTCTTGACTCTTGGATTTGAAACTGCCAACTGTTTGGAACAGTGTCTGGAGCACTTCTATGATGTCATAAAATACTGTCTCGGTAGGCAGGTCACTAGTTTTTGGAAGAGAAAATGTTTAAATCTGATGATGAAGTCTTCAGAAGGCAGAAGGAATCCTGTATAAAAACACACTGTTTTGTCTTTATGTTTTAAGTTAATTATTTGATTAACTTAAAAGTTAAAGACAAAAAATAAAGGCATGCATTATCAAGGCCCGGCCCGGCCCTGCCCTCCTACTAACTACACTCCTCCCTCCTTTGCTTCAGGCCGAGGATCCCCCGGCATGACGTACATCCCCCTGCTGGCAGGTCTTGCCCGCCTTCTCAGACCTGGGAGGGAGACAAGGGGAGGGAAAAAAAAAAAAGAGAGGGAAAGGCCAACATGGAGTAACAGCGTGAGAGAGCGGGAGAGTGAGAGAGGAGAGAGAAAAAAATATGCGTTCTCTAATACGCCATAGCCTGGTCCTCGGTCACTCCTCCACCCTCTAGTGCATGACAGCCGCTCCTCCCCGGGGTGGATTGGAGGCAGTCCTCCGGCCCATGGCATATGGAATGCCCCGCCGCGTTTTGATGAATGATAGGGGTCTCTTCTGTCCCTGGCATCGGTTCTCCCACTCCGGGTGGTCGGCAGTGAACCCCTCCCTGCTCGCGGATGGTGGTCTTCTCTTTGAACCCTCCGCATTTTAGTGACTGGTAGGGATCTCCTCCACCCCTGGCAGCAGCCCGACAACTGCAGGCGGTCGGAAAGGAACCCCTCCTCCTCTCGCGGTTGGCGGTCATTCCTCCGCTTTCAGGGGGCCGGGCTCCTTCATCCCCCGGAGGATGGCCGTGGCTGCTCCTTTGGGGTAGATGGTAGTGGCGAGGACTCTACTACGGCGCATCCATCCTCCTTCCCCGGTATCGGCACCAATGTAACAGGGTAAAAGGGATAGGAGGAGGCGAGAACCGGCTTAACAATATAAATAATAACATTTAATGATGAACTTAAAACATAAAGAAAAAACGCATACAGGGAAGCTGCCTGTAGCTCATTCTCTCCCGAACTGCCGCTTCCGGCTGCCTTTATCCCTCATGTGAGCTTGATTAGCCTGATTAGGGGTCAGTCACGCTTCATCACGGCCCAGGCCCGCCCTCCTCCTTGCCACACACACAAGACACAGTTTAGGTAGCTCTCATTAATTGACTGACAGCTCAGTGTTTTTCCCATGTAGCTTGACTGATCTACAGTAAGAGAACAAACAAAACTTTTGTAACATGTCTGTTGTACGCTGTCTGTCTCTACCTGTATTCCAGTCTGTTCTTGGCGGATGTCTTCTCCGTTCACCTCTCTATTGTCCTGCTCTGTCTCTGTTTGTTACACTCAACATGTCAGTAATGTCTGTGCGTTGCACATGGCCTACTTTGAACCCCTTTGTCACCAATGTCCAACAACCCACCTACAGTACATGACACACAGCTATCTGTCTGTCTGTCTGTCTGTCCGTCCATCCATTCTATCTATCTAATGTCTTTCTGTCTGTCTGTCTATCTGTCCGTCCAATCTCTGGTTCGTCCATTCTATCTATCTATCTATCTATCTATCTATCTATCTATCTATCTATCTATCTATCTATCTATCTATCTATCTATCTATCTATCTATCTATCTATCTATCTATCTATCTGTCTGTCTGTCTGTCTATCTATCTATCTATCTATCTATGTTCTGTCTGTCTGTCTGTCTATCTAATGTCTGTATATCTATCTAGTAGTATATACTTTGTCTTTCTAAAATCCCTCTCGCACCCACAGCGTTGTCCACTCTCATTTCACCTCAAACACACACTCATAACCTTGTGTAGGTTTGTGAGCACAATCAGTTCAGTAATTTGCAGCTGATTACTGGGAAAACAGAAGGGATAAAAAACGAAGGGGAAGTTTCAATTATGGTGGTGACTCGGACCAGATAAGACTCTGAAAGTCCTCGAGATTCTGAGTTTGTGCTCACATCACGGCCATCTGAGCTCAGCTCTAAATAATCAATCATTATCCATTTTGTCCCCGATTTTCAATTAGGCCCAGGCCGTGTTTGCTGACAGCCCATCAAATGAGTGGAGGAACAGTATCTGTGACACTGAATATGAGGGAAATCAAAAATACTCATGCATTCACAAACAAACAATTCTTAAAAAATTCCCAAAAGCTATTCTGGTTCCTAACCTGATTACACTCCACAATTCTGGTTCTTTAATGGTTCTTTTAGATAGTTTAGTATGCTCCAAATAATTGGTCCTAAAAATATAAGTGTTTCTTCATTTTTGGGCACTTCATTCGATCAACCAGTCATTTCCAGCACATCTCATATTCAAACTCTCTGTGGGTCCTGCTGAGAGTTTATCCATCTGCCCCACCCTGGCACCCATGAGTGGATCTCCTTCAGGGTGACTGTAACACCATTACAGAAGAGCTACTGGTATGCAAAAATTGCTGCCTGTACTGTGACTAATTTTGTTGTCATTGCCTGTTGCGTACCAGTGCATACTGACTCACTTCGAGCACTGGTTGTCATACAATCAACCAGTCAGTAATTACACTGATTTATATATCTGTTCGCATTGTTGGAAGTATGCAGATGTTCAAGAACCATCAATGGAATGCAAAATCATGAATATCATTTAGTTTTAGTACTTCTAAAAAATGGAAACTGTTTTGAATCAAAAGGGTCTCACTGTAGAATACAGAATCAGATGAACAACGCTTCACTTTTTAGGTAGACCCGAGATTGGACAAAACCCCTAGTACAAAGTGACATATACAGTTGTGTTCAAAGATCTCTCGTTTACTTGCTAATAAGTGTCTCAAATACAAATGTTAAATATATTTAAATTAATCAATGCCATGAATCTCGCAAACTTCAGCACATCCAGTAGCTAGTGGTTCATCAGAAGCGTTCATTGTGCTAGCATGGAAACTTGTAAACATGACATTGTTTTTCAAACAAACTGATACAAACATTTGCACCCTGACTCCAGGAAATTGCATAAAGCCAGCCAATCAGATAGGAGCTTGCCGTTATGCAAAATCTCATTGAACAGTCAGTGAAGGGTCCAAACTAGGTTATAAGTGACAGATCTATACTTCAAATGTTTGGTGAAAGGACATCATATAACAGTGAAGATTTTCAAAATATCCTGTATACAACTATACAAACATTTAGACACAAATTCTGAAAGGCCTATGACCGCTAAAGGTTGATAATAACAGTGCCAAACACTTTGATTATATGTTGATGTGAAATGCTGAAATCTATAATAGTTCTGCCGTGGTTAAAGTTTTGTTTTTTTCCCCTTCCAAATAAGTGTTTAAGTGTGCATATAAGTGTGTCTTTGACTCAAGGATACAATGACAGTCACCTGCACACACTGTTCAAACCATTATTGAACACACACACACAAACACACGCACGAATGCACGCACACGCACAGGGTGGTGGTATGCAGATTCAACGATCCCTTAGTGGACAGCTACCAGGAAAATCACAAACACACACACACAGAGCAGTGGCAGGTCATCTAAGCAAAAATATGAGGGTTGGGGAGATAAGAACTCAGGAGCAAAACAAAGGCCCGAGTTGATTTATATGCCTAAGATGCATCGCGACTTTCTCCGGACAGTTGACAAAAAGAAAAATATCCTCGGCGGTGAAATTTGTGGGTGGTAGAATGGGACTGTGTGAGGCTCATCTTTCAAAACAAGAACATGTGTTTATGTGTGTGATGCCTTTAAGAGCTACTGCAAGTTATCAGCCACAATCCCTTAGACACATTAAAGAGCTGCAGTTGTGCTAAATGTTTGGTCCGTTATGAAGCATGGCACCACATGAGGAGTGGCCCAGGTTATGAAGCCGATTTATGGGGTCTGCTGTGGGCCAGCAATCCTTCATACTGGGCCCTGAGTCTTGCATTATTTAGCAAAAGAGCTCTGCGGGGAAAAGAGCTCCGTGTTGGATGATGACTGTTCTGTTTGAGTGAGTGTCTTATGGAGTATATACAGATGTGGGGGAATTTACAGAATATGTTCAAACCTATGTTTATAAAAATGTTCACAGGAACGCAAAGGCTAAATAGTTAATGGAACATAGTAACAGTTGCCAACCATGCTTTTTCTCACCATTAATGAAAAAATAAATAAATAATTATATTAAAAGAGGCAATAGTAAAAAAAAAAAAAAATCTACATAAATACGTATATGTAACGTGTGTGTGTGTGTGTGTATATATATATATACTGTATATATATATATATATATATATATATATATATATATACACACACACACACACACACAGGCATGTGAAAAAGAAAGTACACCCTCCTTGAATTCTATGGTTTTACATAATAAAAATCATCTGGTCCTTAGCAGGTCTTAAAATTAGGTAAATACAACCTCAGGTGAACAACAACAACACATGACATATTATACAGTGTCATGATTTATTTACCAAAAAAAAGCCAAAATGGAGAAGCCATGTGTGAAAAACTATGTACACCTTATGATTGAATAGCTTGTAGAACAACCATTAACAGCAATAACTTCAAGTAATCGTTTTCTCTGACTTTATCAGTCTCACATCGTTGTGGAGGAATTTTGGCCCACTCTTCTTTACAACGTTGCTTCAGTTCATTGAGGTTTATGGGCATTTGTTTATGCACAGCTCTCTTAATGTCCTGCCACAGCATTTCGATCAGGTTGAGGTCTGGACTTTGGCTGGACCATTGCAACACCTTGATTATTTTCTTTTTCAGTCATTCTGTTGTAGCTTTGCTGGTGTGCTTAGGATCATTGTCCTGTTGCATGACCCAATTTCGGCCATGCATTAGCTGTCAGACAGATGGGCTCACATTTGACTCTAGAATTATTTCATATACAGAGGAGTTCATGGTCGACTCAATGACTGCAAGATGTCCAGGTTCTGTGGCTGCAAAACAATCCCAAATGATCATCCCTCCACCACTGTGCTTGACAGTTGGTATGAGGTGTTTGTGCCGATATTCTGTGTCATTATGGCCAAAAATCTCCACTTTGGTCTCGTCTGTCCAAAGGACATTGTTCCAGAAGTCTTGTGGTTTGTTCAGATGCAACTTTGCAAACCTAAGCCATGCTGCCATCATTCTTTTTAGAGAGAAGAGGCTTTCTCCTGGCAACCCTTCCAAACAAACCATACTTGTTCAGTCTTTTTCTAATTGTACTGTCATGAACTTTAACATTTAACATGCTAACTGAGGCCTGTAGAGTCTGAGATGTAACTCTTGGGTTTTTCACAATTTATATACATAAATGCCTAAATGTCATTTGCAACATTTCGTGTCCGAGGTGTTAATTTTTTCTTAAATACAAATTGTATATTTTATATGAGAAATTGTAAATGTTAGAAGATATTTTACATTTCCACATGCCCTGAATGGACATCTTTTTTTTTTTTTTAAATCACCATTTTTGTCACAGTCAAACCATATTTAATTTTCTGTGGCTATCTATTGAATATCAAGATCTTTGAAACAATAATAGTGAAATACTGCTAAAAGTGACCTCATTAAATTCAAATCAAATCTCCAAGACTTTTTTGACATTTTCTCAGCTGCTTTGCAAAAGGCCATTTCAGTCTAATTATTCAATATTAACCATGAATTCAAGAATTAAACATGTTCTGCACATTCAAAACATTTACCAAACTATGAGGCCACATGTCATACATGACTCACTATATCAAGGCCACAGACAGAGCAGCACATTCACTATCAATGACAGCAGTCCATACAACACCTGTGAGAGCAGCAGAACATCTGTCAAACACTGCTATTATGTAGGCACACAACGCACTTTTGACAGAGAAATGGGGCTCCACCTCATAATGACACATTATCTGGCCCTAAAGCTAAACATATCATGCCATCATATAGTCCTGTAAATACATTTTTATACACATTCATAGACAAATGTGTTTCTGTGCTTGGTTTTGAGTACAAATAGCATGCTATATTAAGCATACTAAATCATAGTATATTAAAAAGTAGTCAAAGGTACCTGGCTGTTTTAAGTAATATTTCCTGAATATCTATTTGTGTAGCTTTTTTCAAAGTTTCAGGCAAAATAACAAAAACATTCTTAACATTCAGAAACATTTTTGTGCATGCTTTTTGGTATAATATAGCCCACAATATCTTATGCTATGCAACATTGTTGGTATGCATCAGTTCATTTTAGTACCAAAACACACTTATATGCCATTGTTTTATGTCCGAATGCTAGTGTAGTTACTAAATACATAAAAGTATGTACTACCAGTCTGCTTTTTCACACTTGATAGAAGTTTGCAAATGAGTATTTATTAAGTATCCTGAATGTTTTTATTCTCTTTAGACTTCCAGTTTGACTGTTGTGGTTTGACGAATTAAATAATGCATCAAATTTGAAGCAGGAATCAAAACATACATTGTTTTAATCAAAACTGCCTTATTTCCTGAATTTTTCAACGTTTCAAAACTTTACAGGACATTTGTGGCCACAATAACAGAAAACACTGAATGTATTGTTTATTCTTACCTTGATTATTTTTTAAATAATAATAATAATAATAATATTATATATAAATATATATTTCTATTTTTTTTTTTTAATTTACGTTTTTGTGCATGCTTTTTGGGCTAACATTGCCAAAAATCCCTTGAGCTACATAAGAGAACTGGTTTGTGTCAGTTCGTTTGGTACCAAAATGCAATATTATGGTGTTGTTTCATGTCCCAATACTAGCATACTGACTTCATACTTTAAAGTATACACTTTACCAGTATATGCTTTTCATACTAGATAGAAGTTTGTAAATTGGAATTCATCTAAAGTGCTCTAAATGGTTTAATTCTCAATATATCTCTATACATACGGTTTTACTAAGTAAATACTGGTAAAGTGCATACTTTAAAGTATGAAGTCAGTATGCTAGTATTGGGGCATGAAACAACAGCACCAAAATAACTATTCTAACTAACCAGGAATCAAAATGAGTTGCATTGCTGTAACCAAAACTGCCTTCCTTCTGAAAATTGTAATCAATAAAAAACTGAAATGATCATATAAAAGTCAAATCATCAGTTGCATACTAAATAATGTCTTCAGTTCTGTTCTGACCGCATGTAAAATTGATCTTCCTCTTAAAAAACGATTAATCTTAAAAATAAAATAAAAACTGCTTGCGGAGGGCAGGATCTCTGAATTGCCTCTGGAAAATAGAAGGGGGAAAAAAAATCTTTAATTAAAATGATACTGAAACCAATAAATAGCGGAAATATAATTTGTGAATGTGCTGGTGAATGGCGGAAGGCGTTAGCTGCGTTAACGTTTTTAATTAGTGTGGTGGAGAGTGATAGTGCCCCTTCACTAAGCACGAGGAGCGAGAGGGGAAGGCAAGGCGAAATTGAAGAAAAAGGACTTTAAATCCACTGTTTATACCATTCCCACTTCTTATTGTCGAGTCACACCTCAAATGGTTATATCACAGTTTCTGCAGTGGGCAGAATATGAAATCTTGGATGGGCATGCAGACAGATGTAGTGAGTGACGTTTGTCTAATAACAGAGTTGAGTCTTGGTAATAACAAGGTCTGTCTGTAAAGAAATTTTAATTATGTAAAATGGCAATAGTGGTTGTGTTACCACATTCTATGTAGCCTGGGTATCTAATGCATTACATAGGTACTTTTAATTCATTATAATGCATTCATAGCGCCTTACAATACACCTTATAATCAGTTGAATGTTCATGTAAATTTTTGTAACCACAGTTATAATATAACACTTACAATTCTTATATATATATATATATATATATATATATATATATATATATATATATATATATATATATATATATATAAAACTTTTACTAACTGTAGTGTTTCCTGGTTTGTTTTTCTATTCCCCTCGTTTGACAACGGATGTTAAAAATGGTCGTCAGCATCCACGGGAGGTTCTAATCCCTTCATTCACACAAGTGAAAGCTGCTTTGCCTCTTCTTTCATCTACACACACAATTAGTCATTCAATTTTGCTTTAATAACCGCCATTTCCAGCAGCAACAATGAAGGCCCAAAAAACAGAACTTAAAGATGAGGACAGTTCCTTACAGAGAGGATTTAACTCAAGAAAGTTTGCTCAGAAAAATAACCAACTAACTTGATCTGTATTAGCACATGTGTCAGGGCTAAAGAAGAAGGTTTTTTGTCTAGTGTGTTAATCTTCTTGGGAGTTGACGCTATGATAGGCATCTTCCCTGGTGGGCTTATGTTAACTCGTGTTTAGAGGAGAGGAGTTTAAAAGTTAATAAACTTATACTAATATATATATATATACAGATTATGCACTCCAGAGAAACAGCTTCAGGTAGGATTAGGTGGGTTTCGAGACACGTTTAAAAGTCGAACTATTTTTAACTTGACATTATTGGGGGAATTCACTAAGAATGAATTATGCCCGGTAAAAGTGCTTGTTATTTGCACGCGCTGTCCGCATTGGTTTAGAGCCCGATTCACATAAGGAATAATGCAGTTCAGGTAAAAGGTAAAAGTGCAAACGTGCCCACAGAATTGCTGCTGAACACTATTTGCACATGCAAATTTGATCTGGCAAGCCGCTATATAGCGGAGTATGCAGCAGATCACCGTTATCTGTCACACTTTGGCAGGACTGATCAGCATCACTGGCAAATGTAATCTAGACATGTGAATAATTTCTTTAACATGCCTAAAGTGCGTTTGACTCTCAGATTACAAACAAAAAACTAACGTGCAATTTTCCAGGCTTGTATAGCTAAAGCCTGTGTCTCACTAGCTGATTTTTCCAATGATTTTCAAGTGTTAGCTTCATTAACATAATCACTGGCCAGGCGGAGGGAGCCAGAGCACCCATTAGCATCTCTCAGCAGGAGGTATTAATCACTTGACTGTTTGGACTACCTGCTTAGTTAATGGCTTGAAGAACTGAAAAAACACCTGGATTGCTTGAAATGATCACTGGCTGTGGATGGGACAGGTATACGTCACCAAGGCAGTGAACAATAAGAGCAGGCCATGTATAAAAGAGTGTTTTTCCCCAGAGGACAGTAGCAATTGTTTTCTGCAGAAAAAGCATGGCATCTGGAACTCATAAATGGTGCAGTTGGAGGAGAAACATATTGCTTTTTGGAGTCAACAAGTATGTTTGTATGACATATCTAATGTGTCATATCATGACAGACAGTTAAAAGAAAAAAAATTCTGCTGCCCAGATCTTTGCACAACGTGTTAAACAATTAAATTGTTCTACAGTAAGTCTTCTCTCGAGTTGATTGACATGCGATGTCTGTATCTAAATGGTGACTGGCTCTTTTACCTGCAAGCTGGAACTGCCTTTCTACATTCATTGAACATAAACCATTGTTCCAGTTTCTCTCATTAATTTTAACAGAAGTGGCTGTCTCAGCTAAATAGACTCTGATGAAGGTCTACCAACTTGTCTACAGCAGACTCGAGCAAAGTCTTTCCTAGCAAGTCAGTCCACCGGCGGCCATCTTTGGAACACTCTCGGGCAGCTATTTGTCTGTAAACAAGCGGCATACAAGAGCAGCTCCTATATACTTGAATGGAGAAAGACCGAATTCTCCAAACCGGTTAGGCTAACATAAATAGCTGCAAAACTTTAGAGATTCAGAAGAGATCTCAGCAATATTTCAAACTGAACTCAGAAGTCTGCAATAAAAAGTCAGAGATCTCAATATGAACTCAAACATTTCCCATTAAAAATGTAGCGCTCTGTATACTCTCGTATGTCAACAAGTATTTCATTTGTGTCTTATTTATTTCTGTATATAAAGTATTTATTATTACTTAAATACCATCAAACTCCCCTTCTCCAAGCAGTGAACCACCCACCTCACTACATTTCTCAATGGCTTTCCTCCAGTGTCCATTTGGTAATAAGCATCAATAATTAGATGAAAACTGTGTGGCTGTTTGACCCGTGCTAATTATAAAGTTTGCAGACTTGGCAGCAGAATTCAGCGGCGGGATAATGAATCATAAAACGCTTCATTACAGGCGGGTGATGAATGGCAAAGGAGGCCTGGCAGAGCCAACAAAGCTGGACACACACACACACACACCAGCCCATTTAGTGCCTGAGAAGTGACACACACAATAAACATTTTCACTCGGAGCTGCTGTTTTTACAAGATTTTTGTTTTCGTCTTGTTCGCGCTTTTCTATCTCGCGCTGCCTCTCAAATCCCAGCTCACATCAGCGCTAAACAATACCGGCTGGTTAAACCCTCGCCGAACACGACATACTTTACAAACATGACACAGAAGTTTTGGAAATGTCCTAGCTTGACCTGGACGAGGAATATGGGAATGCAGTGCAAAGTTTCTGATTGAATGCATCCTTTTGTGACAAAGAAAATTTTCTCACTGTAACCCAGATTTTAGCCTTTTTTAAAGAAAAGAAGGAAGTCAGAATAATTGTTTGTTGTAATCAACATTATGCAACAAATACTATTGATTGAGCTTAACTTGTATTGAACCTGGAACATTCCTTAAGGGGTGTTGTTAGGCGCAACGTAACGCAGGTAGGAACAGGTTTAAAATTTTTCATGCTTCGACTGAATTTACATTGCATGTCTATCTACGTGCTCTATTCTTCATTTCCCATTTATCTAGATCTGTTCCATCCATTGAACTCCTAACCCGCTGTATGTCAGGTCAGGACATGCCTGTTTCCATGGTGATGTTTAATCCCCATTCCCAGACATGGTGCTTTTTCTCCAGACACTTAATACCACTTACCTTCTCATCCTCGGCTGTCTTCTAAGCCAAATTAGCAGCCTAAACTGTAGAGGGGTGGCAGGGTTATCACTCATGCCTTATTGAACTACAATACCCATGAGGCAATAGTCACAACGCATTATAGCTGATAGGCAAGACCTCTCAAAACCCTATCAATAAAAATGGGGAGTTTATTTAAATCGTTAAAATATACACTCGCAATACCCACTGATCTATGCATTATCTCTTGGGTTAAAAAAATTATGTATCAAAGTGGGTGATTCTTTGTCAAAAAAATTAAGTGAAAAGTCAGGTTTTTAACATTTAATTTTTGGCCTTTTTTATTTAAAAAACAGTAGAGAGAAGACAGGAACAAGATCAGCAAGTGTTTGAGCTGGATTCAAACTTACATCACCTAGATTAGCACCATAGCACATGCACTAACTGCTAGGCCACATCTCTGACATAAATTACCCATTAACTTTTTGAATTAGGGCTGGGCAAAACATTTATTTATTTTGTAGTTTTTGTATTATTATTACTATTTGGTTGATACGAAATCGATTCTAAAAAGCCATGGATCGATCTTTTACTCTATGCGCTACCTTCCACTAAAGTGAGAGGAAATCAATAGCATTTTCAACCAAATTTCACACTACGCGACTAAAAATGTAAATATTGGCAACTGGTTTGGAAAACCTGGACATAAAGGTATTAAACATATATTTTACTAGAGGTTCTGACAAAATGTTCTCTGCTTCAATCTATGCAAAAATGCAATAAAGTTGCAAATCAAATATAACATTTTAAATGTCATAAGTCCACATGAAGGTGCAATGAATACATTATAAACTAAACAGCACCTTGTGATTATTGCCAAAAAAAAAAATGCTAGTAAAAAGCAAAACAAGCCGAAAAAAAGCTTCATAAACAGTTCTAGTTAACTTGGTATTACACTGTTATTTTACTTTATTTTTAAAGATTTTTTTTATATGAATATGAACAATTTACATTAAAACAATGAGGCCTTCAGTGTTTCTCTTGTAAAACTTGCTTCAAGCTTGTAAAGGAATTATTGAAGAGCCAGTAATTAAATAGAGAACAGAGTAAACAGCTTTAAGTTTTTTAGCAACTGTAGCAATTAAACATTAAAAAAACAAGAACATAAAACATAAAAAAGTAATTTAATGCAAAATGAAACTACTTAAATACTTGACACTCTTTACTCTGTGACAGATCTACATTAATACTGATTTGATGCAGTAAGAATGCCTGAATGCCCATAACAGACAGCATGCAGCTGATATACATTTAGACAACGTATTTTACATTTACATATCGTCTGCTTATACATTAACAGCTGCGTTTGCTTTAATATCTAGTCAAGACAATGCAGATTTAATCCCGTCTGTTTACACTGGTTATTCATTAACAGATGTGTTTACATTAATATCACCTAAAGAGGGATATTTTGATTAAAAACAGTGCAGAGTCTCGTGCAGGAGAGCTGCATTTATGACAAGACACAAGTGCGCGGGCAGACACGTGCGTACATGAGCGTTTGAAAGCAGCCGGCTGTGATCAAACAGTGCACGGGTAGTGAATGTAGTCAGATCTTGGTAATGCCGGTATTGTTGTAGCATCGCTGGCTATTAAAATATTAAAGAGATTATGTCACACTCCTGGCTAATCGTGGCTGCACCCTGCGGTTTGTAAAGTACTGTGCTGGACAAACATCTTTGGCTGTTGTGTTTTAGTTTATTCCGTGTCTTGTGCAGGAGCGCTGTGTATTGCATCTTGAAGTGAATTTTGAATTTATATTTTACCGCCTTACAACTGCATGCCACTGGAACGTTAATATACATTGCAGAATCGTTGTCATTTATAAATTAGATCACGTAGGTGTCTGAATCGAGATCGCGATCTTTTAACGATTAATCGTGCAGCTCTAGTCAGTTATCGATCAAAAACAAAAAACAAACATTTAATTGTAATCAGGCATAGCACAGATAGGATAAAGCCATTTG
Organism: Moxostoma hubbsi; assembly: GCA_032164185.1. NCBI lineage: Eukaryota > Metazoa > Chordata > Actinopteri > Cypriniformes > Catostomidae > Moxostoma > Moxostoma hubbsi. Next base: position 4,712,400 of record JAVLUX010000010.1, on the reverse strand, counting down.
AGCCTCTCTCGTTAACGTGCTAATTTAAAGATGCTGTTTACAGAAATGCTGGTTTTGTTAAAGAGACAGTACCGGTTTTTAGTAGGGATGTCTCGATACTGATACTGGTATACTGATACTGGAATACTGATACTGGTATACTGATACTGGAATACTGATACTGGTATACTGATACTGGAATACTGATACTGGTATACTGATACTGGAATACTGATACTGGTATACTGATACTGATACCGGTATACTGATACTGGTATACTGATACTGATACTGGTATACTGATACTGGAATACTGATACTGGTATACTGATACTGATACCGGTATACTGATACTGGTATACTGATACTGATACTGGTATACTGATACTGGAATACTGATACTGGTATACTGATACTGATACCGGTATACTGATACTGGTATACTGATACTGATACTGGTATACTGATACTGGAATACTGATACTGATACTGGTATACTGATACTGATACTGGTATACTGATACTGATACTGGAATACTGATACTGATACTGGTATACTGATACTGGAATACTGATACTGGTATACTGATACTGATACTGGTATACTGATACTGGAATACTGATACTGGAATACTGATACTGGTATACTGATACTGATACTGGTATACTGATACTGGTATACTGATACTGGTATACTGATACTGATACTGGTATACTGATACTGATACTGGTATACTGATACTGGTATACTGATACTGATACTGGTATACTGATACTGATACTGGTATACTGATACTGGAATACTGATACTGGAATACTGATACTGGAATACTGATACTGGTATACTGATACTGATACTGGTATACTGATACTGATACTGGTATACTGATACGGTGCTCTTGTTCTCATACTCGTAATCGTAAAAATGCTCCGATACCAAAAACTGATACCATTTTACGTTCTAATGTCATTACATAAACATTCAGCGCACAAATTAAAATCACGTTATGTCCGAGTAACGGTACTCGTTCTCAGTCAAAATAAATGGTATCAGGACATGCCTAGTTTTTTTTTTTTGCACATGTCCAACAAATCAATTATTTTATTATTCACAGCATTAGCTGGGAGAAAATGTATTTCATATGTAAGCAAAAGGGAGATTATAACTGAAATATCGAAAATCAGATTTGAATCTTATCGAGAGTTTGTGAATCGCGATCAAATCGAATTTGGCAATCTGTATCGAACCATATTTTTAATAATATTCAATAATTATTCCACACTAATATGACTTTGCTACATTTACACCATGTATCCATACTGTAATACAGTTTTCATCCACCCAAAATTAATAAAACACTTTGGAAAACAATGTCATTAGAAAACAGACAACCCATTAGTGTTGACATAACTAAAGAAAACTCCACGGTATGGACCAAAGAGCGCCACTAAACCTAAATCTTCCAGCAACTTTCTATAGAGTGACAAGTGATGGTTATGTATTTTAGCAGCGCAACAGTAACACTGCCCAAATGTTTAATCACACACTGTCAGCATCATCTCTCAGCAATCATCCATTACCCATAAGCCAACAACATCAAGGACAGATGAGGGAGTTTCACAGTTTATACAACAAACATCTGTCCTAGTCGTCAAGTTAACAAATTGAGCAACCTAGAAACACTTTCTAGATACAAATGAAATATTTAAGCAAACGTTTTTCTTCTAAAGCTATACTTTAACATTTATTGGTTAGTAATCTCCACTGGAATGCAACCCTTTATTAATAGTGACTGCAAAGGGAAGCATCACTATTAGGCTATTGCTCATACTTCGGTCAGGGATTTGAAAAAACTCTAACCGTAGGTATTAAACTTGTATTCAAATTGTAAAATTAAGTGTAAATGTGCAATTGTTACCTTAAAGTCAACATTAATTAATATTCACAACCTATTGTACTTCCGTAATCTGATGTATTACCAACTGAAACAGGGTATTCAACAAAATAATGTAGGGCAGGAATTTGGAATTGATTTGATTGTAAAAATAAGGCATTACTCACAGTACCAGAATAGAGCCAGATAATTTAAGGGGAAGAGGTGGAAAAATAAGAGGGAATGTTGTTTTAATGGTGGAGCCAGTTATTACACTTTGATTAAAAAAATTTCTAAGATAGTTTTTTTTGGAATAACATGCACAGATGAATCATGCAATATAAGATTAGGAACCTGTATTAAGAAAGTTTTTAGCATAAGAATAATTTTGGAGTTATTTGTCCCTGATCTGACAATTAGAATGACTTTCATTGGTGTAACCCAAAGGCTAGGTAGACTTGAGTTAATGCAGTTGATGTTTATATTACCCCATTAAACACATTTTTAGGTTTAACAGACAAACACTTTTAGTGTAATCATATATCACATCAGGGTTTGGGTGAGTGCGTGTTTTTCAGTACTCACAGCCTTTGTAGATGTCTGTAGGAATCTGTACAGCAGTATATGAATAGTTAACTTTGTTCTTGAAGTTAGGGTCATCCACAAACTCCAAAGAGAGAGAGTTTGGGTTTTCCATGAGGTTTTCTCCATCATCACCTTCTGACTGCTAAAAATAGAAACAGAGATGTCAGTAAACACACGCACACGTGCACACACACACACACACACACACGCTCACACACACGCGCACGCGCACACACACACACACTGCAATGATTGAAGGCCTGTTCACAGCAAATCCGTGACGATTTTGCGAGCCGAACATCTGACGGAAGGTCTATTCACACAGTGTCCGTAAAACATGAAATGAAAAACGATTTCACTCCTGTACAGTAGGTGGCGCTGTTGTGGTGCTGTCGTTATACCAATCTCCTGTCATTATTCCAGTCATCTGTCTTCTCCCTTCAGCTGTTAGAGATGAATATAATGAATGCTGTTAAAGCATTTATTGACCTAATTCAGCAGAGCTGTTTCATTATGTTCTTTTTATGGAGATGTTGCATTTTAAGGAGTATATAATCTGTGTTTTGGAATGTGAGTGAGATGAGTAAAAAAAAAAAAGCTTTTTATATTTGCACATGTATTTATCTATGAGTATCTTCCAAACTGACTCCAGAACCCAACATCTCTTTTTATACTGCCTGGATATTATAACACAAGGTACAGTGATAAATACACGTGTAGTACTGTACATTCTGGATTTATTTAACAAAGTTTAGTATAAAATAGGATGCATATATAAAAAAACAATATAAAAGAAAAAACTGTCTCACTGCCTTTTCTTTTTTTTTATTTAAATGAATGCAATTCTTTGTTATATTATCCTTGCAATAAAAATAGCAGTGTGGTTCTGCAATTTGTTTGTCTAAAACATTGCATGTAACAAATCTTTTTATGGGCTATTTACTACGAGCTTAGTGCAAACGAATTTCGGAATCTCGCTGACATTTTCATGCCATTAGAATATGACATGCACACTGATAAACATTAAATAATGCACATCAAGACAAAACACCATAAGCAGACCATGTTTGCAGAACCAAGTTTTCATGAACTGCATCCATTTATTTAGAAGTATATCATTTTCGGGGGTGTCCATCAACTGCACGTCCAATGCCGGTGTTTGCAAGTTGATTACCGCCACCAACACGCTAGATTGAACAGCAGGAGCGACTGACAAAAATCTCTTATCTCACTGGCCAGACAGTTCATAGTAGTCCGAAGAAAAAAACAAAATCTGAACACTCTCCGTCTTCGTATTGTCGGAGGTCAATTTGTCGGACTCGGTATGAGTAGCACCATCGGAATCCATCGGAAGTTACGAAAAAATGGGTTTGGTGTGAACAGGCCTTGACACCAGGATTATATATATATATATAAAAGACAAATTCTGTTGATTTTGATATATTTTCGTAACTGAAATAATAATTAACCAAAAGTTACTGAAACATTAAATAAAACATAAAAGGCGAAAAATATAATTAAGAAAACGTAATTGAAACACTAAACAAAACAAAAAAGTTGGAATAAATAGTCATTTTCATCTGTTGTCTGACCTATACCACCTGTAGATGGCATTAAAACATGTACACAGGCTAATTTAACAATTGTGCTAAAAATGAAATGATATCACGCAAAATGCACTGTAGACGAATTGGTAAAAGTATAATTACTCAAATTAAATCTGAATCAAAATATAAATGTCTATGAAATTAAATCTAAAGCTAACAGTTGCTGAAACTAATTCAGTCTAAACTGAAAATTGTAGTAAATTTGAAAATGGTATTGATATAAATACTATAAAACCCTTGATTGACACAAAGCAAATCTTTATGAAGAAATCCACACAAACATATGCATCCGTGATTAATTAGACAAACACTAATTACTCTGACATGGCAGGGGTAAATCCTGCCTCCCCAACTAAAAAGGTAGCAGCTCTTTGAGGAAAAGCATTAATACATTACCAGACCATTAATCCTCGACACAATACAACAGCAGGTATCAAAGTGGTCGCAAATTGCTAAAAATCAATTAGCATCAGTGATGGCTATCACATCGCACTGAAGTCCTTGAGGCGATTAACCCTGTCAATAACTCACCACAATGAGTGCCGAATGACGGCCTTTATACCCTTTTACTTCATTTCGCCACACAGGCCACTGATTAGCATTTTAATACGTCTCGAGTCACAAAATTGGCACAAAAAGTCTGGCACTTCAAGGAACTTCAATGACTGCACGTATTAAGGCAGTTCAAAATAAATAAATAAATAAAAAGGGCAGAATAACTGGATTTTAATAACTTATACCCCATTCTTCATGTATGTTGAGCATAGCAAGTCAAATACTGCATGCAAAGTGTGTTTACAATGAAAAACTATATTTGAAACCTGAAAACACTATTAATAATGAGGAAAACTTAAAGTCTAAAATTGTATTCGATAATCACCACTATTCAATCATTTTCCACTTGTTGAAGTTCAGATAATCAAATCTCATACAATCAAACGCACTCGATTTAATCACACAATAGAGTGCGCCGTGGGTTTATCGGGGGATGATTTGAAAAAATGGGTTTGTTATTGCAAAATTTAATTCAAGCCTCCTGCCAAGTGTGAGGACTGATTTATGGCCTACCTTCAATTGTCTATTAAAACGCAATTACAAGCAGTTGTTTGGACAAACAGAAAGACAGAGGTTTTCTGATACCCCTAAATGTGACATGAACGCAAACAGGAGGATGAAAATATCCACCTCGAATTGCAAAAAATGAGCAAGCCTGTTTTGATTTAATTTGAGATGACACATTGCATTGAATTCACTCTGACACCATGTGATATTGTTTGGGCTGCATTTGAAAAAAATCCTGATTTAGAGCATATTAATAAGAAAATCTTAAGCCGCCGGGGTTTGCGTCAGGAAGGGCATCTGGCGTAAAACCTGTGCCAAGTCAAATATGCGGATCACGGATGGTCCGCTGTGGTGACCCCTAACGGGAGCAGCCGAAAGAAGAAGAAGAATCAGAAAATCTTAGTAGTATTTAACTGCATTTCATTCCATTCTACATCATTTTGGGGTAAAAAAGGCAGACTATAATCTTAAAATAGCTCAAAAACAAACACTGTGGTCTCGTAAAGATGAAATATGAAGCTGTATTCAAGCTATAAATGGCCGCAACATACTTCGCTGTACTTTTAATGACAGTACATCATCGGCACACACAATTACACCAAATTTTCTGCTTGTTTACACGTGTCTCAGGCAACTGGTTTGGAAACTTCCTTTTTGAGAAAGGTTTATTCTTCCACCTGAGTGTTCTGTTTTTTTACTGTCTTTGGAGCCCAGTCATAATTATCTAAGACAGCTTCTAATTAGGAGCTAAAATGCTCACAGTGCACACTGATTGGTTCATTTTCCCCATCCATACACCACCTGTTTAACTCGATTCATTAGCCAATTTGTTAATTTTATCACCCTGCTTTCAAGGTTTAATTAAAGGTTGCGAGACCCAAAAATGACATTTTAAAGACTCTTTCAATCACACATTTATCTTTCCCGGGTTCACTTTAATCACAAACTAAATTATTCATGGGTTCCACTTCTGCCTTCTGAGTGTGAAAGTGTGTGTTTGTTTGTGTTTGACAGTTAAAAATGTATGCATTAAGCAATATAAATGTAATGATAACTTTTAAAAACACAGTTGATAACATCTTTTAAGCTTGAACAAACTTACATGGATCATTTTATGTAGAATAAATAGAGAAGGGAACACTAGCGTATAGATTACTGCGTACTGTGCAGTCTACACTGTATACTGTCTGCTATTTTATACAAACAGAACGTGAAACAGTGCGTATTATATGTCAGTAAACTTTTAAAACATTGTTGTCACATGGCTTCAACATGTTGCACGTTTAATTCAATATTAGAAGCCTTTATTTTTGTCACACATTTGCACATATAGAGTGAAACAATTTGATTTGCATATGACCTCAGGATCAGCTATGATACGGGGCCCCTGGAGCAGATAGGGTCAAGGGTCTTGCTCAAGGGCCTAACAGTGGCATCTTGGCGGTTGCTAGGGCTTGAGCCCCCGACCTTCTGGTCAGTAACCCAGAGCCTCAACCGCTGAGCCACCACTGCTCCTTGAATTAAATATCTTTGGAGTGCTTTGTGCTGACAGTCCAACAACGCATACTTAAATTTTAGTAGCCACTAATCCAAATGCACATCATGTTTGTATTACATTCAAAAGTTCTTGCTATATTAGAAACTACATCAGGTCAAATTAAAATTCAGATTATTTCAATACAAACAAGACAAAAAAAATCAATCAATAAATAAATGATGGGACAACTATTTATTTACAGGACATTGAATTAACATTGAATGTAATTTTTTAGCGAATACTGTATACATGGCATTTATACACCTCTGTTTATGTCGGTTCTCAGTCTCGCAGTCATTCGTTAGAACTACGTCAGTACATTTGGCAAATCATGCAGCAGGCAGATGTTGGTGTTTGAATGTAAATAAGATTGTGCTTTTGGACCAATGGCAACTTAATCAATTAAAGATGAAACCATTTTACCATCTGGATTATGGTAATGCATTACTCTCGTTTCAAAAAATATTTTGTGCAGTTTGAATCGCTTTAGAAAATAAAATGGTTCTGATTTTGCAAGAAACAAATTTGGTTATTGTTTTGTACACAAATACACATATGTCCCAAAAAGTATTGCACACACAAGCACACTTTTAATGCAAAAAAAAAATATCACAAATAATACGTTTTGTTTGGTCTAAATTTATATTAAAAAATGAACACTATTGACCCATTCTGGTTAATAAACTTTGGTGGAACGTCTACATAGTTAAAGGGAAAGTTCACCCAAAAATGAAAATTCTCATTATTTACTCACCCTCATGCTGACCCAGATGTGTATGACTTTCTTTTTTCTGCTGAACACAAGCAAAGATTTTTAGAAGAATATTTCAGCACTGTAGGTCCATACAATGCAAGTGAATGGTGAGCACTCTTTGAAGCTCCAACATGCACATTAAGGCAGCATAAAAGTAACCCACACGACTCCACTGCTTAAGTTCATATCTTCAGAAGCGATATAATAGGTGCGACGGATCAATATTTGAGTCCTTTTTTGCTATAAATTCTACTCCCTGCCCAGTAGGTGGCGATCTGCACAAATAAAGTGAATCACTAAAAACAAAAGAAGAATAATGTGAAAGTGAAAGTGGAGATTTACATTAAAAAAGGACCGTTTCTCACCCACACCTATCATATTGCTTCTGAAGACATGGATTTAACCACTAGAGTCTTTTGGATTACTTTTATGTTTCCTTTATGTGCTTTTTGGACTCTCAAAGTTCTGGCCACAATTCAATTGCATTGTATGGACCTACAGAGCTCAGATATTTTTTAAAAACCTTTGTTTGTGCTCAGTAGAAGACAGAAAGTCATACACATCTGGGATAGCATGAGAGCGAGTAAGTTATGAGAGAATTTTTGGGTGAACTAACCCTTTAACGTGTTGAACTCCACCTTTGGTTGATACTCTGCTATTGTAGGACACCTGTCTGCACTTCTGTAAATAATACCAATTTTGAGAATCAAACTGCAAAGCATCAAGTATGCATTTTGATATCTCAAGCACTTATGAAAGCTGATTAGAGGCTCATTTGTGACTCTCAATAAATCATTCCACAAACCAAAGGCAAATATGTTGACAAATCAACCCAAAGTTTTCCTTAGTAGCTATAAGGAAGAGTCAACATCTGGCCAGAGTTCATTAGAACGGCCAGTGATGGAGAAGATTGAGCAGATCTTTCCTGCAGTAGGTGGAGATGAGCATAGCTCCGGAGGGCATTAGAAAACAACATGGAAGAGCAGAAGAGTAGGAGAGAATGGAATTGGAAATTAATGGACAAGATTGTAACGATATAAAGAGATATAAAGAAAAACCTCAGGTTCATGAAGATCTGATATCTGGTAACTGAGGTATGCTCTGCCAGAAAGTAATCACAAAATGAAACATCTTAAGCTAACGCAATGCTCTTATATGCACAAACAATACATAGTACACAAAAATCAGTATTGAGTTAAATAAAGACATACTGTACATATTTATAATCACTTGAATTGTACGCCATCTTGGATTTTTACTGAGTTTGTCGCAGCACATTTTGTGTTTGCCTTTTCATATAGGACACATGCTTTGCTGCCTTACAATCTTGAGACATATTTCAAAAGTTGTTTTAAAATCAACAAAAATGAAATAATAAAAAACATGTCATTCATGAGACGAACGCATTATCACGTTACAAAAATGCGAGAACAGAATTCAGGGGTCTCAAGATGCCTTTTTACGTGTTTTTAAAAGTTTAAATTGTGTTATATTGCCAAGTTTCTTATAAACGCAGCGCTCATGTGCGAGACAAACATACGTCAAAAATGTTTACAATGAGTGCATTATTCGAACAGAATGCAGGTGTCTCGAGGTGCCGACTCATGCTCAAGGCTAACATATTCGTGACTAAATAGTTCACCTTCACACAGAATGCATTTTAATAAAGTAGACCAGATAGTTAAAAAAAACGGAAAAAAGAAAGAAGCTAGAACAGAATGTAGGTGTCTTGAGACTCATGCATGCAGTGGTGGAAATGGTCGAGATTCACTGGGGGGGATTTTTTGGGGCTGTGTGGAGGTTGTTCACCAAGGATGGATTAAATTGATTGAAAATTATTAAAAATGTCAGTAAAGGCATTTAGAATGTTACCATTGATGATTTCTTTTATAATAAATTATGTATTCTTCAAACTTTCTGTTCATCAAAGAATCCTCTCCTTAAAGCAATGTTTTTGACATATACTGTTCATCAGGGTTGGACTGGGAAGAGAAATCGGCCTGGGATTTTACATGGCAACTGGCCCAAAACTTGTTGAGCGTTGGGGTGTTCGCTGTCCTTTTCTGCATATCGCGCCACCATTTTGTGGTCCGTTCTGCATAATGCAGCGGCTCATTTTTGCTTGTCACGGCCCATCCGTTTCCCTGCATGCTTCCCCGCTCAGTTCTCCCAATGGCCAGTCTGCCCTTGATCGGCCCTAAAGTGTACTGGCCCACCGGGAAAATGCCCAGTATGCCAGATTACCAGTCCAGCCCTGCTGTTCATTAAAGCTGCTAGTTTAGGACCTGTGAGGAGTCTTTTTCTCAAATTAGAGACTCTTTTTTAGAAGTTGAAGATGTTTTAAATTGGCATGCCGTCTTAAAACGCAGCAGTCAAGCATGAGATGAACATGTTCTTGCGTTATAAAAAAGTCAGAACAGAATGCATGTGTCTCAAGATGCCGACTCATACTCGAGAATAACATATTTGCGACTAACTAATTCACACAGAATGTGTTCTTGCATTATAAATAGTTAGACCATAATGCAGGTAACTCAAGACATTTTGTTAAAAGTTGAAGTTGTTTTAAATTGACATGGCATCATAAAAAAAGCAGCACTCAGACGAACACTTTCTTGCATTTACAAAAAAGTGAGTATTCAACTGAAATGCGTCTTATGCCGAGTTTACACTTCAGTCAAAACACCTACACCTGACCTACAGCCAATGAGAGAGCAAGAAAAGGGGCACAGGAACTTTCAGTGGGAGGAGTCCTGAAGTACCTGCAACAGAACATCAACTAGTATGGTTGTGGTATCAAGAAAGTCTCGTTGGACCGAAGAAAAGGAGGAAAGATTAGTGGAACATTGGCAGGAGCACCAGTGCCTATTTGATGTTTCATCTGAACTTCACCACAACCAGGTGGAGAAAGAGAAGAGTTGGAGAGAAATGGCCAATTCTCTTGGACAGTCGGGTAAGCAAATAGGTAGATTTTTCAGTAGGAGGTACTTTTTCATATTTTAACCAATAAAATATATGATTAAAAACATATACATCATATTCTGCATAACATATGATCATGCATTTGTTTTCGTATCTCGTATCACTTCTCGCGTGTGCTCTGTTGTGAAACGTAATTTGGAGTCCAGGCAGAGTCGTCTGGGATTTGTCAATAGTGAAATGTTTTGTAATGTGTGTAATGTGAAAACGCTACGACTTCAGTGACAAGACAGACAGTTGTGTAATATGAACGGTACCACGATCCGACGTCTTTGAAAGTCGTGTAGTGTGTAGGAGCCATTATAAACACAGCACTCATGTGCGAAATGAAAATAGTTTTCACTGAATGTGTTCTTGCGTTTAAAAAAGCTAGAACAGAATTCAGGTGGCTCGAGCACTTTTTTAAAAGATTAAGTTGTTTTCATTTGTAACAGCGATTTTGTGTTTTTAAATTTGACCCCCCCCAGAGATGTAACGGTCAAAGATGTCCATCTCACACATGTTTACAATGAAAAAAGTGCTTTCGGTGTCAACGTCTCTTAGAAGGTAGTCTTATTATGCTGCCTACATTTAAATGCTGTCTTGGTAGGCAGCATACTTGGGTTTGGAACCAAGCTTTAGTGAGACCAAACCAGAACGGACATGTCATGGCATTTCAGAGAAATAAAATTACAGATGATGACTCTGTTTCAGGTGAGGGCAAAGCTGAAGCATTTCTGGAGAAGTCTGGGTTTGTGTCTGCAATTGAGCATTTGAGGAAATCAACCTCAGTACGGCTTTCCGACCCCTGTGATTCTCGAGCCGGTAGGTAGCGAGGTAGGGGTCATGGGGGTGGTAGGAGGGGCTACCGTCCCCTTGACCACTTTAATGATGAGCGATGTCCTCCAATTAGAGACGCTGACATCCCCTTAAGTGCTGAATCATTAATCATACACCATGCATCAACTGAACAAAATCACTCCCTGATTTATGACTTCTCGGCCCATACTTTTTCTTCTCTCTCTCATCATACCTCCATTCCCCATCTACCTATCATGCCAGTGTGAGATCTGATATAACGGCTTCTTTCTCGACAAAATAAAAACAATCAAGCAGTTGATGTTGCAAAAGAGACAGTCTGTGACATGTCACATTTAGAATGAAAAATGTACATGAATGTATGATGTGTGGAAACATGGTGACATTTCAAGAGTTTTAATGGAGATCTAATTTATATTTAATGTTTTTTCAATTTCATTACTTAGTGAAGTTGTGATCCACAAAAGAATGTCATACAGGTTTGGATTTATAACATGAGGGTCGGTAAATGAAGACAGAATTTATTTTTGGGTTATCAATCCCTTAAAGAGACAGAGAGAGAGAACAAAACATGTTTTGTTTAGATGGAGAAACACTAATAAGGCATCTAAAATAAAAACAGGTCAGACAAAAACAATTTAAGCTATTAAAGGTATTAAATAAACAACAAACCGTTCAAGATCACAGCAGGGACACACAAAAATAATGCTTTTCGCACTTAAATGGTTTTCATCTGAAACATCACAGGAACAATCAACAAAAATAAAAATAACTGTCACTTACGTAATCTGAGTCGGCTTTGGAATCGTAGTACTGGATGTCAGTTTCCTATAATAAAACAAGACAGAAATATTAATGATATAAAAGGAATGAAAATGTAATTCTGGTTATAATTACTGCCTTCAGGACCCTCAGTCACCATTAATAACCTTTTGTTGGTGTCATTTTTATTTAATTTCCTTTATTTTTACAATTAAAAAAAATTACGAACTTGTCCTAAGGGTGCTGTCATGAGATGGTAATTGCCATTTGTTTTGATGCTGCGGATTTGTATGCACTGTAGCATGCGTGTCTTCTATTTTAGATGAATTGGGGATTTGTTTCAGTGACATAAAGTTGCTTGCTGATTTTTATATTTTGGCAGGCATTAATGACTGCTTAAGGTTAAATTAGACATCTGTTCACAAAAAGTGAACATTGTGCCTTTAAGATTTTAAAAAGAAGGTTCTATTATGTGCAATATTCTCATTTCTTTTTTTAGAATTTATTCGGCAAGCAATCATCGCAAAATTATTGCTCAAACTTCGGGATAGGGATTGAACATACCCCTAACCCAAAGTGTTAAACTTCAGAATTTAACAGTTCTCCACTGTTTGTGTTACAGACATGAATGTTACATAAAATGTACCAAGGGGGTGGGTTCTTTAAACGTGAGTCAGAAAGTAACCACCTAACAACAATTCAAAATTTCAGACTAATCACTCAGTGAATACGACGACAGTAGGTCGAAAGATCTACTGCTGAATTCAGTCTACGCTAACTGAAATTTCAATCACTGCCCCCAGTGGCTGAAGTGGGAAATGTTGTTGAAAAAATGGGAACTAGGGCTGTCAAATAAAAATGTGAAATTAAAATATTTGTCGAATTTAAGAAAAAATGCTCATTCGAATGCTGACACTGTGCATTCGAATTTTGGATGTATGCCAAGCACTTTTCGATGACTTCAGATTGTTAGCATTCTTGCACTAAAACGCTAGACACATTGCAACAAATACAGTTTAACAGAAAGCAGATGTCTCAAGATGTTCAAGTTAAACAAATGGATGGTTGCAAAAGCATTTGGCCATTGCATCTTGCTCTTATATAACAATTTTTCAGATTAAGCAATTCATCTTTTAAACACTTTGTCAGGAAAGGAGTTGGTGACGAGGAGGAGGGTGTGGCCAGGCCGTGATGATGCACGGCAGGCGCTGAATCAGCTGATCAGCGAGAGAGTGAGATAAAGGGGAGCTGGAGGCCCCAGTTTGAGAGAGAGAGATGCATATTGCCGTGTTACATGTGTGTCTGTGTTTGGTTTGTTTGTTTTATGTTTAGATTCTTATTAAAATGTACGTTTACTGTTCAGCCAGTTCCCGCCTCCTCCTTTCCCATCCTTATCTGTTACAGTGGTGCTGAAACCCAGGAGGGTTGTGCTGTCGCATAGTCCTTGCCGCTGCCATCCAACAAGGGAGCAGCCGCGACCGTCTGCCTGGGGACGGAGGGGTCGCTGTATGCCACTGAGAGCGGGAGCAACCGTTGCCGTCCACCGAAGAAGGGGAGGAGCAGGTCTGTCCACCAGGGCCGGAGGACCAGCTGCTGTCCACCGGGGGAGCGAGCTGACATCCGCCAGAGGGTGAGCAACAATGCACCCGGGTTACGGCGAGCAAGTTCTTCTCTCTCTCTCTCTCTCTCTCTCTCTCTCTCCTCGCTCTCATTCTCTTTGTGTCTCTGCTCACGCCTCCCCTCATCTCTTTCAGGTTCACAGGAGGCAGGGTGGACCACCTGCTGACAGAACGGCTTGAAGGGCAGCATCCCTTGCCCATCCTTAACTGTTACAGAGTTCAACTCTGAAATGTGTGTCTAGAGAACCTCACGTTCGGTTCCATTCTGTTGTATTCTGTGTGATTGAACAACCCCTGGCCAGGGCTCATAGTCTGAGCCGCTTCACCACAGTTTTCAGCCGAATACCACTGCTATCTGAGAATATTGCTACCCTACATACAACTGTAATAAATAAAAACAAAGTGGTATTTAGCCGTTATTATGAAGCTTGTGTCTGGGGTATAATACTGTGTGATCAGTGCAAGTGTAACACCATCTGGACTTTCTATCGAAGCGTTTTCCCCGCTCATTTTACTTTTGACTTAATATTTGAGAATATGGACCCAATGTGCCCTCTTGTGGACTACGGAACAATGTCAATTTAAAAATCAGCTGACGTTAGTTTCTCTGCTCAATTGACAGCCCTAATGGGAACGTGTGAGCTCCAGTATCCAGGTGTAATATCCATAGGGGGGCGCCAAAAGCAACTAGCATTTTTATATATATATATATATATATATATATATATATATATAATATATATATATAATATAGTCACCAGGAATGCATATTTTTTTCATTCTAACCCCTAACCAATACCTCAACTCTAACCCTAACCATCAATAGAGTAAAAATGTATTATGTGAATGCAATTATTCCTAGCTCTCACGGGACTTGAACCTGTGTCTCAGAGGTTAGTTGCACTAGAGGGAAATGCGATCACTATTGAATTGATGCAAAAATGTCTGATGGGGGAAACTATCGTAAGTAACATGTCGACTTCCTGTGTGACCATGTTGTTTGATCACTTGAGAAATATTTTATACCACTTTAATAGTAAGAATAAATTGCATGTTCATTAATAACACGGCAATGTACTGCGAAAATAACCCTCATGAGTAGTCTAGTATAAATCTGCCTAATTTTGGAAACACTAAAAAGTGGCATGTCTGAATTTCTTCCAAAATATGAGACATAACCATGACAGAATGACTCGAAATAGACTATCAGATGTTCCCTGGACACATCCTGAACATAATTTGTCATTTTATAGAGACGAATGCTACAAAAACTGTCCAAATGTTGCGGAAACGAGAGTGGTGTTTTGGCAGAGAACGCTGTTGTTTGGATTCACATACAGACGGTCTTTGATCTAAACATCAGTGTGGTTTAGTATCTCTCAATAGACGAGGCGCCATATGACTGATTGCTGTGTAGGACTGTTTAAACTGGTTGCCAGTGTGCTCACACACAGAGACCCCTGCCGTTTAAACTCTCCGGGGGGTCTGCATCTACTCTCCTCCTCTTTTCCTTCCTCTCAATTCTATTTCCTGTTCATGTGGAGGACACAATCTCAAGGGTAAATGTGGTTGATTTTCACTGCTAACTGGATTTATCTTTGTTAATTATTTTGTATGTTTCTGTATGTTTATTTTCCATCTAAGACTATACATGCCGTTTAGCGACAAGTCTGCCCCTCTTTCTTGCTTTAGTAGAAATGGAAGACTTTATTTTGCATTTTCCCACATTATTGTGATTTTACTATTTTCTTCTTTTTCATAACTATATTTTATTTGTAATTTTTTATCTTTCTGTAAAATGCTTTGGCAATATTGTAAACTCTAACAGTCATGCCGATAAAGCTTTCTTGACTACAAGTGTACTATTGAATTTCACCAACCACTTCACGATACAATGCATTTAGCATTACATCTGTCATGATTCTAAATATCCCGATGCATCACAATATAATAATTTGATCTCGATGGAAACTGTGGCAAAACACGCAAGAATGAATCTGTGTGTTCAGTTTCAATCATACTGTAGAAATATACTAGTATGCCATTCCGAACATCTGTCTCTCCTTGTCGTTCTTCTGTCCATGCTAGTTCTATTCCCATTTCTGTACTGTGCAGTCCAAACAAACCTGATGCCAGTGTCACCCTGACAACAGTAATGTCTGAGCGGGTCACAAGGGAACAATGGTCAAAAAATGCTGACAAATCTACACAACCATGCAACTCACACAAGCATATCTGCAAACACACACACTTACAGGCACAGCAGACTCCTGGGATACTGTTACGGAGTGATAGATCAACAGATAGAGAGAGAGAGAGTTCCATTGCTTTTAATAATAATCAATCGTAAGCAATGACTCTCACATTCACAGGCATTTCTAGACCCTAGTTAGGAGTGCTTCAGCCCACTTAAATTTCATCTCAGCCCCCCTAAAAATCTATGACTTTGCAAAAAGCAAGTAAATCTGTGATTGCGCTCTTTAAACAGCTGCAGCTCTCAATAACTTGATGCGCAAGACCGCTTTGGTTCCTACCTGTGAAGACTGACTATAACGCAGCCCAACAGCATTCGAGTGCGGTTGTGATGGAGCATATAATTTGTTTGACCCTCTGAATGAATACGCCTTCACGATTCATGAACATGCAAGGTTCAGCATCTGTTGAGCGACTGAAGGATGTCGTTAGTTTAGTTTGGTAATCTTGTTTAACAAGGAGAGAAAGGGGCTGAATTGAGAGTAAAAAATGACAAATTACATTACAATAACATCAGGATGTAATTGAAATGTATAATTATTTTTAGGCTAATATTGTAGTCTTTTTGTTTAGCTTGATAGGCATGCTCAGCAGTTCACAAAATGACAGATATGCTTTGTTGTCATTTGTGGAGAAAACACTTATTATGTTTAAGCATTCTGCTGAATACTTTTAGTAGATTTGTAGACATTTAAATTTTAATAAAGTATAATTATACTCGTTTTGGTCATGAGAGACTCACTCAAAACACGTACTGGCGTAAAAGTGTGATTTACATAAATGGTCTAAACGATCAAATGAATTATGCCAAAATCAGCAATTGTGAACAGATTTTTTTAATGTTTTCAAAAGACTCGAGTCATGAGCAAGAGAAACAGAGAAGAGATTTTGTGGTGGTTGATAAAACTTTATACAATTACGGATGTCATAAAATATCAATTTATCAATTATGGAATGACACTTTATTTTATCGATATATCTTTTAGGCATTGATAGATTAAAATTAGCTGACATTTAAATTAGAAGCCTAATTTGCTTGCTTTCATTTGGCTTTCTGTTTGACAGTGTGGCGTTATAGCGTTGGGAGATCACAAGAGGGTGATATAACATTTACTGAAGCCAGGTTGTGGGTAGGAAAAGCACAAAGGACGATCAGACACAAAGGACGATCTAATGCGGCAGAAGGCAGTCCAATGTTACAAAGGTTTTTGTATTTCAAGAATGAACAAGGTGAAGTTGATGAGTTTGCAGGTTAGTGTATGAAACTGGCGTATCTGCACAAACTGAACGATTAGAAATGGTTCAAGTATCAAGACAATCAAAATCAAGCATTTGTTAAATCTGAGATGAAGTCAAAATGTGTAGAAAAAATATATAAGTGAGGACTCTTGCTGCAGCATTTTGTTCATGTTGTAGCCAATGCTTTATTTGGCTAAGCAAACAAGCAGGACATTGCAATAATCCAGGCGTAATGTGATCAGTGCATGCACTAGGTTTTCAGCATTAGCCACGGCATCATTGCACGGCGTGCAATTTTTCTTAGATTGTAAAAAGCTTTTTAACGACAATGGAAATGTAAGAATCAAAAGAGTTGAGTCAAATAGGACGCCAACATTACAGGCAGTGTGGGAGGGCTTGACATGAACCCCATCAATGTTGACGCATAGGTCCAACCTTATTACTTGAGCATTAGTTACAATTATCAGTATTTCAGTTTTATTTGTATTTAGTTTGAGGAAATTAATGAACATCCATTGTTTAATGTCGCTAATACATGCAATGAGTGAAGCAGGAGGAGAAGGTGAGTCAAAGCTAGCGGTGAGGTAAATTTGAATGTCATCAGCATAGCAGGGAAAGTTTAGACCATGTTTACAAATGATGTGACCAAGTGGGAGCTTATAGATAATAAACAGTAATGGTCCAAGGACAGAACCCTGTGGAACACCTTGTGTGAGAGGAGCAGTGATAGATTTATACTTCTGTACAGTAATGCAATATTTTCTATCAGTGAGGTAAGAACTAGGTCAAATGAGAGCTGAACCAGTGATGCCAATTTCACAGAGACGAGAGATGAGGATATCATGATAGACAGTGTCAAAGGCTGAGCTTAGATCAAGAAGAATTAAAATATTTGTAGACCCAGAATCCACAGACAAGAGGATGTCATTAACACAGTGCTGTGTGATGTGCGGAAACCAGTGTGGTAAGGTTCATAAAGATTATTAGAATAGAAGAGAAGGAAAAAGAGGGAAAGATAATGACACAGAATGAGCAAAAATAACTAAATCAAGAATAGAGGGAGAAAGAGAATGGCAGCAGTGGACTATTAATAGCAGTTCTCTGCAACAACAAACCCTCTGGCAGGGTATGGGTGTCTTCAGTGAGCCAGTGGGCTGCAGTATGAATGAGTGTGCATATATATGTAGAGTATACCATGCTACATGAGTCTTTGACAAATCAGGTTGTCCGAGGAGATAAAATGGAAATCTTTTAAAAATATAGTTATATATATATATATATATATATATATATATATATATATATATATGTGTGTGTTTCAAATTGTATGTGAAATACATAAGTTATACATGAATTAGAGCTGCACTTTTGAACTACAGTACTGGCCTCTTTGATCCTGAGTGTCCTGCGGCTCTAGACTCTGTTAGTGTGCTTTAATGTTTATATTTTAGAGCATGTGTACTGACTGAATGGAAGTTACGCTTTGTGAATTAACTACCTCTGTGAAACCACAATGAGAATACTGCTATTTGGAACAAGGTGGTGTTTTGGCAATTGGAGGTACATTATCCTACTTATTACATGGCTGCTTACTAAATAAATTGACATGAAATATTGATTTGAGTTTAAAACCATTTTATTAAGTGAGAAGACAGAGTGACATGAGATACATAAAACTAGCCCAACATTAGTTGCATGGGACAATGTTCAATTTTACAGCTTAGCAGTACATATACACAAACAGTTTAACACTGAATGCCAAGATTGACCAATCAGAATCAAGTATTCAAGAAAGCCATATACAATGCTTTTATTTTTTATTATCATGACAAAACATGACTCAGCATAATATGGAATCCCAGGGTCTATTGTGTCTCCTTAGGCTACAGTGGCCATCTGCTGTGATTGGTCTTTTTCTATTTCTCTTTTGCTCTTTTCTGTTCTACCTTGTCTGAACTCATTTCATTCTATTACAGCTTTAGGATAGACACACATTTAATAAAGTGTAGTGCCAGTTTTTAAAGAACCTGCAGAGTGACACTAGATATGTAAACACATACAGGCAACATACAACCAGAGACAGAAAGATATTGATACTGATATTTCATAGTGTTTTTGGCCAATACTGAAAACGATCCCCTTACGAAAATGCATCCTGTAATGGTCCAAATTGCATGCAGCAGTAGCAAACCTCTAGCTATCAATGAATTATTCAGGTTTGGTCACTTGCATTAAAAAAAATCTTAAAATTAGCTTTAAATACAGCACATATAGCCCAAGACGCTGGTAAGACACAATGTGACTTAAGACTTACATCTGATGCATCTGACACCGCGGTGTCATGCACAACGAGCCACGTGATAAGATGTGCGGATTGACGGTCTCAGAAGTGGAGGCAACTGAGACTTGTCCTACACCACCCGGATTGAGGCGAGTAACCACGCCACCACGAGGACCTACTAAGTAGTGGGAATTGGGCATTCCAAATTGGTGAGAAAATATATAAAACATTTATATAACATAATATACAGTTTGTGAGAATTACTAGTAATATGAATTAATTACCAATTACTCATAACAGTGCATACAAAAGTTATAAAACCAACATATCCTTATTCAACTAAACTTCATCAAAACAACTGTACAACTCAAGTATAACATTAATATTTCTTTACTATGTGTTTAAACTAAATCTATTCTGTGTATATGCAGTAAGCTGGTTCAGGATCAGATGGCTGCAGAGTAAAATGTGGATGATTTTCTCTTTCAAACTCTATTTAGACTAATGTGTGCATTAACTTTTGTTCTTACCACACCACCTTTACGCTTTAGTACCTTTGATTGAGTTTATTTGTTATGTTTATTACATCTGCCATTTTTGTTTTGCACAAGAATGTGTGTGTGTCTGTGGCCTTGTCCACACTAATATGTTTTCATTTGAAAACATATTTGCATCTTTTTCTCTCCGTTTTGGCCTTGGCCATTTTTCTCAGCAAAAACTGAGCTTTATGAAAACACACTCCAAAGTGGATACAATTGAAAACGCCGTTTCCCCGTCTGTCGCTCACTTCGATATTGTGTCGAAGAAGTGACACTAGGGGTCTCTCTTGAGTGCTGAATATGCCTCTGATCTATGAAAAAAGGCCAATGAGAAGTTGGCACACAGTATCTGCATACCCGCCCCCGGACATACGGGTATAAAAGTGGGGAAATACGTCAAATTCATTCAGAAATTTTCTTCGGAGCCGACTGTCGTGTATGCAGTGAGCTGCGAGTCACACACACCTGTTCCTCTTCCTCTGTGCTGATTCTGCTGTTGGATCTACGGCGCACTTCAGCGGCTTTCTCCTTCTCTGCAAGGCAGTGCAGTTTGCCCCTGGGCGCTTCGACAGCGCAGTTAAAAAGAGTTATTCTCACGCAAGACAAATCCTAACTTGCATCTGGCATCTAGATTGGTTCGCAGCGGCAGACCTGAAGGACGCGTACTTCCACGTCTCAATCTTGCCTCGACGTCGACTCTCTCTCCGGCTCGCGTTCGACAGCCAGGTGTATCAGTACAAGGTCCCCCCCTTCGGCATGTCCCTGTCCCCTCGCATCTCTACGAAGGTCGCGAGGGCAGCCCTTGCCCCGCTTTGGGAAGCAGGCAATCGCATACTCAACTACCTCGACGACTGGCTCATCCTGGCCCCACTCTCGAGAGTTACTGTGCGTCCACAGGGACCAGGTGTTCAGGCACCTCAGCCGTATAGGGCTTCAGGTCAACCGGGAAAAGAGCTAGCTCGCCCCGCTTCAGAGCGTCTCTTTTCTCGGCTTGGAGTTAGACTCAGTCTCAATGTCAGCACGCCTCGCCAACGAGCGCGCGCAGTCAGTGCTAAAATGCCTCGCCACCTTCAGGCCGGGCACGGCAGTCCCTTTAACATTTCCAGAAGCTCCTGGGGCATAGGATGTCCTCCGCGGCAGCCGCGCCACTGGGGTTGATGCATATGAGACCGCTTCAGCACTGGCCCCAGGCTCGAGTCACAAGACGAGCATGGTGCCGTGGCACGCACCGTGTGATCATCACCCCCGCCTCCAAATTGGGTTTGGGCGCCGTGTGCAACGAGACTAATATATATATATATATATATATATATATATATATATATATATATATATATATATATATATATATATATAATTTTTACATATTTAAAGATAACTATGTATAATTATATATTGATATAAATATGTATAATCATTATATATATTGAGTTACTGTTATATGAGGGGATTTCTCAGCAAATATTTGTATATGCGATTAATCGCGATTAATTAATGTAATTAATTCGATTACAAATTTTAATTGATTGACAGCCCTAATTATTATGCATATTTTGATAGTCTTGACAAAGTCACAGAGTTTGGTTCCCATCCTATAAACCATGTGGTAGATCATAAAAGTTATGATAAAAGTTATGATCTACCTCTCCCGGCTCAAAAATGACCTGAACGTGATAGAAAGGTTAAAGAAATTTATATTAATCACACCAAAGGGGAGATTGTTTCCTTTTAGAAGACTTTAATTTAACTAGTAGAGTCATATGAATGATGTTTATGCTAACTGTCTGTTCTTTTTGGAGATTCAAAGGTTGGATCACAATCCACTTGCATTTTAAGGACCTACACAGCTAAGATATTTTTCTTCAAATGTGTTCAGCAGAAGAAAGAAAGTCATACACATCTGGGATGGCATGAGGGTGAGGAAATGATGAGAGAATTTTCATTTGCTATGTATCAGTTATTCCTAGTAGAATAAACATAATCCATTGTACTAAACTAAATAAGCTCTCTCTTTCTCTCTACCTCGGTTCACTTTAAGATTTCAGCCAGACGACTGGCGATCAGCTTCTCTGCTGTTGCTATAGAAACAGTTGCCTTTGTTCTACAACATAATTTTTATTTGTCCTTTGAGAGAGCAGTCATATTTCTCATGTTTTGCCTTCTTGTACTGTCTTTTAAACAGGACAGACACTGACTATAACACTGAGGGAAAGCACAGCTTAGACCAGTTTGTACCATCTTAAATTCCAAAATGGTCGGAAGTGGTTTTTAGATGAGTTCTGTTTCTGACAAATGCTGTTTTTTTGTTGCAGCATGATGACCACCCTGACCAATGCATTCTTGATGGGTGACCAGACAAAACCAGCATGAAAATGCTCAAAACATACAGTACCTTCTACATACAACCAGTAATGATTTTATTACAGATCATTTACTGAAGGCTGGTCATCAGTTTAACCAGCTAATCGGGTCGAAACACAGCAGAAATGCACAGAATGGTATATACTGTACCTTACTGCTTTTAATATTTCTGCCGTATGCATTATGTTTAGTGTGCACCGTATGCAGATTTACTGTATGCATGGAACACCCGGCTGTCCTACTAAAAAAAATGAGATCATGTGACAACAGTGTAGCATACTAAGGTGATTCTCATGAAACCTGTTAAAAAAAAAAAAGTCTTGGTCATATTTATCACCAAATCAATAAAAAAAAATGAAACCATATTCTGTGGAAAGAAAATAAAGCCAACATTAAAGACCATTCAAATGTTGTGACATTATCTTTAAGACACTAAAGCACAATGCTTTTACTATTGCATGACTTTTAATGATGATTCTCCTTACCGCAACAACATCTTTTTTTTATTTTATAACAATGTTGGGCAATGATTTTGTAATTAATATAAACAGAAATGAATGGCAGTACAAAGGGAGTACTACTATGATGTATAAATACTTTACAATTGCGAAAATGAGAACAGGGGTAAAATATCCATAAAAATAGGCCTAAATTTCTATATACAAAATACTGCACAATTTCTCATTGTAAAATAGGACCAGGTCCTATAGCTTGACCGGTTTCGTGAGATTGTTTGAAAAGTTTATCGTTACATATAGCACACTGTTTCACATACTATTACTATTGCAGAATGAATTAAAAGTGCAGTATGCAGTACACATGTATTCCATTTCAAACACAAACACACAAATGATTTGTCACCTGCAACAAACCACATATTGCAACCGATTATTTATCAATTAAACATTGCACAGTATCAATTAATACACATTCACTTTCATGAACACACTTCAAACACTCATTTCATCATCTCCTTCCACATATGTTCAGAGCTTTCATGACGGGCACCGACACTTTGACATTTAAATTGCAAACGATCTCTGTGTTATCCATGGAGACAGCTTAGAACGGAGCCCATATCTCCTCCAGACCAACACTAATTAGTTTATAATTTCAGTACACACACACACACACACACACACACACACGGACATGAGCTGTCTTTATGTTGTGTTGAGGTTTGGTCACTTCAGTCTAAGGTGTCAGGTGTGTGTGTGGACGAACTCTCGCACAGTTGTCCTGTCTTGTTTTTGTCGCCTGTTGCATGCATCACATGCCATTTGCTTTGCAATGTACGCTCAGGTTTCGTTTAGTGTGAGGCATTGCTTAGTTTGAAGTTGCTATGCATTCTCTTGTTCGTCTTATTTGTTGGCATGGGCGTATATTGCCTCATTGTCTTGGCGATGTGCACTCATGCCATTCGGGTGTTTTGTTGTCTTGTGAGAGCATGTGGCTTTGTTTTGTTTCTGTATCGCCGTGTATCTCTCTGTCTTACGTCATACCCCGCCTCCTTGTTTGCTTATTATTAGTTCATTTACCTCACCTGTCCCCTGTTAACACATTTAATTTCTCTCCCTATTTAAGTCTCCTTGTTTGTGCTGTCCAGTGCCAGTTCGTCTTGTTTCCAGTCGGTTTTGTTTGTTATCAGCCCTGTTCCTGTCCGGTCAGTCCTGATTCCCTGTTACCCTTTGCCCCAACCCTGGATTATTCGTTTCATCTACCTACATGCTTGTTTTCCCCCTTGTGGGAGTTTTGGTTTGTTTTTTGTATTTTAATAAATTCCTTGTTTGTTGATCTCGGCGCTTGGGTCCTGAGCCTCTGTCATTCTCTAGGGTTGATTGGATCTTGAATTAGGAAGGACATTATATGTTAATAATATTCTTCTCTGCCCCATTCAGTCTTGGCTATATCAACAAAAAAGAAAAGTAGTTTCAGAGATGGAGAAAGTATGATTTTTTTTTTTTTTTTTTTTAATAACCTGCATTAAATTGTACACAATAAGACCATAAATGTTTTTATAGATGTACATCAGGTCAGTTTTGATTTCATGTTGTTTATAAATGGAAAGACTCACTGAAAGAGAGACAAGAAAGAGGAAAGAGGGTCTAGTTTGCCATCTTTCAAACGATTAGTAACCATGTGAGCTGTGTGCAAATGTTCATTCTATTCCCAATAAACAAATACACAGCTAGATTAAACAGCTAAAATAGCCAGCAAAAATTTGGATGCGGTGAATGATAATCATCATGAGAAATGCATCAGAGTCCTGCATACACGCAGTCTCACGCTTCAAACAGCCCTGCCAAAACATGCATTAGCCAAACAGACAGAACACCAAAGATGGGAAGAGAGACAAAGAAAATCAAATAGTTTGGATGTAAAATAGATTTCAAGTCCTTCTCAATTCAACTACAAAAACTGTCTGACCAGAACACAAGAAAAGGGTTGGTTAATTGTGTTAGTTCACTATCGAGTACACTACTACTTTTAAGGCCATGACCACACAAATACGTACACATTTGAAAACACATACATTTTGCTATATATTTATTTTGCATCTCATTAGCACTAGAACACTGTTTTCCACCACCGAAAATGGAGCGTTTTGAAAACGGCCTTCATCACCACATACTTTGGACAACAAAGCTTCATTAACCCTAAAATGCATACCTCGGGTCTTTAGAGACCTGGGACTTCATTACACCCCCAGCACCTCATCCATTTTTTGGAGTTATGCCCACACCTCTTTAGTATTCCTCAATCTAACTCTTATAAATAGTGTGATAGATAAAAAAAAATGCCAAAATTGCACAATTGTTTAATTTTAATTTTTATAAATTAATGGTTTATAATGGTTTAAATACCAACAGTGTATAGGGTCTCTAAAGACCAGAGATAAGAAAGTGTTTTTTTTTTGCACTTCCATACATTTTAAAAAAAAAAGATTTAATATCTATTTAAGTTTACTATCACAGGATATGCATTTTTTGTTTATTACAAGAGAAATTAGTGCTATATTCATACAAATATATACTATATCACGTTGATTTTCTATGCAACTATTATACTGAATTATCAGTATTCCATATGCGTGTACACATACATAATATACTGTACATGCTATTTCTTACTCAAGGTGGCACTGATGTTTCAGTGATTGATTTGATTTACATTTGGCATTGCTATATGATGAAGAAACAATGTTGAAGTAAACTTATAGCAAGCACAACATATGAAAAGTATGATAGGAATATTGTCATTTGGGTGTACTACTGAAATAATGTATGCTGTGCATCAGTTTAGACTCAACAAGTGCCTGAGGAAATACACATAAGCTACACATATGTTACACATATATTTCACATGTGTAGATTATGTCTTATGTGTAGCTCAATATGTGTTTGACAGCCGGTTTCATCTCATTTCATCTTTCATCTTCAATAATGAATCCTGTTCTTGATTTGTCCTGATTGGTTGCATTATCTCTTTAATTTAAGAGAAAAAAAAAACATCAAAATATATACAATTTATTTTATTTTATTGTTTTCTAATTGTCTTGAAAATAGTTTTAAAATATTATTCTATCTGGGCATTTTGTACACCCATTTTTGATAGACATATGTGCCGGTTATCTATAGACCCAAATATGTAAGAGTGTTTGGGAAAAGTTTTCATGCATTTTAGGGTTAACTGTTTTTAAAGCACCCAATTAATCTTCATACTTTTCTACTAGTGCCCGGCTGATAAAAATTTATTCATTATTATTAACTTATACTATACCATAGTTTAACACTGTCTGTTAAACTATGGTCTTCTAAGGGGCAGTACACACAGGATGCGTTCTTGTGCAACAAAACAGTGTGAAATGTCTTAAGAATGTAGAGTGCATTGTTGTTGAATGCAGAAATAAACGCAAAGATCATTCATATGTATTTCAATCATTCACAGATACTGGTATAGTGTATGTTTGCATGAATCAACAATTAAAAATAGTGCTGATGGATGCAAGAAAATGTATTTACATTTATAAAAGTATCAGAAGATAATTCGCTTTTAATGATTTACGCTGGCGCCCAAAAGTTTGGAATAATGTACAGATTTAGCTGTTTTGGAAGGAAATTGGTTCTTTAACTCACCAAAGTGGCCTTCAACTGATCACAAAGTATAGTCATGACATTACTGATGTAAAAAACAGCATCATCACTATTTGAAAAAAGTAATTTTTGATCAAATCTAGACAGCAGCATCACTCCAACAACTTATCCTTGAGTAATCATGATAAATTGATCATTTGGTTCTAGAAAACCACTTTCCATTATAACAAACACAGTTGAAAGATATTTGGTTCATTAAATTAAGCTTAACATTGTCTTTGTGTTTGTTTTTGAGTTGCCACCATATGCAATAGATTGGCATGTCTTAAGGTCAATATTAGGTCAAAAACTGCAAACAAGAAACTTCTCTAGAAACTCATCAGTCAATCGTTGTTTTGAGGAATGAAGTTGATACAATGCTTGAAATTACCAAAAAACTGAAGATTTCATACAAAGGTGTACACAACAGTCTTCAAAGACAAAGGACAACTGGCTCTAACAAGGACAGAAAGAGATGTGGAAGGCCAGATGTACAACTAAACAAGAGGATAAGTACATCAGAGTCTCTAGTTTGAGAAATAGACGCCTCACATGTCCTCCGCTGACAGCTTCATTGAATTCTACCCGCTCAACACCAGTTTCATGTACAATAGTAAAGAGAAGACTCAGGGGTGCAGGACTTATGGGAAGAATTGCAAAGAAAAAGACACTTTTGAAACAGAAAATCAAAAAGTAAAGGTTCGAGTGGGCAAAGAAACACAGATATTGGACAACAGATAATTGGAAAAGAGTGTTACGGATCTTAACCCCATTGAGCTTTTGTGGGATCAGCCAGACTGTAAGGTACATGAGAAGTGCCCAACAAGACAGCCACATCTATGGCAAGTGCTACAGGAAGTGTGGGGTGAAAGGTCACCTGAGTATCTGGACAAACAGCTAGAATGTCAAAGATCTGCAAAGCTGTCTTTTAAGTTTTTTTCAAATTGTAATAGTAATTTTTCACATTATTAATGTCCTGACTATACATTGTGATCAGTTGAATGCCACTTTGGTGAATAAAAGTACCAATTTATTTCCATAAGAGCAAAATCTCTACATTATTCTAAACTTTTGGCTGCCAGTGTATATTTTAAGAGAATTCACTTTTACGGTCATTCTAGTTGGTTTTCATTGTTTAATTTGATTTCAGTATTTTATACGTACTATTACATTACTATTATTATTATGGAAATTGTGTGATGGAAATTGTGTGATGGAAATTGTGTGATGGAATGGCATTATCATGAGGTGCAAACACTTTATGTGCAGGTAACATTCTTCATTTAAAAGCATATTATTTAAAATCACTATCCTTTTATCTATCTTTCCCTTTCTCCTTATGCCTTATTTCCTCCTCATTTCTCGTCTTTTGTCACTTTTCTATTGGCTGTCAGATCATTGGACCTGAAGGCAGCACAATCACTCTGTGAATATTCCAATCCTTTGATAAGGTGAGGGGATGTTGTCCCGTTGCATTGTGGGTAATATGGTTCTCTATTGTTCTCTGAAAGGGTTCCATTGAAGAGTCTGTGTCTAGCGGCAGATAAAATCACATCACTGCATGGACGCATGGTCTGATAACGACACGATTCAGAGCAACATGCATTTACAGACATGCACACACACACATAGCTTAAACTGATCTGGATTGGGGGAGGCAGGAAGAGCAATCTAACAGATAAAGACAAATATAACTGGATTTTCACATATCTGAACAATATTTGAGTGGTGCTTTCAAGTGCAAAACTTGATGCTAGAATGTTCTGGATGGTTGCTAGGGGATTGCTTGCTGGTCAAAGTCAACAGAGCCCATCCCTAAGTCTCGATGATATTCTGATGGGTGCTTCTTCAACTTTGAGCACTGTGGACTTATAGGGAGTAAAGTCTCCTTACAACATTTTTCACACTCTCAATAGTTTCTTTAAATTGTGTTTAATAGAATTCTGTGGGGGAAATGAGAGTGACTGAAATGTAAATTTAAATGTTTCTGAAATAAAATAGTCAACTCCTTTGTATTGCTAAGGCTAATTTCAAAGCAAACATTTTATGTATCATAAATACACACAATTATAAAATATTTTTTACTTGTTTTTTTTATATTTTTACTTTATTAGGTGTAAAATTGTTTGGTGTGGTTGAAATGACGCTGTGTGACAGTCATCATTTTTTAAAACATTTATAGAAATAATTTTACGCAATAAATAATTAAATTAGGGCTGGGTATTGACACAGATTACCCAATTAGATTAGATTCTGATTCATATTGGTATATTTGAGTTATAACGTTTTGCACACATATGAAAGAAATTCTCAGGGGATCTTTTAACTAAGTATAACATGAAAATATTAATTTGACTAATTATATTTTATTAGTTTTCATTATTTTAGTCACATTTGAGCTTTTTAAAAATGAACAAATCCATGTATTCAGTCAATAAATATGATATTATTTTGCATGTATTATATTTTGTTACATGTTTATTGTTTAATTGCATCATTTGTACTATTTAAAAGTGTTTACATTGATTTGTTGAACTCGTGCTAAAATCGGTACTGTCTCTTTAAGAGAATCGACATTTTGGTAAAAAGCATCATTAAATTAGCACGTTAATGAGAGAGATTCCAATGGCTTTATTTCATCTGTGCTATGCGTGATTACAATTAAATTTTTCTTTTTTGTTGTTTTTGATCAACAACTGAATGTAAAGAACAGAAAAGGTATATAAAGAGACAATATTCAATGACAAATCGGTTGCGTGGATCTTGTCTTTGAACACACACACACACACACACACACACACACACACACACACACACACACTACACAAAAATTTTTTTTGTCACAGAGTGAGAGCGAGACAAAGAGACCCCAAGAGTAGAGGAAAAGTTCATTTTTTTTAAAAATAAATATTCACTTCAACTGTGCTGGCGAAGACTGAGGCCCACGGCACCAGCTGGAGTAGCGGGGAGAGGTTTGTGGATGCATGCCCGCCATGACCGCACAATGGACAAATCCATGAATAGTGTGTTCGTAGGCGAGTGTGTGCATTGTGGAAGTCAGGAGCTGATTCATTGGAATCCTCCGTTGAAGCATAGTGAGGTGCAGAGGACAGTGCCCAGCACACTGGGAGGAAATCACTCTCCCAACACATGGGCAGAGACGGGCAACCAAACAGATACATGAGACAGGACCAACTAGGCAGAGAGACTGAGGTAAGTACATCACATCAAACAGCTTTCTATAATGAAAGCACAACAATCACTACAGATTACATTCAACCATCCAGCAAAGAACATGACACACGAGGGGATTAAAATATGCAGGAAACAAGGGACAGGTGCTGCTCGACAGCTGAAAGTTGGTATGATCAGCGTTCCCATGGAAACAATCAGGGTTCTGTGTGCCAGTGGCACCTGAAACGCATGAGGGAGAAAACATCAACATAACTGGGGTAAAAATGTGTGTGGCCAGATGTGGCCAGGGCAATGAATTACAATGTCCGTACTGTGAGACACCTAAGACAGCACTACAGAGAGACAGGAAGGACAGCTGATCGTCCTCACAGTGGCAGACCACGTGTAACAACACCTGCACAGGATCGGTACATCCGAATATTTCACCTTTGGGACAGATACATGATGGCGGCAACAACAACTGCCCGAGTTACACCAGGAACGCACAATCCCTCCATCAGTGCTCAGACTGTCCGCAATGGGCTGAGAGAGGCTGGACTGAGGGCTTGTGGGCCTGTTGTAAGGCAGGTCCTAACCAGACATCACCGGCAACAACGCCGCCTATGGGCACAAACCCACCTTCGCTGGACCAGACAGGACTGGCAAAAAGTGCTCTTCACTGACGAGTCGCTGTTTTGTCTCACCAGAGGTGATGGATGGACTTGCGTTTATCATCGAAGTAATGAGCGTTACACTGAGGCCTCCAGTGTTCTGCCATGGCCAGCGAAGAGCCCGGATCTCAATCCCATTGAGCACGTCTGGGACCTGTTGGAATCGGAGGGTGAGGGCTAGGGCCATTCCCCCCAGAAATGTCTGTAAACTTGTAAGTGCCTTGGTGGAAGAGTGGGGTAACAAGGACTGGCAAATCCTGTGCAGTCCATGAGGAGGAGATGCACTGAAGTACATAATGCAGCTGGTGGAAAAACCAGATACGGACTGTTACTTTGATTCTGACCACCCCACCCCTTTGTTCAGGGACACATTATTCCATTTCTGTTAGTCACATGTCTGTGAAATACAACCTGGAAAATGTCTTACATGTTACATAATGTATTAGAGGACAAGATTAGTAATGTCAAATGAATGATAAATCTGTCAACAGTGCAAAAACAGCATCATATTAAGTAAAAATGAACTAAAGAGACACGTTCAAAGCTGTTACAATAGTCCAGATATAAACACATCTGTGACTTAATAATGCATCAGTTAAATTTTCTAACATTGCACATTTATGGAATATTCTGGGTTCAATACAAGTTAAGCTTTTCTTTAAAAAAAGCTCAAATCTGGATGACAGTGAGGCACTTACAATGGAAGTGAATGGGGCCAATTTTTGGAGGGTTTAAAGGCAGAAATGTGACGCTTGTAATTTTATAAAAGCACTTACATTAATTATTCTGTTCAAACTCATGTATTATTTGAGCTAAGGTGTTTAAATCATAACTTTTATAGTCGTTTTAGGGTTTGTTGAAATTACATCAGAACTTATAACTTCACACAGAAAAGGTTAGTAAGTGATTTTACACATATTGTTTACATCTTTTGGCTATACTTATGAAACTATAAGCTGTATCCATTCACTTCCATTGTAAGTGCCACACTGTAACCCAGATTTGAGCTCTTTTTAAAGAAAATGAGGGACAAGTCGACTAAATAAATGTGTGGCAACCTTAAACAATCTATTACACACTGTTTAGATTGGACATCAGCTGCACGTAAAAACTATGTGATATACAGTGATATATAAACGGTATAAGCAGAATCTCTAGCAACTGACACATTTCTACTGTCACACAGTACTCTATATACCTTCAAACTGCCCAGCTCTCATAATAGTGATGCTTGCTTAAGCAGCAAACACCTATAATAATAAATAGGCTGGAACAATATTAACAATATTGTTGCATTTCATGCGAAGACAATTGTGAAAATGTATCCTTATCTTTTTTATTTCTGCACATCTCATCTTACATTTGTTCATTTATTTTCCTCTATCTTCCCTTATTTTAAAATACTTTTTTTCTCTTCTCGACAGAGCCAAAGTGCTGCTGGCCCTCTTCAGAGCGGGCCTGAGAGCGGCCAATCAACAATCAGTGCTGCTCGTGATAACCCTGTTATTTGCGACCCCGTAATCATTTCCATCAAAGGTGGCGATGTCCATAAAATCGGCAGACAACATCCAAATTACAGGCAACCTTTTAGAGAGGATGTGCGTCAAGTCAAGGACATACACAGAGAAAGAGAATGATATATATGGATGGATATCAGTCTGGGCTTGCTGGATACACTACAGAGCCTTTAAATGCACATGTAAGCATAAGCAGACAATATACGAACAAAACACTGACCCATGCTGGAACACATGCAATGAAAAATTACCTGTTAACGTTTCCCAGGGATAAAATTCACAATTGAAAAGTATGATTGTGCTCGAAACGTCTGGCAAAATAGTAGCCACAAAATTGTTCTCTGTCATTCATTGAAGCACAGACATACTGTATGTATGCACATGGCAGCTGCTGTTCAATTGGCTTTTCCAAAATGATTTTCCCTTGAGTGCTGTCCATTTTTTTTTCTATGAGTGCTGTCCAAACATTCAGCACTATAAAAAAACGGGATGAATTATAAATTATGTTTACACTGTCTCATTGTTTCTAATCTTTATATTTAGTTATATGTCACTCGAGTGGTTGCCAGGGTGTTCCTACACTGTCGCTAAAGTGTTCGGAGTGGTTGCTAGCATGTATACTACTGTGGTTGCTAGGGTTTTTGGACAGCTGCTTGGTGGTTGCTTACCACAACAATGACTATTTACTTTCACACAAATCACAAGTCAACACTTTTCACTTTGTTCCATACCTAATACTATCTTATGACATCTAAACACTTTTCCTACAGTAAATGACTTGTGAGGTGATACATTTTAAAGAGCACCTATTATAGTTTTTCAAATATTAACTTTCCTGATTAAACAGAGTATAACCAAAAATTGTAAACACATTGAGAAAAAGTTCTATGCTTCAGTGCAATCAATAAGAGCAGCACAGTGCTCAGTGAATAAAGGCACAATTGAACAGATGAGTTTTCAGTCTGGATTTAAATGTGGCTACTGTTGGGGCACATCTAACCTCTTCTGGAAGATGTTTCCAGCTGTGGGTGGCATAATCGCTAAACGCTGTCTCACCTTGTTTTGAGTGAACCCTCTGTATGTCTAACTGACTGAGGTCTGTTAGGTTTATATTCAACAAGCATATCTGAAACGTATTTAGGTCCTAGGCTATTGAGCGATTAATTAATAAACGAGTAATAGTACTTTAAAGGAGACCTGTTATACCCCTTTTTACAATATGTAATATAAGTCTCAGCTGTCCCCAGAATGTGTCTGTGAAGTTTCAGCTCAAAATACCTCACGGATCATTTATTATACCATGTTATAAACGCCTCTTTTTGGGTGGAATCAAAAACACGCTGATTTCTTGTGTGTCTCTTTAAATGCAAATGTGCTGCTGCTCCCCGCCCCCTTTCCGGAAGAGGGCTGTGTCTTTTTAGCTCCTGCTTCGGATACTATAGCAACTACAAATCAGAACCAATAATGGTAACTTTTGCAGCATTAGCTGTGGAATCAGCTAACAAGCACATTTGGAAAGGTGATTTGCAAACATTCACAAAATATAAAGTGTGATACTTACATCTTCAGGATGTAAAGCTGGAACATAAACAGTTGGTACTGATCCATGCTTGAGAATCAAATTTTTTGAAAATCTGGCTTTATATTGACACTCATTTACAAAGCAGTGCGGTGTAAAATGATTTGCACAAACACACATTTTTGTATGTTTTGGGGCACATTTCCTTCAAAAACTTGTCCACTGTGTCTTCAGTTGCTCTGATGCCGGGAGTACATGAAGACTCTTATGTTCACTTTAACAGCCAACAACAGAACACGTATGACGCTTATGAAGCTGAGACGTTATTCTTCTCGCTGTATCTGCTCCAGCGTGGAAAACAATGTCGGACTGTGTGTAGATCACTCAGGGGAGGATCTATGATAATAGGGTGGAGTCAGTCACCAGTCGTGGGCGAGGCCTGCTCTAACGTGACAACCATTCATTTTCACACACTGTTTTTGATTAATAGAAATATAAGAGAGGAGTGGGTTGAGTTTTAACATTGTAGGGTGGTTGTGTACACACACTGTTGACTCAAACACCATGTAAAAGTGATTTTTGCATAATACCTCCCCTTTAAAATCTATTCTAACTGTGACAGGAAGCCAGTGTAAAGACCTGAGGACTGGAATAATATGCTCTGATTTGTTGGTTCGGGTAAGAATCCTGGCAGTGGCATTCTGAATGAGCTGCAGGTGTCTAATGGTCTTTTTGGGAAGGCCGGTGAGGAGTCCATTGCAGTAGTCCACCCCACTGGTGATTAATGCATGAACAAGTTTCTATAAGTCTTGACTGGATAAAAAACATCTAATTCTGGCTATTTATCTTTTTTAGATATGATAGTAGGCTGATTTAGTTATTGCTTTGATGTGACTACTGAAACTAAGATTTGACTCCAAAAGATTTGACTTCAAGATTTCTTACTTGATTTTTTGTCTTTAGACTTTTGGAGTCAAGGTATGTATTCACCATTCAAGATGTATACATCTTGTTTTAAATGTTTTAAAAATGTATTTAAAACCAATAATTTTTAAATAATCCAAGACTAAATTCTAAATTCCTTCAAAGACACCTCAGACTAGGAAAAATACATTAATTATGTTTCATTAAAAGTAATTTCAGTTTGGTTATGTTTTGCCGGACTATTTTGACTCCTTTTAAGTCATGCCAAAGAATCCGGACAATTGATGCATTATTTGGCTCAGCATGAATTGTGCAGGATGAAAAAGTGCGTACTGCATGAAAAACAGGTCCCAAGTCTCTATTTTTCCACCTGATAAACAATGTTCTCTTGCAAAAGTAAGCAACAAAACATCCTTAAGACTTCCTAAGATGACTGCTGATGTTGAACTTTCAAACATGCATTAAATTGCTGCAGTACTTGAATCAATGCTGCATAAACTAGCTGTGATATAAACTACTTTCCCAGTTACTTTATGCTAAAAGAAGCAGATGCATGCTGATAAAATGTGGCAAATCATGTATTTGAATGTGAGAGCATTCAATTTGTGTAAATGTATACAGAAATAGACAAATATTGTTTATCTGTACAATCTTTATAATAGTTTGTATCAAAGATGCATCTTTGTGACAGATACTATATTACAGTATAAAATATTAAATTCAACAGAAACATCATTAAGTATTTGTGGTGATGGGGGTGTGGCTGAGCGGCATCTTACTTTGGATAATTCACCCGGCTCCCGCTTCCTCCTCCAGAAGAGAATACGTGATTTGCCACAGCATTTTTTTTAAATTCACATTTTTTATTGATTCATATCAATATTTAACCCCCACTATTACCCCTCCCCCCTCCCCAACCCCACCCTGGCCCTAAACAACATCCCAGTGGTCACACATGACTACAGACACACAAAATAAAAAAAACATACAAGCAAAAAAATATATAATAATCACACATATTAACAACTACACCTCTCTCTCCACTGCCCCTCCCCGAGAGCCAACCAAAAATGCCAGATATCTGCCCTATTTCCCCACAAATGAGTCCAAATCTCCACCCTCCCCATCTCAGAGCAACACTCCTGAAATAGGGGCGCTCCAGCCTACCTCCATCCCCTTAAAACTATCAGTCTGGTGATCATGACACTGGTTAGGACCCAACACTTTACTGTATGTGTCTATTCTCTACATCAGTGACTGCCCCATTACCAAAACACAGAGTCTGGGGCAAAATGAAGCCTGAGTGCCCAATACGTCACACACAAATCTCTGAACCTTCAATGAAAATGATTGGAGCTTAAGACACCACCAAAAGACATGGGTTGTGTTCCAATTTCTGATGGGCATTGCCAGCAGGTGGGTGGGTCTTTAAGACCGAGCCTAAACAATCTAGAGGGGGTACAATAGAATCTATGTAAAATCATAATTAAATAAGGCGCACCCTTGCATCTCTAGATACAGGCTTGAAGTTTCTTAGAATCCTAGGCCACACTCCCTCCCTTAGTATTTGATGGTAGTTTCTCACCACTGTTTAAGCAGTTCTCAACATAGCCAAGTGAAATTGTTCAACCCCAAAAAGCTAAAATGTAATTAAATAAATAAAGTCTGTATGTGCTGCTTGCTTCAGACTGAACATGATGATCGCAATGTTTTCAATGTATGAGCGACCAGCTTCACACATTCATTTTTAAGCATACAGCACATGCAGATTATATATCTATTTAATTACATCGTAGCCTTTTGTGGTTTAATGGACCTTTTCACAGACTGTGATGACATATTTTTAGCCGCGTTCCGACTGTTGGCATTATCTAAATTTTACAACTCAAAAGTTTTGTTTGCAGTTAACATGGCCATCAAATCCCCAAAAAATCAGATTTTGCACTATATCGATACTTAATCTATTTTGTCAGAGCAAAGCAGAGATGACAGCAGATAAGCAGTGAAAGAATATAACAGGGCTTAGTTTATTACAGTAAACCAATAATGTTGTCTCGCAGTGAGCAGCCACCAACAGTGACAAAATTATACGTATAAATCTTTTTAATTTTATATAATTATATTTGTGCATTTGACACATATCCTGAATCTCGATCATTACCATTTTTGTGCATGTAACAAAATTATTGTTAGCGACACAGTCAAACAGTTTTATTACAATAAAATATTTTCTAGGACATATAATTATTTTCCAGGACATTTAGGTATTTTTCTAATTTTCCATGACTTTTCCATGACTGGAAAACTGCATTGCAAAATTCCATGTCCATTTCCAGGATGCGTGTTCAACGGAAGAAAGTAAAAATATGAGGGTGACTAAATGATGACAGAACTTTCATATTGGGTGATTATCCCTCAAAAAATTTCCTCCATCAAAAATTGGGAGTATGTCCAAAAGACCTAATTTTCAACCCAACATTTTTCACTTTACTTCACTTGCACTTTGCTCGAACACACACACACACACACACACACACACACACACACACACACACTCCTTCATGGAGGTTTAATGTATGATGAGATGGGCTGTTGTCATTTGAAGCATGGCGAGGTGGATTTGGGGAGGTATCGATCTGAACTCAGGCTGTACGGAGGAATCGATGGAGAGATTTTAGACATGGGGAGCACCTTTTCTCCTCATTCAGGCCCAAGGGTTAGAGACACAACATCATGCAGGGGATCGCTCAAGAGGAGACACAAACTCCTCACAGTCGGGGAACTTTCATCCGATTTACATAGACCGAACAATCATTTACAGTTATGTTCTTGGAGGACACTTTCTTAAAAAAGTAAACTCTCGAAAAAGTGCACATATGGTGTAAGTGGCAATTACTACAGCTGGTAGCAAAAGATATAAATAAAATGATTCACACCGTTCAAACATGGTGTGAAGAGTACACTCTTCCAAAATATATGTTCTTTAATAAGTCTTTGTAGCATTCTCTTGCAATTTCCATTTCTTATCATCAGTTTGCTGCTCTGCTTGGACACCTGTGTGAACATCAGACGAAAGGACTACAGAAATCCACTAAAAATCACTGCTACACTGGTCAATAAAAAGTCACTTCAAATTGGCTCAGAAAAGTAAAGTTATTTGTTTTCAGATGTCCCTTTCTTTGATATTTTGTCATCTAATGCAATGACATTCAGACATTTTCAAGTGTGGCTTCAGAGCCCACACACTTTTGGGGGCCACTGTAAATGGTTTCTACAGAACTATAGAGAGAAAAAAACTGTTCTTTTTGGAACAAGTTCTCCTCAGGTTGGAAAACCCTTTTTGGTTCAATTTGTGACCATTTAAAGAGTACAGATAGTACAGACAAGGAATCTAATGTACGGATTGAAACTATGTAGTGCAGATAAAAATTCTTTAGATTTTTTCGATTAATTCGAATTTAAGTTTATACACTATTTAAATTTTTTCAAATCAAGGAATCAAGCTTTTGCATAAAAATATTAGCAATCCACCAAAGGCTGAATAAGGACAAGAAAAAATGTTCAGAGTGCTTGGATTGATGCGTTCTCAATCTGATCAGCTGTACACGTGTGCACGCTGCAAATGAACGTAACAGGTTAACAACATGGAGACTGATATAAAATACCCCGGTAAAATTTCCAAAATGACTGTACAGTGTGATTGTAGCTCTGCTTCGTCCATCATGCATGTCTACACCAGCTAAAGACCATAACTGGCCTTTGCGTTCTTCTCTTATAATAAAGCTTTAGTTACGTGACAGGTTCGGGCACTTCATATCAAATCATATGGATAGGCTATACTGTATATGGTAGAATCAATCATCCACCACTTATTTTACCATGATGATTCAGATAGATTGATAATTATTGCGTTCTTTTGTGAGGTGTTTCAAGTGTACTGCATTTTAAAGCCATAATTTGGGAAGCGATCATTTTGACAATCTCTGGAAGTTGAATTGTAATAATAAATATTTTCATAACTGCACTGCTCAGTGTGTAATGGGTGCCACGTGGCCTGGAGTCTATCTGCAGCGGTTTATGAGGATACACATGAAGTTGTTAGGCCTACTTTCAAGATAAACTTTCAAGATAATTTCTAGATAACTTTCTATATAGACTTGGTTAGGATGAAAATATCTACATTGGCTAAAAATTATTAACTGTTTTCTTATTTATCTTTTTTCTTTTAATGGTTGATATGTTTACCAATATTATAAATCTATACTGTTTAGTCTTTTTCTTTCTTTCTTTCTTTCTTTCTTTCTTTCTTTCTTTCTTTCTTTCTTTCTTTCTTTCGTTGATTTATTGCCATTGTCAACTCTATATACCCCCCCCCCCCCCCCCCAGCTATGCTAAGTTTTAATATAATTATATTTGTAATATTATACAAAAATACATTTACGAAACA
Organism: Moxostoma hubbsi; assembly: GCA_032164185.1. Classification (NCBI taxonomy): domain Eukaryota; kingdom Metazoa; phylum Chordata; class Actinopteri; order Cypriniformes; family Catostomidae; genus Moxostoma; species Moxostoma hubbsi. The sequence goes on along the minus strand of JAVLUX010000010.1, from coordinate 4,673,786 downwards.
ACTTCTTAACTTTCTTTCACTTCCTACCATATAAACTTATCCATGATTTCTCCTTGACTTTGATATGAACTCTGTTTGCATTAAGCGATTCTTCTGTGTGATGGCTCCTGGAGCGAGCCGTCGGAATATTGCTTTCAAAATATGACATGCTCAGGTAAAGAGTGCAGAGGAGGCTGAGAGCTCAGCAGCTGGAGAGCTTCTACCTGGAGGAGAGACACTCCAGTAAATTACACACACGACTCCAATCAGGATACTAAAATTACAAAAGCTGAAGGGTCACCAAGGCAACCTAATGTTGATGTGTGTTTGCATGGACAAGATTATGTTAAATTAAATTAAATGTCTCTCAAGCTCACATACTGACAGGTGCCAGCTTTTATTTCATATATGACTTTAAGTTGCATAAGCGTTCTCGAAACACATGCGCATGTACAGCACACACACATGAGCCGATCGCTTAATAATTGTACAGTTATGCACTCTGGATTATTATTAAGAATATTAACTTTGTAATACGTGGCACAGGCCTTGACAAAATCACAAATATAGCCAGATATTTTTTGCGTTATTGAGGTTTTCATCAGGCTATTTGTCCAACCGAAATAAAAAACAAGCGTTAATGTAAAGCCCCAAGTACAAATGTATTATACTAACCAATAACAACAACCCTATTATTATTACACAAGTAATATTTCTCCAATAAGTTCTTAATTTGTATGCATCTATTGGATCTGGTTAAAAAAATGCAGTCATTTTCTGAGTGAAGTCATGTTAACAAAAGCCTTTGAATGAGCGCCTGTGAATTCCATGTTCTCATCTCCGCTTCTGTCCACAAGAAAACCTGGTGTAATGAGATTTTCAATTTGTAATTGTATAGTAACTTGTAGTGGGCAGTTAAAGTGAATTTAGAGTGCTGTAAATACAACGCAACACATCCGTTATTCTGTGCATGAAATGAGATTCGTGAAGTGAGCACAGGCAGAATCACCTCACGTGCGCTCAGAACAGAACTCCACAGAGCAGCGCGTGCAGAATGTTTGCATGATTAGATCACAGCCCTTTCATTTTAATATTCATAAGGTCATATCTTGATTTCAATTTTATTTCAATGGATCGTTCAGCCTTACACAATGCAATAGAAGTGATGTTTTTGTGTTATTTCATGGAAGTTCTTTTTATCTCATCACATTCAGACTGCAAGCTCACAACTTGAGTATCATTCTCTTGCCGTGGCGCTGGAAATTCAGTAGCAGCGGAGCACCACTGCTGAACAACAGTGCAGGAAACACTGCTATGCAGTACCAGTAAGTAGTACGTTTTGGATTGAAGGCTACATACAGAGAAATTGCATAAAAAAGTTGTAATTTCTAATCAATTAATTTGTGCAGGTACACCAGTTTCATACACTAACCTGCAAACTCACCAATGTCACTTTTTAGACATTATAGGCATTACAGATTCATTTTCTTTTAATGCATGATTTTCTGTGAAGCTACGTGTTGTGAAAAGCACTATACAAATAATAATGACTTGACTTCGTAAAGTCTTGAAGAAGTACAAAAACATTCATAATTTTGGACTGCCATCTGTGTGCGTAAGTGGGTGTTTGATATCTATGCCTTGACCGGATTCATTAAATTATATATCACACTCTTGTGGTCTCCCAATGCTATTATGCCACATTATTAAACAGAAGGCAAACTGAGTGAATTGTAAAGCATGCAAATTAGCCTTCTAACTTAAATGTTGGCTAGTTTTAATATATTGATGCCTCAAAAATATCTCCATAAAATAACATGCCGATCAATATCGATATATCTATATTTTATGACATCCCTAGTAAGCAGTAAATAAGTAATGCATTCCATTCTGATTGTAGCCATACACATAGCCTAATGAATTACACATTGGTTATACTTTGGTTGTCAGCGTTGCTTAATGGAATGCGTAACACAAATTGAATCATCAGCACAGTCTGTGCGGACTGGTCCACTTGCGGCCCAGATTTTCTCAACATGCGAACAGTCCTCGTCTGTGCACATGATTGTACTAAAAGAGTATTACAAAGCAGTTTTATTCGCTCATGGTCAAAAGAGTATACTTTAAGGCTAAGTTTACCCGGGTCTTTACCAGCATTCTTACCACCTTACCCAAGTGCTATGTGCATACTTGTATACGTTTTGACTTAAAAAGCAGAGAATAATCAGATTATTTAAAATCTCATGTAAATACTGTTTTCTTGCGCTGTCTGATTTTCAAAATAAGCGGACTTTTGGTAGATATCAGTGTATTGGTGTGCATGTAAACACACTAAATGGGTAACACTTCTATTTTGTTCATTCTCTATTCCCATCTGTCACTTTCTTTTCCCTTTGGAAGTCAGTAACGCTTGTTATAAATTCCATTTCTGCTCTGTGGATGCGCAACATGTGTCCTGAAGCTTTACCTGCAGCTAAAAATGCTTACAAAGAGTTCACAAGCTCCATCAACCCTCAAGTAATTCCTTTCACACCTCACTTTAGATAGGTTTCTTAGAAATGCTCAGTTTTGGTAGGAAGGTGCTCTACACTGACTCTTTTGCCTTGTTGATTCTCCACAGAGTGACAGAATTTAACTTAGTAGATTAGCCAGCCCTAGTGTAAGGTACGCCACCAAAAACAATGTCAATTTGTTATGACGTGTTCTTAATAATTTAAGAACACATCAAATAAGTTATGATGTGTTCTTAAACATTTAAAACAAATCTAGCTCTGACAATTTCATGGAGGTATAAAGACAACATGAAATTACATTCACAAACCATTTTACTTCCCTAATGGAACATATTTCCAAATGAAGAGGGAAAAAAAAGGTGCGAAAAGTGGCAGTTAAATTAGACGACTTAATAAGCAAGTTATTAGATGTTATTCGTTATTCTGATAAAAGATCCTGATGAAGACAATGTGCACTAATGAACTGTGCTCAGTAAGACCAGAAACATGTATTAGGAAAGTAAATAGGGTAATTTTTATAATTTCATAATCTCAAAGCACAGATGCTATGGTACGACATTTGTCTTTGAAACTTCGAGGCAACACACGTCTTGATGACTCAAATAGCTACTTGTCTGTTGAAATATGGATGGTGCTTCTAAGAACATCACTTACCATTACAAATATCCACATTATCAGGCTGACAACAAATAAATAAATCTCAGAATAAAATATGAAAAAAATACGAAAGAACAAAAGCAACAAACGCACACTCAGTCAAGAATGGTGTAAAAATGGAAAGAGTCCCAAATGAAAGTTGTGCTTATGCGTCCCTACTTTTAGCTTGATTAAAGGTCTTAAAGATGACCTTCTACAGCCGCTAATGTATTCAATGGCTAATGGACCCCGGCTACTTAGAGGGGACAGCAGGGAGAGCTCTCTCTTTCCTCTTTGAAGAAGCAATTATCTCAAACACTGTTTTTATAGTGGCAGTGCTGAGCTGCTTGACTCCAGGGCAAAGCTGACACCAACTTCAGGTTCCCCTCCGAGCCATCAGAGGGCAGTGAGATGGAGACAAGTACACGTGAACACCACTGTTAGGGAGTAGTTAACTAAAAGTAGTGATGCTACTGACTTAACTAAATTTTTGGATGCGTAACATCAACATCAAGCTTTCCCAGAACCAAGCTGCATTTTCCAACGAGTAGCTCTGTTGCGTCACAAAACGCAAAATATTTCACATTGTATTGCGAATGCAGTGAGGGAGCCAAATGAGTAATCAAAAGTGCTCACCTAAACCATCTTCTCCCTCTTATATGAAGTGCTGGGAAATCCAAACCATTTAAATGAATTGGTTAAAATAAAAGTATCCTTTATATTTAGGGTTGGTAACTCTTGATTAATTTTAGTGAGTCAGGTCTTTCAGATGGTTCACATATGTGATTCACTGACTACGTTTGCATGGACACTTGAAATCGGCTTATTGCAAGAAAGTAGCGTTCCCGTTTAAATGTGCTTTATCAGCGGCATGCTATTTACACCTGTATACATGCGAATCGGTCAGTAAGCAACTTTCTTCAGCAACATAATTTCCCCATGATGCTTGTGTAAATAACAAACATGGCATCTGAGAAAGTCTTCACTATTTTTATTTCTTGTTGCTTCATTTTATTTCCAGATATTCCAGAGTCGTTGCTGTGTTTGTTTTCTTAACTGTTTATCAGCGGAATTGTTCTTCAATAGTGGCCTTTTCCTCTTATGTAAAATTCCGGGATTCCCCCGATGCATTTACATGACCACCTAAGCCACGTTTTCCGGGAGAAACATAGGTGTTTTAAACTGCTTTCTCTTAATCCCTTAAACGGCGTAAGGAAATCAGTGCTTTTGTTTTTCACTTTTCACAATGCTGCTTTCTCCAAAAACCCTGGAATAAACCGATTTCTTAGGTGCATGTAAACGTGGTCACTGATTCACTTGAACCCACTGCCTTCTTTTTTGAAGCAAAGTATTATGTTAATTGATATTGTTTATCAATATATTTCGATTTAGTTATTCAAAATAGGGTGTTTTCTAGTTTTAGTAGGATATAGTAAGTATAAATTTATATTAAGTTTGATGTTATCACACATTGTTTAACCGTTGCAAAAATTATGTATGGTTTTATTATATTAAAACTGCAGTATTCATATAATATAGTTTTACTATAGTTATATTGCAATAACTATGACTGTGGTAACCGCCTAATCTTTCAGAAAATGTACAAATATTTTTTTTAAGTTATTTATGATTTCACTGCAAGTGACAAAGTATCTATAAAATGTAATTCTGAGTTGAATTTTCACATTTAAATAACATTTTAATGTCTTCATACCCCGAAACATTAACCCAAAACTCAAAACATACTTAAACACATGCAGACATAGAAATTCACAAATGCAATGTCAAAAAAATTGCTTCAAAATAATGCAACCCCCCACCCCAACCTTCTTGTTTTATGATGAAAGGCTTGATTGATTACAGAATGATGATTATGGCAAATGGCCTGGAAGATGGTACTGTCTCTCTCTCACCATAGTAACCCATCTGTAGAGTGCCTCTCCTCTCTCCCCTAATGGCACAGCTATTAGCACTAATGCATTTCAAACATACTGCTGACACATTGGAGGGAAAGTGCATATCTTTCTCTCTCACTCACTCTCATTGCTGTCTTATGTAGCCCTATCCTTCCCTTGCAACATCCCTTCAAACACATCCAATCAAGCAGGCCTGGGCTTCCTCTGAGCGCTTTACGTTTAGACTGACAGTTACAAGTACAGGTACATGCATTGATAAGCAGAGTTAACATTTGTGCTTATAGCGCAAACCAGATACGGATGAAACCACCATAATGCTGTCAGTGATAATTAACACAGCTGTGTGGTTCGACACTGAAAATAGTTGTTTTTTTAAAGGTGACGCATGTAATAACTGGGTCACAATTGCAAAAAAAATTCTTGCTTTCGAACAGGTTTCTCAAACACTCCCATACGTGGTCCCAAATCTCATGCCATTGGTCGATGTTGCTGTGCCGAGCTGGTTGGGATGTTCAAACAAACAAAAATATTTTGATAGCTTCACAGAGTCCGTGTTTCCAATTTTCTGAAAAATCAACATTAAAAGTGCTGTAAGTGATGTCAGTGTTCTGAAGCTTTCACGTGAATGAGTTGGTCGCTTACCCATGGCCCATCATTCCAAGTCCCCGCACTCCAAAGATACTTTTGAGACCAAAGCTGAGTAAAAGAGCAGCACTGTTTGTTCCTGTGACTGTCAAATTCAACAGTGGCACAATAACGCCCTACACTGACAAACATCATAGCCTCAATGATACGCTTTATATACAACACTATGAGAATGAGCGAAATGATTGCAAACGTGGTCTGCGGACATATTTTTGTTTGCTGTTTACAAAGTCTACAGATGTCACAGAGACCGGTGAGATATCGCAGGACACTTATTTTATGAATATCTTTAATGGAGTAGGAACATTTTTTGCATACTTTTCCATGAAAAAATAGCTTACAGCACCTTGATATGCATATTAAGCTGGTATAGGAGAGAGCATTTTAGCATAGAAAGATTTACATACTTAAACTTTAAATCAGTCAGACAGACTAAAAATAGTACTGTTTTTGTGAAGAATATAGTAACCACAAATAACAATAAATAACAATAGTTATGTTTAATTAGGTATATTTATTTATTCTTTACAGTTACAAATAGTTATATGTAACTACATATACGTATTTGCAATTTAATTTATAATAAACTAATTAATATATCAATAATAATAATAATATGTAATGTATATACTAAATTGTAAAAAGAACAATGGAAAGGACGAGGCGAGAACAGGCTTGACAATATAAATAATATTTTTCATGTAGAACTTAATCAAAAGACACAAACACACACATAGGATGGACATCTGCCCGTAAATGTTCTCTCTCTGTCACACCAACATCCGCAGTCGGCCTTTATCCCTCTCGGAGGCTTGATTAGCCTGATAAGGGACCGGGTGTGTAAGATCACGACCCGGCCCCGCCCTCCGACCAGTCACATAAATAAACTGTAATAAACAATATAATATGATTGTTAAACATCTAAAAATTATTTACTTTCAATAGCTTCAATCTAGATCACTACTTTTTGTAAGTATCTTGTAGTGTAGCTAACTATTTTAAAAGTGCTGCTTGACTGTAGTTACGGATAAATTCTGAATTGCATAACTTTTCATACTACTCTTACTATTTCTGTCCTTTAAAAATATGGTTGTATGGTAGTTTGCGATTCTGAATGTAATCATTGTTCAAATGAAATACTAGCACACTGCTTACTGCATACCTCACAGTACAGTATACACTGTATAAATGAACTGTAATAAATTAATACGTAAATATAATAAATATAAAACGAATGCAAATTTAGTTACTAGTAAATTATTATAATCTATTAATTATATATCAAATAAAAAAATATTAACATGAATAAAATAAGTGAATAATCATTACTAGCAGTTTCTAATATATATATATATATATATATAGCAACTTCCGTTCCATGCCAACATTAAGTGCATTCCCATAAATGTGCTCCACGTGTGTGTTTGTGTATGCATGACCAACTGTGTGAGAACAAGAACACCTGCCCATACAAGTGTGTGCATCTGTGTGTTTACGAACTGCTTTTCAGTACCTGCCTCAGTCCATCTGTGCTTTGTGCTAACAGAGGTGACATCATCAGCCCAGATTCCCACAATACCACAGCTGTTGTTGCCGTAGCGACCAGCGAGACAGCTCGTACTTCATTGCGCGAGTCACCATCACTTAGCCTCGTGCGCTTCTCCTGACGGCCAGACATCGCGGCTGCCACACACACTTTATTACCATGACAGCCATGATAGATAACCATATACCCAGAGATTATTTAGCAGAGATAGGCCACTACTATTAAAATGAATGGAATAAATTGGAACACTCAACTAAGGAGCTCTCAGTGCCCAAGTAACCTAATATATTTTAATACTTAGAAAGGCTGTGTGGTTGACAAACACAAAATATGTAAATTCAGGCAAATTTAACATTTCAAGACTTTATAAATGTAGGAAAAAGTAATTAGGTAATTCAAAATTTAAAGCTTTTAAAAAACAATAATTGTTTGTTTAAGCATTTTAAATAATAAATTCATATAAAATATGATCTTTATTTTTTTTAGGAAAAAGAGCAAAGTTGAATTTCCCTGACTTTTTAACGCATTTATATCTACAAAGTCCTTAGAAAAAACAAAATAAAAATAAGACCTGTGGATGATATACATTTTCAAAAATCTGGAAATTCAGGCAAATGCAGCCTAAAATTTCATGACTATAAATAATTAGGAAAAAGTAATTAAAGACCATTAAAAAGTGTAAAACTCTAAAACATTTTAAAACTAGAATAATTGTTTATTTAAGCCTTTTGAATACCAAATTAATTGAAAATATGAACCTTTATGAATTTAGAAAAAAAACAAGAGTTGATTATCCATGATTTGAATGCTTTTTATAAATACAAATCTTTAAGAAATTAAAAAAGTTAAAAAGTCTTAAGTAGGGGACAAGCCAAAATAATATAAGAAAAACTATAAAACTTTGTTTAAAACTACTGTATTAAAACTAACCTTTAAAAGTAGAATGATCTATCTGATCAGCCAATCATGTGGAAACAGTGTAATGTATAAATCATGCAGATACGGGTCAGGAGCTTCAGTTAATGTTCACATCAGACATTACAGTTTTATCATCTGTTAATGCCTGATCTTCTGTAAAGCTGTTTTGAAACGATGTGTGTTGTGAAAGGCGCTATACAAATAAAATTGACTTGACTTGACATCAACCATCAGAATGGGGTAAAAATGTGATCTCATTGATTTAGACAGTGGCATGATTGTTGGTGTCAGTCGTGCTGGTTTGAGTATTTCTGTAACTGCTGATCTCCTGGGATTTTCAAGCACAACAGTCTCTAGAATTGAATCCAAATGGAGCCAAAAACAAAAAACATCCAGTGAGTGGTAGTTCTGTGGACGCCTTATTGATGAGAGAGGTCAACGGAGAATGGACAGACTGTATCGAGCTGACAGAAAGGCTTCTGTAACTCAGATAACCGCTCTGTACAATTGTAGTGAGAAGAATAGCATCTCAATGCACAACTTTCAGATTTTGAGGTGGATGAGCTACAACAGCAGAAGACCACGTCAGGTTCCACTTCTGTCAGCCAAGAACAGACTACTGAGTCTGCAGTGGGTCTACCATTTGTGTACCTCGACAAAAATCCAGATTTGTCAGACCAGATGATGTTTTTCCAATCATCTACTGTCCAGTTTTGGTGAGCCTGTGCTCACTGCTCAATGTTCAACATTTTGTGTGTTCAGAAATGCTTTTCTGCATAGCACTATTGTAACACGTGTTTATTTGGGTTACTGTCACCTTCTCGTCAGCTTGGACCATTCTGGCCATTCTGCTCTGACTTCTGTCATTAATAAGCCATTTTAGCCCACAGAACTGCCGCTCAATGGATGTTTTTCGTGCCATTCTCTTAAACTTTAGAGACTGTTGTGCATGAAAATCCCAGGAGATCAGCAGTTATAGAAATACTCAAACCAGCCCATCTGGCACCAACAATCATGCCACAGTCTAAATAACTGAGATAACATTTTTACCCCATTCTGATGGTTGATTTGAACATTAACTGAAGCTCCTGACCCGTATCTGTGTGCTTTTATACATTACACTGCTACCACACGATTGATTGGCTGATTAGATAATCACATGAATAAGTAGATGTACAGGTGTATGTTTGTGTGTGTCCTACATATGGAACACATTGGTCTGGTGTGTGTTTTTGAAGCTATGAGTGTATTTTGTATTGTTGGCATATATTGTATAGTCACCAAATTTGCCCTCATGCATATATAAAGTCTAACGTGTTTATACTGTCTGTATATACAGGTTTGAGAAGAAACGGAGGACTTGTAATGGGATTACGTAATGGGAAAACCTAATAAAGTGGCCAGTGAGTGTATATATTCACCAAAAAATATTGGCGTGATAGTAATCAATTTTGGGGACAGCGAAACTTTGTTATGAAAAAAAATACAAATGGTACACATCAATTAAAAACAAGAATTATTTTTAAGCATTTTATTTCTATAATATCATCTTGGAGGACAGAAATGTTCCCTAATTGAAGAACCACGCTTATATTTGTTTGTTCAATACCGTCGACAATACCGAATGAGCTGATTAAATGTAATGGTTGCCATGTTTGGCCACAGCAATGCATACTGAGCTCTCAACAGCAGCAGCAGCAGCAGCAGCAGCAGCAGCAGCACCAGCCGTGGCACGCCTGCCTTTTAAATCCATCTGAATGCAATAGTGTGTGAAATAGTCGTTAAATTCTTTTATTGCATCTTATTTCTCAAGGTCGTTTAGGCCGGCCTTTTTGTCACAATTGGTTTGAGAGCATTTCTCAGCTGATTAATGCAATTGTCTAGTTTAAACTGGTGCAGTCAGTGCGACGACTACAAAACGTCTACAACTCCCTCGGCTCGCTAACACAGCACTGTTCTCACTGCAGTGCACTGTGATACTATATTTATTACAACTGCTGACAGGTTATGAAGAATAAACTAGGACGAGAATACGCAGTTGCTTTCTACATCTGTCAAGCTTCATTAGGTTTGTAAAATGTCTGTCGCTGGCTGTAGCACAGGTGGTAGAATGGGTCGGCCACTAATCGCAGGTTTGGTGGTTCGAATCCAGGCCCACACTACTCCACATGCCAAAGTGTCCTTGGGCAAGACACTGAACCCCAAGTTGCTTCCAATGGTAGGCTAGCACCTTGCATGGCAGCTCTGCCGCCATTGGTGTGTGAATGTGTGTGAATGAGACGCAGTGTAAAGCGCTTTGATTTCTTCTAAGGTTAAAAAGGCGCTACATAATTACAAACCATTTACTTCATACATATCACCCAAGTTCCCAGTTTTATTAGTGGTGTTTGCCACCCATCACTCTAAGACGCTTACATTTGCGCTCCTAATGTGCTAAAGAGCACGTAGACCTAATCTAATTAGAGCGGTGCTCAAAAAGAGCAAGTGAAACTGTTACAAAACTAAAACCGACACACATGAAGAGACTCCTCAGTGAATGACACACCATGTCTCAGCCTCCTCGAAGCCCCTCCTCGCTTTCTCGTCTCTTCTGTGAAGACTTTGAATTGGTTTGGCCCCAACAGAGCTTCATTACCTGGCTTAATTATAAAGGCAAATGAAATCAGCCCGCAATACATTATTAATGTCCGCACGCCATTAGGATTCAATTGCAGTATTTGCAACAATATGATATTTTGAAACTGTTTTCACGCCTGATTAGAAACAAGGATAGATAAGAGGGAGGTGTGAGAGGAAGAGAGAGAAAGATCATATATTAAACTGCTAGTGAAAGAAAACTGAGAAAACTAGGTGTGTCAATGAAAACAGGGGGGAAAAAGGAATAGAATTGGGGGAAAGTAGACTGATAAAGAAAGGCAAGATGGAGAGCATGCTAAATGTGCTATAAAAATAGTCAGTGATCTGAACATTAGAAAAACAACAACTAAAAAGCGACAAGTGTGTGTGTATGTGTGTTTGTCTGAGTGTTCACAGAAATATTACTCGCCAACCACCAAAACAATTATCGGTGGCCGTTTTTAGAGCCTGATCTTCGACGTAATTTTTGCACATTGATATTACATTGCTCCTACACTTATCAAAGAGTTGAAATGTCCACTGTGTGGCACGAAAAGTGAGATAAAATCTCTCCCAACAAGATGAGGTTTTTAAGGTTAACGCTCTATTGTGTTTTAAATCAACAATACTGACTTCCCTACCCTAAACCTTAAACCTAAACCTAACTGACAGTGTTATATAAAGCAAATACGAGATGAAAAATACAACCACATCACAACCACGTGCTCTTCAGGACTTGTACCTGGTTCTTTGCATCGCAAGTGCATCACTCTATCAGTTATCGTGCAATTTAATGGCATTTGAACAAGAAAAATACTTATTTTCTACTGATGACTTATACCGGAATTACTGTTAATTTTGCTGCTACATTATCCGGTATACTGGTTAACAATAACGTTTTTCTTAATAATCAATACATTTATATTGAAATAATGTGTAGTGAGAGGTTTGTGTTTCTTTACATATTAAAGAGCACACCCAGTTATTTCCACACAATAATGTAAAGATATTCTAAACTGATCATGCAAAAAACAACAACATTGGTATCGAATCTGTATCGGCCGATACAGAGATTTATGATATCGGAATAGGAAGAGAAAAACGGTAACGGTGCATCCCTTTTTTTAATCTAGTTTAGAAAGACTTCTTCAATGCAAGTTGTTGGGATTTTACTTTACTTTTGTATGTTTATCATCAGCTGGGCAAAAAACCTTCAAAATGCAAAGTGAGTCTGTTTATTTGGAAAAGTAGAAATACACCTCTCCTTAAAGGAATATTCTGGGTTCAATACAAGTTAAGCTCAATCGACAGCATTTGTGGCATAATGTTGATAACCACAAAAAATTATTTGGACTCTTCGAAGAAAAAAATCGAAAAAACAATGGTAGTAAATGGGGCCAATTTTTGGAGGGTTTATAAAAGCACTTACATTAATTCTTCTGTTAAAAATCATGTATTATTTGAACTGTAAAGTTGTTTAAATCATAATTGTTTTTCAGTCATTTTAGGGTTTGTTGACATTACATCATCATGGCAATGAAGTTGTAAAATTGGAAATAACTTTACACAGGAAAAGTTACTAAAAGATTTTATCACACTAAAATCATGTTAATATCTTGTGGCTATACTTTAGAAGTGATGAGTATTAAAATGTTTATGGATTGGCCCCAATAACTTCCACTGTAATGCCTCACTTTTACCCAGATTTTTGCAAATTTTCCCTCTTTGAAAAGGAGAGATGAGTCAAAATGGATTTTTGTGGTAATCAACATTATGCCACAAATGTGTCAATTGAACTTGCACCAAACTCGAAATATTCCTTTAATAAGCTGCACAATTTGAGGCATAATTCAGCTCTGTCATGAATGTTACGCATTCATTTTAAATCCTGAAAATAGCCTGTTTAAATTCCGAACACCAAGTACGAGGAATAAAAATAATGATACAGGCCTTAGCAAACATTTACGTTGCTTGATTGGCATTTACTGAGCATGCAAACATACTTGAAAGAACACAACTGAAGCCATAAAAAAGGACAAATTGTCAGTAAAAGTGAATCTACAGTAATTCATACATCAAAACCTGAGGGGTGTCATCTGTTACTATATACTGTACTTTACTGTTACTGTGGACTGCATAATCTGCGTATAGAGAACGGTGGAACTGCCTACCGTGTACATATGGGTCATTTCTACAATTCGGTGACATCACGGCTTTAAAACCTTTGAATAATAAAACATACTTTTACAAGTTTCTTTATGTTTCATCATTACAGGGACATTTTAAAGAATATATTAGTCATACTGGTCAAGCTAAATTACAAAAAAAAAAAAAAAAAATATTATGTCTATCCAGTTAAATGGGCAGCATCAGGGTGGACATTCAGTGGATAAATTAGCCACTACATTGTCTGTGATTAATAACAATATATTTGTAAACTAATATTTATGATTTTATTTCTGTTAACATAAATACTGTTTATTGAAATGTAAAAATGATTTACATTTTCCATATATCTTCCCATAACAGGGTGGACATGTTACGCTTGACCACATATGACTAACACCACAAAATAAAGGAAAACAATAATAAAACAATATTAAGAGTTATTGAAGAGCCTATTGAAATTGTAATCAGGTCAAATTAAGCAATATAAATAACACACACACTTTTAATGGGGACTGAAATGCCACAGAATTGTAGGAATGACCCATATTCTTTACATTGAAAAATGCGTGGTGTCGCGCTCCAGGGTTGACATATATGAGGTATGTGTCCGTGCAGCTGGGGATGCTTGCATTCTGGGTAATAGACAGCGTCCGTCTTCCTTTCCCAACCCCCCCCCCCCCCTCCCCACCGATCCCCCCCTCCCTCCCCTGCTCATCACGCTGGTGACTTTATTGGCTAAGCAGCCATGAATAGAGATGGGCTCTCTCGGTGAGGAGGTCTCATAATTATTAGTTTTAGAGCCTTTTCTCAAATATCCCGCGGGAGTACTGGGGTTAAAAATCCATTTGTGGGAAGTGTAGCATGACAGCAAGTGCAGTCTCCGTGGAGACGGCCAATGTTGCACAGCGGTGTATGTTTGTGTGTGTCCTACATATGGAACACATTGGTCTGGTGTGTGTTTTTGAAGCTATGAGTGTATTTTGTATTGTTGGCATATATTGTATAGTCACCAAATTTGCCCTCATGCATATATAAAGTCTAACGTGTATATACTGTATATATATATAAAACTGTATATACAGGGTTGAGGAGAAACGGAGGACTTGTAATGGGATTACGTATTTTAAATACAAAATATGAGTAATTCCACTAATTTAAATAGTTGAAAAAATAACTATTAGTAGTAACTATTACTACTTTTGATTGCTGAAGAGATTACTTTGCTTTTATTGCCATATGTTTCGTTTTATATATTATGCTTTTTGATGATAATTTACTGTATGTCGCACAGAGGGCACTCTCATATTGTTATAAGGGAAAAGGTGGGTCTGACAAATAAAATAGTTAAAAATACTCTAACAGATGAAATATAAATCCAATAAATACATTATTACTAGATATAAATATATACAAAATATATAAATACAGCAACCATAAACAAATAAACTCATGTTGTGCCTCGTGTTGTTTTTTTATTTATTATTTTATTTTCTACCCAATCTGGAATGCCCAATTCCCAATGTGCTCTAAGTCCTCATGGTGGCGTAGTGACTCGCCTCAATCTGGGTGGTGGAGGACGAATCTCAGTTGCCTTCATGTCTGAGACCATCAATCCGTGCATCTTATCACGTGGCTTGTTGAGCGCATTACTGCGGAGACATAGTGCGTGTGGAGGTTTCACGCTATTCTCCGAGGCATCAACACAAAACTTACCACGTGCCCCACCGAGAGCGAGAACCACATTGTAGTGACCACGAAGAGGTTAACCCAACATGATTTGACCCACCCTAGAAACTGGGCCAATTGGTTGCTTAGGAAGCCCGACTGGAGTCACAGAGCATGCCCTGGATTCGAACATGTGACTCCAGGTGTGATAGTCAGCGTCTTTACTTGCTGAGCAATCCAGGCCCCATGCCTTGTGTTGTTAAAGTTTTTGGGACTCGTCCCGCCCCCTATATTTTCACATTACTTTATGTTTTTCTTCACTCTCATGAGAAAATAACGTGAAGCATTCCTGCCCACTTATAGAACGCAGATATATCATGGCAAAATCTCTACCGGTTAACATATTTCTAGTGATTTACATTATACCACACAGCCTTACTATATGACACCATTCACGATGATTACAAGAGGACAAATTACTGCAAAATCGTTTAGTTGTGACACTTTAATGCACATATAGATTTACAAATTCAGATTGTTTCTAACAATATGCTGCCCAAATTCAGTCTGTCTGCATTTCAATCCTCCAAGGGCGCACAGGGTTGCCACTCAAGGGGATCTCATTGAAAGAGTTACTCTTGCATTTGACAATGTGACTAACTTAGAAAGTCAATTGCGCTGAGAAATAACCTCAGCGAGCAATCAATGGGGCGTCCAAATCTATGGCTATGTAAAACCACTGCCCTGTTGATTCAGTTAATGTTAGATTGCCAACAACCAACAGGGAAAGCTTTTAAAGCACATATCTTGGACACATACGAAAAACTTTTCATCTACACTTTTGAAAATGTCAATCAAAACTGCCAATGTCTGCGCCAGTAATTACTACTGTTCCACTGCTATTGAGAGAAAGCCGTTCTTAGATTGTTCTCATACTCTTATTTCTAAGGTTCAGAAATATTAGAACCTGAAATCTCACACAACACTTTTTGTTCCGAGGTTATTAGTGGCCATTTTAAACAGCAGGACGTCCACATTTCGTTCAGTTCAGACAGATGTAATATGAACTTACTTTGATGCCATCTTGCCATGAATGTTCTCTCTGGATGTCCTCGGCCTCTCTAGCCAACCTCTGAAAGAGAGAAAATATACAGAGGTCAAAGGTGAAGAATCATGGATAACGAATAACCTTAAATTTGGGGGCTAGAAAAAACAAAAGCTTGGGTCCTTCACTTTCTTTACAAATAACGTATATATTATTAGAGTAATTAAAAACAAAAACAAACAAAGAGGTGGTCTAGAGGGCGGTGGTCTGACTTGGAAATATAGGGGAGATGCTAGTTATTATATACAAATAGTATTATTCATAATTTTTCTGAGATGAAATGTCACTTCTATCCTAACTTTTACTGAAAACAGCATGCATTTAATTTCCTGACAACAATGTCGAATCAATTGATTTCATTTAAAGGCATAACTGAAAATATATATATATATATATATATATTTGTATCATGAAATTTCAAGCATTTTCCTGTGGTGTGGCATGCCATAATTCATCAAAAATTTTAATTCATCAATTTTTGTTTTCTCTAATTCCCTTATAGCTATACATGCTGTTTTCATGAGCTCATATTAATTGAGACACTACATGGGATATTTGTTCTTTAAAAAAAAATGTCACTGCAGGATAATTTATGTAAAATGTCTAAAAGGCCATTAAATGTGCCTGAAAACTTAAAAACAATTGTGATTTTCAGCACTGAAATTACATAATGTTCTTTATACTTTCAGATCAATTATAACTCAAAATCTTGGACCTAAAAGAGATGCATGGGCATGTTATTTATAAACTACCCTTCTTACAAAATGTTTTATGTATTGTTTTTTAATAACAATACACTAAGGTCTCTCTTGATAGTTCTCAGCACACGTGGGCAGCACAGCATGTCATAAATTCATTACGTGCGTCACCATAATTGAAAAGCTCTGTTTCTACAACAACAACCCACTCTTTGTGCTAATTCAAACTTGCTCAGTATGTAAACTTTTCCCAGAAAGTTCCCAGAGAAATCTAAATTCAAGCAACAGATTCACAAGTCACAAGCTGTGTCATAATTCGCATGTGTCTACTATGCACTAAAAGTATGTACTTCAAAGTAATCATAAAGTCGTAATTTTGAATATGTAGTAAGATAGCACAGCAATTTTAGGACATACTACTGTTTGATGTCATAAAATTGCATCTTGATACCACAGACCATTTTGTCGCATACTATTTGCATTTGCGTGCATAGGTTAATGTCTATTCATTTTTGTAACTTTCAATGTATATTTATATATTGTTTGTGATGTATTGTATGGTGAAGCCAGAGACAATTTTCCACAATGTGGATAATAAAGTTAACCAACCAACCAACCTAAACACATATTATGTCTCATTTAATTTCATACATTTTTAAACTGCTTCACATTTATCACTATTTTTTTACAACTGAAAAATCCAAACTCCTCCCTTTTCATAGTGCATATGATTATAAGTAGTATTAACACATAAGTTACGCTTGAATGCATACTTTTGAAAAACCATTGGACACAATTCAACATACTTTGATTTGGGTTCATACTAACATGTATGCATACTAACAAGTCTCATGTGTGAGAATTTAACGTTTAACCGCTGTATTAATCACTGATATAAGAAGGCTCATTCTGGTTGTCAACCATCTGTAAATCTCCCCTTTCACGTTCAGAATGTAAAAGAATGTGAAAGTGAAAGTGAAAGTGGAGATTTATAGTAAAGGACTTTAACATTGATCTGTTTCTCACCCACACCTATAATATCATTTCTGAAGACATGGATTTGACCACTGGATTGACAGTTTTGGAAATCACCACAGAAGTGAATTTGTCCAGGTAAAAATGAAAAGCTTGACGATGGTTTGGAAAGTTTTTCACTGACAAGTGCTATAATGGTTAAGACTGTGTCTACAGAGTTTGCACAAGATGTTCTTGTAACGAGAGTTCATATGGTTGAGGTTTATCGCTGAGATTTTCACACATACTTCCATTATGTCAGCATAATTATGGAAGGACGTCCGGCACTGAAATACTTTTAATTCTTTACCCCAAATTACTACAATTATAAATGACAAACTAACCTTTGTTTAAAGGGTTCTCTCAGGAAAAAATGTATTTACCCTCATGTCGTTTAAAACCTGTATGACTTTCTGATATGTCAGTCTGTTCCTCACACAAAGCTATTGCATGCTGTGAGATGACTTGGAATATACGAACACAAGTCATATGGACTAATTTTATTGTACTTTTTTTGTCATTTTGGAGCTTTTTACAGCTATAGTCCCCTTTCACATGTATTATCTGAAAAAGAGCGGCCAAGACATTCTTACAAAATTTTTTCATTCTGGCTTTGAACGACATGAGCATAAGTAAATGATAATAGAATTAAAAAACTTTTGGGTGAGCTATTGCTTTAGTCATGCGTGGGAGAACAATATTGTCTAAAATCTCCAGTTTTCAGCACACACAGGTGACTGACTCTCTGTACCACACAATCCCTGTTTTTCGTGACTCTCCTGGGAAGATTCACCTGATCTGCGTCCAGACTCACCCACGGACACCTGTCCCCAATCTCCGGGCTTTAGGTGCAAACTCCCACTCATTCCCACTTGGAGCACAGGCAAAATTCCAGCACTCAGCCATCTCCTTCGCTCGAAAAAAGAATGGCCATAAAAAGCCTTTGAAACGATCAATTACATACATTTCATCGACTGCATGTGAAACCTTTCAAACTGTTATTGAACTGCAGCTTAAACGTCTAATAGGCCTGCAGCGGTAATATATCTAATGTTAGAGAAACAACCGGGCGAGCTTTTCAGAGGTTAGCTTAATTCAAGGGCAGTTGCGTTTAATGGCTACACCATTAGAAGTAATGCAAGCGCCAAATGACACTTCACTCCAGGGTGCCAATTCAAATGGTATTAAGCACTATGTCTTATTGACCAGACTTGCATGAGGACATTATCCACATATACATTTTATGGCAACAGGATTACAAGTGAGACCTACATTTCGTACCAAACACATTGTCTAAAGATACTTTGTGTACAGCGATGTTTGTTATAAAAGGTGCAGTGTATAATTTATGAACCAAACAGAACTGCAATCTGTTTGCGCAGACTGACCTTGCAATATTGGTTGAAGGGGGGCCAACCTGTTTGTCTGAAAAATTAAAGATATGGGGAGTGTTTCATAATCCTGTTCAGAACCAATCATTATTTCCCACAGGTAATAATTATTTGGGTATAGTGTTGCGGGCCGTTCATACCAAACACATTTTTTAGGGCATCTGAGTGTTTTTCTATGTAAACATGCACTAGATGAACATCTTTGACCATTGTGGCGCATCCCGCTGCAATTCCATTTGTTGCCACTAGTGGAGTAGAAATTACACACTTTACCATGAAAGAACAGCACGGACTGGGTGCTCTCGATCATGAGACGTGGCGTCATCGAGACAAAGTCCAACTCCAGATCGAGAAAAGTGATGCTCTGAACCAGGAGGAGCTTGCTCTTTTCCCAGTTGACCCGAAACACTCAATCGGAAGGGCATCTTTATAAAGATGTTCCGATGTGTGCTGCTCTTTTAGAATATACTCTTTTAGAGGAAAAATACTCTTTTAGAATACACTCTAATGATCTGCCAAAGCGCCCAGGGCGATCTCTGCAGTGCACCCATGCAGAGAGGGGGGAAGCCGCTGTAATGCCCCGTAAGGGATAGAAGCCATGGGATATTCAGATCGATGAACCATCAACCGCTCAGCTCCGAAGAGAAAATCTGAATGAGCGGTATTTACATCCCCTCCTTTATACCTTTATGTCCGGGGGAGTGGCATGCAAATACTACTCGCCAATTCCCATTGAACTTTAACAAAGATCAGAGGCTTCTCAGGCTCTCAAGAGCAACCCCTAGTGTCACTACATCGACACAACTTTGAGTGAGTGACAGATAGGGAACCTAACCTAACTAACCCTAACCTAACTTAACCTAACCCTAACCTAACTAACCCTAACCTAACTAACCCTAACCTAACCTGACATACTGTACATAATATACTGTGCAATGCTATTTCTTAGTCAAGGTGGCACTGTTGTTTCAGTAATTGACTTATATTTGGCATTGCTATTTGATCGAAGAAACAACATCGAAGTAAACTTTAGCCAGTACAACACATGAACAGTATTGTATGAATATTGTCATTTGTGTTTACTATTGAAATTATCTAAGTTGTGCATCTATTTAGACTCAATAAGTGCCTGAGAAAATAATTGTGTAGCTTATGTGTTATGTGTAGCTCAATATGTATTGGACAGCCAAAAAGTTGGCAACTTTCAGAATGTTCTAGATTTGTCCTGATTTACTGCATTATCTCTTTGAAATATGAAAAATAAAACATCAAATTATATATGATTATATTATTTGATTATTTTATAACTGTCTTGATTTTTTTGTGTGAAAATTTTACAACTTTTATCTGTGCATTTTGTAGATAATTTTTGATAGATATATGTACCGGGTCTCTGAAGACCCAAATATGTAAGAGTGTTTGGTGAAATTCCCATGCATTTTGGGGTTAAATCATATTCTATTTTGTTTATCACATAGGTTTCTAAGAATTTTTTTTTTTTTATTCTGTTTGATTGTGGAGAGAAATATGACATTTCTTGACAGCTTTTTTGAGATGCACCCATTCTGCTAAGTAATAGGTTGCATTACGGAATTTAAATGTGGTGCAAATACTATTTCATGTTCATTTTAATTAAGGCAGTATCTGCGAGATGTGTACACAGCAAAGTGGCATTTTAAAAGTCAGACAAAACTGTCCACAGTGAAAATTCAATATGGTTTCTTTATCTGACTGATCTCTCATCTCTATGTGGCACAGCAATTCAGTGTCTGAGATATATTGTTTTATATTGCCTTGCAGTTTTCCTCTTTTTGCCTTAACTATTAAATATGAGTTAAGAAAGAGATGATTAAAAATAACCGTTGATGTTACTTCCAGTTCATTCATCAAACCAAAAAATAAAATAAGGTCAATTCAAGAGCATTGCATTGTAGCAAATTGCACATTTTGGCAAACGTATTAAGCCTTCTATGTATTCAATGTATACACAAAATTTACATGCAGTGCACAGAATAAATACTGCAGAAGTAGTGCAAGTAGTTTGCTAGTGTGCTATTCCGAGCATAGCCAGACACCTCTTGCTGGGTTGTGCTTACAGAGCACTAACTCCAGAGATCAAATGCATTTTAGTCAATTAACTGAGTTAAAGGCTTTAATTCAATATACAAGATACCCGAAACATCATTTCTGAACTGCTGAAGTGTGCAAAAGATGAAGTTGACAACATTGTTGCTGCGGTTCTGTGGCATTAGATGGATGAATACACAGATTGATGGGTGAATAGATGGATGGATGATTAAATGGACAGATAGATAGATGAATAAATGGTTGGATGAATAAAGTTAGCATATGAACTCTGTACTCCGAGTGCGTCTTCTGAAGGCGACAAATGAGACATTAAGAATTATTTTGTTATGAAAGCTTTATGAAAGTGACCCATAAAAGTAAACTCACAAAGCAGATATATGACATTTCTCAATTGTTTCTCCTAGAAATCAATGAGATTAAATAGATATTTTGTTTGATCTCTATAATAACTCAATGTCTCTCCTAGAAAGCACTGAGATTGAATGGAGATGAGAACATTTTAATATCTCAATTGTTTCTCGTAGACAGTCTTGAGTTTAAACAGAGACTTTTTAAATCTCTATACACTACTGTATATATCAATTGCACCTCCTTAAAAGCATTAAGATTAAGGGCCCTTTTTTAAGAGCGCTAGTACTAAGCGCAGCGCTATGCCATATGTCAAGTCATAAGCGCAAAGTCAATAGGCATGTCCATGAAGTTTTGTTATTTTCGTGCAAGCATGCTCAAAGTTTAAGCGCAAGTGGGTTTGATGAAATCGCACGTGCAAGGCGTTGATGGGCTGGGTCAAGTGTAATTTAATTTGGAGGATCTTCTCCACTTATTGCAGCATCTGAGTCTATATATATATATATATATATATATTCCATTCCCTCAAGCACAAGTGATATAAACAAAGACAGCACATTTATAAGAAGCTGGTAGTGTAAATGGATTGTATGCAATGAATTAGAAGAATAGAAACTTTATTACATTATTTTGAGCATTAACTGAACTGCGTCCTTGTTGAATGTGACTCGCTCCTTTTATACACATGGAAAATGTGGTTCAGGATATGGATGTAGGCTCTTTTAATAATATAAAATGTAAGCATTTTTTATTATTTTTATCTACTGACACACAAATCATGGCTAGTATTAACAGTGATTGTATCGTCATGCACTTCACTTCTATCGGTTTTGATTTAGAAAAATGTAATTCACTTATTGAAAAATATTTCTAAATTCAAATTACACTTCAAACTAAATGAAAATATAATCAAAATACCAAAATGGTCAAAAACATCACACCGACTCCACATTTTACTCTACCCAACTTCTTCCACCAGCCCCTTTTTGCAGTGACTTAAAAACCCATCTATGACAACAGGTGGAAAAATACAAATTAGATCATAAATACAATTGGACATGGCATTCTCCAAACTGCAAATGCAGGAAATGTATTTGGACTTTGAGCTGAAAACATACATGGTAATGAAACGTCTTAGCATAATGACCTATTAAATAGCAAATTAGCACAGTTGTGCCAATTCACTACCCTAGAATACATCCAAAGTTTGCACGCATACACCCACACATAGCGCAAACACTCCCACTCATGGCCTCTTGCGCTTTATTTATGCTTAGAGTTAGCACTCTTGCTAAAACTCTTGTACAGAAATAGAGCCCTAGATGGAGAATTGTGAGACTTTTTTTGCTCATTTATCTCAATTGTCTCTCCCAGACAGTACTTAGATTACATGGAGACTTTTGATAAATGTTTAACATCAGTAAAAAGATTTAAAATAGAAAGTACTAAGGTTGAAAGGAGACGTTAGAGATTGCTTCTGCAAGACAGCCTTGAGTTTAGAGACTTTTTTAATCTCTATAATATCTCAAATGTGTCTCCAAGAAAGCCTTAACATTAAATAAAGACTTTTGTGATTTCTATAATATCTCAGTTGTCTCTCTTAGACAGTAATGCGATTACATTAAGACATTTGTAGACTAAAGTTTTCATGCTGATCAGTATTATTAATCATTATTAGTATTCATAATCATATTGTAGCATTACTGATCATTTGTTTTTATGTTATGCTGTTTAAGTCAAGGTCACATATGTAAGCTTTATATAGGTTGCATGTGTAAGCTGTCAAGGTTGTATGTGTTGACATGTGTTTTACATTATAAGGGGAGGGGAAGTCGTTTAAACTGCTATGGTATGCTTAAATACATCTTGCAAATTTAACTCCTTCAGAGAAAGATTAGAAAGACAAAAGAGAAAGATGGGGAAGACAACAAAAATCAGTGCGTAACCATTATAATTCAAATTTCACTATCTCACCTATGTCTGACAGAACTAACAGAATTAATAAATGTACTTTTTCTTGGCAAATTTAACTGGTGTGGCTCCATGACTTCACAATGGGGCAAATACATGAATTTAAAGTCTTCACTTTAGAGATCTTTTTAACATCACTATTGTTTCTCCTAGACAGCGATGAAATAAAATTTCGAAGACACGCAGGCTTGAGTGAGGTTTAAGATGCCATTTATTTGGTGAATGTAGAACAGAAAAGTAATGTCTCTCTTTGGCATAGGCCCCGTCTGGCGGTCCGAGGGAGTTGTACTCGGAACCATCATATCCTGCCGGAGATAGGAGGCAGGGGCGAGGATCCTACCCCCGTGCAGGACGGGGCTCAACTGGTGGTGGTGGGGTGGTGGAGGTTGCCATGTTAGCACACTGAAACAGCAATGTGATAGATTGTGAGCAGACTTATAAAGCAATGGCTTACCTGCGATTGGCTGGGAATTACCCGGCTAATAGTGTGATGATGTACAGCTGCTAGTCTTCCCGCTAGAACTATGCTGCGCTCACATGGAGAACAAATGGAAACTTATGCTGAGGTCTCCTGATTCGCTGATTTTTCTCCTAAGAACAAGACAACTATCTGCTCCAGCAATCTTAAATGTGTCTCAAGTTTCAGAAGAGATCTTAACAAAGTCACAAATGCTCAAGACACTAGAGATTTTCATCTGAACTCATCATAATTTCTCATAAAATTCTTCCAAGATCGAACTATTCTATCCACATTATTCCACAATATTATTACCCCCTGTCAAGAGGAATTTAAGGTGGAACATATGAGACAAAATGTATAGTTAGTTATGAAACATAATTGAGAACTTCCATTTAAAGCTTCTGAAGCTCAGATCTGCAGAGAGGACCAAACTGAGTCCTGGTCTCAACTGTTTCTAGACCAGTTTAACCTGTCATACGTGGGTTAACCCTGATGATAATTGAGTAGAGACTGTAGTCTGGACTCTGTGGCCATTGAAGTCTGTCAGAAAAAGAGGTGGCGTCTGTAAGCCCTTCATTCTCTCCAGCGCGCTCAGCTGGGATTAAACCCAATCACTGGAGCCACTGAGTCAGAACACACTCACAATAACAGATGGGGAGAGACACACACTCATAGAACCAGAAAGAAAGACGGGGGGATTGGAATTAAAAACTTTTCATCTTCTGTCTGTCATGTGTGTGTGTTGGAAGCTCTTGAAGAATACTTGAGCTATATTGGTTTCTATCTGCCTCTTTGTTAATCACTCTTTTGTCCTTAGTTGCAGACATTTGCTTTCTCAAACGGATAATGGTCGTTGATACATAAGGTTGTCTTAGAGTATAAAAAATGAGAAATCTTTTTCAAATATAGTCTAAAATGTATAAAGTTTGAAGAAATGTAATATGTGTGTCCATGTTGTTTTCATACATTTATTCGTACAAACATGTATCGCATTTTCGCCAAAAAAAAAAAAAAAGATTTTATGTATTTAAATATGTCAAGTGGTGTAACTTTCCTTGCACATTAAATACAACACATTTTTTAATGTCTTTGCACAGTAAATAATGCATTTTTATAAATATCATGAATTTTCTAGATTGCTTTTTTTGGGGGGGTGGTGGTGGTGGTGGAGGGGGGGGGGTCACTCTATTTGACCTGAATAAAATGTGCCTTGTCATAAAAATGTCCAAATATCTGATATTTTTTAAAACTTCACAGTTATGTTGGCTTAAATGGGTCCCCTCTGTTTTATTTATTTTTAAATTATTTGGTCAAATGACAACAGAATGGCTTCCTGCATGTTAGTTACACCACCTGACCTTTGATTTGGTGCATAAATGTCTTTCAAATTTTAATAAAATGTTAACATACATTTGTTACAGTGCTTATATTTTTTAAAGAAATGTTAACAATATGCTTTATAGAATTTGTGTTACACACCAAGAGCACACTATGTGGAATAATGCATTCCCCAATACAATGGGCCCTACTTGACCTTTCCTTTTCATTGTGATGACTGAACTGGAATTTAAATCAACTGCAAACTTGTCCATTAAGTCATTATTCAATCATCCAAAGACATCTTTCCACTAATGCAAAATAATTATGTTTATTAATGAGATGATAGCATGCAACAAAAAAGGTCATAAAGCAACAATATGGAATACTTCTGTTTGAAACATTTATCATGATCTGTTCTATAAACAAATATATATATATATATATATATACATATATATATAGTACAGTACTGTCCGGTCACCTTGTCAGGTTGGGGGTTCTAGCTGACGGGACCGTGACAGTATCGGCCTGCCTCTGAGTTTTGTGAACCTCCTTTGTTTAAGCACACTCATGGGATGCCATGGTCCTGTCTACCTGTCAGGTTGGGTTTTGTCTGACGAGGACCATAACATCATCCTCCCCTGTCTGTCTTGTGTTTTGTGTACCTGCTTTGTATGGGTCTGGTGGTGGGTTACCACAGTGTGCGAGTTGCCGCCGGGCACCCTCCGGTGATGTCACGGCCCTGTCACCTTGCCAGGTTAAGATTTTTGTCTGTGGCATCATCGTTCCCTGTCTGTCTTTGTCAAAGCATGTTTAAGTTTTGCCCTTATGTGTTTCAGGTGCCACTGGCATGCTGAATAAGCATTTCTATGGGAACCCTGATTGTTTCCATGGGAGCACTGATCATTACAATCTTCAGCAGCAAGCGACACCTGCCTCTTGTTTTTTTCTTGTTTATTTAAATCTCCTCGTGTGTCATGACTGATGTTGGATCATTGTCTTGTGTGAGTTTTTTTCAAGGTAACAAATTTGATATGAATGTTTGCACTGAAGTGCTAATTGTGCTCTCTTGTCTTGTTTGGAGATCTCTCGTCTGTTGATTGCCTATCTCTATAAGTGTGGTTACCTTCTAATTCGAATTTGCCTGATATCATCGCCCAGTTCCCTTGAAGGAGTATTCCTTGTTCTCTGCCTGTGCATAGGGGAGAGACCACTGCCTGGGCTTTGCTTCGTTTTGAAAAGGAACTTTTTGTTGGCAATAAAAATCCTATTGAAATGTTACCTCTGCTTTTGGGTCCTGTCTCTCACCCCTTGACAAGTACACACTGCACAGTATGCACAAAGCAACTAGTGTTACATTCTGTAAATAGCCATTCACTCTCCATCTGTCTGCTGCTCAGATCCCGACGGTCCTCATAATGACCTTGCAATGCCTCATATCCCTCCTCTGAGGTTGGGATATGCATGTGTGTGTTTCTGTCATTAAGTGTGACTGTGCAAGCTATGTTAGTAGGCTGACGGGTGTGTGAGACTTTCCGTCCTGTCAACACACAGACCATTGCCAAGAAACATGCTTCACTTTACACCAGCTATTATGACAAATTTATAAAAATGTGTTCAAAACAAAAATGTGAAGCTAACTGGTGTGTTAAAATGTACTCAAATATGCTGACAATTACCAAAATTAAGCTTGTTCAAAAAATTTGACAACATATGAAAAACATGATTACATGAAATTTGAGCTTTTGCGCACATTGGATTAGCCCGTAAGAACTTTGTGAAATTGCCGTACTGGGGAAAAATCTATGTGCGCCTTATGTCAGCTTATTACCATAATATTGTGCATTTATACATGACCACTGTTAAAAAATAAAATGCTTAGTCTTAAAAACGTCTTGGTTACTGTCGTAACCTCCGTTCCCTAATGGAGGGAATGAGACATTGTGTCGATGTAGTGACACTAGAGGTCTCTCGAGAGCCTCGGTTACCTCTTATCTTTGGGAAAAGGCCAATTAGAATTGGCGAACAGAATTTGCATGCCCCTTCCCCAGATATACGGTATAAAAGGAGGGAAGCGTGCATCTGTTCAGACAGGTTTTGAGCTGAAGAGCAGAGAGTAAGGTCCCAGCCATTTCAGCGGCTAGTACAGTGTTGTGGCAAGACATTGCCCTTCTGTCACTCACTCAACATGGTGTCGATGTAGAGACACTAGGGGGTCCCTATCTAAAAAATGCCACAACACTGAACCTTGTTACGTGGACTGCTGATGCAGGTGCAAGCAAGCTGCTGCGTGCAAAAATAGCAAGTTGATCAGACTGCACGTAACCTTGCCCAATGCCCCAAAATAAAATAGGGGGGGGGGGGGGGGGGGGGGGGGGCGACGTAACTAGCATGGGAGCAGGCCGCTCTCTCTATGTTTTCTCTCCATAGATTGTTAGATGTGGCTGGGGCCATCTAACTCTATAACACACATCGGGGAAGGCGTTCTTTTCCTATCCAATTCTTTCAGGGGGAAAAGACCCTGCAGAGACCAAATCTTGCCCAAAAAGGGATGCAAAATACATCACATGGGCTTACCAGCCACATATAGAGGTGGCGGGGTGGTAGGTCCTGCTTCGACGGGGAGGAGCTCTACAAACACATCGACCGGGGGACAGAGGGAACTCTGCCCAAGGGAGACACGTGTCCGCCAACAGGGGGGACCGTACCACGGAAAATACATCAAAGGAGATTGTCGGAGTAATCAGTAAGTGTGGAGCACCTGTTCCAGTACAGTCATGTCGGTGCCTGCAGTGGGTCTGGCTGTGAACTCCTCCGCTGAACTTGGAGCCAGAGGGCTAGGCAAGAAGGACATCCAGGGTCCGTGACTTGTGGACTTGACTGGGGGAGTAGAGTGCACGTCTTCGCCTCAGGAGAGGGGAAAGACACTATGCGTATGTTCGTACCCGGAGATTTTAAATCTTGCAAAGGTATTGGGTGTTGCCCAGCCTGCCGCTCTGCAGATGTCTGCTAGAGAGGTCTTGGTCGCCTGAGATGACGTTACCCTACAGGCCTTGGAGGGGAGTGCTAGTCGATACCACCAGGTGGCGGAATTTTGCGGGCAGGGACACCCGTATGTTCGGGGGGAGGGGCATGCAAATTCTGTTCGCCAATTCTCATTGGCCTTTTCTCAAAGATAAGAGGTAACCAAGGCTCTCAAGAGAGAACCCTAGTGTTACTACATCGAAAACAATGTCGAGTGAGTGACAGAAGGGGAACATTTTACTCTGATTTCATTTCCAAACAGATCATTTTGCATTAAATTGAAAAATGTGAGCTTTATATATCTTCCTTTGTCACACAAGTGGATTTAAAAACATGATATCTTATTTTCTCCTCCTGTTTTCCTTTCAACAATCATCACTTTAATCTGTATATGACCGGCCTCCTTCATTCAGAGATTTTAATTGAAACTCTTTGGAGACAACAAGCACAACTGAACAAGAATAAACAGGATAATGGGTCTGACTGCAAGAAAACATGACAAACGCACAAAGTGAAGTGGGTGCAGAGATTCAGTTCTAATCTACATGTCTTTTCAGACAATGAAAAGACACAGTCTCTGGAAAACCCTTAAATTTAGGTAGTCTCTGTTTAATTCAGGGGCTCTTTAAGACTTAGACAGCAGGCCTTCCCTCTGACTAAACATATCATTACACTCTTGTCATACCGTAAGACGGAAAAAAAAAGATATAAAAGACATTAAGCAAATTCCTTTTTTCGTTGGACTTTTCTTTTAAACTGGGATAGGAGAAAGACAACAACCTTTATCTTTAAATTAATCTTATTATAAATACTGACCCTAACCCCTAAATTTTAAATGTGACATAAAACATTATTTAGTCACTTTATGAGCAATTTTCCTTCCATTTTCAGATTTTACATTTGATCCTCACAAAGAAAGCAGACCAGACACGTACACACACTTGGGCAGGTACCATAAGTGCTGACATTGGCTGAATAGCCTCAACAGTTCCTGTACATAAGCCAAGCGTGGGCTGAAGAGGACACCATGAGGGCACTCACAGTCTGCTGTCCTGTTACACACACACAAACAGAGAAACAGATTGCCACATTGTGTCCGTGTTCTTTGCTTGTAAAAGCTAATGGAGATACACCCACATTCATAAACAAACACTGTCACTGTAAATACCTTCTGTGGAGCTTTTATGTATAGGTGAATATCATCCCTGGATGTACGTTTGGCTAGAGGCAGATGGGAATGTCAGATTTGAATCTCATCAGCTGTGTTCAACAACCTAGTGAGCTGCCTTGCTGACTACAGTCTACATCGGCAGATGCCTTCTAAAGGCTAAGGTATACTTTACTTTGCTTTTTCATACACCAATACATCCAGTGCACTGTCAAACACTCAGCCTTTCAAAGTACACTTTTTCAGAAGCATTCTTCACATTCATTCTACAACTGCTTTGTGATACTCGATTTCCAGGCGCATACTGTGCTGATGATGATAACTGAATTAGATCTTCATAAGTGACTGATTTGAAACACTCGACATAAGCCACATCCATACTTAAGCCCTTGGTATACTTTCATTGTCCCAGTGCAGGGCTTAGTTAGTACAAGTACAGAGCCGGCAGCGAGTTTCTTCGCAATCTCGCCTTCCACAGGGCTAGAAGGAAGTCAACCAGGGAACACATTTGTGAACGCTACTGGGAATCAACAACGCACATCTTCAGCTCAAGGGAGGTGAAAGGTGCTAAGCACAAGTGATATACCCGGCCAGCTGACCCGGACATACCTGTTCGTTCCTGCTAAGACACGGGACGAAACCGGCTCAACCCGGAGATTATAGAACCTCACAAAGGTGTTGGGTGTAGCCCAGCCCGCTGCTCTGCAAATGTGTGTTAGAGAGGCACCACTGGTCAGAGCCCAGGAAGCCGCCACACTCCTGGTAGAATGGGCTCGTAGCCCTGCCAGGGGCGGCACATTCTGAGCTTGGTAAGTGAAAGCTATGGCATCAATGACCCAGTGGGCGATCCGCTGCTTGGAGACAGCGCTTCCCTGAATAGGGTCGTGGTAAACTTGGGCACCTCTGGGGGTCTTCGCGCTCCAGGAAGAACACCACTTAGCGAACAGACGGCACTTCAAGGCATACCGGTGCCTCGTATTAGAGGGGGCACTCGCCTGAGTGACCATGTCTACTATGGCGGATGGTAGGGCACCGAGGTCTTCCGCATCCCGTCCAGGGGACAGGCATGGAGGTTCCAGAGGGTGCCCCGTCCCTGAGAGAGAAGGTGCTTCCTCAGGGGAATTTGCCTGATGCTGCGCATTGAGAGCTTATTACCTTCGCAGGCATCGGAAAAGAGGTTGAACTCGCCAGGACGAGCTGGCACACTCATCCGAGTGCCTAATTGGAGCAAACGAGCATGCAGAGGAATGGGAGGTCTGTGGGGATTTACCCGGTGTAGGTGGTCCCATTGCGGCCCCCGAATTGCCCCCAGTTCTCGCCGTGTTGACTTCATACCCATAGGTAGGAGGACCGAGGCAGGGAGCCACTGGGGTGGCTTGCTTTCTTACGAAAGCAATGTTGCCATGGTCATGTCCTCGCAATGAGGACATAACGCATCCACAAAAGATGGCTCGGTGTGGGCAGCGCCCAGGCATGAAAGACAGCAATCGTGGCTGTCTGGAGGCAAGAGATATCGACCGTATCCAGGAATAAGACACAATTGGAAGGGCATCTTTAAAAAGACGTTCCGATGTGTGCCGCTCTTTTAGAATATACTCTTTTAGAAAGGAAAATACTCTTTTAGAATACATTCGAAGCACCCAGGGGTGATCTCTACAGTGCATCCGTGCAGAGAGGGGAGAAAGCCGCTGTAATGTGCCATAAGGATCCAGCAGAGGTGAATGGAAGCCGTGGGAATTCAGCTCGCTTATTTCTCAATAAAATAGTGACCGCTCGGCTCCAAAGAGAAAATCTGAATGAGCGGTATGCAGGCCCCCCCTCCTTTATACCCATATGTCCGGGGGAGTGGCATGCAAATACTATTTGCCAATTCCCATCGACCTTTTATAAAAGATCAGAAGCTGTCTCGGGCTCCCAAGAGTGACCCCTAGTGTCATTACATCGACACAATGTTGAGTGAGTGACAGATAGGGAACTTTGTTTTCAGCTTCCTGATGTGATCATTTTACTAGGTATTTGGTACTAGTGAGTACTTTTTAAATGCCCTATTTTTAGTGGAGGAAAATACCATTCTAGTTTGGATTAAAGGCATAAATGTAGTGAAACTAATGCATTTTGAAATGAAAACATATTAGTGTGGACAAGACCAGAGTCCAAAAATTGCTAGCATTTTGCTAAGCTAAAAATGTAATTAACTCTAATAACAAATACTTAATATACAAATATTATGTAAAATGGTAAATTCTTTCATTTGGTCTTACTTTTTATCAAGATTTTTGAGCACTCAATGATATACAAGTATATTTATAGTGACTATTTGTCTCAACTTGTCCACAATCTTGGCCAATGCACTACAAGTTTGCAGTACCATTGAACATACTTCACGTGCACCCTTGTGCTGCTGTGGTGGTAACAAACCTCAGTAATCAATGCAGTAATTGAGTTAAATTGAAATATCTGTGCCATTAACAGAAGCTTAGCTATAAACATGTCGAAAGTTTAGCTATTTTCAAGTAAGAGAGCTCTTAAATGGTTAGTTCACCCTAAAATTTCAATTATCCCATATTTAACTCACCCTCAAGCCATCCTAGTTGTATATGACTTTCTTCTTTCAGCCAAACACAATCTGAGTTATATAAAAA
Source organism: Moxostoma hubbsi (assembly GCA_032164185.1). NCBI lineage: Eukaryota > Metazoa > Chordata > Actinopteri > Cypriniformes > Catostomidae > Moxostoma > Moxostoma hubbsi. Next base: position 4,641,954 of record JAVLUX010000010.1, on the reverse strand, counting down.
AATATCTGAATCGGAATGAATGGTACCTTAGATTTTGAAGCCCAAAAAAGTGCATCTTTCCATCAAAAAAGTAATCCATACGGCTCCAGGGGGTTAATAAAGGCCTTCTGAAGTGAAGCTAAGAAATATATCCATATTCATAACTTTATAAACTATAATCACTGGCTTCCTCTATCCTCTGCACTTCCGCATTCGTCACTTCTCACTGGAGCTTACGCTACGCCTACATCATACTGGATGATGCCAGAACTTGACTCTCTTGTGAATGCACGGACGGCCGTAATCGGAAGCCAGTGATTATAGTATTATATTAGCCAAAAAAGCATACACAGATCCACAATTTTAAAATCTACTGGAAAAATAGACCAAATGGGCAACTTTGACATACTCTTTTAAACATATTATGATTTGAGACACACTAATTCTCATCTCACATACTATTTACGATGGATAGTATGTGAATTGAGACATAGGGATAGAGTATGTTTGTGAATTAAAATGCTGCACAGGCAGGTCAATTCTATGAACAGATCTATAGAGTCTCGTAATATGTATGGCAACAGAGTTGAACAGAGAGAGACAGACAGCCAACAATGTTCTTTTGGGTACTGACATGGCACTGTTATCTTAGTCTATCAAGCTGCCCCTCCTCTCTTCCACATCCTTCTCTCCCTTTCTCATACATTTTAGCTCGCCTGAAACACACACACGTCTCGCAGTCTGCAGCTCAAGGGCGAACTGTTTATTTTTGCTTCCCATCTCGGTGCCCTTTACTTTAATCACGTTCATGTAGCCTCAGATCCGCGGCTGCAATCACAAAACGCTACAAGAAAAAAGAAAGGTCACACGGAGCATGCGGTGACAGATATCTGTGCTGCCGAGTTATTATAATATTAGAATGTCACCGCTTTGGTGAACTGACAGCGGTTGTGTTCGACAATGCGTGTCAGCCATCCAGGGTGCGTTTTGTGCACGTGGAGTGGCGTGTGTATGCTTGTGTGTGACAAACTAGTGTTTAAGACATCCATACACATGCACGTGCATTGGAAGGGGGATATCAAAGAAAATATGTAGAGCCAGCCAGCTCTCAAAGCAATTACAACAGATTGGCAAATTAAAATGGAGGCCTTGAGTGAACAGAGCGTGGAGGAGACGTGGATAGATGGGAGGGTGTTTTAAGGGGGGCAAAATCATTTCGATGCCACGAGCAGCTTAGAGCGATTCAACAAGCCCACCTACAAAATCAGCACTCACTATGCTCATTATATTTTCATGGACCCAATACCACCAGTTGCTGGATTTTTAAATAAATCCAAACCAAGTTTCACAATGGATATCATGCTAGTTTTTTTATTCTCATGTACTGGGCATGACCGAATTTGGCATGCTTACAAAAAGCAACAGATATGTTAACAGTAAGCAAGCTAACATATGTGATATAACGCTTTCCTGTTTACTTCCAATAATCTCTCATTGGTAGTGTTGCCACCGCTAAACGTCCCAGAATTTCAATATTTTCCCGACATAATCACACATATGAACCCTTGTTTATAAGCACACTATGCAAGGAGGAGAATCAAACACATTCTTATATGAATAATAAGAAAGTCGATTCATTTTAGTGAACTGGTTAGGTCAAATGATTGGGATTGAAATTTTTCACTTTTATGCGTACAACTTTATTCTACTTACTATAATGCTTTAATGTTATAGAAAACATATCCAAAATAGGAATGTCCTTAATCTGTAAAATGTCTAATGCCAAACACTAAAAAATTTAAATAAAAAAAAAAAATCCTATTTTTAATATTTACACATTTCAATTTCATAACAAATTTCCATCAAACAAAATTTTGATCTTTAAAAATATTTACTTAATTTTTTATAAAAATTACTCCATTCAATTTGATTGGAAACATTTTTATAAAATTTAAACATGTAAATATTGAAATGTGTAATGTAAATCTTGATTTTTTTTTTTTTACATGTTAATATACATTTATTTGATTTTTCGAGTTTTTTTTTAACTTTATATATATATATCTTCTATAATTTATACATACATATTTATACATTTTAAAACATTTAAATGTTCAGTGTAAACCACTGAATGGCCAGAATAAGTAAATAATATGTTAAACCTGTACAAAAGAATTTCAGAACAAAATTCCATCAAATTGAATTGAGTAATCTAAAACTAAAATATTTTTTTATTTAATTTAGTTAAATAAACATAGATATTGTAAGAACAAATCTACAAATTCAATTTTTGTTTTTTGTTTTTTCATTACTCATTTAGCGCTCCTGCCACCTGTGACCTCACACAGCGTAGCCTACCTATGTGACTTATTTTTGTTGTTGTTGTTGTTGTTTTTTTCGCATGGCCGAATTTCAAACATTACAAGTAAACACGCTACTAAGATGGACAGAAAACATGGACAAGTTCTTGAAAAGTAAAAATATTGATGATGGTTAGCCTATGTGGGATAGTGGTGGAGCGTAGAGTTTTTTAGTCACATTCACGTTGAGAATCAATGGATTCATCCAAAAGCTGAAAAAGTTTGCATTCAAAGGCTTTATATTGAGTTAAGATGAAAATAAGGTGTATTTTGAACTGTTCTGAGACCAGTGCAGAGAGACAACACACTGGAGATATAGTCATTCACTAAATATGACCAAAAGACCAAAGGATCAATTTCAGACTGCAGATTATGTTTGAATCACTCAACATGTTTGACAGACATGTGACAATGATAACCAGTAGATTCAGAATTTATTATATATAATTTTATTTGAACATGGTTGGCAGTGATTGGATGACGCTAGCCATTTCTTTGAATCATAATCGATGATGCTAATTTCTGCTTGAAAACATGAAAAACCAACACTCCAGAAAACATAATGAACAATTTGAGTTTAAAAGGTGTAGGCAGTATTGTCCTCTGAAGTTATCCAATAATACATATATGAATCTACAGATAATGTAAATGGGGGACTAGATTACTAGCGTGGGGAAACTAAATTGAAGGCTTTGAAAAGAGGAAAAAAATCCAAAGAGAAACTTAAAGTATAGAGTGTGTGGGAGAGTGTCAGAAAGAGCAAAGTAAAGAAAGAAATAGGTAGAGAAAGGGAGAAAAGAACTTTAATCTAAGTCTAATCAGATAAAAGGCCCTTGAGAAATCCTCATGGTGAGTCGTTGCTAATGTCAAGCAAGGACCAGTCGATGGAGTTGAAAAAAAAATATTGTTCTTCAGTTTGTCCTGTAATCTTGAAGGGGTATTAGTCACTGTTCAGTGGTGATCTAGGACAGACTTCAACAAAGCGAATTAGGTCTTAAACCTTAGAAAGATAAAGCTTTCATGACATTGGCTTACAAAGTCCATCACCAATTTTACAATCATGATTATGAAACATTTCGTTCAGGTTTTAAAATACGATTGTATAATCCACGTTCGAAAATGCATGTATATATATACATGAAGTCATTAAATATAATGCTTTATAAACATTTTCTAAACAAAGCCTTCCACAATATAAATAGAAATGCAATAATATAGCACCAATTCAAGTAACATGACATTTTTCCCAAGTTTAAGTGGGAGTTGGACTAACTGAAAGAACTAGTACCCACATAGATTGCATTTACATTGTATTTGTTACAGCAATCGTGAAGCTGCATTCACGATTCGCGTCAGGCTGGCAACTCCAGCAACAAACGGTGCTTTGAACTCACCATGAAATATGCTTGCAAACAAAAACACACTTACCAAGGCTAAAAAATAATTGATTTCTATCACCTGTCCCATCTGGGCTTGTTTTGTAGCCTACATCAAATTGCGCTAAGAGCTCCTTTCTCCATAATTTTATCAATGACAGGGAAGCTTCAGGATTCTTTTTTTTATAGAGATGACTGCTTTTTTTAACAACCCCCGCGGCTCTATCATAGGAGAGCGTAACGGTCAACTATTGTGTCATGACAGTACTGCCCATAGAATGTCTACAGGACTGCAGCATTATGCTGTTTTATGGTAAGCTTGTAGGCTCCCTTGGTAGAAGGGCTCTGGTACTGTGGCATGTGCCTCAGTGTAATGACTCTGGGCGGACACATTTCAAAGATTCCGCCCTTCACACCAGTGTTTATGCTGTATTAACGGTCAATGCCTTAAACGCAATTAAGTAAAAATAACGTGTTATACTTTTACATTAATGGTATGCATTAACACGTCAATTCTGACAGCTCCAAAATATATATATATACACACACACACACACATACACAGTATTAATACTATAAAAATAAAATATACAAAAATTCAAGAAGATTACATCCATTTTAATTGAAAAAGCATCTAAGTGTAGTGGGACTTCTTTGTCCTTGACAATGTCTCTTCCCTTTCTACCACCTGCCTCAAACTACCAACAGCAAGTAGGAAAACACGTTTTTGATAGGCTGTGATGTAAACTAAAGCGTTCTGGTTATTTAACACTTATGTTGTGTTCTTGTCATGTTAACCTGGATGATTTTTCTCTTGTTTGTTTTTGTGTTGTTTTACTTAATTCAATTGGAATAAAAATTCATAGACTTTGGGTGACATATGGTATCTGAAAACACACAAAAACAATTTTCTTTCAATTTATTGGGGGTTTCATTTCTCTTTGTTACACTTGCTGTGTTCACGGTCAAAGATGACCGTCCATTGGAAATGAATGGATTTGACTTCAAAATACTGAAATATTAAGTGTTCAAGAGCATCCCAATCCTTTACATGAGCACATATACGTATGTGTTTTTGCACACACACACACACACACACACACACACACACACACACACACACACACACACACACACACACAATATGTGTTTAGCACACTTTTGTGCATTGTCTTTCCATGTACACTCTTTTAGGAATATTTCATTATTTATATTATTACTTATCATATTATGTTGTGTTTGGGCTCGTTTGAATCAGGATAGTCAGTTGTAAGTTACAATATGTCATTGTATATGTTATATGTATGTTTCAGAAAGTAATAACGAAAGATGTGACAAAAAGACACTAGGGCTGTGTCGATACATAGAATATCGATATTGTATCAGTGCTTAGATCCATGTATTGTGATCCATCTTGATATTTTCAGTACTGTCAGAGATGCTTCTCTGAGGCATTAAAGAGACAAACTGATCCTGCAGGATTCACAGTTTCTCTCACGGACATGCTGGACCTCTCTCACGCATTTGGATCATGGGTCGGGCAAAAATATTGATTTTCTTCTTAATCTTCATTTGTACGATCCAAAAGTCGATTCTTAAAATGCCAAGATCGCCCTTTCTTTCTATCTGCAATCTCCAACATTCAGATGAATACTTCTCATTTGCTACAAAAAATGTCTATGATTAGCCACTAGCTGGTAAGTGTTTAGATTTCACTCACCCATGTTTGAGTGTAGTGGCACAGAAGTTCAGCACTGAGATCTTTTCACTGCGTGCTGAGAGTAACATTTTTTACTCTTTCTGTGTTATGTGAGTCCAAAGACTAGATCCATGCTATTAATATATAGAATTATGCTATGAAACAAAAACTTAAAACGCACATATACAAATTTACTTTATAAACTTCAGTCTATGCAAGTAATCTGTCAACACAATTGATAGGTATGGAGAGTGTGTCAGGCTCTGAAAAGACAGTTTTTATTGTGATGACCTGAATAGTGAAAGGATTTGCTATAGCTGCCTAAAAACTTCTGATCTAATCTTATTTTCTTATTCTCCTGAGAGAGCAATTCATCTCTTATCCATTTCCTTCACCCTTTTTACTCATTCTCTGTCTCACTCACTCTCTGCTCTACGTCTTTTTTCCTTTCAACGCTTTTAAACATTTGATTGCAGTTAGGAGTATCATCTCTTAAGCTGTTTTTAGAAGTGCCATAAAAGGCCTTTACAAACTTTTAGTAACACTTAACATTAAGGTTGTATTTGCTAACATTAGTAAATGTAGTTAACTAATGTTATGGAATACAACCTTATTGTAAAATGTTTCCAACTTCCACCCGGTCAATGTGCTTTGATTTGTCTTACATGGTTAGTTGGATACGTTTCAGGGTGACACCAATGTAAAAGTACACAGGGAATTGTCTTCTGAACCATACAGTTTTTAGCTTTTCAGATCCAGTCTAAATGAAATAAAATTTATAAATTTCTTCGAAGGCATCATAACTAATCATGTAAATATACCTGACTAGCATGGCAATAGGAGACGTGAGTTTAAAGATCTGGACAGAAGAGAGCCTGAGGCCTGCACAATCCAATCCGAGTGAACGTTGCTTATTTATCATGGGCAAAATTACGAGTTCTTATCTGCAAACCGGAGCACATATGAAAACAACAAAAATAAATAATTGTTATAATCTGCCAAAATTGCTTCTATATATAGACAGAGAGATAATGTAAATGTGTTTTTTTTAGGTAGATATAGTAGGTAATTTTATATAGCAGTGTAATCACTTGGGAAGAAACACATAAGCTGATAAGCAGCTGCTCAGCCGGCAGGAATTTAATAGGGTAGATATTTGTGTTTTTGGATGCCAATTGCAGATTAGTTAGTCTATATTTCTAAAATCTACATCCAAAATTGCTCTTTATAGTATCTCAAGCAAATAAAACACATTATTTGATCATATCCACACCAGCAGAGTGAAATTACACATAGTTTGCACATAGGAGCAAACCCAGGAAATTAGTCTAAATGGCACTATAACAAAAGACCACAGGTAACATAAATAGCTAGGGTTTTCAATACAGCAAGCTCCAATCTGATTGGCTGGCTTCGTTCAATTTCCAGGAGTCAGAATGCAACATTTTTTTTATCAGCAAGTGTGATTAAGTTAGTGCATACTAGTTCCCGGGCTGCTAAAGTGAGCTTTTCTAGACTCTAGAAGACTTCTAGACTCTATGCCTTGAACAAATAGTCAAGGAAGAACTAGAGGAAAAGCTAAAGTTTTTGAAGGCACTGACTCTTTGAAAGGTATTCAAGTGTTTAATGTGAGACTTGGTGATAAGTAGACAAGATTTCTTTGAACACACCTGTATATTTTAGGGTTGCAGTGTCCCCATTCATTTTAAAAGAACACCAATAAGGTTATATTCATTAATATTAGTTAAAGCATTAGGTATCTTGATCTAACAATGACTGTATACAGTATGTAACTTTTTATGCAAAAATGCATTTGTCACATGCATTTTTGTTCTGTTTTTGTTTTGTTTTGTTTTTGTGTTTTGTTCATCTTTAGTGTTCATGTCTTTTATTTTGAAAGTTTAATTCCTGTTTCATTGCCATGTCATGTGCTCTGTTCCCTCATGTTTGCCATGGTCTTTGTCAGGTATAGTTTATATAATGTTGTTTGGATGTCAAGTCAAGTCAAGTCAAGTCAAGTCAAGTCTAGTTAATGTTTATGTTTCGGTTCAGAGTTTTTGGATTTCACATTTATGAATAAACTGCAATTGGGTTCTTTATATCACCATCGTCTTTGTCTGCCTTTCATTGCCAGCATTCATTACAGAATACCTGACCAACTATGAACCCAGCAGCTCCTACGCTTACGTCAGGAGAATCATCTTCTGGAGGATTATATAGAGGAATAGTGTGCTGAGTGACTCCAGCCAGGTCTTCGAACAACCAAATTGACCCGGTTGCTAGGGAGGGTAGAGTCACATGGGGAAATCTACTCGTGGTCACTATAATGTGGTTAGTTCTCGGTGGGCCATGTGGTGAGTTGAGCGTGGATGCCGCGGTGGATGGTGTGAAGCCTCCACACGCGCTATGTCTCTGTGGCAACGCGCTCAACAAGGCTGTGCAGGTTGACGGTCTCAGACGCGGAGGCAGCAGGGATTTGTCCTCCGCCACCCGGATTGAGGCGAATCACTATGCGTCCACGAGGATTTAAATGCACATTGGGAATTGGGCATTCCAAATTGGGAGAAAAAGGGAGAAAAATCCCCCAAAAAAGACAAAAAAATGGATATGTCACGTTTATGTGTTTTTTTTTTCATGTTTAGTGTTCATGTCTTTTATTTTGAAAGTATAATTCCTTTTTCATTGCCATGCCATGTGATCTGTTCCCTCAAGTTTGCCGTTGTCTTTTGTCAGGATGTGTTTATGCAACATTGTTTTAATGTCAAGTCAATTCAAGTCAAGTCAAATTATGTCAAGTCAGGTCTAGTTTAGTTCATGTTTATGTTTCTGTTCATGGTTTTTGGATTTCACATTTATGATTAAACTGCACATCACCATCATCTTCGTCTGCCTGTTATCGCCAGCATTCATTAGAGCATTAGTATTTGTAGAAATGTATTTAGTTTAGTATTTATTTATTTAGTTTTTAAAGTTTTTATTAAACTTAGTTCATTTTTGTGGCAAGGAGGAGGGCGGGGCCTGGCCTCACCCTCCTCCTTGCCACAAAAATGAACTAAGTGTAATAAATGTTGTTAAATTATTGTTCTTTGTTAGTTTGTTAACTATTGCTTTAAGGGCTGCCACATGCAATTTTTCCCACTCACCATTCACACATACTATGGACTAATAGCAAAGAAAGTTTCTTATTTTTCAGAGAACCCCCCCAAATAAAAAAAATACTCTCAATTATTCATAAATAATATTGTGTGTTTATAATCTTATGATAAACAGATTTTGCTGTGAGAATTTGTAAACATGTAATTCTGGTTCTGTTCACTCTACCTCACTTTAAAAAGTCTAATTTTATTTCACTAAATGGCAGCAATCACTAGAAAAAAAATCTCTATCACATTCCATCACAATATACAGATCTTAAATGTAGGTGGCACATTTTAGCCCTCACAGATAGGCAAGTCCATAGACAGTCAGTCTAATTTTCAGTTCAAGCACTACCCTTGTTGTTTTATGGAAATATCTCGGCCTCTGAGTGGACTAGAAGCTCAATCTAGGTGTCATTAGAAAGCGGAGATTCTCCCCTATGCGATGGTATATAACATTTTATCATAAATATTTTTCTGATGATTTGTTTTTCATGTTTTTCCTTCTTGATGACATATTTAGTTCTTGACATCTAAGATATAACGTTGGATTTTTCAGCCAAGCAAGCTCACAGAGAAGTAAAAAAATGGCAAAAGGTAAAAGCAGATAAAAGTAAATAAACAAACAGAAAGAGGAATAAACAGAGAAACTTGAGCTCTACCATTAAGGATAATAGAGAGAGAAATACAGCTCTCCACCAGTCTAACCTTGACAGAGAGCGTCTTCTGACAAGCATCTGGCGGCTGTAATAATTTGGGAAATAATCTGCGCTCACAGAGGCCCAGCAGCTTGACTGCTTCAATGCACTGTGGCTGATCGATCTCTCCATTCAAGCCCACATTACATCCATCAGACAGAAAGAGAGAGAGAATAAAATGACTGAGACGAATAGAGAAAAAAATCAGACAGATAGAAAAATGGATGCCACTGGCAGTGTGATCTACTGAAAAGATACGACCCAAAGTCTGCCAAAGGTCTGAGAGACACTTCCAAGATTTTTCGAATTTTATTTAACATACATGTTTGGAGAGTAACATGATCACAAATGAAACAAATATTAGTAACTGTTTTCCACTACAGATTAAATCAGAATACATTTACATTCAAAAAGTATTTTGATTACTCAAGAGATTAGAAGAAGAGATTACTACTGATATATGTGCAATTATGTACTGCAGAAATCCTATGAAATCTTATTAAGTATAAAAAACTACATTAATTTACTTTTTTTTTGTTTTAGAAGCAATGGTGCATAAAATAATTAGGCTTTTTTTCGAGAATGTTTCATATTCATCATATTTTTGTGGCGTTATTAGGGCAACCACCAAAATTAACATTTTAATTATTTATAATTTTTTAACACAATTAATGCATTTACCTAATTTGTAAATGCCAATTTAACAATTTCATCCTGTTCTGTCTGATTAGAAGAGTCTAGCTATAATCTGTTGCTGGAATGTGTCTTGTTTATAAGGAAATGATGGAGAAAGACCTTCTTAATAGCAAATGTTTCTCTAAATGAAATCCATCTGCAAGTTTTATCTAAAGTAAAGTCAGTTTTAGGCTATATATGGTTAAATTTATCATCAAAGCTCAGCAAGTATGAAATATCACCCTTGATCAGTCAAAAATATTTGATTCACATTATTACTATTAATTTCCTTAAAAGAGGAACTGAACAAATTAAATCTATATGCACTTTATTTAAAACAAATATGTAGTTGCTAGAGGGAACCAGTTGGTTATTTGTTGTTTGCTTACATGCCCAAGTGAAAAGACACCATCCCAAAGTCTCTGGCTCAGGTCCCTCTTTCAATGTAACTCTATGGAATTTTTTGGACTTATTTAATCATCTGCCAGATGAAAATCCCAGGTCTGATTGCTTAGAAAAAAAACAACACACCTCTTCTCAACAAGCCACACGATTTGAGGCATTTGTTATTAGCTGTATCCCAAATGACACACTATACACTGTGCACTTACACTATGAAGTATGCACTCGGACATCTAGTGTATGAATTTTCAAAGTGTTATGTCGTCTCAAATTGTATTACGAAATGGAAGCATTCACTGTTTTTCAGCTGATGGAAGTGACGTTTCAAACATACATGATGTGCTTTTGATAGCGTTAGCATGTTAGCTAACCTCAGTCCAACACTTGTCTATTAAAATAATGTACATATTCATGCAGTGTGGGGTGATGGTAAAGCATTCAACTCACATTTGAAAGGTGCTGTCTTTACAGAAGTTTCGCACGTTTCAAATTTAACACGCCGTGTTCTTCTTGGAAGTCACAAAAATCTCAAATCTATCCGGGAGTTCACATTCCCGGCTGTTTGAATCAAGGGGCCAATCTGCTCTTGCGTCATTTTCCCTGGAGAGTGGAGACTCCATCCTCAGGTGGAGCTGAGAAGTTGGGAAAGATTTGGGGAAGCAGAAGTGGATCTGTTCGCTTCCCAGGAGACTATACACTACCAATTGTGGTACTCGCTGAGCCAGGCTCCACTGGGAATGGATGCTTTAGTCCACAAATGGCCAGCATAGAAACGCAAATATGCATTTCCCCAGTCGGCCTGATGCACCAAGTGATGTGCAAGATCACGATGGATTAGTAAACAGTGCTATTAGTTTCGCCAAAATGGCAAAACCAGCCCTGATTTCTGTAGAGGATTAAACTACTGAAAGCTCCATCATGGCAAATCCCACGAAAGGGATATTTACTCTCGTATGCGCAGGGCACAATCTGGCATTCACAGCTACAGCTGTGGAAGCTATACGTTTTTCCGTTGAATGGAACACAAGTGAAAGATAGATTGTCACACAGTGCTTGACACTATCGCAGAAGACAGAGCCCCCTCTACCAGGCACCTGTATACACTAAATTGGTGAGTCTTCTCAGACTGGTGTGCATCACAGAACAAAAACCCAACAGACTGCTAGGTGAACGTGATGATTCACTTTCTTCAAGAGCGATTGATGCAGGTCTTTCCCCATCAACGCTGAAGGTGTATGTGGTGGCCATTGCGGTGATGATCTTGGTACGAAATTCCTACGGGAGTGAGGCATATAAGATTTACTCGGCCAGTTACAGTCCCAGTGTGTCCCCGTTGGTGCTGAAAAGCACTACACAGCTTTCCATTTGAAATGGCAGAATTATATGTTCTCTCGTTTAAAACTGCTTCATTACTGGCTCTCACTCCAGTAAAGCAGGTGGGTCATAGATGTAATTAATACAGCGTATGAATCACAGGGCTAGGAATGCTGTCTTCACAGTTGCTCTTGGTGAAGGTAATTTGAGCTCTAATCACAATGAGTAGCACTGAAGCAATTGCTTTGAAACATGAAGGTTGTTGGTTACAACTTTTATGTTTTAAGTTTCATTCTGAATCAAATAGAAGAGCATTATCCGTTGGGTAAAAACACTTCTCACTGGTTATGCAGTATAATTACTGCACTTATGGCATAAAAAGTGTTTGATATATTCTCCAGAGCGGTTAGATACAAATGGGAAGGATTGCTAAAGAGTGACTGTAAATCATAGCAGTAATCTTATATATGCAGGACAGTGGGTCCCCAAGCATGTTTTACCTAGCTCACGGAAAGTTAGGCACTGAGGGCATTTATTTGTATCTAGCGAATTTTTCCTAGATTTCATATGGGAAGATTCAAATCTTCCTTAGGTTGGTTTAAGGTGCCCCAGAAGGCAGCCCCTTTCATAACCAGGATTGAAAGACTGTGATTCAGTCCTCCCTCCAACAGCTCTTCACCTCACCCAACATGAGTTCTATGGAAAATATTGGCTAAACCTCATCTATGGCAGTGTCACTAGGTGTCACTCACCGTCTCAGACTCTTCCCCACCCAGGTGGGGAAACAGGCTGTCTGTGACCTTGCTACCACATGATGGGGAGCTACAGCAGCTATATCAGTATTATGCCGTTATTTTATATGGACCCTTAGTTGTCATTCAATGTAAGTAAAGTCGAGTAACCGACTTGAAAGGGAATGTCTAGGTTACGGAAATGTAACCCCAGTTCTTTGAAAGTAAGGAAAAAGATGTAACCTATTCCAGCCACGATACGGATTACCGCTGAAAATGTACTTGAGATCCTCTCACTGGTTCTGTCTCGTTCCCTGATTTCAGGGAACCGGGGATAAGTTTCAGTAACCTAGACATTATTGCCGAGATGATAACTATTATAACTTTCAACATATATTGTTGCAAACGGAATACGGTTGATTTTCACGAAACCTGTCAAGAAAATGTCCTGGTCATATTTAAGCCCAGTACAAAAAATGATATAAGATTAATATTCAGCTTTATTGTCATTGTGCAGAGTACAGGTACAGTGCCAATGAAATGCAGTTTTTCGCATATCCCAACTAAGCTGGGGTCAGTGCGCAGGGTCAGCCATGAACCAGCGCCCCTGGAGCAGATAGGGTCAAGGGCCTTGCTCAAGGGCCCAACAGTGGTATCTTGACGGTGCTGGGGCTTGAACCCCCGACCTTTCGGTCAGTAACCCAGAGCCTTAACTTACCATCAAGATTTTTTGGATTGTGACATTATTTAGCATATTTTATCCCCCAATTCTCATTACAGAAATGCATCCGTACGTTTAACTTTTACTATTCGCATTGTTTTCAATTATGATTTTCATTACCGTAAAAGTCTAAAGACACATTATAAAGTATTACAGTAAAAATTACACTGTTGTACAATAATGTTTATAATTAAAATCAGTGAAAAGGAAAGGTAATACATAGGAAGTCCTACTATGATGTAAAAATACTTTACTGTAAAATAATATATTTCTTTACGTTGCTGTAATGAGAATATTATAATGAACACATTTTTTTTGCATTACATCAGTAATGAGAATTGGGGGTAAAATGTGCTTAACAACTTAATGGCCCTAAAATAGGCTTCATTTTCTCTATGTATTTTCTTCACATGTTTCGTGAGAGTCACCCATATATTGTTTCACATATTATAAAAAAAAAAACAATGTATGCTGCATAAACTACACATGTAGACTGATACTCTAAGGCACTACATTCACATTAATCTAGACTAGTCTAAAAAGTAAATGGTCTGCACTTATATAGCACCTTTTTAACCTTCTCGGTATTCAAAGCGATTTACACTGTCTCATTCACCCAATCACACACCAATGATGGCAGAGCTGTCATGCAAGGTGCTAGCCTGCCATCAGGAGCAATTTGGGGTTCAGTGTCTTGCCTAAGGACACTTCGGCACATGGAGTCATATGGACCGGGATTCGAACCACCAACTCTGCGATTAGTGGCCGACCCGCTCTACCAACTGAGCCACAGCCACCCCACAAGTGCAAAAGGTTTGTCCTGATTGTTTTGGGTTGAATGGATGAAATGACTGCGTCACATGACAACAAATACATCATCATTTTCAGATATCTCAGTTTTCCCTGTCCACACTACAACGCAAAGACAGAGTTTTCACATTTATCCACTTGGGAGAGCATTTTCAAATAAGCTCCCTCAATGTGGACGGAAAGCCAAAACGTTGAGAAAAAGTTACGCTTTTCAAACAAAAACGTATTAGTGTGGACGTGGCCTTAGACTAGGTAATTGGTACTTGAGTCAGTCTTTAAGAATTGGTATCAGTGCACCCATAAAATGTAATCCTACCCCATCCCGTAGTCATCTAGTAACTTTGTAGTGTCGAAAGTTTGTGGACATAGCACAAATGTCAAAGGATTTCCATAAAGTTACAAAAAACTACAAGTTTGCATTCACAGCCAATAGAATGACGCATGCCTAGACATGCAGACAGATGTGTGTGCGTGTGTGCATGCATGTGTGTGGCAGTGCAGGTGGACTGGGTTAAAGCAGGTAGAGGTTTATTGTGATAGGCTGTGCATAAGCTTGTAAGTTTGTAATCAATGAGGGGGATTAATTTGTATTAAAGCAGTGAAGACAGTTGAGTCAACGGCAACACTTTTATCTTCAGCCACTTGGATTACTGAAGTGAGAGATCTCCAGAGAGAGAGAGAGGGAGAGAGAAAGAGATGAAGGGCAGAGAGAAGAAAAAATGAGGTAGCAAAAAAAGCGAGAGGCAATCTACTCGCGTGTCATCATCTCAAAGGTTATTTTGTCAAGGTCAAAGTTGGCAATTCTCCTGCAGGCTTTTCTGTCATTACATGGACATAAGCCAATCAGCAAGCAGAACTCATTTCCTATGTTCATTTAGCCGAGGGGACAGCTTACGTAGCGTTCTATCGCACACAGACACTCAAACACATCTGCACTGAAAAAAAGAAGAAAAAGATTATGTAACAATCATTTTTCAAGTAAAAGTATTTAAACATCCTTAAAGTGATAGTTCACATTCTGTCATCATTCACTCACCCTCTTGAGGTCCAAACCTGTATGACTTTGTCTTCCATGGAACACAAAAAATAAACGTTTCAGTCTCAGTCACTATTCACTATATGGAAGAAAAAAAAACCCCAAAAAGAGTAGCCTCAGTATTCTTTCAAATTTTCCCTCTTGCGTTCCACTGAAGAAAGAAAGTAATCTGGGTTTGGAACAATAAGAAGGTAAGTAAATGATGACAAAATGTTTTATTGATGTGTAAATTAAACCCTTTAAAATTATAGCAATTTACTTAAAAAGCGAAATTTATTTTCTATTCCATTCTATACAATTTTTAGTACAGTTTTCCTTTTACCATGATGTTCCAGTGTATTTTGGCATTTTAAAGTTATGTCTGTTTAATGTTTAAATATGTAAGTATTGTTTATGTTTCCTGTTATTTTTTTTTAATGCCAGTCTGAAAGTTAAACTTCCATTTTACTTCTTGAGAAATTGATGTTGTTTCAAAGATGTTTAGATATTTTTACTGGAAAGCAAGAGATAAATATGGATTAAGGAATTTAGTAAACATGCAAGTGACTGAATTATTACAAGCATACACACAGCTCCTCCCCCAACATTCAAATCTGCCAATCAATATGACAAAGTCAAGTCTTCACCCAGTGAGATACCGTCGAAAAACGACAAGCTGACAAGCGGCAGACAGGAGCATGGAATGCTCTTTGACAGTGATGTTGTGAGTGATTGGTTAGGAGAGACTTTGGGGGGATTTTGGGGTTGGTGGAGCCTTTCCCACACTGTAAGAGCTGAATTCTGTAGGAAACACTGGTTCCCTTGCAATAAGTTTTGTGTTCCCCCACAATATTTTACATTCCCTCAGAATAAATGTTGTGTTCCCTCACAATAGTTTGTGTTTCCTCGCAAAAAGCTTTGCGTTCCCTGAAAATAGTTTGTGTTTTCTTGTAAAAAATGTTGCGTTCCTTTGGAATAATTTTTCTTTTATTCATTATTTTGGGTTCCTCCTCAATAGCTTTATCCATCCCATATGAAAATGTAACATGATTTTACTACAGTTACCATATTTTAACCATTATATTGGAAATAGAGCATAGTTATAAAACAGGAAAACCAAAACTCTGGTAGTAAAAATCATAATCATTCAGACATAAAAACATGATTAGCACTTCATCAGCTTTTTTGACTTCATTAAACTTTCTCATCTGTTGTAGTATGTTACAGAGCACCTTAAAGGACCGGGAGGAATTTGGATTCTGAAATAGTTTTGCATTCCCAAAATTATTTTGGGTTCCCTTGCAATAGCTTTATCCATCCATTATGAATATTATTCATGGTTTTACTACTATTACTATTTACTATTACTACTATGTGTACTATAGTAACACCATGGTTCATTTTTGTTACAAGTACCATGTTTTTTCATGGTATTGACCAAAAATGCTTGCCATTACAAAAATTACCATGGCATTACTATAGTAAAACTGCAGTAACCCTGACTGTAGTAATCAATTGTTGGGTAAGAACCATGCTTTAATTTTTATTTTATTTGTTATATGTTATGTGTACCACAAATGAACCATGGTGTTACACCAGTAAAACTAACCATGTTTTTCTTGGCTGAATTATCTTTATTATCATAGTTTGGGTTTTCCTGTATTATTACTAGTTTTACCACAAATATCACGTTTATACTGTGGTTGCTGTAGTAAAACCATGGACAGTTTTGTGGTTAGTATGTTTTTACTACAAATACCATAGTGCAACTATTGTTACTGTAGTAAAACCATGAAAAATGTTCATAACGGATGGATAAAGCTATTGCAAGGGAACTCAAAATAATTGCGAGGGATTGCGAGAATCCAAATTAATCCCGGTCCTTCAAGACGCTCTGTAACATAGTACAACAGATGAGAAAGTTTAATGAAGTTTAATTTAGTAAAATATGTTCCTGGTTTTGCTATGAACAATTCATTGGTGTACATTATTCTAAATTAAAAACGTTTGTCTTTGGAATCTTTCATCAAAATGTAATAACTTGCTCCGCCTTTGAAATTACTTTGTTTTTCAGAGGACATCATCCAGCTCTCTTATTTTTTAACACAAATTTTTCACTGTCCAATTAATTCCCGAGGAATAAAATCAAGTCCCATCCATTTTTTTTTTCAATCTTACTCTGAAATGCGTCACATTATATAAGCAAAATGGGATTTGAACACAGATTCCAGTTGACTTTCCTGCAGAAACTAAACTTCAAGCGCACATGAGAAACAAATTATTCCATTGCACAACTACGAATAACCTTATAAAACACTCTAGTAGTTCATCAAGAATTAAATTTGGCCCAGACATGCACCAATTGTGAAGACATATGTAAGCACAAACACAAGCATGTTGCTCTTTTAAAGTAAACCGGACAAGTCTATAGCAATTTGTTCCACTAAACTAACTTCCAGACTTCTCACTCTACGACCTCTCTAAAACGCTGTCTGCTCTCAGCGCTATCAGAAATTTGACAGCCACGCCAACAGAACCAGAAAGAGCACTGGAGGAGGAAAGGGATGAAAATCTTGTAGTTAAGAGGAGAAGGGAGGCGTTTATGATAAGTCGGCAGAAGTCCCTGGAGCCTGTAGGCCATGCACAGGAAGCGTTCTCCCTCAACGGACCCCGTGGAAGCAAGCGAATGGCCAGTTGGAGAGATAACGAGAGGTGAAGCGTAGATTAGCCGTCCTGCCGGATAGAGACCTAGGCTAATTCTTGCGACGACCTCAAGTCATTTTATATGCGAAGCAGGGCAGAGATATGCTGGCGACAGAACGAGTCGAAAAGGTTAGCACTTAAACTAATTAAGTTCATTCTGTGGAAGCAGTGGACTGCTAATCAAGGCAACTTTCAAAAGATCCATTTAAAAAAGAGAGTACAAAACTTAATATTTAGTCAGCCTCATTTCTTTAACACTAATTTATCAGCTCTAGTGCCAACCAATACAACATATCTTACTTGGATTAACTCGCTGTTGGCGGTTTTGGATTCATTATCAGGATGTGTCTTTAATGATGGGCATTTTGTCCCTGTGGACTTTTCAAAATTAGACTTCCTTAAAACACACTTTTCAAACTCACTAGCTTATTTAATTTGTGTACTATGTCCAATGGAGGCTATTTATGCAGGAGATATTTGCCATTTTTGTCGTTTTCTAGTCATGAACAAATGTGATTCCTGTAAAAAAAATATGTATTCTGTTTGATAAAATTCTGCAGTGAATATTTATCAATAAATATATATAAATATATATATATATATATATATAGTTTTTTTTTTTTTTTTGGAAAATAAAATAGCAGACTCCTTTGTCTTGTTGAGGCAAATTTTAAAACTATCATTGTAAATATCCTAAATAGATAAATAATAGATAATAATTCCTAATATTTTTACATAATTTGCCAAATTTACACATTAATTGGAAATGCCACACAACAACAACAACAAAAAAATGTCACAAATTATATTTACCTGGATTTTCCATTATTTCTACATGTACATACACATACACTGGTGTTTCTTCAAACTCTGGGAATTTTATGTCCCAGTGCTTGATATTTATTAAAATTAACAGATTTAAACTTTTTTTCTTTTAGTTAAATGAAGGTAACATTAAAACTGAATTGGAAACATTTTTACCAGGCTTTTAGCATTTATTTTTAGTACCTTTTGAAATGTTTTTTTATGTATTGATTTTACTGTTTCAGCCTTGTCCCAGACCTAAGGTAATTTTCATTAACTAAAACAAAAATACAAATGGGAGTATTCAAAAAAAACTCAAACTAAAAATGTGCACTACAATACAAACGAAACGTGAATAGAATCATAGAGCAAATGAGTAGTTTTTGTATTTTCAATCAATTACATTAGATATAAATGATCTCTCAAGGCTGATTTCTCTGTGTATTCCATCAAAAAGAATTGGCGAGCAGCCATCTGACTGATTTTGACATTTCGCCTGCATGCGTGATGTTTACAAACACTTAAATCTGGGGAGGGGCTCTGGACATCACCTTAACAAATCAGCACGTGGTGAAAGTAGTAATTTATAAATCTACAAATGTTTATTGTAGTTCATGTTAGTTCATAATGCACTAATGTTAACATAACTTTTAAAGTTAAGTGCTAGTATATGTTGGAATTAACATTAAACAAGATTAATAAGCATTGTTCATTGCAAGTTTATGTTAACTAATGTTAACAATCACAACCTTATTGTAAATGTTACAGATATTTTGTGGTGTTTTAACAGAACAAAATACATACTATTTATGGGCCATTTTACACTAACTTAAAGGAAACTGAAATGAAAAACTAGTGAAATTTTCAACATTATAATAACCCTGCTCAGACTCAGACTTTCAATATTCAACTACTGTATGAAAATCCATTAAAAAATGCAAATGAATACATTTTTAAATGTAAATCATCTGAACAAAGAATGAAATAATTATAAAACATTTAAATATTTATTATGAGATTTAAAAAAAAATCTATATTATGTAGCGTACGTGTTATGTATAATACATTATATATAAATATATATTATGTGGCATAATTTCCACGACACCAAACAGTTCTGCTCCTTAAAAAGTGTTTAAAAGTTAGTGTACTTGTTAACCAAGTGGACAAAAGTGTCAGTCAGAAAAGCATCTTTGAGATAAAATATGTCAAAAGGAAATAACAAGGTAAATATCACTTGTGAGCAGAATATTTTTATTGCATGAAATATGAAAACATTATTTAATTGTATGCATTTAGGATACATCCAATGTTAGCTTTGAAATTCGCCTTAGCAAAACAAAGAAATAGGCCATTTTATTTCAGAAATGTGAGATGTGCTGGAAATGACACTGTGGTGAGAATTCAGAGGACTGAAAGAGCCCAAAGTTAAAGAAACACCCACACATGTTTTATATTTCATCTCAAGTGTGCTCTTTACAGGCACTGTTGTCACCTTAGTAAACAAGTCGACAAAATTGTTGGTCAAGGTGGAAATGACATGATATCTGATTTTCATATTGTAAGATCAAACGTCATGGTCTGGGATGAGGATAAAAACTACATCTATAAATTAAAGGCATTTGAACTGTAGCAAAAATGATTGTTGGTACTGTATGAAGGCACTGTAAAACGTTTCTGTTGCTTTATTCTTTCATATAATAAAAAGAATAGTGGAAATCTGCTTTCTTTAATGAAAACCAACCCCCGGGACCTAAAAGTGCCAATAGTTGTAGAAACACCCATCAATGTTCATTTTTGTTGGTTTTATTTTGTTGACACCAAAGCATGCTTTATTCTTCTTGTTGTAGCTGCTCGGCATAACCTCTGCTTGAGCCGTGACATCTGTTTCACAAGCTCCGTTCATACAAACACTTTCATTTAGCTGCTCAAATGGAAATAAAAGACTGTGTCCGACCCCGTGGAGCTGCTGTTTGCTCATCAAACAACTTTATACATGGACATGAAAGCCGTCTGGATGTGTGCATGTGTGTAACGGTCAGACTCTTTACGACCAACGGCTGTCTGGGAACTACAGCAGCCTGACCATCTCCTCCCACTAGTCTCCACAGTTGGGAAAAAGAGAGAAAAGGAGACAAAAGGTGATATTCCTGGCATTTTCAGTCTGGTTTTATCTAGTTTTAAAGGAATGTTCTGGGTTTAATACAAGCTCAATCAATAACATTTGTGGCATAATGCTGATTACCACAAAAAAATTATTTTGACTTTTTTGTTACAAAAATTGTGGTTACAGTAATGGAAGTGAACGGGGCCAGTCCATTAACATTCAAATACACACGGTTTCAAAGAGGTAAACATTAAACTGTATGTGTTAACATGAATCTAGTGTGATATATTCACTTAATAACCTTCTCTAGTGTAAAGCTATATTAAATATTATAACTTTGTTGTCATAACGGCGCAACAGCGGTGAAATAATAATCTGGTAAACGCCATAACGCCAATAAATATTTGATTTAATCACAGTAAAATCATGCTAACATGTATTATGTTGTGGCTATACTTTAGAAACAGTTTGCATTTTAACATTTATGGATTGGCCCATTGACTTTCATTGTAAGTGCCTCACAGTAACCTCTAATTTGACTTTTTTTAAGAAAAGGAGGGGCAAGAAAAAAAAAGAAATTTTGTACTATATATCATTATGCCACAAAAAGGGTTGGGAGGGTTACTTTTAAAAAGTATTGCACTACAGATTACAGAATACTTGCTGTAAAATGTACTTTGTAACCTACTCAATTAGATTGCTCAAATTCAGTAACATAATCTAAATACTTTGGATTACTTCTTCAGTACTGGTGGATTTTTACACTTATTTTGACTATAAAAACTCTGTCAGTGCAGTAAGACAAAATACACATGTTAAAAATACATGATCTGAAATAACGTAATATCTTATGCATTGTTGTTTATAAAACAAGATCTTTCAAATCTATCTTGTTTTAAGAATTTTTTAAAATATTTTAACAGGAAAATAAAACAAAAATGATTATAAAGAATATGATTGAATAGGCCTTTTTTGATCAAATATATATACACTTCCCACCTTTTCAAACAGCAGTCGCCGTGCCTGACACAATCTTTAATTGCATTGACTGTTTGGATAGTTTGTATGGAGTTATATATTTGCCAAAATTCTGAGTGCACAAAATTGTATTTGAGCGTGCAAGTTGATATTTTGAGCGCAAAAAAAATATTTTGCGCACATAAGACACTTTGAGCGAAAGAATTATTAAATGGAACAAATGACAATAAAATGAAACGTAATCTCTACAGTAATCAAAATACATTTGGAATGATTTCAATTTGTAACTTTAATGGAATACGGTTACTAATATTTTGTATTTTAAATAATGAATCCGTTTACATGTATTCAGTTACTCCCCAACCATGGAAACAAAGCTGTCAATTAAGCTTAACTTGTACTAGACGATGTAATGAGTATATCTCATATTTTTAACGTGGCAGACCTTTTTTTCTTTTAGCAATTTTTTTTGTTTTTTTCAGAATTAAATTTTGTAGGTGTATTATAATAGAACATATTTGTGCCATTCATATTTTGTCATTAAATTGAAAGTATATTGGCTAAGATTCGTGCAAGCAGAAATCACTTAAATCACTAATTTTAACAAATAAAATGTATCCATTATTGCAGAAATTTCATCAAATATGCATGTCTTGATAAATATTTTTTACATTTCACCTAACCATAACTACATCATCACTTGACATTTGTAATTTTTTTTAAACTTTATATTACCAACAACTAAAAAAAAAAAAAAAAAAAAAAAAAAAATATCTTTTTTTTTTTTTTTAAAGATTATTTATCTAAACAAGACATTTCAGATACATTCTCTAAAAAAAAAAAGTCTTAACATCATCTGGTATAAAGTAATCTGCACATAATGTATACTGAAGGCCACATCTCCAACGAAAGGTGTATTTTTGAAAAGTCGACAACATTACGACAAACTGAAGAGACTGTCCTTTTATCCCAGCCTTATTTCAGCTCAGATCATAAGTCTATATGTCCTACTTGCATTCACACAAATGTATAGATATGCAAATCTCCCTCTCACACTTGCGTCCGCCTGTTTGTCTCTCCGTGAAAGTCTCTCTTTCACGTTCTCGTGCTCAACACTTTACATTCTTTACTTGCTATTCAGCAGAGAAACAGCTCATATTAGATTGTAAAGGGGAACATTTTCAAAAGAACCTTTTCACACAAAACGATCTTGCTCAATTTAACCTGCAGGCGGGAAAACAACAAGTTGAATAGAGTTGTGAATTTACTCTAAACACAGGCACAAACAACGAAGGGCAAAAACAATGTTTATGTACTTCAAATATGGTTAGTGTTTAAGGAGATAGTCCAGTAGTGTAGTCTAGTGCATACGCAAGCACACGCCATATGCCCATCAATCTTTCTTTGGATTTTGCGTATGGCCATCTAAAATAAGTGATGATACATATGGCTGCCAGAACAACAAGTAGGCTTTTGACCCGGAGCTTTTTCAATCTACTAACGTAATGCCGCAGCACCACTGAGTGAATAGTTTTTTTTTTTTTTGTAAAGTGTACAGAGATTCTCTCTAAATACGCATGAATCGCCACTGATGGCACGGGCAAGACAGACAATCTGACTAAACTGATCCACCAATCAGAATATTCCTTTTAGACACGATTGGATATTTGCAGACCAATCATATTTTCCATTTCGAACACAGGAGCCATTTTAGGCCTCTCAAAAGCATCTCGCCACAATTAAAGCATCAAATCGAGTGTCGCTTCCTAATACGCACATACAAATGGAGTTATGTGTGTGCCACAATTCTGCACACACAAAATAATATTTTGAGTGTGTAAGATTTTATTTTGAGCACGCAAATATGTTCTGTGTGTGCATGATATTTTGAGTGCACAAAAAGGTATTTTGCACATGCGTGAACCGTGTTTTGTAAAGCAATGTATATTCTTGCAAAGATGAATTCACTTTGAGCAAACAAAAATCAATTTTGCACTTGAATAAAGTTTATTTGCACAGAATTCTGAAATTTACAAAACTCCACTGTTTTTTGCGTGTGCAAGATCTTACTCGCTCTCTCCTACTCACTCTGCATGCGCTCATAGCTTTGAGAGCTTGTTTGCTCAAAAAGTTGAGCATTATAATGTCCCTGAATTTCAACCAATTATAGATGAGGTGTTAAATTTGACTGGCTGGCTAGACCACAAATCATACTGCTAAAACTAGAAGAAGAGGACACAGTCTGGCTAGCTCTCTTACTATGGTTCTTTTGGCTAGGATTTGGTTACCTAAGTTAACAAGTTACACTTACATAGCTTCTAGGCTTGGCCATGCAAGCTACCACTTTCATCTGAAATTATATTAATATAATCTCTCCCATGTGTAAACTCTTTAAGACTAACATAATAGTGTTGTTTTGGGGAACATATTTAGAATCAATTCCAAAGAATATTCTGAGAGAGCATTACAATTAATGTTGGCAGATTACAGTCTACCATGAATCTGCAACAAATGAATCTTCTTTTTATTATTATATGAAATATTATTTTCTTTAATAAACATGTTATTTTGTCCACCTTCTTTAGTTTGACCTCTCCTATTAGTTTGACAGCCTTGTATATTATAAATAATATGAATATTATAAATATTGCCAAAATTAACATTCTACTCTGATTAATAAATTAGAAAAGCTGTTTATATTTGCATTTCAAAGCTGTGGGATATCTTGAAATGTTCAGTATGCTGTTTTATGAAGTTTATGAATTCTACCACAACCCTTCTGGCAAAAATTGATTAAAGAGAAAAAATGTAAGGAAAAGAGGCTAATTATGTCTCCTGTCATAGTTTGGGGTAAATTAAATGTACAGTATATTGCACCTCCATTGTTTGAGACTTCAAAAAGTAAAAAAAAAACAATAGAAAAAAAATCCTCAGCATTGCATGATCCCAGACTACTATATTTGGAAAAACTTACATTACTGTAAGCTAAGCCTTACAGTATTCCTGGTATGTCTATAATACATGGGGTAAATATTTTTTGCAATGATAACAGCATACAGTATATAAAGTGTGTACTGAACTTGAAGCATTGTGCCTTTTGGCTTTTCTGTTACATTTACATTGAGATATTCATGGTTGCTATAGCTACCTCAACTGTCCAATCGCAGAGTGCTTGTAAGCAGCTTCTAATAGCCAATCCTGACGTAGGAGGCGGGACTTGTCTTTTGAATTTTGGCACATATATAACTCCATACATACATAGCCCCAACAGTCAATGCAATTAAGGATTGTGTCAAGCAACTTCAAGATTGTGACTGCTGTTTGAAAAGGTGGGAAATGTATGTGTTCGATAAGAAAAGGCCTATTCAAACTGGTTGTGCAATATGAAGAAAAGTAAATAGTTTATTAGTAAAAACAGACACAAATAGATTCAGCAGTTTAGGATAGTAGTTAGTATTTACATTTTTTCTTTGTCGGTCGGTCAGACAGTTTTAATGATTCTGTGCTGTTAGATTCTATTTTTGCAGTCCATTATGTTGTGCTCTATTTTGGTGTGATGTTCAGGGCTTTAATCTAGCTTTAATAATGGACACTGTCTAGTCTGCTTTTTACTGGTGATCTTAACTTGCTATATAAGCTCCCTCAAGATGTAAATTGCCCTTTATTTACACTGTGTCCTAATCAGGTGAGATTCAGTACAACAAGTTTCATCATGGTTACTGTTGTAACCTCCGTCCCCCAAGGGAAGGAACGAGATGTTGTGTTGAATGAAGTGACACAAGGGGTCTTCCTGGGACGCCAAACGTACCTCTGAACCTGAGAAAAGGCCAATGTCAAGTTGGCAGACAGAATTTGCATACCCCGCACCCGACATACGGGTATAAAGGGAAGCGAGGCAGCGAGTGCCAGTCAGGATTTTGCATTGAGGAGCGGAAAATAAGGTACAGCCGTTTACAGTGGTAGGTCTAGTGCTGTTGCAGGAGGGACACAACGTCTCGTTCCTTCCCTCGGGGAATGGAGGTTACAACAGTAACCATGACGTTCCCCTTCTGTCACTCACTCGATGTTGTGTCGAATGAAGTGACACAAGGGGTCCCATATAAAAACGCCACGCACTGACTGTGTTACGTGAACTTCTGAGACAGGTGCAAGCAGGCTACTGCATGCTAGAGGCAACCGTGTAGGCTGCACGTAGCCCTCCCCAACTCCCCCAAAGAGGTGTCACATACAGACCATAGGTTCCCCGCAGCCCTTCAGCATCATCTAGACAGTAGCTAACAGAAGAGGGTGTAGCAGCAGAAACTATAGCTACAGGAAGAGACTTGTCAGCACGTATCAGATATCGCTTTAGCATGTTTATGTGACACACTAGGTTTTTTTGTCGGCGATCAGGAGTACAGATCACATAATCGGTGTCACTAAGTTTTTTCTTGACTTTATAAGGTCCAGAAAACTTGAAACACTGAGCCAGGAACAGGCAAAAGAACAGCAACAAGTTCACTGGGTTTAAATTTTCATTCAACACTCTTTCGATCAAAACTAATTTTCATCTTGGATTGGGAATTAGTCAAATATATTTTAGCAATCTCCCAGGTCTTATGAAGTCGTTCTCGAAAGGAGCTAACTTAGTCTAAAATTGACAAGGGTGAGGAATTTTTAGCCAGCATATGTTCACTCAACATTTTCAAGGGTCCTCGGACTGTGTGACCAAAACACAAGTTCAGGAGGACTAAATCCCACAGCATCCTGCACAGACTCTCGGGCAGCGAACATGAGTAAAGGGAGACCCACATCCCAATCTCCTCCAGTCTCAACACAATAAGCATGAAGCATGGACTTTAAGGTTTGGTTTGCTGCGACTATGGATGGTAAGCACTCGACAACCGATGCGACACCCCAAATGCCTCCAAAGCCTGTTTGAACCCTGATCCGTTTGGATTTCTCTTGGCAACCCAAACATAGTACAAAACTTTACCAGTTCTTTAGTTACAGCTGGAGCTTTAATTGTTCATAACAGAACTGCTTCAGGGAACCTAGTTGTGGTGCACATGATCGTTAATATGTATTGATACCCCGATTTAGACTTAGGCAACGGTCCCACACAGTCTAGAATTAACCTTTCAAATGGTTCATTCATTACCGGTATAGGTTGTAAAGGGGCAACTGGAACCTTTTGATTTGGTTTAGCTGCTAGTTTACATACCGTACAAGTTCTACAGAACTCTGAAACAGATGATTTGAAACCGGGCAAGAAGAAATATCTGGAGACACGTTAAGATGTTTTCCTGACCCCGAAATGACCATACAAGGACTTGTGAACGGTAACAAGAGGGTAAGACAATTTGTTGTATGTCTCGTCCCTCTGAGTCAGAGAGCTGAGGTTTTCATCTACGCAGGAGTATGCCATCATCCCAGAAATAAGCTACTCTAGCCTCAGGCACATGTGTAATGTCTATCACCGCATTGATGCACCCGACTAAGGAAGGGTCTGCCTTTTGTGCGGCAGCCAGCTGCGCTCTTCCGACATTAAGAAACAACTCTGGTTCTACTGGTGACTTACCAGAGCCAGTAAGCACTTCAGGTTCTATCGTTAACTTACACTCAAGAGGTCCAGACGGGATGCTTAAAAATGTGTCAGAGCGGTCAACAATGTCTCCAAACTTCAAAGACTGTGCACGTGTGACAGCACATGCAGGGAATGCTAAAGGAAACTGATGCAAAAGGTTGTACGGTTCATCTGCATCAAGATCACTTGTTACTATTGGTCGGAGGAAAACCTTGCCACCTGCAAGATCATTTCCTAATATAAGGCCAACACCATTAATAGGTAACGTGAACGCACTCCAAGCTTAACTGGACCAGTCACAAGGTCAGAATTTAGATAAACGTTATGTAGTGGTACACGATCACATCCCATTTAAATTCCATGTATCAAAACACTGGTGCCAGTGTATGATTTTGTAGAAAAGGGCAGCAGTTCCTCTAAAATGAAGGACTGAGCTGAACCAGTGTCTCTAAGAATTACGACAGGTCTGTGATCAGTGTCAGAAAAGGAAATTGTTCCAGACAGGAGAAAAGGCTCCATTGATGCATCCTCTACCCCACATAAACTAGGCACAGTCTGGACAAACGCAACTTTCTTAGTCTTCGCATAGCACCTTTCCGTTTCCAAGCCTGACACTCAGCAATCAGATGATCCGGTTTGAGGCAGTAAAAATAGACACATCAGTCTCTTCCACATGAGGCAGACTTACTGTCTGAATGAACATTGTCTTTTGACACATGTGAAAACACACAAGTCGTATCTCGTGTCACAGTGTTTTTATTTGAAAACGACGCATTCCAAGGCCGGGCAGATGGAAATACATTTCGGTGTGTCAAGACAAACTCATCTGCCAACACCGCAGCATCCAGCAGTGAATTTACTTTTTTTTCATTAAGATGAACAAGGACACCTTCGGACAGACAACTTTTGAAGTCCTCCAGCAAGAGCAATTCCTGTAACTGCTCAAAGGTAGCGGTCTTGCTAACACCATTTTTCAAATAGTGCTCTTTTCTCTTAAACTCTACATACGTCTGTTTCACTGATTTTGCCTGTGGCGGTATGCCTCGGGAACCAGTTCATACGCTCTGAGAACAGCAGGTTTGACTGCATCATAATCGAGACTCTGCTCAATTGGTAACAACGCGCAAATCTCTTGAGCCTTACCTGTGAAACTGCACTGCAGCAGCAACGCCCACATATCCCTCGGCCATCTAAGCTTACCCGCCACACGCTCGAAAGCAACGAAGTAAGCATCAACCTCTGACTCTCGAAAGGGAGGCACAAGCTTGATATACTTACTAACATCAAATTCATGATTTTCTCTTTCTACATTCGAAGTAACCGGTCTAGGTGTGGAGGGAGAAACAGCGACAGAGGAGAGCCTAGAGCGCGGAGCAGGAACGGGTTTCCTGCTCATCTCCTCAGTTCGCAACTTTATACTGCTGAGTTTAATGTCTCGATCTGCTTCCACCTCCACAACTCTTAATTTTAAGCATAGATTTTCGTTCTCCTGCTGTTTAATCGAGAGGTCTATCCTTTTAAACGAATGGCTAACGCAGGATCGAACCTTGATTTTTCAATATCGTTTAAACCAGGAAAAACTTCCTCAGTCACAGCCTCTGCTGCATCTTCAGGTCGCTCTACTTCCTCACCAACTGGTAGAATGCCAGTGTGCACCAGCTGTTCGTAAAGAGACTCTTTAATTACTCGTTTGGCCACGTCGCTCGGTACTGCAAAATTAAAGATATCTGCAATCAAGAGCAGATCCTTTTTTCGACACTTATGAAAAACCTCTGTGGTGGGAGAAAGAGTAAACATTATCAAATCAAACTCCATTTCTATCACCACAGACACTTCTCTCCCCTCACAAGAGCACAAACAGCGAAAAACAGACGTTAAAGAGAGAAAAGAGAAATTGTACTCACCGCATCAATTTTCATTTTGGATGGAAGAGCCCCCCCAATTGTCACGTCACAGGCTCCAAAAAAGTACAAGTGCTGTCGTTTTGGACGGACGAGCCCCCAATTGTTATGTCTCAATTGACGAACGGACGAGACCCCAATTGTTAGATCACAACAACACAAAATATAGTAAGTATATAACAAATTTATTAAAGAAAAACAGTGGGAGAAATGGAAAACTTCAGGAGTGGAGCAGGCCAAAATAACAAACAAAAGAAATTCCTCCTAAAGGGGTTTAGAGAGTAACTTACCTATCAAAAAGGAAAAGAAAAACCACAAATCACTTCCCTAACACCCTCTCTGTAAATAACCAAGAGAAAACAGAATGCTTCAAAGTAAATGGCATCCACCTCCCTACTAAATAGTCCCACAACACAAACAACTTAAATGGGTTCCATTTTTAGAAAAAACTGGTGTAATAAACTTGTAGAAGTTGCACATTCAACTGTAAGGCATTACCCAAAGGTATATAAACATTAAACAACTACAAATGACAATTCTGTTAATCAACTCCACTAAAAGACAACTGACAAGACTGTTGTCTTACTCACATTAGCACACAACAATTGCAAAGCTGGGATCAAGAGATAGAATTACTAGTGCGGGAGAAAATATTCTCTGTGTGTCTCTCTCTCTCTCTGGTGAAGAGAGTTGTGGGCATCTCATACTCTCCATTCCTGGGCTGAGCCAATCAGGGGTGATGAGCAACAGGCGGACCTCATTATCCTGCTTAAATGGAGGGCGCAAGGGACAAAGAAATACACAGGGAGACACAACACACAATAAACCACATTAGACATATCACTATCACAAAGATAAATTATATGTCCCTTACATCATCACCTGACATTTTTTTTTACTGCTCATTACCAACAATTAAAAAAATAAATAAATATATTTATTTATTTTAATTGTTGGTAATGTGCAGTAAAAAAAAAAAAAATATATACACACACACATATATATATATATATATTTTTTTTTTTTAAGATTATTTATCTAATAAGACATTTAAGATACATTCTCTAAAAAAAGTAATCTGCACATAATGTATACTGAAGGCCACATCTCCAACGAAAGGTGTATTTTTGAAAAGTCGACAACATTACGACAAACTGAAGAGTCCTTTTATCCCAGCCTTATTTCAGCTCAGATCATAAGTCTATATGTCCTACTTGCATTCACACAAATGTATAGATATGCAAATCTCCCTCTCACACTTGCGTCCGCCTGTTTGTCTCTCCGTGAAAGTCTCTCTTTCACGTTCTCGTGCTCCACACTCTTCATTCTTTACTTGCTATTCAGCAGAGAAACAGCTCATATTAGATTGTAAAGGGGAACATTTTCAAAAGAACCTTTTCACACAAAACGATCTTGCTCAATTTAACCTGCAGGCAGGAAAACAACAAGTTGAATAGAGTTGTGAATTTACTCTAAACACAGGCACAAACAACGAAGGGCAAAAACAATGTTTATGTACTTCAAATATGGTTAGTGTTTAAGGAGATAGTCCAGTAGTGTAGTCTAGTGCATACGCAAGCACTCGCCGTATGCCCACCAATCTTTCTTTGGATCTAAAATAAGTGATACCAGAACAAGTAGGCTTTTGACCCGGAGCTTTTTCAATCTACTAATGTAATGCCGCAGCACCGCTGAGTGACTTTAGAATTTTTTTGGTAAAGTGTACAGAGATTCTCTCTAAACGCGCATGATTTGCAACTGATGGCACGGGCAAGACAGACAGTCCGACTAAATTTATCCACCAATAATAACGTTCCTTTTAGACATGATTGGATGTTTGCTGACCTCATATTTTCCATTTCAGTAAGGGGCGGGAAATTGTTGGTGGTGCCTTTTTCTTGTGATATTAAATAATTTCAGTTTATATTTCTAAGTAGGAAAACAGTTTCACTATACACAGAAAAGCACATTATAGCACAGAAATAAAACAAATAACCATTAAAGGAGACCTGTTATACCCCTTTTTACAATATGTAATATAAGTCTCAGCTGTCCCCAGAATGTGTCTGTGAAGTTTCAACTCAAAATACCTCACGGATCATATATTATACCATGTTATAAATGCCTCTTTTTGGGTGGAATCAAAAACACGCTGATTTCGTGTGTGTCTCTTTAAATGCATATGAGCTGCTGCTCCCCGCCCCCTTTCCGGAAGAGGGCTGTGTCTTTACAGCTTGTGAACAGCATCAAAAAAAAGAAAAGAAAAAAAATCTGCCTTCTATCTCACATTACTTCAGGCGGATTTTTCACAAGCGACAAAATTGGCAAAAAAAAGTTAATGATATATAGTTAAAAATGGACATAGTATTGCTAGCTAATGTTTATTTAGCAAGTTTCACATAAACTGCCAAAAAAACATTTATATAAAAAGAACAGGCTCACCGTTGACGGTCACAACAGCATACTACATACACTACATACACTATAGCAACAAAAAATCAGAACCAATATGACTGACAGCGTAAATACCAGAGTTCAGCCATATATGTATGAACCAGAGTCGGACACTGATGAAGGAGAGACTCCGGCAGAAGTCACAAGTGTAAGAATGAACCAGGATGTTTCTGAATGGTTAATTGACACTACACAGCTGTGGTGAGTCAGTCTGGCAACAAACATCCCTCGTGGTACTGATATGTTGTGCAGATGAGCTGGCCTTTGCATGTAAACGTTCCACTTTTAGTACAACTCTCTTATGTTCAGAGAAAACGTACACAGTTTTCAAAAAGACAATTCCCTTACTGTACTGTGCATAATAAATGTGTAGTTATGAATTATACAGACAGTAAGCTAAAAAATAACAACATAGCTCTGGTCTCCGTGAATACAATCAGAGACAATGGTAACTTTAGCTGGAACACAAACAGCTGGTACTGATCCATGCTTGAAAATCCGGCTTTATATTGACACTCATTCACAAAGCAGTCTGGTGTAAAATTTATTTGCACAAACACACATTTTTGTATGTTTTGGGGCACATTTCCTTCAAAAACAAAACTTGTCCACTGTGTCTTCAGTTGCTCTGATGCCGGGAGTACATGAAGACTCTTACGTTCACTTTAACAGCCAACAACAGAACACGTATGACGCTTATGAAGCTGAGACGTTATTCTTCTCGCTGTATCTGCTCCAGCGTGGAAAACAATGTCGGACTGTGTGTAGATCACTCAGGGGAGGATCTATGATAATAGGGTGGAGTCAGTCACCAGTCGTAGGCGAGGCCTGCTCTAACGTGACAACCATTCATTTTCACACACTGTTTTTGATTAATAGAAATATAAGAGAGGAGTGGGTGGACTTTTAACATTGTAGGGTGGTTGTGTACACACACTGCCGACTCACATTTATGTACAAACACCATGTAAAAGTGAATTTTGCATAATAGGTCCCCTTTAATGTAGGCTATATGGTAATACAAGATAATAAGAGTAATCATAAAGTATTAACAAATGTCATAGTAGCCTGATGAAAGGAACAGTAAAGATAGGCCTAACTATGAATTTATATACATAATATCAAGTTACCATCTTTCGCAGACGTCTATCTGCTAGTCATGCATGATGGCGGCTTGTATATGTGTGTATAGTTTACACATGCAAAATATAAACAAATATGCTAGGAGTGCTAATTTCCATTGATCGCTCGCCCTTGTCTTGCTCTTCCACAGGAAACGTAAAAGTAGGACAAGCAGATGCTAGTCTAACAAACTACTCGAACACAGGAGCCATTTTGGGCCTCTCAAGAGTGCCTCGCCACAATTAAGGCAACAAATCGATAGTGTCGCTTCCTAAGACACACATACATAGCCCCAACAGTCAATGCAATTAAGGATCGTGTCAAGCGCGGCGACTGCTGTTTGAAAAGGTGGGAAGTGTATATGTTCGATAAGAAAAGGCCTATTCAAACTGGTTGTGCAATATGAAGAAAAGTAAATAGTTTATTAGTAAAAACAGACACAAATAGATTCAGCAGTTTAGGATAGTCTTAGGATTGTAGTTGGTCGGTCAGACAGTTTTAATGATTCTGTGCTGTTAGATTCTATTTTTGCTGTCCGTTATGTTGTGCTCTATTTTGGTGTGATGTTCAGGGCTTTAATCTAGCTTTAATAAAGGACACAGTCTAGTCTGCTTTTTACTGGTGATCTTAACTTGCTATATAAGCTCCCTCAAGATGTAAATTGCCCTTTATTTACACTGTGTCCTAATCAGGTGAGATCCAGTACAACAAGTTTCTAATGACAAGTAGTGTGTCTGTCCACACCGAAAGCTATAACCGTCTTGACAATATAAATTATATTTGAATAATAAACTGAACCAAAAAGACAAACACACACACACAGGTGTCGGACAGCTGTCCATAAATCTCTCTCTCTGTCGCACTGCAGCTTCCATTCGGCCTTTGTCCCTCTCTGAGGCTTGATTAGCGTCCGGGTGTGTGGAATCACAACCCGGCACCCTGTCACATTCCTCCCTTGTTCTCTCAGGCCGGGGAACCCCTGGCATGATGTACACCCCCCCCTCCCTCGTGGACGGAACGCCCCGCCATGTTTTTGGTGGACGGTAGGGGTCTCCCCCCGCCCCTGGCAGCGGTAACTGCTCCAGGCGGTTGGTTGGGAGTCCCTCCTCCCCTCGCGGTCGTGGCCGTTCCTCCGCTTCCAGGCAGCTGGGCTCCTCCGTCCTCCGGCGGATGGCCGTGGCTGCTCTGTTGGGGTGGATGGTTGTGGTGAGGACTCTACTACGGTGCATCCCTCCTCCTTCCTGGATTTCGGCACCAGTGTAAAGGCATTAATGGAAAGGAAGAGGCGAGAACCGGGTGACAATATAAATAATAGTTAATAAGCAACTTAAACAAAAAGACAAACACACAATGGTGTCGGACAGCTGTCCGTAAATCTCTCTCTCTCTGTTGCACTGCAGCTTCCAGTCAACCTTTATCCCTCTCTGAGGCTTGATTAGTCTGGTTAGTCTCCACCGTGTCTCTGAGGCTTGATTAGTCTCCACCGTGTCACAGTTAATTAGTATGCCATCTTATTTCAAAAACTTAAAAAATGTCAATTCCATCAGCATCATTTCCACTCCAGTATTCTCTTAAACACAATACAGGATGTGTTGGAAATGACACTGTGGCGGGAATTTTCAAATATTAAATGACAAATATTCTGTGATGTCAAATACAATGTTGGACATTATAAGTAAACAATCAAGCCTTTACTTTCTAGAAGTCCACAGTGCTAAAAGTGCCTTGAAGTTAAAAGTGGATATATGTATCCAGTATGATGTATTTCCTAAGAACTGTTCCCATGACCTTGCCATTGTTGCCAGCATACAAAAACCACCCGTTTATATGTTATTGTAGTTAATTTAGTCTAGTTTTATCAGCGAACTAGATAACATTTGTGAGTCTAGTGTAGTTTATGAGGTTTGTGATTTTTATGGAGGGCTGGTGAGTGAGATCGGCTTGTTGATTGGAGGATGTTCTGACCTGGAGCGCCAACATCATAAAGGTGTTCATCTGTCTAATAAGCCGCGCAGGAGAGCGAGTTTAGCATGGCGACGAGCAGATACATGTAGCGTTTGTGTGTATATGCATGTGTGTGTGTTTGAGAGAAACAGAGAGCAAGGGTGGGATAGAGAGAAAGAGGTGTAATGGCTTTTGCTGCAGGTGGTAACAGATGGCTGCTAATGGACGTTCATAGATCTGAATGACATGAGCTAGGGGGTGGTGATGTGTGGAAGAGAAAAACTAGCAGAGAGAGAGAGAGAGAAATAGTGAGAAAAACAAATCACAAGATGGAGAGATTGGCATTAAAGGGATAGTTCAGCCAAAAAATAAATGTAGTATTTTGTTCCGTGGAAAACAAAAGTTGTTAGTCAGTCACCATTCACTTTCATTGCACCTTCAAGTCAAATCTTTTGAGCGTTAATGTTGATGTGAGCTATTTTTGTGCATGGAGACTGCGGCCCAGTTCCACCAACATCTCTCCGTTTCCAAAAGGGACCAGAGCACTTTAACTGCTTCTCTTTGGGCCCGCAGGAAATTGAAAACTAAATTGCTTTCTTAGTTTTTTTTCCACAGAACTTGAACGGAGAGGGAGCAGAATTGCATTGCTTTTGTTACCGATGCTAGAGCAGCTTGCCACAGGACGTAGAAACTTGGGATGTACGATATGTTTTCAGTTCAGAACTGCTTAATAAGGGAGCAGGTTGACTGCAAGACTACAAGTGAAAAGTGTTTTATTGAAAGAAGTGTGTGAGTGCATGTAGATTAGTGTGTGCAATTGTTTTGCATATATTAGCAGCCTCAAACACCCCCTTTCTCTCGTACTGTCTATAACTTCTCTATCTGTCATTTTCAATACATTCATTACCTCCTCCTGACTAGACAAGCACTGTTCAGTATGCTGGAGTTCTTCTGTATATTTTCTTTGCATCAACCAACATTTTTGACACGAAAACAGATATTAAGTAGAATTTATAGCCTCAGTAACCGTTCACTTTTATTACATATTTATTCCAAACAATGAAAGTGAATGGTGACTCCTGGAGTCCTCAATCATTTTGTGTTATAGAAAGAATTCACCCCTAAAATAAGAATTCTCTCATCATTTCCTCACCCTCATGCCATCCCAGATGTGTATAAATTTCTTTCTTCTGCTGAAGACAAATGTTTTTAGAAGAATATCTCAGCTCTGTAGGTCCATACAAAGCAAGTAAATGCTTGCCAGTACTTTGAAGCTCTAAAAAGCCCATAAAGGCAACATAAAAGTAATTCAGAATACTCAGGTCATTAAACGAATGGCTTCTAAAGCAAAACAATCACATTGTTTGAGAAACAGATCGATATTTAAGTCCTTTTCACAGTAGTTGTTAACTTCCAGTTGCTCTCCAATGCACATCCACGAGGTGACTCCGTTGACGCTGCCTCTCGTGTTTTGTAAGGGCGTTGGCATGGTCACGTGAGAACTGATTAGATACAACTGGAAGCTCGATTTGTTTACAAGAGGATGCTGTTAACAAGTTTCATTAGTTTTGCTTTCATTTCACATCTGTTCACGTGGCAGGGTGAAAGAGTCCCCTCGTAGATGCACATAAGAGAGCGACCAGATGTAAACAATTATAGTGAAAAGGACTTAAAAATGTATCTGTTTCTCACTTAACGTGATCATGACGCTTTAGAAGACATTAATTTAATCCAGAATGAGTCGTATATATTACATTTACAACGATTCTCATTGCTTTTAGGAGCTTTAAAGTGTTGATCACCATCCACTTGCATTATATAGATCTACAGAGCTGAGATATTCCTCTTAAAATCTTTCATTGTGTTCTGCTGAAGAAAGAAAGTCATACACATCTGGGGTGGCATGAGGGTGAGTAAATGATGAGCGAATTTTCAAACATTTTTGGATGAACTATCCCTTTAAACAGAAGAAAGTCAAACAGTTTTGGAACAACCTGAGGGTGAGCCTTT
Source organism: Moxostoma hubbsi (assembly GCA_032164185.1). Lineage (NCBI taxonomy): Eukaryota > Metazoa > Chordata > Actinopteri > Cypriniformes > Catostomidae > Moxostoma > Moxostoma hubbsi. Next base: position 4,605,448 of record JAVLUX010000010.1, on the reverse strand, counting down.
TGGTGAATTTTCCTTGCAAGGGCTCTTGGAGCACTGGTCTTTTGTAACTTTAACAAACATTTCAGTTGCAATGATTCACAATATTTATGTACAGTAAAGTATTTTGACGCAAACACATGTTAGCCTACAGTCTCTAAAGGGGTTTTCTATGGATGGTTTTATGGCATGGATGGAGCTTCCAGCAAAATACTCCCAGGAGACAAACGTTGACAAGCCCTAAAAGCGGAACAATTCACTGCATGTCTCCTAGATCCATACTGTCCAACGAGGGTCCTCTGGGTGGTATGTTTGTAACACAGCCAGAAAAGGTACATGGGTGAGATCATTTGGATCTTTGGGACATGCTTCCTTTTATGTATTATTGTCATTCTGTGATGACATGACCAGCCACAGGCTTCAAGTTGAACTCTGTGGGCCAAACAGTACGAGTCATAACATGATTTATGGTGAGGTGAACTCTACAAATTATAAACTGACTTCCTAAAGTGAACTTGCTGGAAAATATATAATTTATGATGATGCTGTTCTCTGTAAATATATGCAATCCTTAAAGGTTTAGTGACCCAAAAATGAAACTTCAGACATTATTTACTTCATAATATTATAGTTTTTTATTATTAGGTTGCATTTTATTGTCCGATGGACATGACCTTTCGCAGTATGTGCGCAGTACTTACTGTAAGAATGCTATTTATTTAATCTGTTCTTAAAAATGTTTCCTGGGGGCTTATACTGTATATAGATTTGCCCATCACTGCTGTTGTGCCAATATAAAAACACAAAAGTGTTGGGTTGCCCTACTGAGTATTTCCTCACACAAAATGATCAGGAGGGGTAAGCTGTGTGATGAAGGGTGTGTGTGTGTGTTTGTGTGGGTGTGTGTTTATCATTGCCGTAAACAATATGTTATGACACATAAACAAACTCTGCACTGACAATGTCATACTGGTTTTTATGGTATGTTGGAGAAAGACAAACCTGATTCACTTGTCACATGCTTTCTTTGCAGTGTCCGGTCACTACGACTGATCCAGTTCATCATGGCAATTATAATAAGGAGCCAGTCATATGCAATCTCATCATATGTACACACACACACACACACACACACACACACACACACACACACACACAAACACACACACACACTCTGCATCTAGCCTTTGGGTTATGATGTATGAAAAATAAACACGCAGTAATTAATAACACTGTACCTTTGCATTGTAATTATCTCTGAGGCCAAAAACAAGTGTTTACAAAGCATAAATAACTATGGATGTTCATCTGAAATTAAAAATGATGTCATCATTTACTCACCCTCATGTCACTCAAAACCATACGATTTTCTTTCTTCTTTTTTTTCCTTTTTTTTTTTTACAGAAAACAAAAGGATATAATTTGAATAATGTTCACAGTACAATTTTCTATACAATTTAAGCACATTGTTACCTAGGTAGGGTCAGGACGTTAAGTTCACACTAGGGGCTTAATAACTAACTAGTTACTGTAGTTTGTAACCAACTTCTTTTCTTAATTTGTTTAAGACTTAGCTTATAGATTGTAAGTTATCCAGAAAGTAGAGCGTAGTCACATAGTACGACGTTTACCTTTATTTATCCAATAAGCAGCCATCAAATTTGTAAACAGAAGTGTTGAAAAGTCATGCATTTCACTGTTATCTTGTCACGGTTGATGTTTTAAACTTATTTTGTCCCACGTCAAATAGTTAACATTATTAAATTACATTTCCATTAAAATACGCAACATAAATAATATAAGTTATTTAATTCACTCAACCACTAGGCTAAGCTGTGCAACTGACGCCAGGTGCTGCAGTCCATATGACCTGTGTGCTATAATTCAAGTCTCTTGAAGCCATACGATAGCTTTGTGTGAGGAACAGACAGAGGTCTAAAAATCTTGCCCTCCATTTTTCTTTAGTGTTCCATGGAAGAAAGACTATCATACAGATTTGAACTATGCTGTTAACATGTTTTCTAGCATTGAATTTGTGCTTTTATAATTATGTTAACACAATTACATATTTTCCCATAAGGCACGACACAGATTTGCAGTATATGACATCACTGCCACACAAGCCCGCAAATGACACATTGTGAGTGATGCAATGTGCTTTGAGTCTGATTGGCAGGCTCAGTTCTGCAGTTTCAGCTGGTTTGGTGCACACACAAATAGTAATCCAAATGAATGAGTGGAAGGGTGGAGCGAGAGAGAGAGGGACACACACAAAGCTAAGCTCAGCTGTGATCTGTACTGCTGCAACACTATTCTTTTACATGACAGCTTTCCAAGCCAAGCCTTGACATCTGTCACTCACACACAAACAAAAACACCACTGTCAGTGTAATAAAGTTCACAGAGGTTATTAAAATATAAGGTGGCGTAAAAGACACAAACACAAGCTGACACAATCCGTGCATCCCAGAAAAGCATCTCTTCACCAGCAGCGTGACATCAGAATAACATCAGGCCATCATGAGGAATCAGTCTCAGATCATTAAGATGCTTCGTCCACACTTCATTCGGTGTGTTGAAAAAGGCCACAAAACTACCAGACACACAGTGGTTTCAGGATAACAAGGACTACGCAAATGCACATCAACCTTCCAGAGTAAAACATGGGAGTTATAACAGAAGGTAGAAAGAAGGAGGGCTATATTCATTAATTTAACGATTTGCACAGAAATGTGTTACATACACAGACAATTCAAGTCAATAATTTATATAATAAATTATTGTATAAACTATTTACAAAAACGCATGTACACAGTAAATTCAATGCAATAATTTAAGTAAGAATGTTTTTACGAGCAATTTACAAAAAAAAAAACCTGCAACAAACACAAGCAAAAATTGTGTTTCCTCGTGGTCGCCATAATGTGGTTCTCTCTCTAGTTGGGGCGCGTGGTGAGTTGTGAGTGGACACCGCAGAGAATAGCGTGAAGCCTCTACTCGCGCTAGGTCTCCGCGTTAACATGCTCAACAAGCCACGTGATAAGATGCACAGATTGACGTTCTCAGACACGGAGGCAACTGAGATTCGTCTTCCATCACCCGGATTGAGGCGAGCCAATACGCCACCACAAGGACCTAGAGCTTAATCCGGTTTAATCCAGATTTCGGTCCAACAGAGCACATCCAAACTATGATCTCTAATAGTACTTTGGTTGAAAGAGATCTAATGTGTAGTAGCCCTATCTTTATATGATGTTTATCTTCTATTTTTTATTTTATTTTCAAATTTAACCATAATAAAAAAAAAATTCTAAATTATTAAGAGGGGTTTGTTTGATAGTTCAGGGAACAGAAACAGTCTCTATGTGATATCTAGGTGATACTGTCTCTATGTGTTGTTGTTTATGTGACCTCTGTGACATATCAAGGCAGCTAGCAGATGTTCGGATTAGCCAGTTTGTCTGCTTTCTGACCTGGGCCCCAGTTATTCCAGTTAAACATGTTATCACTATAAAGACTATGAGCCAAATTACGTGCATTACAAATTGGGGAGAAAATAAAAGAGAACGATTTATACAGAAATTAATTACGTTAATGGTCAATTCAATACGTAAATGTATGTAAAAATAGTTTTAAGAGGGAGTGGGGGGTGCTGGGAAGCTCAGCAAGTAAAGACGTGACTACCACACCTGGAGTTGCAAGTTTGAATCCAGGACGTGCTGAGTGACTCTAGTCAGGCTTCCTAAGCAACCATTGGTCCGGTTGCAAGGGTGGGTAAAGTCACATGTGGTAACCTCCTCGTGGTCGCTATAATGTGGTTCTTGCTCTCGGTGGGGCGCGTGAATGGTTTTACGAGCAATTAACAGAAATTCCTTATGTCAACAGTCAATTCAATGTGATTATTTATGCTAGAATAGTTTTATGAATGATTTACACACTAATTTGTTACGTCAAATTCATTTGTGACATTTTACGTTAGAAAGGCTTAACAAATCTTTTAGACAATTTCAGGCACTGCATATCATCACCATTCTGAGACTATTTTCAGGGTATACTGATACAGAGGGGTATTCCAGAAAGCAAATTAAGGGACTTACCCAGGTAAGTTTACTCAGAGTAAGCGGATAACCTCAGCTTTCTGTTCCAAAAACTTTCAGGGTATGTTAGTAGCCATAGCAACTTACTCTCTGAACATAACCTGCTCTTGAGTAGGAAAATATAAATGAGACATGCTGTCATTTAGAGTCACCCAGAGTGCCCTCATTTAGCTGGTGGTCAGGTGATTCAATGAAAAGATGTATCTTTCTGATGCTCAACATCCTCCACTCCATCAGAAGCTCTACATGGTCCATCTCTAAATTACATTTTTAATCTGCCTTTCAGTAGGGACCATTTACAGCTTCCAATTAACAAGGAAGAGATGAGTTACTTTTCCCTAATGTTGAGATCATGAACATCTATAATGTATAATCAGACACATGATCTTCAATTAAAACATCATTTCATTCTGTACCAAGTTGCTGGAGGCAGATGGACCTTCCTCTACATGAGAATACCCAGCCATTGCCTTTTATGGGACAAGACAACAAGCAAGTTTTAATGCCACATCAAATAAGAAAAGAACACAATAGACATGTAATTCCTACCATATGTCCACCTCTGAAATTAAAGGTGATATAAATTTTAGACGTTTTTAGAAACCCCAATGTTAAACTCGGTACTTCAAATGGTATTAAAAATATCAGGCTAATCAAGCCTCCGAGAGGGATAAAGGCCGACTGCGGATGGTGGTGTGACAAGAGAGCGAGCGTTTAAGAGCAAGCTGTCCACCATATGTGTGTGTTTGTGTCTTTTGCTTTCAGTTCTCCATTAAAATATTATTTATAATGTCAAGCCGGTTCTCCCCTCCTCTTTTCCCATTAACCCCTTTACACTTATAATGAAGTTCAGTGCAAACAAATAACATAATGATCAACCTATTAACATTAATGTAGGCAAGAGAGGTCTAATATTAGTGTTGAATTAAGCTTTCATGTGTACGGTAAAACTTTATAGATTTATTAACTTAAAAATGCATGCAATGATTCAGTATCTTCTTCTTTCATCTTTGATTCCAGTCAGCGATAGGACGGGTTTCCTCCGGAGCCCATACGCTACTGTGGGTGCCGCTGGATTTCAGACTTTGCTCAGAATGCTTTCCCATGCTTTTCGAACATTGGCAATGGCCTTGGCATCACAGAGGGTGGATCGCCGGTTTTTCAGGTCTTCTTCAACTTGTTTTGACCATGTCTTCTTGGGCACTGCTCTTTGAACTTTCCACCCTGTTGGACAATTTCGCCAGAGAAGCTGGTACGGTGTCCTGGTGATGCTCATTCTGCAGATGTGCCCGAACCATCTTAGTCTTCTAAGTTGGATTGCTTCCTCGACCGTTGACTGGTGGTCGCATCTTATTCGGACTGTTTCAATGATTCAGTATACTTTCTGTCAAGCATACTCTCAATCCTAAACCGATGTAGCTCCTATCGCTATTATGATTGAAGATGAAAAAATGCTCATTTGCAGTCATTAAAACTTCATGTTCTGCATCACTGAAATATGTTACACTCTCACAAATCTCAATCTGTATATGCAAATTATTTAAGCACTATTTTACCTTCATAAATATTGTCTTACAAGAGCCAAATGTTTAGAACATAAAAAGCTAAATTCCCATTTTTAAGACAATTTCATGCAGTTTGATGGCAAACTCAATCTATTGGCCTGTAAGATTTATTCAAGATTTTCCTTTATTGGTAGTTTATCTTTTAATCCGGCCGACAAATAAATGTTCACATTCTACATTGTTCTACATAAAAAGGCTCAAATTTATACAATTCTATTTCTACAATGTCCAACACTTTCTCATGAGCTAACTAGAGCTACTCTCTTTCTTCTCTCTTGCTTTACCTTGTTCTACATACAGTACTATATCCTACGTCATTCTCTCTAGCCTCTCGTTTTCACCCGTCTGCTGCTCATTTTCAAATCAATGATTTCAGAACTTAATTTCCTTGCTTTTCCTAATGCCTGAAGGGACGTTCTCATTCTGGGCTCATTTTCTCTCTCTCTCTCAGTTGTTAGGAATCTGTTGGGGTTTGGGTGATGGTTGGGTCTAGTTGCCAGCACACCACTGGCCCTGATTGCAGCCAGTCCTATCTTTAGCAGTTCAGTCAAGAGAGCGGCTCTAAGACACTCCGAGCACTGCAGCTTTGTGGCAAATAAACTCATTTCCAAAACACAGAACCATCAGCTCTGCCTAGCAAGCCAGCACCTGCACCTGATGCAAAGAATGTTCCAAATGGTAGGTAGCTAAATAATTCAACCTTACGAGACAAATAGTTTTGGCCTGCACTGTGAGTGAGTGTTTTTGTCAAGTTAAATAACTTCAACTTTAGAAACACGTTTTGAGACACCTGCATTCTGTTCCATTCGTTGCGCTGAATGTAGGTTTTTTAAGGGCAAGTACTTGTTCAGTCTAAACGGCCCTTAGTAGCTTGCTACCTAAATAGAAAGAGAAGACAGCTCATGCAGCTCTCAAGCTTTTTGAACAGAGTAATTTTGACTCAGAATGCACCACATTACAGCATCTCAGCTAATCTCACTCAAACACCAATTTATGATAAGAAATTCCCAGTGAAAGTCCTCAGGGGGTGTTCAAATGGTACTTTTATTCAAGAGGAACCTCTGCATCGAAACATCTACAACTGCAGTTAAGAGCTCTATACTCAACAAACACATGACTCATTTCTGAAGCTCAATCAACACTCATTTTTCATGAGCAATCATCAAAATGCACTTTACATTTTCCATGCACTTCAAACTGCCTTTAAATGACTGAAAACAAAGCTGACAAAAGGTACTTGGTGGTACATGGAACAGAGATGGTATCGGATGAATTTACCAAGGTATTTCGATCAGTTTTTCAAATTTTCCTTGATTTTTTGACATACGTCACTGTACGATAAGAACATACTGTAAGTTTCAGAAATGAAAACTTCCTCCTTAGTAGAAAAAGAGCATATATTTAAATCAGGATCAAATACATCTGCATATGCAACGCCTATTTTTCTGACATTGTCCCCGATAGTTGACGAGATGTCATGGGAGATTCATCCTAAGAGGACTTACACAGGACACCTTCATGCATCTGTCTGGATTTAAATGCTTTTCTCCATAAACATGCATAGACAGACATCTTTTCCTGCTTGATAAATATCTCGGGCCACTTTTAAGAAGATGCAGTGTCAAATCTAAAGAGGAGAAGCTCTCTGTCATTCAGTTGAGCACAAGTGCATCATGGACACGTTCTTTCGCCCATATGCGCTATTTTTAGTTGTTGGAGCATGAAAATTTGTAGGAATGATAGTGGCAACTGGATGTGGATGTGTCTTCAGCATATTTTAGAGTGGATTGTATGTTCGGCTCATACCAGTTATAATACGATTCAAGCTTTGCAAAGGAACTGTTATTGAAAGCTGGAGCAGTTAAAGCACATGGATTTGAGTAAACAGTTTCATTCATGAATATTTCATATGTCATGACTGTGTGATAGTTTGTGGTGCTAACACCCTGTTTACACCAGGCGAGTCCATTGACACGACGGCATGAGGCTGTCTAAACCGGGTTCATCGACACTTTCTAAACAGTTTTTGTGATGTTGGCAGTAGTAGCGCCAGTGCGTGTAGAGCAAAATGGAACGGGACATCTGTTTACTGTTGGCGCAACGAGATGCAATGCAACGGACTCTTCCATGGTAGACAGCATCATTGATTATAAAGACTATAATTATGACTATAAAGTTTTATTTGTTTACATTAGTTAATTCACTATGAACTAACAATGAACTAACAATGAACAACTGTATTTTTGTTAACTAAAATGAACAAAGATTAATAAATGTAAAATATTTATTGATAATTGTTTGTTCATGATAGAAATATATATATATATATATGAAATGTCTGAAAGTGTATACTGTGGTAATGAATTCATTTATCATGATAGTTACATTGTACTTTAAATAATATGATGATGACACGTGTCCAGAATTTTCTGGTAAATGTAAAAATGCAAAGCTTTGAATTTTGAAGTGTGTTATGTGCAGCTGTGATAGCATCCTGTGGATTTGAAGAGAGAGCAGACTGCAGGAAGACAAACTCATTACCTGCTTAGTTAAGCAGGCTAATAGAGAACAGAGGGCATTGATAATATTTTTTTTTTATTTTTTTATTTTTATTTTTTTTTTCAAATAAAAGGAGACAGTGGATTGATTCCTCTTTAAATTAACAGATACAAGTTTTAAACAATGATCATCACCATCTCAACACACCACTGGGAAGAGAGGGTTTGTGGGTGCTTCAAGATAACACATTAGCATTTCTTGATGTTTATCTTACCTCAAGAGCTTTGCGTTTCCTGTTGAGCAGTTTGGCGATGTCGCCTGCCACTTTCTCCACCAGCTGCTTGGGTGTGTTTCGCTCCACGTCAAACTGACTTCTCTTCTCGCTATAAATCTGCAAAGGGCAAAGGTCAATGGTCAGGCAAAAAATGACAACATTCAAAATCAATGAAATATCTCTTGAGTAATGTTTCACTATTTGCACCCGAAGACACATAAACGAACCATGGTATTAGACGCATCATCAATATTCGAGGCCAGTTCTGCCATAAGAGAAAAACTGTATTTTAAATGTCTACTAAAATGTAACTTTGTCAAATTTTAGGTTTGACTATCATGCAGATGAACTCAATGACACAAAAGTCGAATTCTGATTTCATGGGGATTTATAAATGCAACTTCTTAACAACCAAAAATGAAGATTGTGTCATTATTTACTCATACTCGTGTTGTTCCAAACCGGTATGGCTTTCTATCTTCAGTGGAACATAAAAGTAGACATTAGGTAGATTGGTAGCATTAGTGACTATTCAAGTTCATTTTATGAAAAAAAAATAAAAATGCATTGAAAGAAAATGGTGACTGAGGCTGTTTATATGCCTAATATTTCCATTTGCGTTTTACGTAAGAATATAAGGATGCTTGTTGGTTACACTACCTGACTTTGATTTGGTGGAGGTTTTTCCCATGTTAATACTATTTTAACATCATGTGACCCCGCGTCCACATGCATGGATGTTGCATTTTGGCTTCATTATATGCAACGCATAATTCAAATGAATTTAAACCCACTGAATACTGTTCACAAGACTCTAGACTGTCATTAAAGTGTTAAAATTCTGCCACACTTCTGAGTCATGTGACATAGCAGCATAACATTGATTGAGAATAAATTGGTTCATTCAAAAGCTAAAAAAAAAAAAAAATGGCTTAAAAAGAGACTTTACATGTTGTTAGGATGTAAATAAGGAGCATTTCAAACTGTTCTGAGACCAGTGCAGACAGACAGCACACTGGAGGTTAAGTCATTCACTAAATAGGGCACATGATGCAGGTGATGTTTGGACCACTCAAATGTTTGGCAGACATGGGTCAATAATAATCAGTACATAGATTCAGAATTTATTATGTATAATTTTATTTGAACATGGTTGACAGTGATTGGATGATGCGGGACATTACTTTGAATCAGAATTAATTATGATAATTTCTGATGTAATGTCTGTAACGTCTCAAAACATGAATAACCAACACTTCTGGAAACATAAAAAACTATTTGAAGTAAAACATCTGACTTTCTATAGCTTGGTATTATTTACAATTTCACAAATTAGTCCCACTGTCCACTTATGTGGACATCCATTTTTAGAAAAACTGCTTTTGTTCTTGTTTATTAGGTGCTACTACTTACAAATCAAAAGGAAAATGGAAAACAACAGTATAAACAAATATAAATGGAAAAAAAATAAAATTATATATATATATATATATATATATATATATATATATATATATATATATATATATATATATATATATATATATATATATATATATATATATATATATATATATATTAAACTGTCTCCGAACGGTAACTTTGCTTTGACTTGATCCCCCCAGAAAAATGTAATTGCAATCTTAATGTATTTTTGAATTATGTAATAGATCTGGACAAAATAAATCATATGAGCATCATTGACCCATACATTTATCCACATGCAAATAAGAGATTTATGATGTGGGTCAGCATTGTTCATAATGTCAGCGGTTTTCTTTCTGGTTTACACACAGCAGGTTTGATCTTACTGACTCAGCATACCGAGGTAATCTGACCTCCTGGGATGCCCACTTATCCCCTCCACCACAGGGACTCCATTACCCACAAATCCATCTTTGTCAAGCTGAGGAAAGGGCAAAAAGCCAATAGCAATCTCCCTTTGTAGGCAAGAAAAAGACGGCGTTTGCAAACGTACAGCTGCCAGAGCTATTACTTAAGTGTCGCGCACTGTAACACTGTGTTTGAGGCCGTATGCTCCCCCTGTTTGCAGACAGTCACTGAAACACAAGCACTGATTTACGTCAACTTGAGTGAATTGGGACAGAATTCGCGGCTCTAATGGAATGGCGACTGGAGAGGAGGAGGAGAAGGGTAGCTGCCGTAACCTAGTTTTAAAACTTGTGATACTAGTTATTTTTGGAGTACAATTATAGAGCCCTTGAAAAAGTCATTAACTTGTTTGAAAGAAATGCACACAGTCACATGCCTTCAAACTGATCTAATAAAAATATAAAACAAGACACAGTTCGCGTTTCACACTGCAAAATATCAGTTTGATGAGGAGTTTGATTCATTGTAGCAAATCTGTTTGTTCACACAGTTCATTTCAAAGCACCAGACGAACAAAATAAATAATTTATTACGTCCTAGAAGTGTTTACAAAAGTCCACATGTATTTTTACATGTATTTTCTTTTTTTTTTTTGTAGAGAAATAAGTATATCACTAAATGCTGCTGCATATCACTGTTTATTGCCAAAAGTAATGATGATAAAAATAATAATAATGATCTTTATTTTTATAGCAACTTTTTAGGACCCAAGGTCCCATCCAAACAATAGATTCACAAATGTTCTTTGAATTGGTAAATCTTTAAAAAGAACAATTTCAGAGGAATGACTGAATCAAAAAAAGACATCACATCACTAGCTTAAGTCATCTATACTGGTTTTTCATTTCTGGAAGTTACTGGCTTGAATTGTGGAAAATATACTAGACACTAAATGCTGCTGATTGTAAAAATAATTCCAAAATAGACAGATGAAGAAAGAGACAAAAAAAGTAGACAAAGTCTAAAAGACAAACAGCCAAAGATATGCCAACTTCCATTGCTGCTTCTGCTGCCTACATTTAAGAGTATTCATGAAGCTGACTGAGCACGGCTACTGCCCTCTATAGGCAAGGAAGGTCAACAACAGCATGAAGAATGACCTTCAAGGTTATTAAGGTACTATAGCCAGAATAATAAATGTTAAATATCTCTAATTCTTTTTTTAATTTCTTGTTTGCCAAGGAACAAATGACACACAATATTTTATATATATATATATATATATATATATAACATTTGTAGAAATATTAGCTGATAATATAAATGTACCTGATCTATCATGGCTACTTTCTAATATCTTCTTTTATTTTATAAGATGTAATGTCTTCATATAGCCAAAGATTACTGCGAAAACAAACATATACTGTAATTACAGTTTGTACATGCACATAACAAAGCATTTATTTACAATATAAGGTCATACAAATTGAAAGAAATTATACAACAAGCAGATTCTGAATTCTTAATTTTTTTAATGTTCATGATGTTTTGAAATGGAAGGAAAAACAATACAGTACTTAGAAGTTTAGCTAATACTGAAATGAACTGAGATGCGGTAGGCTATTATCAATAAAACAGGTTTAAATTTATTTTGTCACCATCTGTATTTAGTGAAGTGTGAAATCCTACAGTGACTCATGGACTTCAGCTTTAGGAAATGAAATTAGGTCAAAATATGGAGAAAATAAATTACTTTTATAAAGTTGGCAGTCAGATTTTGTGGTTCACAAACAAACCAACTCTCTCTCTCTCTCTCTCTCTCTCTCTCTCTCTCTCTCAATCTCTCTCAATCTCTCTCAATCTCTCTCTGTGTGTGTATAGAGTTGGAGGAACAGTAGGCAGAGGGTCTGCTATCTGGGTCGGGCCAAGAGTTCTGAATGAACGGGGCCAAATGCTCTCACACTACTGAACTAGACAGCACAAGAGTCCGTCCAATTAAATATGCTCACACTGGCAGTCACACATCACACACACATAAGTACTTAATAACCCTAACTCTCAAACAACACACACACACACACACACACACACACACACACACACACACACACAGAGTCTGTGTCAGTATAAACACACAGATGGTGTGAGAGAAAGAATATGCAAGAGAAAGATACAGAAGAAAATATTCAGAATGCTACAGCCATCTGATCTGGGATCAGACATCACTGAATTGAAGACTGTGAAATGACAGAAGTCAAAGTCTATATGAAAATTAAAGGAAAGGAAAAATGCAAGGAAAAAGGAAAAAGGAAAGGGCAATAAAAGGGAATGAAAAGGAAAGGAAAGGAAATGAAAGGAAAGGAAAGAGGAAAAGGAGCGAGGATGTAAGGAAAGGAATGGAAAAGGGAAGAAAAGAAAGTAAAAGGAAATGTGAAGGGAATGAAAAAAGAAAGGAAATGCAAGGAAAGGAAAAATAAGGAAAGATGGAAAGGAAGGAAATTAAAGGGGAAGTAGAAAGAGAAGGAAAGAGGAGCAAGGTGGAAATGAAAGGAACAGAAAAGGAAAGGAAGGAAGGGTGAAGGAAACGTGAAGGGAAAGGAAATGGAAGGAAATTAAAGGAGAAAGAGGAGGAATCCAGAAAGAGGAGCAAGGAAGGATAGGTGGAGGAAAAGGAAAGGAACAAGGAAGGAAAGGTGAAAGAAAAGGAAAGAAACAAGGAAGGAAAGGTGAAAAAAGGAAAGGAACAAGGAAGGAAAGGTGAAAGAAAAGGAAAGAAACAAGGAAGGAAAGGTGAAAAAAAGGAAAGGAACAAGGAAGGAAAGGTGAAGGAAAAGGAAGGGAACAAGGAAGGAAAGGTGAAAGAAAAGGAAAGAAACAAGGAAGGAAAGGTGAAAGAAAAGGAAAGGAACAAGGAAGGAAAGGTGAAAGAAAAGGAAAGGAACAAGGAAGAAAAGGTGAAGGAAAAGGAAGGGAACAAGGAAGGAAAGGTGAAAGAAAAGGAAAGGAACAAGGAAGGAAAGGTGAAAGAAAAGGAAAGGAACAAGGAAGGAAAGGTGAAGGAAAAGGAAGGGAACAAGGAAGGAAAGGTGAAGGAAAAGGAAAGGAACAAGGAATTAAATGTGAAGGAAAAGGAAAGAAACAAGGACGGAAAGGTGAAGGAAAAGGAAAGGAACAAGGAAGGAAAGGTGAAAGAAAAGGAAAGGAACAAGGAAGGAAAGGTGAAGGAAAAGGAAAGGAACAAGGAAGGAAATGTGAAAGAAAAGGAAAGGAACAAGGAAGGAAAAGTGAAGGAAAAGGAAAGGAACAAGGAAGGAAAGGTGAAGGAAAAGGAAAGGAACAAGGAAGGAAAGGTGAAAGAAAAGGAAAGGAACAAGGAAGGAAAGGTGAAAGAAATGGAAAGGAAATGAAATCTTTGACATCACTGATGCCAAACACAGCTAGCTCTCGCGTGACCTCTTTCATGGGGTTTTGTCCCGTTTTGTCCTTTTCATTGCTTGACATAAAAGAGCAACATGAACATTCTGCTAAAAACCTTCTGCATCCTATGCATTTGACGGTAATTTTCTGATAGACATAAATATTTTTTACAGTATTTTCATACTACCTTCCCTAAACACTATAGATAAACTTTGCAAAAAGAGTTTCATTTGACTCATTGTCTTATTCTTTCGTTTGTTTGTAAAAACATTTGTTTGAGGTTTTAATTTTTCTTTTTTTTACACGGCTGTGTGGTGTCTGCGAGAGAAACGGCTCCGCTTATCAGCCCATGAAGGCGGACTGTTGACAGAGACAGATGCTGCATCATTAAGGAATATTAGTGGACTCCACCAAGCAGACAGCGCACACATCCCGCCAGCCAGGGGAACAGTTCAATAAAAGAGAGAGAGAGAGAGAGAGAGAGAGAGAGAGAGAGAGCGAGAGAGAGCGAGAGAGGGGGGGGGGGGGGGGGGTTAGAGGGAGAGGGAGAGGGAGACTCTGAGTCAAAGAATGCTAAAAGGAAGCAGTCAATGGAAGACAAAGATATGGCCTCCAGAGATTCAAATGGAGAGATTCAAAACAGATATGGTGAGATGGAGAGAACTAAGGGACTTGAGTGACACGAAACATACATAATGTGAACACTACTCCCGCAGAGTCTGCAGACAACAGACTAAAAGAAAAGCAGGTCTATAGATCAAGCAGGATACGACGAGGTGAGAACTAGAGCTTGGGAGAAAGAAAGATGGATGTTATTACAAAAGACAGTTGCCAACAATCCCATGCTGAAAAGACCACTGCTAGTCACCAGCATATATATATATATATATATATATATATATATATATATATATATATATATATATATATATATATATATATATATATAATTTTTATATGTAATTTTTTTCCTGGCTGGTCTAGTCAATGTGCACAGAGGAAAAAAAAGGCAATTGGCTCTTTTAATTGGCTCGCCAAATTCAGAAATGCGATGTCTATCGTTACTCAAGATGAGATGTCCATATGATATATATAGTTGAAAAGGTCTCTTTTTTTTTTTAATTGTGAGCAAATTTGTTTCACTAAGAGGACACACCGACACACATAAATATAATAAACAAGAGTGTCTTTTTGTCACCTTTTCCCTTATAACTTCATGAAACATACATATAACATAGACAATGACATATCGTAACTTACAGCAGACTATCCCGATTCAAACAAGCCCAAACACAACATGATGAGTAGATCTTGAAATATTCCTCAAAGAGTGTACCTGGAAAGATGATACACATAATGGTGCTTGGCTTGCACACGCTCCGCTCTGTTTACTTTTGTTGTGGATTCTCAAAGGCCGCACATGTAGCGCTTAACATCTACGCCACACTTAGCCACTGAATTAAAATGACCTGTCCACCCCTTCAAAAACAAACCTCCACCCTTAAATTCCAGAAAACCCAAATTTTCAACATGATTGACAGGCAAAGTGCTGCCTCCAAGTTTTCTGACAAGAACAAACCAGACTGAACCAGCATGGAAATTAACGCTAGTCTAAGCCAGCCTTTTTAGCAGTCATGATAGTAGATTTGAGTGGTTTTATTAGTATCCTCTTTTCACCTCAGCATTGATGTTTTCGTTTGACCCAAACTTTAAAAGATGCCACGTGAAATATTGGCTAATCACTATTATGACGACAACTAACCATTTGAGCAGATGGTGTATTAGATGAGTATGCTAATGCTAAGTGCAAGTGTAACAGACTCTATTGTGATGTGCCGTATATAAATGTATTATTTATCTGGTTGCCAGGTAATTATATCCCGTTCAATACACAGGAAGACGTCCATCATAACCCTGTCCTTTCAGACAAACATTCACACAAACGCTTGCAACACATTATACAACACACATACACTATCAGTGAAAGGTTTGTATTTACCCAGCTGTCTACACAACTATGATACAGTATATTACTGTGTGTGTGTTTGGTTCACATGCAAAATTAAAGTTCAAGTTCAAGGGCAGTTCTAGCTCATTTGAAATGTGACAGACACTTGGTGAAGCTTTTCCAGACCTAGATAGCCACGTGTTTTAAATGTACTATTATGTACTCAAGGAACTTCAAATGTAAATTCCTCAAGATGTTGGGATTACTGAAGTAAACCACTCACATAGTTCTGAATTAAATGGCACTTTTCACTGGTGTGCAACCGGCTTAAAGTTCTTGCAGGAACGTATAGATTCAATTTTGTTAGTTCCTCAGAGAAATGCCCTTTTTGAAAGGGTACCTGGATGTTCTCCAAAAGGTTCAGCCCAGTGTGTGTTAAGTCCCTCTATATATATATATATATATATATATATATATATATATATATATATATATATATTTTTTTTTAATGAATGATTTTAAATTGAGTACTACGATTAACAGTGCAAACAGCGCATAATCCAATGAAAATCCTTTTTTTTAAAATTCAAGACAGCTTTTCACCAACAACTATTTTTTACTTTATGGTTCTTGAATTGGCTATAAAGTTCTTAAACGTGTTCTTCAAATCAGTGTTTTGATCCCTGGATTCTTTAAAGTTGTGGTTGGGATTTTGATTCATCCCATTGACCAGTTCACCAGTCTTTTGAATCCATTCACCAGTTCACCAGTTCAGATTCGTTAATTGATTTGTTCACTGACCATCCTTTGCACCAGGAGATTGCGACAAATGAGCATCTTTTAAATTTTGAACGAGCTATTGCATTAAACCAAAAGCACAAAGTCATATGATCCTTTATTAAAATTTGCGTCTTTACAATTCTACTAAGAGACTTAAGCACTGCAGAGTTTATAAACATCATAAGCATATCTATCACATTGTAATCTGCTGTGCATGACTTTTATTAAGCTATACAAAAAAATACAACAATACTAGACTAAAAACTAATGAGTTTCAATAATGTCCATATGTCATTGTAATGTGTGGTCATCAGTCACTTTTAGTTCTAATTCATCCGGCCTCTTTTCTTGTTAAACGAGACTGCCAAACTGAATGGATGACTTGCCTCCTCCTCTCGTTCAGCCAGTCAGCAGATCCTTATTCATGAATGAGATGACTGATTCATTAATTTTGTTTGCAAATGAGTGTACCAGCAAATTCAGTTCGTTCACGAACAAGATGTCTCATTGTTCAGACTCTATGACTGACTAACTCAGTGAAGGGGCGTCTTCGTTCAGTGGGTCAAACCAATTATATGCTCAATTACAGCCAGCATGCGAATGCTATTGGCTCAAGCTATAGTCAGTCTTTACAGGCAAGAAAAGCCACTTCAGCAGTCTTCAAACTAGAGCTCACTGGAAAAGGAGTGACATCAGTGATCGAGAAATACGCGAACGCTTCATTCACTCAAAAGATACATTTAAAAAGACTGATTCATTCATGAATGAAGCATCACTACTTTAAAGTACAAAGATAGCTTTCTAAAGTACATATTGGTATTAAAATTAAGTGGACTACAAGACAATTTGGCAATGCATCTTAAAAATAACACTTTATTTGAATACCAATACACACAGTCATTCCAATATAGATAACTCAGTCTGTCTAGATTCAGAATAAAGGATTTGAGATTGGAGACGCCACGTGCTTTACTCACTGAAGAAAAAGAGCCTACCCCCTTTCTCTCTCTTCTCCTCCTCATGGTATCTGTCTTTAAGACAGATATAAACGTCAGCCTTTTATTAACTTGCTGATGGAATGGATTGCATTTGTGGGTTTGTGTGTGCGCGTATATCCTTCCATCTGGAATTTCCATCACTTCCTTCTCTCTCTCTCTCTCTCTCTCAGTGATAAAGAGGTTTTTCATTTTAAATGATGATGAAACCGGACATACTGTATATTGTTCTGGTCAAATGGCAAAAAGAAAAAGTGTTGTGGGTCATTTTCAGACCATTATATGATTGCAAAGGTATGAGTGTTTTTAGTGCGTCAATATGGGTTGCTCTGGAAGACTTGCAAGTCAAAAGAGAACACCCAAATTTCTCTGATGTCACATCAGGTCCTTTTGAGCAGCAGATTTCAATGCTGGATATGGCCAGCACTGCCGTTTTAATTATCTTTTAAGATTTCTATAATGTAATAATGTTTGTTGATGTTAATAAAAGTTATTATAAAGGGATATCCATGGTTTACAGTGAAGACATTATGTAGGTTCTTTCTGAATTATAGGAAAACAAGTTTTAACTTGATTCCATAGGCTTGTATGATTATGTTGGACATGTAACAGGTTGATGAATACACATCCTCACATGCTTAACACACTTCTAAAGACTGAGAAATATGGGCATGGCCATGACGTTTTGGTATTTTCGTGCAAGTGTGCACTAAGTCTAGGCGCAAATGGATTTGGTGAAATTGCACCCACAAAGTGCTAATGGGCTGGGTGAAATGCAAAGGTCTCTGCAATCTATCTACAGGAGTCTGCAGTTGAGTGTGTGTTTATTTCATTGTTTTACTTTGTTGTAGAGTAATATTCATTGCCAGAGGTGTATAGTAATGAAGTACAAATACTTAGTTACTGTACTGAAGTAAAGTTTTTTTAATATTTATACTTTACTTGATTAAAAATATTTCTTTGGACTTGTACTTTCAATTCACTAAATTTTGAAGAGAAAATTGATACTTTTAGACCCTTTCATTACATTTGCAACTGAACACCGCAAAAAACAACGGCAGAATGTGCAATGTGCAATGTGCAATGTGCAACGGCGATAGTGATGTGTGATTCATTGAAAGAATCATTTGAGACTAATTTTTTATATTTGATTCCTTTGAACAAAACAAAAAGATTCTAAAAGCAGTCTGAATGATTTGTTTTGCGAATCATGAATCTGAATCAAAATCACAAGCGAAGCACATGCCAGATTATGTATTCTGTCGTGTGCCTCCACTGGGGAAGACAAGAAACTGCTCGTGTTACATTTTTTTGTTTCCGACTAATTACATTTATAAGTTTAGGCTTAAACATTATGAAAGCTGTTAAATAATGAAGTTACGTGCAATTAGTCTCCTGCCTTTCCAGGAGACCTGTTCATATAAAAGTCAATCACATGCATTTACATTTTACATTTAAATAAGGTATGATGTGTCTGATTAATTATCAGTGCTCATGCAAATGTCCAACAATATTAACTTTTATATTTTATGAAGATGTGAATGGTCTTTGCCGAAGCAAAACTAGTTTTCTGGAGGTTGCTGAAGTGTTATATTTGCTTTGTAGCACATTTACGCATAGTATCTGGTAACTAGGGTTTTCTGGATGGTTGCTAGGGCATGCTATGCAGGTGTCAAGGTGATCTCTGCTTTGTGTTTTGGCGCATTGCTACATTATGTGGTTACCAGGTTGTTATTATACTGTTATAAGTTGTTTTCTGTATATTTTACACATTGCTTTGTAGTTGATAGGGTGTTCTAGGTGGTTGTCAGGTTGTTGCTATGCTGTTAAGTTGTTTTAACTGTGTTTCAGCACATTGCTATGCAGTTGCCAGGGTGTTCTGTGTGGTTTCTGGGTGGCTGCTTATTGGCCCTATAATCCCATAAATATGATAATTCTGATGTGACTTGAAAGCTCCATTAAAGGGATGGTTCATTTAAAAAGGATTTGAAGGATTTCAATTACACTTCCTATAGTTCCACCTAGGGCTCTGCGCATGCATCAAGTACTAGAAAGTGAAATCAAGCTTGAAATCATGATCGTGTCTAGAGATTGCAATGGCAAGATATACAGTGAAAATGAGTTTTGGGTTTGTTTTCACCCAAAACTAACTGAATTGCTTCAGAGGACATGGATTTAACCACTGTAGTAGTCTGGATAACTTTATGATCCCTTAATGTGCTTTTTGTATCTTGAAATGTCTGGCCACCATTCGCTTGCATTGATTTGACCTATAGAGCTGAAATATTCTTCTAAAATCTTTGTTTGCATTCTGCAGATGAAAGAAAGTCATACATGAGCACCACCAATCAAATAAGCTACCATGGGTTTAA
The DNA here is from genome assembly GCA_032164185.1 of Moxostoma hubbsi. NCBI lineage: Eukaryota > Metazoa > Chordata > Actinopteri > Cypriniformes > Catostomidae > Moxostoma > Moxostoma hubbsi. The sequence goes on along the minus strand of JAVLUX010000010.1, from coordinate 4,585,692 downwards.
TAAACTGTTCCGTAATTTATGCAATTTTCCTGTACTTTTGATACTTAAGTCAATTTAACATCAGTTACTTTAATACTTTTACTTAAGTTGTTTTCTCATGAGCTACTTTAAAGTTTACTCGAGTCAATTTCCATGAAGGTATCTTTACTTTTACTCAAGTATGACAAAGGGATACTTTATACAACACTGTTCATTGGTAGACTTGTTCTGTTTGTTTACTGTGTTGAACTTGCGTTGCTTAAACCTGTGTGTGGGTGTGTGCGCTACATTGGTTTTACTTGTCCCAGGGTATTCAGATAAGTAATTTATAGCGAGTCTATAAAAAGTGCTTCACTTGTTTTAGAGTATTATTTATTGCTAAAGTTTAGCATTATTTGTTTGTGGTGTACTGAAGTTGCGTTTGTTTATTCTCATTTCAGGAGAATGTATCTATCTATAGGATTCTGCAGTTGCCTGTGTGTTTATTTCATTGTTTTACTTTGTTGTAGAGTAATCTTCATTTCTAGACTTGTGCTGTTTGGTTACTTTTTTGAACTTGCATTACTTAAAAGTGTGTGGGTGTGTGTGCTACATTGTGTCCAGCTGTTTTCACTTAATGGCTCGTTAGCAGCGTGTATATATTTGACGTGAATGCTGACACGGAGGCAGAAGTGGAAGCCCTCGTGTAAAGCCCTCCTCATATGAAGACCTATTTTTGTAAAGACCTTTACACTCTACTTACAGGAATTTTCCCCACTGCATTTAAGCAGGCTCGAGTAACCCCACTGCTGAAAAAACCTGCACCTAACCCCACACAAGTAGAACACTACAGACCAGTCTCTCTCATCCCATTCATGGCGAAAACACTTGACAGGGCAGTTTTCAATCAGATCTCTGCCTATCTCTCACAGAACAAGCTGCTGGATGACAATCAGTCAGGCTTCAAAAGTGGACACTCTACCGAGACTGCCCTGCTGTCTGTCACAGAGTCACTGTGACAAGCGAAAGCTGGCTCCTGATCATCTGTCCTGATTCTACTGGATATTTCTGCAGCCTTTGACACAGGCAACTATCAGGTCCTACTCTCCACCCTCTCTACTTTACTGGTTTAATTCCTATCTCTCAGGTAGGTTCTTTAAGGTAGCCATGAGAGGTGAGGTGTCCAAGTCACAACAGCTATTTACTGGGGTACCTCGGTGCTCAGTGCTTGGGCCACTTCTCTTCTCTATATACACTACATCATTGGGACCCATCATTCAGGCTCAAGGTTTCTCTTACCACTGCTACACTGATGACACACAGCTCTACTTGGTCTTTCCAGCCCAACAACACCATGGTGACTGCTTGAATCTCTGCCTGTTTGGCAGACATCTTGGCCTGGATGAAGGAAAACCACCTGCAACTTAATCCAGCCAAGACTGAGCTCTGTCTTTCCATCCAACCCTGCTGTTGAACACAACATCACCGTTCAGCTGGGTTCATCTACAATAACAGCTTCCAAAATGGTCAGAAATCTAGAGGTAACCATAGATAACCAACTCAATTTCACAGACCACATCTCAAAGACAGCACAATCATGTAGTTTTAAACTCTACAATATCAGGAAGATAAGACCCTTCCTCTATGAACATGCCACACAACTTCTTGTTCAGTCACTGGTCATAACTAGACTGGACTACTGTAACACTCTCATTGCAGGCCTCCCTGCATGTGCAATTAGACCCCTGCAACTGATCCAGAATGCAGCAGCACATCTGGTCTTTAATGAACCAAAGAGAGTGCATGTTACATCACTCCTTGCCTCTCTTCACTGGCTGCCGGTTGATGCACGTATTACATTCAAGGCTCTGATGCTGGCATACAGAGCAGTCACTGGGTCTGCTTCAGCATACCTAAAATAATTTCTGCAGAGCTACGTTCCCACCAGAAGTCTGCGGTCAGCTAAGGAACGGCGCCTTGTTGTACCAATACAAAGAGGCACCAAAACACTTTGCCGTACTTTCGGATTCATTGTACCACCTTGGTGGAATGAAGTTCCCAAATCCATCCATGAAGCTGACTCACTTTCTGTCTTCAAAAAATTGCTAAAAACACATCTTTTCATGAGCACTTAACCAGTCACTAAAAAATAAATACATTGTTGTTGCACTTTAATCTGTCTTGTTACTATTCTGATGCTGTGAAACTTTGTAATACAGCACTTTTCATATCACTGTCTCCATAAGATGATTCGCTTATCATGTATTCCTCTTTTGTATGTCACTTTGGAAAAAAGCATCTGCCAAATGAATAAAGGTACAGGTTCTTCTCCGGCACTGTCTCTTATTATATAATCCATTCCCTGTCAAGCACCAGCGATATAAACAAAGATAGCACATACATAAGAAGTTAGTAGTGTAAATGGACTGTATGTAATGAATTAGAAGAGTAAATATATGGACTTTAGTTAAATGTCTGGCATAGTTCTATGATAGTAGCTGTGTTCACATATACAGCCTTTTTCAGAAAATAACCAACAATTTCCAGTTTAGAAGTCATGTGTGAACATGACCCTTTTGCAAATACTGGTACATTTTGCTCTGGCAATTTTTCTTAATGCAAAGTTGTATCACTACCTATAAATTAACTTATTGATGGTATGTGTGAACAGCACATTTGGTACATTTAACAGTAAAGGCAAACCAATGATTTCCCTTTAATTTATGTTGTTGCATATGTGAACAGGGCTAGTTAAATGTTCTTTTGGAAAATGTGGTTCTCATCAGGATTTGGATTTACGCTCCATTAAATTATAGCGAATGAAAGCATTATTAATAATTTTCATCTACTGACACAAATCATTGCTATTATTAACAGTGATTGTTTTGGAATGCATTTAACTTCTACCGGTCTATTTTGATTTTGTAAAAATGTCATTCATTTATGTAAATTAATGAAGTGGTCATAAAAAACATACCAAATCTAAATCCAAAATGTATTTCACTCTCTCCAACTTCATCAACTGACCCTTTTTGCAATGACTTAAAAACACTTATGACAACAGATGGAAAAATACCAATATAAATGATATTATAAATACAATTGTAAAAATGGTAAATGGTCTGCACTTATAAAGCGCATTTTTTAACCTTAGCGGTTTTCAAAACGATTTACACTGTGAACTAATTCACCCATTCACACACACACTCACAAATGATGGCAGAGCTGTCATGCAAGGCGCTAGCCTACCATTGGGAGCAACTTGGGGTTCAATGTCTTGCCCGAGGACACTTCGGCATGTGGAGTCATGTGAGACGGGAATCAAACTGCCAACCCTGCGATTAGTGGCCGACCCGCTCTAATACATATTTATTTCATAAAAAAGCAACCACTGTGATTGTCACGGATTCCACTTTATTTTTGGAGTTTGTTACCACCTGCTGGTGGAATCTTCAAACTGAAAATTTGTTTATACTTTGCGTTGAAAACAGACATGCTTTTGAAACGTCTTAGCGCAATGTACTATTTTTAATTACACTTTGCCCCACTTTATTAACATACAATACACCCACAGTTTGTCCGCACACACCCACAGAAAGCGCAAACATGAAAATTTGATATAGCACACTCATGAAAATAAAGCCCAGGGTGTTTGCCTATTTTATCGTCCACCAAGTGAAAATCGTAAGTCTGATCAATTAAGGCATGGTCCCCATTACCTTTGCACCGCAAACTTCCACGAACTTAATACAGTCAGGTTTGTGTCAGGTTTGGTGAGCTTTGTCACGCAAATTTGCAGTGCCTGAAATACTGCTTTTTGTATCTTAATTTATTTGTAAGATGCATTGCTAAACTGTCCTGCTGTCCACTTTATTATGGACTAACTGTGGCAAAGAATTTTCCAATGTGAAAATAGTTTGAGGTTCAAGTTTGGTTAAAATTTGATAAATGAGTTTGCAGTGTTGACCAAGTTGCTTGGTTTGGCAGTGAACCCTTTGTGCGTAGTGCTTTGTACATAGATAGTAAATATTCACAGGCTATATTTAGAGACTGCTTTAGTATCCTGCAGAATTTTGCCATTCAAAGGTAAATGTAACTACGCAGTTCAAAAAGTAACAGCAGACCTCTCCTCAACAAGCCATATATACGAATAGAGGTCTCATTCTCGTCTGTAGCACAAATGATGCAGGAAGTGTTACGCACTAAAGTTCAATACTTAGGTTTAGGGGTTTGTTCAAATCACTAACCCGAAGTATGAGCAATAGCGAAAGTGATGGAGCTGTATCGTTAGTGACGGCACTCGTGATAGAGCTATTCAGTGGAGGAAAGGAGATTACCATGCAGAGCCGATAGATTGTGCTCAGAGTGATGGACAGATGACGACCTTCATCAGCAAAGCAGGAAACAGAGCAGTGATTAGCGTGATGAGCTCCACAACACACACATACACCCTAAGTGATCAGTACAATCAGCTCACTAGGGAAGTTTTCGGGGTTGTAGCTGTTAGATTTGTGTGTCAAACTCAATCAAAGACAGCCTGAAGTGTGTGTAGGTGCATTTGTGTTTGTGTGCACCTGTGTGTGTCACAGCTGGTTTCCTGTTTCCACCTTCTCTACATTAATAAGTTATCAGCTCTATCCAAGGAACACAGAAGTAATTGGCAGATTACAGCAGCATTTTCTCTAATTGCATCCTGTGTTGTGATACTGACTTTAGGCATTAAACGACACCCCCCCCCCCCCCCCCCCCCAATTCTAAATAAAGCTAAATTCCTACCTTACATTTATGTGTCCTTAATTAGTATTTTTTTGTCACGTTTTGCATAATTTGGCAAAATGACACAATAAATATTGAAATGGTTTATGTTTTTCAGTTTCTACTTAGATTATCATAGTTTTAAACGTAAATATTTATTAGTATTTTTTAATCATAGCATTAATATTAAAAGTAACATTTAAATAGTATTGAGTCTCTGTCTGCTGCTTAAAACCTTGTTACGTTATGATACATAATGTGTCTAATGTAACATTTCTGTTAACTACGTTTTTAAATGGAGTTTTACAAACTAGGTTTGGGAGGAGCAAGGTCATTTCAAACCACCCCCAAAATATACAGTTATGGTTTACTTTTTGCTAATTTGATTTAGCAGAGTTTGTTTGGCATCAACTGCATTTAGGTGATTTTTGGAAATCGAAATCTGGCAACAGTACATTGTTTTTCCACCTGGGCAAGCAATTCAGGTACAGCATTTCTAGTGCATGAAATTGCCCACGTCAACCAACCAATGAGAATACGGAACAATGACAGAGATTCATAGCAATGGAGCGTAGGCGCCAAAGCTTTTGTGGATCAGCTCGTCTGAATCCCTCATCGTAACTGGAACAAATTGCAGAAGACTACCTTCGTTTGGCAATGGGATAATTTGTGGACAGTGACATACATATTTCCAACATTTCATTATGTAAATAATCTTTGTTACACCTCAAATGGAGATTTATATAAATGTTAATATTCATAAGCAAATCCCAGCTCTCATAGCAATCCTCATTCTCTGGAATGGCTCGGGTATGCAGAGCATTCACATCTTATATGGACCGCATGCCGCTAATATATAACTATTTCAATATTCATTGTGTCAGTTCCACCACACCCAACAATTTAGCCCATAATAACTTTAATAAAGTTAGTGTAGTCAACAAAAGTCTCAGTAAAGAGCATGCTTGAGAAAAAACGTGATGTTGAAAAAGTACAATTCAAGGTAAATATATATTTACTGGGCATAATTTCCAATCAAGCTGTAATGTTGCCAAATTATGCAAAAAGTGTGGAAAAATTCATTCATTGTGTGTATTTAGGTTACATAAAATGTTAGCTATGAAATTAGCCTTAGCAAGAACAAAAGCCTTCAAAAACATAACAAATTTAATTTCCATTACCATCATTTATATATATTGCCATTTTAATATACAAATGTCCTAGCAATCATCCACAACATCCACATAGCACCGTGGAAGCGAATTCTGCATGGGCAAGTGCCTTTTGCATTTGATTCTGAAATTGTACAAATTTTGTTTCTACTCAAGTCTCCATTTGTCTCTCTGGCTCATGTGTTATGATCAAAGCTGGAGGGCTTTTACTCAGGGTTTAGCTAAAATTAAAAATAAGTGTGATTAAGAGTAAGAAAACATTGAGATGTTGCTTCTGATTGTTCTCAATTGCTGAACATCCTCAAGCTTCTTTTTTTCCAGTCTGGATTAAGTTACTTAAATTATACCAAACATATTCATCCAGAACTCACAAACACAGATCAGACCCCAATGATTCACCATTAATCTTCTCTGGGCAAAAGACTGAGGCATGTTCTGTGATTGGTCGTACGCATGGTGCCCAAAATTCAGTCTGGCTTCTTTAAAGATTAAGATATCAGCAGCTCGTAGCATCACTAAAAATGGATGTGGCTGGAATCAAAATCAAATGTTCCCGAACGCTATTAGTCATAAACCTCAAGCTAATGAAAAGTAAATATACCAGTTAATGCCACGACTCATGATCAAACCACCCAATCAAAACCTTATCATTTTGCATCCCTCATGGCACAGAAGTAGACTTTCAAGGGGGAAAATGGTAGTGCTCCAAAGTTGCTGCTTTGTTTATATATCAACTTTGTCTGAGGTGTTTCTCCTAACATACTAAAACATACAAATGAGACAATTGTAGAAAAGTGGTGGCTCAGCGGTTGAGGCTCTGGGTTACTGACCAGAAGGTTGGGGGTTCAAGCCCCAAGATGCCACTGTTGGGCCCTTTAGCAAAGCCCTTGACCCTATCTGCTCCAGGGGTGCCGTATCATGGCTGACCCTGCAATCTGATCCCAGCTTAGCTGGGATATGTGTGACCAAAATAAAGGATTCAGGCTGCTTCATTGTGAATAGCAAAGGGCAGATCATTTAATCTCTGATCTCTAAGAGATTTTTGTTTCCTGTGGGTTATTCATTTAAATCTATTAGTCTCTTTTGCAAATACAAATACCAGAAATCCTAAGAGTTTCTGTTTATTTTTCCACCTGAAAAGCTTACAAATTGTGCAAGAAGGTTTTGGATGTCTTTAAGAGGCGACTGCAGTATGAGGGCAGTTGCTGCTCTTGTTTAAAAAAAATTTCCACCGGCCAAAAGAGTTGTGAAATTATGGTGAAATTACATACGAGTATGTCTTTGGACAATACATTCAAAAACACTGATCTAATCGCAGTAATACTTTAAAAAACATCTCTATTCTTTGTTTTCTGCTGGACGTAGTCCTGTAAATGGCGGCAAAATGTCACCGTACGAGTCCCTTGCCACCTCAAATGAATTCTAAACATGCAGCCATTGCCCTTGCACTGGGTAAGTCAATAAAGTTACCCCTCGCTTATAGAAATGTCCCAGTCTCAGTCTATAGAAGCCCATTCAGACATGAAGCCATTAAACTCAGTTTAGAGTGATTTATTCAGCTGTGCAATGAGGCATGGGAAGAGAGAACTGGACCAGCATCAACAATAATGTATACTGGTGGTGATAGGCTGTTTTCAGCACCATGGACAACTAATGATGAGCTGAGAAGTTTGGGAAGGGTTATTTGTACAGTTTGAATAAGAAAAAGACAGTTTAAAGTCAAAATGAAATACCATTTACAACCTATTTTAATTTAACGTAATCTGAAACAGGATATACAGTGAGATCAAATATAGAGGCGGAGCAAGTTTTAGAAAAGATTAAAGAGACGTCAATTTCTATAATTCTTTGTATTTAGAAAGTAAATTGAGTCTATTTTGATTTCACGCTGACTTTAAAGGGATAGTTCACCCGCAGATGAAAACTCTTATCATTTACTCATCCTCATGCCATCCCAGATGTGCATGACTTTCTTCCTTCTGCTGAACACAAACATTTAGATTTTTAGAAGAATATCTCTGCTCAGTAGGTCCATACAATGTAATTGAATGGTGGCCAGAACTTTGAAGACCCAAAATGCATATAAAGGCAGCATGAAAGTAATCCATAAGACTTTAATCCATGTCTTCAGAAGCGATATGATATGTGTGGGTGAGAAACAGATCAATATTTAAGTCCTTTTTTACTATACATTTCCACTATACATTTCCACTATACATTTCCACTATACATTTTTACATTATTCTTTTGTTTTTGGCTCTTTGCATTCTCCATGCATATCACCACCTACTGGCAGGGAAGAGAATTTAAAGTTAAAAAAAAAGGAAATATTTAACTTTTTCTCACCCACACTTATCATATCGCTTCAGAATTAACATAATTTAGTCGTATGAATAATTTTCATGTTGCATTTTATGCTTTGATGCCACCATTCACTTGTATTGTATGGACCTAAAGAGCTGAGATATTCTTCTTAAAATCTTTCATTGTGTTCTGCTGAAGAAAGAAAGTCATGCACATCTGGGATGGCATGAGGGTGAGTAAATGATGAGACAATATACATTTTTGTGTGAACTATTCCTTTAAGGAAAGTATGCAAAAATTAGGTAAAATATGATATCTCACCCCATTAAGGTCAAAATCATCCCCTTCAATTTTGACTTTTCCTCTCTGCACTCCTTTTATCCTTGAAACGTGAAAAGTTCATTTAATTGATGGCCACATACTGTTAAATTCAACTGGGAAAAAGGACGCTGAAGCCAGCTGCTTTAAGGCGATTCCTGTGATCCGCGGTTTTGACAGGAAGTTTGTGAGCGTAGACAGCCGAGGAGGAGGAAGTTGATGAAGACTTTCCAGATGCACATCCTGCTGGCAAAACGACAGGTCTGATATGCACTTAATTGCTCTCCATTACACCCCCTGAGGAATGTAATTAACACACAAGGAATCTTTCGATAAATCAGAATTGAGCCGTCCACTATTTATTTAATCCAAAATAATTTTTACATTTTAAAATGTAAAAAAAAAAAAAAACGAAATTAAAGCTTGTGACCCTTTTTATTTATCTAGATTCCTGCTTGAATGCCTCCCTGAAATTTGATTGGAACTAATCATCTATGTCATAATAACAAATATAAGTAGTTTTACTTAATAGACAACACGTCAATAGTCAAGACATAATACTTAGAGGTTTGTTCAAATCCGTAACCCTAAAGCAGTAGTAATAGTGGCGCTCTAATAAGGTCATCAAAGGAAAACGTTTGGAACTTCTTGCATAAAAACTATAATTGGAGTGAGCTTTTCCAATCATTGTACACACAAGTGTGTTTGACCTTTTCTGCAACATAAACAATATTGTTTACAAGCCCTTCATTACCAAATTCTGCTCATGTGTAGTGTGAAGGAGATTTTATAGGAGTTCAGAAGAGTTGTTAAAGCTCATAAGAGTGAAAAGGGTCACCAAAGGATTTGAAAATGGCATTGGTCCACAATCAGACAGAAATTCTACACTGCTGATTCTCTCAGCTGGAGTGGGTGTTCGGCAAAAATAAATCCACAGGCACACTGTAGAATCCTCAAACTATCGAGGGAGAACTCGAAAGTGATGGCTGAGGATCTGCGGGGATCACTTTGTACTTGACAATGGCACTGTTTTGAGGCTGTAATGAGAAAAACACTGAAGATTGCTGTTCATGGGAGGTTGCGATGGACAAAGCCATATGTCCATGATAAGGAATGAAACTATCATTGCACATCTCAGTTGAAAGTTGTAAGAATGAAGAAAAAAAAAAAAAAACGAAATAAAACAAAAACAATTTCCCTCCAAATTCTCATTACTGCACCGTGTCCAGATGTTTTACTTGTTATAGTTCCCATTATTCTTGGTGATTTTCGGTAGATTAATTGTAATTATTGAATATTTTTATAATAAATCAGCATGGTCAGGAGGATAATATGCTTAATATATAATCATGCAGCAAAACATAGTCCTAAAAAAGCATTTTCTCGAAGTGTTAGTGTATTTTGATTTTGGTGTTACATTTTGTTCTTCTTCTTATTGTGAAATTCACCCATAAAAGCTCAAAACCTTATCCTCAAACTGTGAATACGATAATGTTAGATTGTTTTTCAGGGTGTGAAGTCACTGATCGACTATAAATTCCAAGTTGTGGTGTAAAATGGCATGAAAATGGTGGTGTAATTTGAAGCAAGGCTTGCCAAAAATATATATTGGTGTTTCTTCAACTTTATTAAAATTAACAGATTTCGACTTGTTTCTTCTTGCTATATGAAGGTCACATAAAAACTGACTTTACAAGGTTTTCAAAATGTATTTTTGGTACTTTTCAAATACCTATTTACACATTGTATTGTTTTAGTCTTGTCCCAGACTTTCAATATTAAACTATGAAAATCGCTCATCCATCCATCCATCGTCAACCGCTTATCCTGTGTACAGGGTCGCGGGGGGGGCTGGAGCCTATCCCAGCTAACATTGGGCGAAAAGCAGGGTACACCCTGGACAGGTCGCCATCGAGTCATAACTCCAAAGAGTTAAATAAACAGAAATAATTTCAAAATGTATTGTGTGAAAATGATTTCTATCATATTTTCAAAAGTTAGAATTCCTTTCTATCACACCAAAATATTTTGCCTCTAAAGTTCAAAATTCAAAAGTTAGTGTACTTGTTAAACAAGCTCACAAAAGTGTCAGTGATGAGCATGCTTAAGATGAAATTTGAAGAAAAAGAAAAATCTATGAAAATATCACTTGTGAGCAGAATATTTTTATTGGGTGTAATTTGCAATCATGCTGCAATTTTGCCACATTATGCTAAATTTAAACGTAAATATGATTTAAATGTGTGTATTTAGTTTTCATAAAATGTTAGTTATGATATAGCAAAATAAAAGAGTTGGCCATTTTATTTAAAAAAGAAAAATGTAAATGTAATTTCCATCAGTGTCATTTCCACTAGAGAATTCTATTAAACACAATCCAGAATTTAAGATGTGCTGGAAATAACAGTATGGTGGGAATTTTTATGACTTTCAAATAAATTACAAAAATGATGCATGTACATACGCTGTTGGACATTGTTAGTAGACTAATTAAATAAACTGGAGAAAATGTGAAAAATGTTGTAAGTAGACTTTACTTTCTAAAAAATCCATACTGCTAAAAGTGTCATAAATGAATGCTATAAAATGGTACTGTCGCTTTAAGAAATGCTAACCCCTTATCCTAACCCTACCCGTACCTCAACCTCAGTATCAGTAAATGTGTTTTTTTGCAGAACAACATACAACTGTTTTGTATGTATTTAATATAGTACATAGTAGTTAAGGCCACCTAATATAAAGTGTGACCCTTGAACAAGCAGCACTCAATATTCAAGTGACCAAACTTTAGCACAAATGCATAAACCTACACACACCGATGCGGCCCAACACACACACACGACATTCATCGTGCTGCCTGGCGAGGCAGACAGAGCGAGCAGAAGAGTGGCAGAGACAAAACGAGAGAGTAATTAAAGGGACGTGCCACCCATGTAAAAACGCCATTAGGGTCGAAGCCCTTAAAAAGGGACAGGCGTGAAGAGAGGACACTTAAAGTGAAGTGTTCACAGACAAGGCTTTGTTTCGTTAAAGGAAAATAAAAATCGGACAAGGTGTCTTTGAACAGGACATGAAACATACGAAAATCTTACGTTTTTATTGTTTTAAAGGAATGATAATTGATTTTTTTATTCTGTCATCATTTACTCATTTTCATGCTGTTCCAAACCTTTGTCTTTCTTCTATGCAGCACAAATGGAGGAATGACCTGTGCATGGAAATGTCCTCTATACAATGGAAATGGACAGACTGATCTAATGAAAATTATGTGACTGTGGCGACATTTTTGAAAAATTATATTACATGGTTCATTACGCGTATCACGGCAGCTCCAAGCTAAAAATCAACAGTGTTAAATCAACAAAACAGACCTCCCTACTCTCAACCTTAAACCTAAACCTAATCAAAAAACACAAATGCAGAAACAACCACATCATTTTGTGTTGCTTCTATGAAAACTTTCGGCTTACGCGTCGACTCGCGTGCCCTTCAGAAGTCGTATGACACTATCAAGAGCAACATTATTGCGCAATTTGATTGTGTTCGAACAAGCTTGTAAATGTTGTTGGTTATAAAATGCAAACTTTAAAATGTATCGCCTTACAAGTCATGCACTATAGTGTTTCGATTAGAGATGTGCGAGACTAGTCGACTAAACCGTTTTGATGCTGCTAGTCGACGCTGGAATTACTAGTTGGTTAATATTTCCCCAATTAAACTGATCAACATTTTTACATATTTACGTTTGGCTTTATATTTTTAAAGAGGCAGCGCTTAAATTACTGTCATATTAATGTGAATTGTTTTTAAAAGAATTAAAAATACAAATATTATTTAAAAAAGAGGCTATCTGGAGCAGATACATAGTTTAATTTCACCTCAGGCTGCGCATGCTTCTTCCCTCTCTCACTCGCACAGGAAAACGTCCTCTCGCAAGACAAGCAAACTCAGCAAAGTAGTTATGAAATTACTTCAGTGGTGGTGTGGTAATCGGGATTTCCAAATGTTTGAAAGTCCCTACGGATGTTTTAACATTTGAGTCTTCTTTAAATCTGTTCATGCTTGTATGTTATTTTGCCACTGTACAGGATTTATCAAGTGCAGGATAGCCGCCTCCGGCGAGTCAAGTCCCGTCTTTCACCGGACCACTGACCAGTTGTTTTCAGTAAATATGCCTGTTAAATAATCGCTAACATTGATCCAGCGAATATGTGACCCCCTGCCGAGGGTCGGTTAATTTTTTTTACTTATTTATTTTATTTTTTACATTTAATTAATGTATTGAAACACAAGAATCATGAACAAAAGACATTTCTAAATTCAAATTGCACTTTAAACTAAATGTAAAAAAGCAATAAAATAACAAAGTGATCAAAAATTCCTATTTAACCACATTATTTAAACATTTACAGTCTCCAACGGCGCCATTAGCCATCAATGACAACAGGTGGAAAATTACTAATAGCCTACAGATTAAGAACTGAAGACAATTATAAATATAATAATAATCAAAATAATAAAGCCTATTAAATTTCCTTGTGTTCCCAAAATAACGCTTCCAAATGCAGGTTCTTATCGAATTTGTGTTTGTATTGCATTTTCGTAATACGGTTAATGCTGCCTAAAGAAAATAGAACTCAATTTTATGTTCTTGGTGAATGTGTTTTGTATTCAGGGCTGGACTGGTAATCTGGCATACCGGGAATTTTCCCGGTGGGCCGATGCACTTTGGGGCCAATCAGGGGCGAACTGGCCATCGGGAGAACCGAACCGAATGGGACAAATGGGCCGCAATAAGCTAAAATGAGCCATCGCATTATGCAGAACGGACCACAAGATGCAGACAAGGACAGCGAACGCCACCCCAAAATTCAACAACTTTTGGTGACTTCCCAGATACATGGTTTTGCCATTTCCCGATATTGTCGATCATCATATTGCACCATAATTAAAAGGCCCACAAACACATCCCAGTCCTTATTAACTTCCATTAAATGAAAAACACCAGACAGGACATTCTGACTTACATCACCTTTTGTGTTCCATGCAAGAATGAAAGAATGTCATATGGGTTTGGAACGACATGAGGGTGAATACATGATGACAGTATTTTTATTTTGGATGAAATTTTGCTTTAAATCTTGCTCACACACATGCAAACACTAACTTTAATGCATATCTACACATATAAACAGAGCACACAGGCAGGCAAACCCTTGCAGCGAGACAAGGTAATTTCACCATTCTGGACTAAGGGGCCAGTTTACACCCAACCAGGCCATCTCCAAACCACCGTTGCCATGGAGACCAGCCACTTAATGAATGATAACGGCAAACGACCAGGAAACGAGCAAAGATTGAGAGTGAGACAGAAAGAGAGAGAGAGAAAGAGAGAGAGAGATATTACGTGAAACAAAGATGGTAATTTAGTATCACAGGACTGCGTAAAGCCCGATTATGTCATCAGTGTAAATGATCATTAATATCCCTCTGTCCAACCGGTGAAGATTAATGCCTCACTCGTCGCACCATAGCAAAGGGAGGGATCATACCATTTAGAAACTCACCCCTATATCATCTACAACCGGCATCTGGTGCAACATAGTAAAATAAACATTGGTCTGTGGTGGGGACAGTTGTGAAAGATGGTGCATGGTAATATTAATTCAGTAAGTGCTATCAGTGATTCAGTGCTGACTAGGTCTTTATATTCAGTGTCAGAATGAATTAAAGCCACTTAGAGAGCACAAACAAAAACCATTAAAACAAGCTCATTTGCAATGTGACCAATACCAATACACATTTCTTTGCACTGCTATCAAGGAAACTTTCTAGTGCATTATAACCCCTGGGTTCTTCGCAAATGCACTACCATTTCTTTTCGTGGGGGATTTTTATAAACTGCTATTTCAAGATATTCCCTCTGCTTCAAATGTGTAATCTAAAATGTCTTACCTGTGCCAGAAGTGCTTTTGTGAAAGCTTTGATTTCTACCTTGCCTTGTGAGAGCTGTCGGAGTGTATTTATGAATATATTGAATATAAGTTTTGAAACACGACTGAAATGTTTCTCTAGATCTTAAAAATATTTTAATCTGAAGACATATGCTTAAATGTTTGAAATTAGATTTGTAGACAAAAATATAATTGTGCCAAAAAATGTATTTAGTTTTATTAATTTTATTTTGAAATTGAAGACTTGGACCAATTAATTAAGAAAAGCAGCCACCTAGTGCCCAACATAGATGGGAACTCCTTCAATACTGTTTAAAAAGCATCTCAGGGTGACACCAAGAAGTTGACTGAGAAAATGTCAAGATTTCATGTCTGCAAAGCCTACGCACAGGGTGACTACTTTGAAGATGCTAAAATATAACACAGTTTTTTTTAGTCACAACATAATTCCCATAGTTCCATTTATGTTATTCCATAGAATTGATGATTTAAATATTATTCTAAAATGTGAAAAAAAAATTAAAAAAATAATATATATATATATATATATATATATATATATATATATATATATGTATATATATGTATATGTGTGTGTGTGTGTATGTGTGTGTGTGTGTGTGTGTGTGTGTGTGTCTATTATTTATATTTTGAAATAAATTTGTAAAGTAAAATTGTACACATCACGGAAGCATCTGTTGTACTACATTTTATCTATGCTTATGTCATTTAACCCTTTAAACTCTGAGTGTGTTTTTAAAGATTTTTAGATTATGGCATACCCAAAATTAAAAAAAAGTGTCAAATGTTTGGTATCATTTAGAATATGAAAACTTTTTTTAGGATATAGATTATGATAAATTCTGAGACTAACAACCTAAGAAACTGCTGAAAAATAAATAAATAAATACATTTGAGCCAAGAATTAACCTCAGGGTGTAAATAAGGTGGCTAAAAAGAAAAACTGTTTTTGTTTTGTTCCCAATAATTTCACACGTAACTGAGTAACATTTTTATGTTAATATGAAAAAAAGTTATAGCATTACAAATATAATTGATCCTAGTGTCAAAATGCCTCTCCAAACAAATAAAACCTAATAATTGTACATAAGAACTAATTACACATGCAAACACAAGAATGACTATGAGATTATGAGTTTAGTTATGAGATTTCATAGAATGAGTTCCATTCTGTGCCATTTGTGTCATCATTGAGTCTGTGCAATGTCCTTGGCACCATCTCCTGGTGGCCAATGTAATTAGAGTGATTGATCACATGACTCAATAGCACAAGTATGGAGGACTATCACCAATGGTTGGAGCAGACTGAACCCAATCTGACATGTTTTAGTGTTCCATGACGATACAGCATTTACAATTATGTCATCTGATCCAGGAAAGCTAATGTGATTCTAGCCAGAAAGCAAGATGCCAGATACCTAAATGCTGTGTGCACATTGTACTTTGTGTGATATCTATGCGTCCGATAGATATGGAACATCTGGCTATTTGATGAAATAACATGTACAGTTATCAATATGAAACACTTCTGATTTGTCTGCAAATTTCAAAGCACTTGTTCAGTTTTGATCATAATGCCTACATCCATTGTAAAGTACAGCTTAGCTTTAAAACAATACCTATTTTGTGCTGGTCAAGACTGTAGTTATTAATATTTTGTAACTTACCCACTGGCGTGCTGGGCCTAAAGGATTAAAAATCCATTACAGCAATAAGAATGACATTTTTTCATCTTGATTATTCTAAACATAGCTTTCATTATCTACAGACAAAATTTAATGTATACATTTTTTCTGTTGATTTTTGGGGTAAATATGACCCGCACATTTCTTCACCCTCCTGCAACCTTTCATATAGTACTAAAAATCAGTTAATAATGGTAAGATTAAACACAAGGGTAACCGTCCACATCTAAGAAGACTTGTGGATATTTAAGGGCATACACATAAAGACGTGCAACAAATACGTATAATTATTCTAGATATAAATGGTAATTTTGCTTCTCACCAGCTTCATTTGCATATTGTGACATTTCAAAAAAGTTCCCCAAGCAGGCAACGAGTTGTGGATAATTTTGCTTTGTCAGTGTGGCCCAGAAGTCACCTGGGTAATTCTCTCACAGCCTTTTCTGCTGTTTATCAACTCCAATCCTATAATTTCATCCCACTTTGATATTAAAGAAATAACCAATTAGGTAGCTATTAAATCCAAACACAAAAAGCAGATATCTTTTAAAAGGTATATGGAAACATGGGGTGATTAACTAACTACTAGGTGACAAAAGGATCTCTGCAAACATGTTGCAGCTCTGTGTTTTCTGAAACCTTTTTTTTTATAAGATTGTGGCAAACTGCTAAAACACAACCACAAATAGCAAAGAAACCAAACACATGCAAAAACACATTAACACTTAAAACCAACAGAAAATCCATGAGAACTTTTTAGAGGAATGTTTCAGGTTCAATGCAAGTTAAGCTATATCAGTATTGCTGAAATGCTGTTGATTACCGTAGGAAGAGAAATTGTCTCATCCTTCATTTCATAAAAAATATATATATATATGTGTGCATACACTAATGGACTTACAATGGAAGTCTATGGGGAAAGGCATTGCATCAGGATAAACATTAAAATGCACATTGTTTAGAAAGTACTTCTGACATGACAATGTAAAGCCGGTAAATGCGGTAACCTTCATACCTTTCACGCAAGGACACATGGAGAAATGTATGAACACAAGAACTGTCAGCATAGCTTAATCAGAAGTTCATCCACCTAGAAAAGTAGTCCCACTGTAACATTGCTGGCAGGCAATGACATGAGGAGCAGATGAAGGCGATGATGTAAGAACCCAAGTGCAGTTTTTCTACAATAAGTGAAATTTAACAACCATAAAACCACACGTGAAACATAACAAACATGAACTTGACTATTCTTAAACTAGACTTGACTTGACTTGACACAACGCTACACAAACAATACTCGACAAAGTACAATGGCAAACATGAGGGCTTAAATACATGGACATTGTGAAACATAAGCCAATGAACAAACAAAACTCAAAAAGATAAAAAGACAATAAGAATAAACCAATAACACGACTAAGAACCAATGAAAACAAGACACATAAACATGGAGGGAAAATAGGACATCACATCACTAGGAAACGGGAACAAACTTTTCAAAATAAAAACAAAATATGACCAAAAACACATCTAGACATGACACCCACAAATATAAGGACGATTTTATAGACCACTTCACAGCTCAAATAACACAAAAGTTTTAGTAAAATTTAATGTAAATGCTTAAAAATACGAGCTGCACATTTCTGCTTTTAAACCCACCAAAAAACCTTGCCCCATAGACATCCATTGTAAGGGAGAGGGAGAGAGAGAGAGAGAGAGAGGGGGGGGGGGGGGGGTGGAGAGGGAGAGATAGATAGAGAGAGAGAGAGAGAGAGAGAGAGAGAGAGAGAGAGAGAGAGAGAGTGTGTGAGTGTGAGTGTGAGAGGGAGAGGGGTGTTAACATGCCCATAATGCAAAAGATACATCTCGCGTGTTAACACTTTACAAAACAAATCTGTCTTTTCACTCCTGTATGTTTTTCTCTTTCTGTCTTGTCTGTCAATTACATTAAAAATGAACAAAGACATTGAAATTCTGCCCATTGAAAATCATGTTGGCTCTTTTGTGTCTTTTATTTCCATCACTATGATAACTGCAGTAGGACAAAAGACTTGACAGAAAGAGGGAACATATGAGAACCACCTCCGAGAAAAAAATCACAAGGAATTCACCACAGCTGTGAGACAGAACATGTAGAAGGAAAGAAAAAGAAAAAAGACTGTAAAGGAGAAGATAAAAGAAGAGCCTAAAAAAAGTACAAGCTCTATTGTGGAGTTATAACCAGGAACTGTATGCAAACACAGAACCTGCTCATACACAGTGTTACTGCGCAACAAGCCGTGACGTAAAGTATATTAACTGAGGAGTGTGCAGATGTTTTACACCAGCTTAACATACTACAACTTGTAAAATGGATAGTTCCGGTCCTGGATGCTGATTGGTCAACAGCCGTGCTTTATTCATGATAAAGCATAGCTCTGACCTCTTCACTGAACTTTTATTTGTATCACTCCACAGCACCCATAGCAATTCTTGTTGCCTAGCAACATTCTATTTACTGTTTACTGCCAGGGACTATTGACCCGTTTCATTGGCTGTGTCTTGTTTGGAAGGCTGCGTCCTCCGGAGGTCACATTTGTCGGCCGCATATGTCACCGAGGCTGTCTCGTTTTAGAAAAGCGAGTAGGACACTCTGAATGCAGCCTTCGAATGCAAACTTCTTTCACGGGAATTCGGAGGATGCATGAGGTGCAATTCCTTGCTTCGACGGAAATTAACATTATTTGTATAAAAACAAATGCAGATTTGCCGGTAAATATAACGTTCAAGCAAAGTTGACGGGCGTAGAGTATATACTATGTGTCATTATAGTAATATATAATTAAAATAAAGTTTCTAGACTAAAAGTACACCTGTAATATTTATTTTCTTTTCTCTCTACATCGTTATAACTCTCCTAAAATATACCTGCATACATTCCCTTCCAAAGGAACTTTATTCCCTTGTCACTCAAAGCGCTCACGCTTGTTACAGAGTGGCGTGTTGTCATAGCAACCATGATAAGTTCTGTTTCCGTTTGTCCTACGAAGGGCCGTCTCATTTAAATGAGGCTTGTTAAAAGGAGGACGCTCGGTAACCTGCAGCCTTCAAAAGATCGTAGCCTTCGAAACGAGACACAGCTACAGACGTCACTATTTCCCCGCAGCCGCCATATTTGTGACCATCAGCAGGAGGAAACAATGGCAGTGAATGGAAAAACACCCGTAAAATGATATTTCAGGGCACACATCCATATAGTGGTGTAGAATCAAGCTGTTCTAACTAGGGATGCAGCGATGTATCAGCTGTCGATATTTATTGGCCAGTTATTGTCTAAATTAGGTTTTAAGCATGAAAACGCAGATATGAAAAACCGATGGTTCATTTATTAATATTTATTAAACACTTTGTGAAAACTATTTTAATTCAAATGCACAATCCAGAAATAATGATAACCACAAAATGTAGAAGGGTTGGCACTCCTAAGTACATTTAATATTTAATTTAATAGAATTCTCATACTCACATTATTGAGGAAAAACCATCGTTACAAACGTGCTTTGTGTAAGCAGCACTTACCCATTTGTGTTGAGGTAAACCCATCCAAAATGCTTTGGAACCAGCAAACATTGACATCTTAGACATTGGTATGTTATTGATTGAGTTAATAAGGTATTGCACGTTTATGTAAACTTAAGGCTGCATTTAAAAATAGACTGCAATCAGCACTTCAGTCAGCACTGTGTAAGCAAGCGGCACCCTCTAGTGGACTGGAAGGCATTTTCCATTATCTATTACACCACAATAGAACTTAAACGGGCATTTTGTTCATTTGGCTACTTTTTATACTTCCAATTCTGTGGTTGACATTTCGTTAACATTAACATATTATGAAATTGGGATGTTCTATTTTATACAGTAAAAAAAAAACATGTAAAATTAGAGTTTTGTTGCTTTGAACTGCGAAAACAGAAGTACAAAATAACCTTTTTTTCACATCAATCATCATCCTATGATATTTAGTTATTTTACAAATATTTGTAATCTTTATTTTCTATTTATCTTACATTATGGCTCTCTTAAAATGATTGGTCTGTCGACACAGCCAATCTACGTTCAATGGAAATTATTTAATGTTAGAAAAATAAAAAGCTTTTGTATGTCTTTGTAAGACATGAGGTCTTTGTAAATATTATTTCTGAGCAATCCAGTGATCTGATGACAAAATAAGGTAAGTGGAAAATATTAGCCTTGGTATCGGCCAATAGTTTTTAGTAAACATCGGTATCGAACTGGACAAAAATTTTCATATGACTGTAGAATCCTTCAGGGCCTGCCACAGAGGAACGTGTGGGAATTAAAATGTAATTAATCGGTCATGATAGTTGGTTTAAATTAATCAGTTATCTGCAAAAAATATGTGTTTTCTGATAACCGATAGTTCCAAAAAGCAACTATGGGCACCGATTAATCTGTAAAACCGATATATTGGTCTACCTCCACTAAAGAATGTACTTTTTACCAACCAAGAAGAGAGTTCTTCATCAAAAGCAGTACGTACTCTGACAGTGCATGATTTCGGACGCAACATCTATGATATTCTGGTTTCTACATATGTCTCAGGTCCCTCATTCACAGCAAGTGTGGGATTTGAATGCCTGTTTTATTGAACTCCCAAGCAAAAATCCTAAGAAAATTAATAGCACACTTCTCCTAAACAAGCTACATGATTTGAGGTATCATTTATGTATGTAGAACAAACAGAGCTGGATGAGCTGCATGCCATTGTTTAATATTTAGAGTAAAGTGTTTGTTCAGATCCTATAATGCAGCATACGGTACACATTTTTATCTTGAGACCATTCACATAAATTTTAAATGAAACTAAAAGCCAATTTTCATCTCATCTCTGAGATGCACAGTATAAGAGTAAGAGCCAATTTTAGCTTCATGTACTTACACAGAAAACTTAATAGGGGCACACTCAAGTAACCCATCATTAATCCTTTGATCTGTACAGAGAGCGTACCATTTCAGGCCTAAGATCAGTTAATATGCTCATATCTGTATAACATTAAAGCACTTACAAATAGAGGTCGACTGATATGTCACAGAGGTCAATACATTTTCCTGTTTGGCCGATTTGTTTCTTGAAGGTGCCGAGAATCTGCTTGCATGTGAAGAGACTGAGACATGTAAACGATCAGTCACGGTTAATTTTCTTGTTACGTGCCAGCGTGTTACTACAATAATAGACCGGTGTGCAACACAGTGCCATTTAAACAGTCCGCATATCAGAGCCGCAGAAGATGCGTTTGAGCACATAACGTTAAAGTGCTCTCCTGTTTCATTCTCCCTCTCTCTCCTCAACAGTTCCCTGTAACTTGAACTGTCTTGTCTAAAGAGAAAAAGGCAAATATCAATAAAACTAATATCATATACCGTCTGCAAATATGCGCATATCTCGTTTAAACAGATGTAACAAATTAACTTCACACAACTTCAGCATCCTGTGGAGCACTTATTTATTTACCTTTAAAGCACATATTCTAACAGTCTCTCCTCAGCAGTTCCCTGTAACTTTTAGCTTTCTTTTCCAATGATAAAAAGCAAACATCAATAAAACTTCTATTATATACTATTTGCAAATTTGCAACCCTCTGTGTTACCGTGTTGCATCCAGGCAACACAGCCTATTTTAGTTGTTTTTACAGATTACAGATGTAACATTTCAGATGCAGATGTAATTCACGAACATCATGAAAATCCAGACTTTACTTCCCATCGAGCACTCATCAAATATCTTCCTCTGAAGCATGTATTCCATCAGCCAGAATCAAAACTTCAGGATCAGGATCAAAAGTTCCTCTGATACACAAATCATGACGGTCAGTCCATGACAATCCAAGCAGGCGATCCAGGCCGTTTAAACTATCAGGAGATTGAAGCTCATGCTGGATGCGCACAAACATGTAAGTGCAACTTCAAAGTAAATGCACTTCTCGTGTGCTATGAGTAAATATGTCTTATTCACTATGCACTGTATGCACACTTGCTTTGATTCAGTATTTTTTGAGAAAATGCGATTGCTAACACGGACATGCCACCCATGGTTGCTGGAGTACTGTGTGTACTGTTATTTCCTTTTTCAAAAAAAAATTCATGTGCAAATAAATTACTAAAATTTGATGACTAAACATAAATCAGAGGAAACCGCTATCTACCATTGAATATCATTTTTTTTCGATTGTTTTTCACAAAGTTAAAGTTTTGTGTGAAATAAAGCAAATATAGTGCTAAAGTTTTTTTTTGCAATTTTATGTTATTTGCTATATTAAATTGTGTAATATATCCACCTATCGGCCACCCTGCTCTCTGGATACCGGATTCGGCCATTAAAAAACCTATACCGGTCAACCACTACTCACAAACAGTCAATAAAACAGGCCTAAATTTAGCTTACATTTCAATCTCCATTCATAACTTTTACGGTTATGGTTGGCAAAGTCTTATCATGCCCACAGCACTTCAACTTTATTATCCCATTCCAGACAAATATCATAGGCTATAACATGCAACCATGCGGCAAGTGTTTGCTTACATCTGGTATATTAAAAAAATGACTCAAGTGGCAGTCTACAGTGTTAACAATTCACAGCACTAAGCTAAATGGGGTCATCCAGGCAGCCATGACTAAAAGCTGTTAATTAGAGCACTAACGTCTCACTGGATGTCTCTGATGAAACACACATGTAGGGTTTAGTCGTTTAAAACCTTGGGATTATCAGTGGCTGCTATAGAATCATGCTTAAGACATGCACATTCTAATAATATAATATATAAGCAATATCACACTCACAATCGTGCTATATGGCCCTACATCAGCACTCCTATGATTCGGACGCAGGCGCGAGGTTGCATGTAATCACAGCAGTGCTGATTTAGGGCCATATAGCATGATTGTGAGTGTGATATTGCTTGTATACAACAGTTCAATGAACAAGTACATTTTTTAAAATTAGGAAAAAATGAGTACATAAAAAAACTAATTTGTGCATGGAACTAGCTTCTTACGCGAAGTATCAGAATCTGCTGTTGCTGGTTCAAACCAAATGATGCATCCAAGCCTTCGTTAGTGATTAAAAAATGTCACTTCAGAAATGGTATCAGGGCTTGTGCTGTTTCTAACAAGTAATTGGATAAACAAGGAGGTGTGTGTGTGTGTGTGTGTGTGTGTGTGTGTGTGTGTGTGTGTGTGTGTGTGAGTGTGAGAGAGAGAGAGAGAGAGAGAGAGAGAGAGAGAGTTCGATCACCTATTGCCACTCCCAAGCAGAGATGCTGTCAGCTTTCTGAAGATCAGCTTTCTCAGTGGAAAGCCAGTGGTAGCCTGTGCGCAAGAGTCATTCACTATAGAAACCTCTATCTTCTCCACCATTTTAAACAGCACATCCTCTCCAGTGTAGAAAGTCAGATAAGAGGTAAGTGCCTTGAGTTGTGTAATTAATCAGTCTGTTTTGTTTCTCAGCTGTGATGAGCTGTAAAGCTCAAGTTTTTCGTTTAAAGCAGTTTAAAGCTATTTCATAGATATTTCATAGCTTTAGTAGTGTAGTAGTAGTACGAGCGATCACAGAGTGCTGTTGTATGTAAACAATGACTGACACGGATTCATTTCACTTCATCAACTGGCTCGTATTACACACAACAATGATCTTTTGCCACCACCTGCTGGCTAACATTTGTAATGTCAAAAAATTACACATAAAGAGACACGCATACAGTTGCTCTTAACAGATCTGCACTGCTTAGTTTAGAACGGCAGGAACACAAGCAGAGTGATACACACAGTGAAGCATCTGATATAAATTGAATATATGTTGATTTTAATAAATAAATAAATAAATCATTGTGTACACATTGTGAAGGAAAATGTGCCAAATTGCCCAAATGAAAAAAAATAATAATAAAAATGAAAAAAATAAAAATAAAAATAATTATATATATATATATATATATATATATATATATATATATAATTTATTTTCCTTTCCTGGTTTTTTATTTATTTATTTTTTATGACCCAGTGATTTCTTCGTGATATTCACCCAGCAGCAACATAACTGGTATAAAGTTGGCTTGGTCAGGTGGTGGTAGCTTAGTGTTGAAAGCTCTAGCATAGTGATTGTTAAAGGTCCAAACACTGGAAAGGGCATTTCATGTACTGGAGAGATTCCTGCAGTAATTGTGCCCTTGATCAATGCACTTAAACCCAGGTTACTCTCCCCATAAGTGCCTAAGTGCACTGTAGTTCTCTTTTGGAGAGACAGCATCTGCTAAATCAAATAAAACTAAATACAACAACAACTGTAAAAACAGGCAAACATGCCCTCACATATACACACATAAACACTATTTTATCGCTCAATCATACTGTGTTCCCATCTTTTTTATCATCCTCTTTCTTGCTCAAATCCAGTCCAATACAAATGGCTTTATCCCTGTCAAGCTTCATACACACAATATTATCCCTCCCATAAAAGAACAGACCAGCAAAAGATGCATCATTTATCACAAAGCAAAAACCCTGCAATACAGCACAAAACACTCTCTGAGTTTATAGAAGTGACAAATCTATAGTACACTACCCCAACACCACTATTTTATACTCAAAGATCAAACCACTTCTAGTTCCAGGAGGGGAGGAATAAACTCATTTCTAGATTTTTCAAATTCAGAAAGGGTTTTTGATGCACACTGCACAGTAAAATGGCAAGAATGTTTTTAAAAAGGCAAACTCTAAGGATTTCTGACTCGCTGGCTTAACAAAGAATTAATCAACATGATCTAACAGGAAATCGACATATGCTGCTTCCAAAAGATCTTGAAAAAAAATGTAATAAAATTATATATATATATATATATATATATATATATATATATATATATATATATATATATATAATTATTTTTATTTAATTTTTTTCGTTAATGATAGCATGTTCCACAAGTAACCTCCAAGATGTGGGAACCAGGAAGTAATCGCATTCACATAAACAATGATAACCATAATTCGTAGGTTGCATTTTGCTCTGAAACAAAAAATTTAAATTATAGACAATTACATTTAGGGTTGAGGTATAGGTAAGTTGACTGTATTAACTAAAAACTAAAAATACAAATGGTTTTGGTGGCACTTCTGGACATTTTAAACTGAAAATGAAGCTCCCATGTGCACACCCAAAAACACTTCCAGCATTGAGGCCTGGGTAGCTCAGCGAGTATTGATGCCATTACCCCCACTGGAGTATGAGTTCAAATCCAGGGTGTGCTGAGTGACTCCAGCCAAGTCTCCTAAGCAACCAAATTGCTAGGGAGGGTAGAGGGAATTTTGGGAAACACAAACTGATTTCAGCAGCATAACATTCTACCTACTGTCGAAAGGCAGTGAAACATGTTGCAAACAAGATGACCTTACTTGAGTTTTTTTTAAGTTTAAGTTTATCTGACCGTAAATGTTAAAAGTGAAATGTGTTTATTCCCAGTCACATGTCAATCAGATGGTCTCTTCCTGTCTAAGTAGGATGCTTTTGGCGAGAATACACTGCAATGTGGACCAGACTTTATGCTCAGTCCAAACACCGGCTAAGCAAGTCTATATGTGCAGTATATATCATCATTAGGTCATCATAGAGATTATATCAACAATATCATACATTTTAATCATCATCATTAGTACACAGTTTTGTGACCATCATTAGCATCCTGGTGTCGTCGTGAAGATAACCAACATCTTAACTACCATCATTATAATCAGCCTAATTGTCAGAGAGTGATCATCAGGACTCTCACAATTACTTATCTTAGATGCTCAGTTAAATTAACTGGCTGATCTCTACAGCATTCATCTAAAACATCACAAAATGTAACTAATAGAGGTCTGACAGCTTTCAGACTTGCTTGTAGAGCATAAGGCTGGGGTATGCTTCGTTTTCTGCACGCCGTTCCATCTTGTGCACAATTGAGCACTCAGCATTTTGAAGTATACACATTTGACCTCACAATGACAGCTTTGTGATTGTCAAGGCAGGCGCATGTGGCATAAAACAAAAGTATATTTTCACCTTAAGTGGCCAGGCCATTTTTGGCCAGAGTAAGCTACGAAGTGGACCAGACTTTATGCTGATAGCCAAACGTCTGGATGCGTGAGACTGTGCTGATAACTAAATAAAGATCCTAAAAATTATGTAGTGCATCACAAGCTTTAGAATACAGACCGAGAGAGTTCCCCAATCTCATCAGCACAGATTGCAGAACCATTCTGATTACAGTTACACCTAAGGCAAGGTGCCGACTTCATATACACCTGGCCACGGACAGCTCCTGGACTCGTCTCGCATTCGTGCATGTACTCGTTTGAAGTTTTATCTCTTGGACCGACGAGGCACACACCAGGTCATTTCAATAAGAATGTGGGTCTGAAGGGAGACGATGGAGAGCAAGGCAAGGCGGGAAATGCGGTTTCACGCAGGGTTTTGCCACACAGGGTTAATGTCGGCTGCCTTTGAAGTCTCAGCTGTGTGTGAAATGAGCTGCGAGTGCCGACCATTGCCATGCACACACACGGACACACACGCATAGGAACACTACATACACACTACACTGCTCTCTCCATGTCAAGTGCTATATCCCTCACTTTCCTTAATATCCCCCTGAGACCCGAGCATGATTTTTTGATTTGTAACTAGTAGCACCTAATAAACATGCAAAATAAAAATAATAATAATTCTAGAGTAAAAAGTTTTCCTCAATTTATGTCCACATATGCATTCATAATTCTGATTCAAAGTAATGGCCAACTCCAATCACTGCCAACCATGTGAAAATAAAATTACACATTATAAATTCTGAATCTATGTACTTATTACCATTGTTCCATGTCTGCCAAACATGTTGAGTTGTCCAAACATCATCTGCAGCCTGGAACTGAACTTCCGGTCGGATTTTAGGAGTGAATGCACTTGAAAGCATTGAAAGCTATAGGATAATCCCTTGCTCCCTGTTTAGTGAATGACTTAAACTCCAGTGTGCTGTCTGTCAGCACTGGTGTCAAAGCAGTTCGAAATGCACCTTATTTTCATCCTAACTCAATGTAAAGCCTCTGAAAGCATTTTTTTGTCAATGTGAAAATGCACAGTAAATATAGGATTTCTAATGAAAACTAGCACTATTTTCCACTATAGTGCACATTTTGTTTAGCAGTGTGGCGTTTTGCAATAAATCGCGATTTTTTTTTTAAATGGCATATCAGATCAAACTAGAGACTCAAATTTTTGGACTCAAACAGTTTTTTTATGTAAAAACTTCATTATTTTATATACATCTGGTAAGAAAGGTTTCTTACCAGATGTAGTTTTGTTGCCATAGTTTTGGTCCCAAAGACAAACTCTGCTGTGATCGGCATCATGTTGTTTTGTCACGTAACTCTGTGCTTCGAAGGTTTAACCCTCTACTAACAGCCCAGAGTGTCCTGAACTATTTACATTTTTTCACAATTGTTTAAACAATAAAATTGGAACTTGAAACGCAATCACCGAAATCTGAAACTCATGTACCAAATCAAAAAAGTCTTGCAAAAGTCTGCAAAATTGCAAGCACAATTCCTGCTTTACGCTTCTATTCTATATTACACTTTTTGCAAAAGAACTACACACAGTTCTCTACATCAGGCACAGCATTCAAAATTAATATCTTTTCGAAAGCAACACAAATCACAATGCCAAGCTCTATACACCTATTGGCTACACCCAGTCCTCACAAGTGTAAACACTATTTGCTGAATTGTTCACTTAGAAATCTGAGCTTTAGCACTATAAAAGGCCACAGATGAGGTCTTGTGTTTTGGAGGAAAATGCAAGTCAATGGTGAGGCAAGAGCTAGAGGTGCAGGAATGAGAGTAAGAGGAGGATGAGGAGGGACAGTTGTCTCAGATGAGATCGGGGCCACATTGGTTGACCATGTGCTCAACCATGGATTGAGTGAGAGAGGCTGGGCAGAGAGTTCAGCCCAACCTGAGCCACAACACGGTTGCATCTATCATCCGTACATTCAGAAATGAAAACCGGTAAGTTACCTACCATCTACACTATGCTCATTATGTATGTATACTATAGACATATCAGTAGGCTTGTTACTCAGCGATTGTTGGCCAGTGTTACAGTAATGTCATTTTATATTGAAAAAGAGATTATTTTAGCTTACTGTAACCACTCATATCATATTTGTGGATCATCAGCAGAACTGAGATGGCCAGGCAATGGTGGAAGACACCGGCTGTTCACACCAGAATAGGAGACTGCAATTGTGATCATGGTGGTGGCAAATAATACCATTAGACTACAAGAAATCCAGAATCGCATAATTGCAGACAATTCAAACTCCATATTTAATGATATTCACAAGGTGGGCTTTGGACCTACATTGGACCGTGTATTACAGTGCAACCAAATCTGGTTGAAACGGGTCTACATTGTGCCATTTGAGCAAAACTCAGAGGGTTAATGAACCTGTGAATATGTGCAAGTATTATATTGTGAATTTACTATCATATCAGCACTGTATAGACGCATTACAGTACTGTATTCCAGTGTATTGTGCCTCACCATATAGACTGCTCTTTGTCTTGTCTGTTTCAGAGAGTCTTGGAGCTGGATGCCACTGCTATTCAGCACATTTATATTTACATTGAGGCTGGCTTCAACCTAGCCAAAAGAGGTGGATGGGGACGAAACATTATTGTCCACCGTGCCATTGAGAATGTCCCTGGACAGTGTGGAGGTAATATCAAGGCGTCCTCCATCACCATACCAACCTTGGCCCTACTCACTGCCCTTCTCATCACATTCCGTGACACTACATGGTATCCTTATTCCAGCTGAGCAGAGGAGTGGGCCAGAGCAGCACAGGTATGTTGTCATCTGGGACAACGTGAGTTTCCACCGGGCTGCTCTTGTCTGCAACTGGTTCATCGGTTTAAATTAAACGGAAGTCATGCATGCATATAGCAAGGTAAAAATGCAACATCCACATGGTTTACATGCGAACGGATGAGCTGAGTGCCACTTATATTTTTGATTTAGTTTTTCCGCTGTTGTTTGCTTGTGTAGAAACTTACTGAACTGCCATCTTTGACAGTTGCACTGCATCTTACTGTTTCTTCAGTGTCTCGTGCAGGACCTCTGCATTCTTTTTGAATTGAAGTTATGTGACAATTCAATAATTATATATAGCTATATTTAAATACAAATTTTATAATTATAACTAATATAATAAAATTATCAGATTTAGGCAGTGTTGGGGAGTAACGGAATACATGTAATGGGATTACGTATTTAAAATACAAGTAACTGTATTCCACTACAGTTACAATTTAAATAATTGGTAATTATAGTTACATTCAAAATGTATTTTGATTACTGAAGAGATTACTTTGCATTTTATTGTCATTTGTTTCATTTAATATTTAGTCCTTTCAGATGGAAAACATTTCTACATATAAATGATGCAACCCAAAGTGCATTTGAACAGCGATGAAACACTTTCTTATGATGTGTTACATTCATGCGAGCAGACAGAGAAGTACGTTTGACGTAAGTTTGGAGCAGAAGAAATGGAAATAATCCTTGTGTAAATTGTTAGCTTCACGCTAAGCTAAAATGCTATTTCTAGCCATTTTACATGCACATGACACCAGACACAATCACATTTATTTATCAAGAGAATTCACATTAGATCATAATTTATTTTTTCATGTAAGACCTTCAAAAACTTTTCTTGATAATTTTTGTATTGTTTTCCTGTAAAAATATTTACAAATCCTTAAAACAAGATCATTTGATTCATCTTGTTTTATAAACAACACTGCATGAGATATTTCGGTTTTTCAGAGAATGTATTTTTAACACGTGTATTTTGTCTTACTGTACTGACAGAGTTTTTATAGTCAAAACAAGTGAAAAAAATCTACCAGTGCTAAAGAAGTAATCCAAAGTATGTAGAGTGCATTACTGACCTTGAGTAATCTAATGGAATGTTACAAATTACCTTTTACAGCATGTATTCTGTAATCTGTAGTGGAATACATTTCAAAAGTAACCCTCCCAAACCTGGATTTAGGTAAACTTTGTGTAAAACATTTTTGTGAGTGTGTGTGGATATAAGTATATCTAAGTAAACACACACAAATCACACTTGTTTGTTTCTGCAAAAGGTCACTAAAAAGATATAACTCACACTTGCATACAAAAAATGCTTAAAGGCACACAGACATACGCACACCTCAACTGCAATGATTGCTGGTGCAAGAGCAGATTAAAATGTGCTTGTGTAGGTTTACAGGAAACAAGGGCATAGTAAAAAAAACGTTCTCTCATCATACGAGAAGCGGGCAAGGCAGAAAACCTTTCCAATTCCTCTCGCATTCATAAATGCATCTACATTACTGTACATGCCAGCATAGAGCTTTGAGCAATTGTATCTCTATAGTGTGTTTGCATGTGGGCTGCTGTGCATTGGACGTGCCTGCATTGAGTTCCTTAACTCAATCATTTTGATTATAGTTCAGTTAGTGTATATACTGTGTGTGTGTGTGTGTGTGAGAGAGAGTGAGTGAGTGAGTGAGTGATAGAGAGAGAAAGAGAAAGAGAAAGAGATATTGCAATTTTAATGCCAAAGCACAAATCCCATCAAACAACAGAACCCTGGGAGAAGGGCCAGAAGCACAGATCAGAACCAAAGCCAGCTTTAAGAGTTTGTGTATGCGTGTGTTGGAGAGAGAGACTATGTAGAATGTATCAGGACCAGTCCATTGGAGTGTCAAGAGGAGAAGGGGTGAATAAACAAATACAAGTGAGAAAGCGCAGGAGAAAGAGGTGTGGGCCGGTGCTTCAAAAGGAAGGATGGATAAGCATTCGGCTTTAGGAGCATAACAATGGATTGAGAGGGCGTTCTAAGATTTCACAAGAAGATGCACAGACAGTAGGAGCCAGAACACTGATCTGAATACAGCTGAATGCATCCGAATGCACATATCCCATCATTCCTTGCGAGCTGCCATGTCCTTTCAGTCAGATCGGCATCTTTCCAGCCTGTGCTCACCGTTGAGGTGGGGAAAAGAAAGTCAGATGCAGCATAAAGCAGAGAAATGAGATGCAAACTATGGAATGAGCACCACCAGTGGGACACTGCATGAATCTGAATCCTTGAAACATTAAAATTGACATTTTAAATTGGATCTCAAAGTTGTGTTCTTCAAAGGCCTGAAGTTTTTACTTTTTTAGACAAAAAAAACAACGGTTTTAGAGAGGACCTCTCTTTGGTTATTTCCAACCTTAAGTTTAGTCAACATAATTTCGGACAAAAAAATGTCAAAGCTTCGTTATGTAAGATTATATGGTTAAAAATTAACAAATTGCCATTACTGATTGCGTACATAAACAATCAGTGTTCAAAACATGTCCTTACCTTACCCCGACTCGCTATGGTAAACCTGTAAAAATGATTTGTATTTTGAGCTGTCGGATCGGATTTTCCGTGAAATCGCTGGCTTATGTCAATCATCCTTATGGCATTATGTGACTTTACTATTACTACCTTACGTCATTACTATTACTATCTATTAATGTTCCTACTATCGCACCAATTCAAGGTTGATGTACCATCTTGATATGGCAGAAGGGGGTAGTCTGCTCCAGCTATACAAGCAACATGCCTCGTCAAACCACGAAAGCAACAGGCAGCATAGCTTTCCACTAACACACTTTCACATTCAAAAAAAGCTGGACAGAACACAACAGAATTCAGGTATCTCATACATGTTTTACAGTGTTTCAAATTACATTTAACTTGACAGAGCGTCCTAAAAACATAGCGTTTACAACTAGAGATGCAGCGCAATGTGAGCCTCTCCTAAAGTATCTTTCTGTAACATAAGTAGATTGAACAAACAATTGTAAATAGCTCAGATGGAAGCAGGCTGATAATAGGGTTACTTTTTGTATTGAATTAAAGTCTTTCTCAGCTAAATATTGATATATGTGAATAATTGTGATTAATTTGCTCACCCTCAGGCCATCCAAGACGTATCTGAGTTTCTTTCTTCATCAATATAGAATTTAAGATTTTTAGGTTTTCATTTCAGGTCTCCTCCTTTAAACAGTGCAAGTAAGTGTACTCCATTTTTTTGACGGCCCAAAATGCATATTTAGGGTGCATCAAAATAATCCACATGACTCCAGTTGGCAAATTAATCTGAATGCAAACGATTGGTTTAGGGTTGAAATACATATATACTTTTTAATGACAAATATTCGCTTCTGTACATCTCTGTGACTCGTTGGTAAGGTCATGTGTCACGTAAAGGAGGAGACAGGAAGCCCGTCATTGTTTACAAGAGGAGCAGCATCGTTAAAAATCTAATTGAATTTGCTGTAGATTTGTATTGTTCAAAAGGGTCATTTGGCATGTGCATCCAGGAACCCCAAAGAAAATGCACGCTGGGGAAATATTAGCTTTTCATCGATTGCTTATACATGATCATGAGCGATTGAAGCTCTGGCTTATCGCGCTGAACCTGAATATCAGTACACACCTACATTCTCTCATTTTTTTTAGGGTGTCCAGTGAACATTTTGCCCCTGAGGATTTCAGACCATCGAAAGAAACAAAGGGTCAATATCTTAATTAATCGGCTGTGCCCGTGCAGTATTTCCAGCGAACTCAGGTATGTGTGAAAACTTTGTCATTGTCACACCTCCCTGGGGCTCTGCACCTCCCTCAGTGCTCCTGTCTTCATCACCCAATTTCTAATTCACTGCACCTGCACTCGCTTCACTCGCTAATCACTGCCTTCATAAATAAGTTTGTGAAGTTTCTCTTCTGTGTGATATCACCTGTACCATTGATCTCTGTTTTGGTTTGGTCTGTGGTCTTAGCAAGTTTCTATTGTAAACAATGATGCGCTTCCCGCCTCCTCCTCCACATGAAATTACCAACAACCTTGCGTCACATAGATGCATGGAAGCAAACATTTGGTAATTGGTCTGCAATTATATAGCACCTTTTAAACCTTAGCCGTTTTCAAAGTGCTTTACACTGCATCTCATTCACCCATTCACACACACATTCACACACCAATGACGGTAGAGCTGCCATGCAAGGCGCTAGCCTGCCATTGGGAGCAACTTGGGGTTCAGTGTCTTGCACAAGGACACTTCGGCATGTGGAGTCGTGTGGGAAGGGAAACGCCAACCCTGCGATTAGTGGACAACAAGCTCTACCACCTGAGCCACAGCCACCCCATTTATAGTTTGTCGACTGGAGTCCTGTGGATTATTTTGGTGCACTCTAAATATGCATTTTGGACCATAAAAAAATGGAGGACATTCACTTGCATTATTTAGAGGAGGAGGCCTGAAACAAATTCTAAAAATCTTAAATTCTGTTTTGATGAAGAAAGAAACTCCGATACATCTTGGATGGCCTGAGGGTGAGTAAATAATAAGCAAATTTTCATTTTTGGGTGAATGTAAAACAGATCATATTCATGGGCAAGGAAGAGGCGAGAAACCGGCTTAACATATAACTTAAAGGTTTAATGGAGAACTCAAAAGACAAACACATAACATAACGGACGTCCGTAATTGAGCTCTCTCTCTCGATCGCCGTCTGCGGGTGGCCTTTATCCCTCTTGACGGCGTAATTAGCCTAATACGACCGGGCGTGCGTAATCACGCGCCGGTCCCGCCCTCCACCGTGCCACAGTGAACTATTCCTTTACGTGTAATTTTAAGATCAGGTGGTCTACTGCCTTTCATATAACATGGAAAACTAAAGTGATGCACATTGTATTGGGCTTTCAAGGTATTCGGAATTGTGATTCTGTGATTCTACCATCCTGTTTGTCCATTTGACCAAGATTGTATGCGTATGAAGACATGTTTCTCATGCTAACTAGGTCTAGACTTTTTGCCTGTGATGGCTCCAAGTACCCCAAATAACAAATGTAAATGCATTGCCATAGCTGTGGACCCTTCCTTATTTCTATGATAATGAAGTTGTCTGAGTGATATAGTTATGCTAATTTGAATAGGGCTAGTAGTATTCAGAGTCTTCACCCATTGGATGTTTTGATTTCACTAGAATGCTTTGTAACCACCAGGAAGTACTTCCACCCGAATGGATATAAAATACAATGTTTGCCTCCCTAAGTTAGACTTGATGACTGCAGCACAAGACAGAATGTTCTGATGTATAGACTGATGCTCTTGATCTTCTACAATAAAGAATCCTGCTGAAGATTTACCCAAGTCTCCTGGTCTTCTCTGAGAGTTTCCAACAAACCATAAACACTTGCTAGCAGAAGCTCGCATAAACACTTTCTCTGTAATAGATAGTACCAATTTAGTGCTTGTTGTACATGCCAATGTAAATTCAATGTAAATCATACAAGTGCATATAAACAAACATGTAACAAAATGCAGTAATGCAGTAAGTGTAATAATTGTGTCGATTATATACAGTATATTAAAAGGGACAATCATTCATTATTAAATGTTTTTACTTAAAAAACACTAAATGTATCAGAAATTAACATATAGGCTCTTGCAGCATCTACAGTATACAGGGGTTTGGAAATGTATTATTATAATTTTTTTGTATAGTTTTGGTATAGTAAATTATTTTTAGAAAGTAATTATTAAATATTTGTTGTACGTTTAATTCTATTTTCATCATTAGGTTCCAACATTGTGAATATAAAAAGGTGTGTGAAAATTCAAACATTGACAACATTTTGTATCATTATTAAAAATGCATATTCATGACATCATATAAATTGATGTGAATGTGAGATAAAATGTGATTAAAATGATAAAAATCAAAATATAAAATAAAATGTATATATTGCAAGGAGTCATATGTCTAAATATATATATATATATATATATATGTGTGTGTGTGTGTGTGTGTGTGAAAATGCCCTCTTCCTGGTTAGCAACTGAAAAAAGCACAAATGTCAAGGCATGTCAAAACTTCTCCAGGGCCCAAAATACCCTCAGACCCCAGAGGGTTAATATCTTTTTCAGTTTTCAGCTGCATTACGCTTAAATGTCATTAAAAGTCTAGCAAGTAAAAACTACAATTTACTAGCCTTTGTGATTTTTTTCTCTAACCTGTCTGTAGAGGGATGTCCGCTTCGCTACTGCACAGACACGGAGCATTCATCTTGTTTTGTGATGGCTGTGCATGATATTAAGACTTATAGTGACAATATCTTTGCGATCAGAATTCACTATCCAAATAAATGCAAGCAAGAAGTCCTAAACGTTGACCCAAAGTTTTGTACATTTCAAAGGAAAGCATTAAAATTAGAAGAAAGAAAGAAAGAAATATAAAAGAACACCTATTACAATTCTCAGACAAATCACAATCCACTATGCAAAATAATTTAAGAAACAAGAACAATTGCAATTCAGTTTGCTAATATTAATATTAGGTCATCATGTCTGCAAGACTGTGAATTGCGAACATTCGACACATTTCTAAATTGTACTTAAATAATTTTAAAGTCAATGGAAGATTCTAAAATTGTAATATTACATTTTCTAAAAACCATAAAGTCTATGAAAAACAAAAACGGAGCACCTCTATGATTTAAACTATCTACATTTGAATGGAGTCTGTGCATGAATCAATTTGAGTTGAATTAATTGCGCAAAATTTTGGAGAAGAAAAAGACGACAGATCGAATGCATGAGGAATATCAACACAGAATTGCCTTGCAAGCACTGTAAAAACACCAACGCTTCAGTTTGTCAGGGAGATGGCTGCAGAGAAAAGACAATAATCAGATTTTCAGACAATACGCCATATTCTCTCTACTTAAGGAAACGCAGAGGACCGTATCTTTCTGTCTCTCTCTTTCTCACTCTGTATTTAAGCCAAAGACACATTTATGAAATGCTTCAGAACATTTCTACGCGTTAGTAAAACTATCTGTTTGGTAAAGACCACAAAACACAATATTGTAAAAACTGTCATATAGTTATCCTAAAAACATTAATTAAAACATATATGCAGTTACCCAGAGGAAAACTGCACTGCTCAAAGAAACAAAAAGAAATTTCTGTTTTTTTTTTTTTTACTCAAGACTTTAGTAAATATATTATATATTGGTAAATATGAACACAGTTTAAGACATGTTTAAGATCTGAAACTGAAGGAATTTAATCTCCATTAAATCTCACTGCAGTCTATTAGAAAAAACAGGGAAATAAAAGAAACACTGTCTGTGATTCCTATCCTAAATATAATGACCTGAATATCTGCGTCAGATAGACTTGTGAAAGGCTTTAGATGTACTAAGATATACATTAAGTGAAATTGTAGAGTGCTGGAAGAATAAACCAACATAAAGTAGTCTCTTGACAACCTGTAGTAATTTGAACGAGATGGCGAAATCGAAAGATATTGTATGACTTGGCTCATATGAAAAGAAAGATACGTCTTTTATTCCCACAGAGACAAATCAAAAAACATAATTTCATATCATACGGGCATCAAATTTAAGCTAACCTCAAATCCAACACTTGAAAATTGTCTCATCATTCTCTCACCATCCCAGATGTGTATGACTGTCTTTCTTCAGCAGAACAAGATTTTTAGAAAAATATTTCAGCTCTGTAGGTCCATAAAATACAAGTGAATGGGTGCCAAATTTCTTACATTCAAAAAAGCACATACAGCCATCTTAATTCATGTCTTCTGAAGCGAAACACTAGGTGTGTGTAAGAAATAGATCAATATTTAACCATTTTTTTTTACTAAAAATGTTCGCTTCAGGCCAGATCGTTGATGAGCCACTGCTTAGATGTTCATGCGTAGATACCTTATTAGCAGCTATGGAACACAATCCTGTTTCCACACAAAAGCAGTTTATGCTGCGGTCTGAGCATGGAGCTCAGTCTGAGGCATCTCCTCCATTCACTTGCATTCAAACCAATTCAAACAGCTCTCCTTGTTGACCATTCCAAGATGGCGCCACAGTTGACGTATCCAAACCAGGAAACTAGGAAACCAGGATTTCTCACGTGGTACGCAAAAGTAATTTTTCAATATGATCATCTTTTAGGTTTAGGGTTTGGGAAGGGGTTAAACAGTATGGTTAGGTTTAGGTTTGGATTTAAACTTCCAGATGTTTCTCTTTCTTCTGTCGTACACAGTGATTTTCTTAAAATCATGATTATGTAGGGTTTGGGTTTGGATAAGGGGATACATTTTACTTACAAAAAACTGTAATGACATTATTCGTTGACATGTTTATTTTTAAAAGTTGTACAGTTTTTGTTAAAGGGGTCATGTCATGAGGAATCTAAATGTCATTGATATTTTGACATATAAGAGGTAATTCTACTATAAAAACATACTATAAATTTCAGAACTCAAAACTTTTTCCCCAATGCAATAAAAGCATTTATTGAAACCAAGCTGCAAAAACGCCTCGTTATCTACTTCGGTGGCTTCCCTACGTTACTAGGGGGCTCCGTAATTCATGTCTGCCTCTGCAGCAACAACATCAACGCCTACCTTACGTCATCGCACCCTTGGCCCCGCCCACTGGTGCTAAGTTCGTTTACAGGGAAAAAGAGAGCAGGACAATAGTGTGGCCTAACTATTCCTGAACACCAAATGGGACCCATCAGGACTTTTCTGAGTTATATTTGCATATAAACATACACTAGACAGACATCTTTGATCGTTGTCATGTACTTCGCACCTCTTTTTCATCAACTAAGCTGCTCTTACTGTTTTGAGCACAAACACATCCTGGAATTGCTCTTGCATCCATCTGCGCTATTTTGAATTGTTGGTGTTTATAAACATGCACTAGATGGACGTCTTTTGGATGCGTTTCCGGCAATGTGCACATCAGTGCACGATTATCCTGGAAACTGGATGTGTGTGCGTCTAGTTTACACTGTGCTTTGGACTAGGTATGTGCATCATGTGGATGTGTCTTCAGCGTATTTAAGTGGCTTGGATGTTTTTTTGGCTCATGTCTGCATGGATTGCATGTGAACCAGTCATAACATGATTCAAGCTTTGCAAAGGAACTGTTATTGAAGGATGGGGCAGTTAAAACGCTATTGGACCCAATGCAAAACAGTAAGTAAACAGTTTCATTCATGAATATTTCAAATGTCATGACTGTTTGATAGTTTATGGTGCTGCTTGAGTGAACAGTTTAATATATTCAGATGTAATGTGTTGGATGTGTGTGTTATGTGTAAATCCTGAAATATAGTTTTCTAATGTTGTTTACAAAATATAATGTTAACATATAATGTTGTTGAAACTACTGAGTTTCAAATACGGCTTTTTTTAGAGGGGCTGCACAATGTAAGCCAATCAGAAGATTTAAGGAGGCGCTTATGCCAAAACAGAGCGTTTCCGAAAGAGGGCTGGAGACATCATTGGAAATGATCATATATGACTAAATTGTGACTGTTTTGGTGCAAAAAACTTTATCAGTTGACCTCAAAAACGAGTATGTGTGACGAGGAGAAGGAAAGGGCTGGGGCGTGACTACACATGCCCGGCCCCCAATCAGCCGAGGAGAGGGGCTGATTAGCCTGACTGAGGGCCGGGCGTGCATAGTCACGCACCAGCCCTGCCCTCCTCCTCATCACAGTATGTTATGACCCCTTTAAACCAACTCGTACAATTTAATAAAACTAATTATTACAACTTGAGATATGAAAGTTGAACAAAATTACCAAAAGGCAGGCGCACGCACGCAAGCACACACGCACACGCACACGCACACGCACACACACACACACACTTAAACCGAGAGGCAACCACTGCAAGCTGTGGACATAACATATATTACACACTGTGCACATACACCTTTACACACGAATTGGTGAGCCTGGTTCATCTGTTTTTCTTTAGGATATCACTACTGAAGGATAAAATGTGCCATGAGCAAGTTTGAGATCTTATTTGATTTTAGTTTTCCTCTGGCTTGAATTTGAGAGAAAAATAGATCAATACATTGACAAACACGTTTGTGAAAAGGAAATCTCCTGTGCATTTTCTTTTGGCAGGCAAAAAAGAGGAGAGGATGTGCACATGTAAGCTGAGTTGTGGTAATTTCACTGTGTTTATGTGGACGCTGTGTTTTACCTTTAAACTAACTTCAGTACTAAGTGCTATTTACAGTAATCAGAAACTTAATTAAACCAAACAGCTGATTAGCAGCTACACTTGTAGTCTCTGTTACAGCAATGTCCACAAGTGTGTGTGTGTGTGATGTTTCTACATGTATGTGCGGATATTCTGTATGTGTTTGAACCAGGGCTGGATTGGTAATCTGGCATACCAGGCATTTTCCCGGTGGGCAGACGCACTTTGGAGCCGATAAGGGCAGACTGGCCATT
The DNA here is from genome assembly GCA_032164185.1 of Moxostoma hubbsi. NCBI lineage: Eukaryota > Metazoa > Chordata > Actinopteri > Cypriniformes > Catostomidae > Moxostoma > Moxostoma hubbsi. Next base: position 4,546,051 of record JAVLUX010000010.1, on the reverse strand, counting down.
GGGAGAACCGGGACTAAGCTGAAATGAGCCGCCGCGTTATGCAGAACGGGCCACAAAATGGCGCCGTGATATGCCTATGGGGGCAGTGATATGCCGAAAAGAAAGACCCAACAACTTTTGGGCCTGTTTCTATGTAACATGGCTTCATAATGCTGCTGTCAGCTTGTAAACCATAAAGACCTCCGTCCAATATACGTAGCTCCCACAAACAAGAGCTTTGTTTAATACCAAAGACAGCTGCCAATCAGTCAATGCCAAAACAGGCAGTGGTTTTGTATGAAGCTACCTCTAAAAGAAACTGGTTTCTGACTGATCTCTAAGGCACCATAACACCAAATTTGATGGGCAAGAACAAAAATCAAGTGATCTTTAGAGATAACCAAGCAAATATTTATTGAATACAAAGCTTATTTTGCAGAATGAACAAAACCTGTAGTTGAAAAAAATTATATGTATACATTAAAATGTGATTTAAATATAAATGTAAAAATTAAACTGATATTAATGTAAAAACTGACTTGTGAACTGTTTTGTTATAAGGCATCATCTACAGATAATCTACTTCATAAATGAACATGAAATAATGATTTGAGTTTTTAAATAACTTTATCATGTGAGAAGAGACCGTGGACCGTCTCCTGAAGCAGCTATTTTTGTCCATACAAGACAGTGTTGGATTGTCAAGATTTAAAGTGAATACGGACTTTGGTTTGTTTCTCAGCCAAAGCAATCGTATTGCTTCAAAAGACACGGATTAAACCACTCGAGTCGTATGGAACCCATCAACTTACTCAAAAAATTATTGTGATATTGATTCCTTTTTTTTTACTATAAATCTCCACTTCCACATTCACTTTCACATTCTTCTTTTTTTTTTTTTTTGGCAATTCACGTTATTCGTGTATATCGCCACCTACTGGGCAGAGATGAGAATTTATAGTAAAAAAGGACTTAAATATTGATCTGTTTATCACTCACACCTATCATAATGTATACTGTAGCTTCTGAAGATACGGATTTAACCACTGGAGACATATGGATTACTTTTATGCTTTATATGCTTACTTTATATTTACTTGCATTGTATGAACCTACATATTCTTCTAAAAATCTTCATTTTTGTCATGCAGAAGAAAGAAAGTCATACATATTTTGGATGGCATGAGGGTGAGTAAATGATGAGAGAATTCTCATTTTTGGGTGAACTGTTCCATTAAATTATTTTAAAAGTTTTGTAATTAATTATCAGTTATATTTGATACAAGGTATCATAAAAAAGACAGAACCACCAAACTATCTATATCAGCATCAGCAGATGTTGTTCTCAATAATCGGATACAGTATCTGCACACACATTTTCTATTGGTGAATCCCTACTTAATATGCTGCCTAGGTAGGCATATTAATTGGTTTTGGAACATAGCTACAGTTTGATGCACTCATTATCTCCAATTAAATGCATTCATCACAGAATACATGATAGTAAGATAAAACAATTAATCAAGATAACAAACTTGTAATGTTCTTTGCAGTATTTATTTTGAGGCATCAATAGTATTTTTACCATTCTTAACTCTGACCCGTCAGTTTGAATAATGCAAAGCCTCAAGAAAAAAGCATGCAGAGGTCAAGGAGGTCAGCTTTCTAGAGCCATTATCGACAGTTCACATTACTTCAATATGATTACTGACTTTCATCTAGTTATGTAATCTATAACTCTAGCTGCTGACTACAAGAACAGAAGAGGTTGGCTTGATCTAATAACTTGATTTTGTATAACTTGAGTAAGAGAAAGACGTTTCAATAAGTTGACTGAAGTGACATTATTTTTTGAGGTTTTGCTGCTTCAGTATATGCACAGACTACTACTGTATCAATATATAAAGGCTGAGTGCCATCTCCCATCAGACATTTTTGTCATATTTCGGCTCATGCGCGTTTACCCTCCCTTGTGGCGAAACTGGAAGCAACTTGCGTGGGACCCGAGTTTGGATCCCCCGTTGAAAGCAGGAAGTTATCACGTTCGCATAATCGGTGACAAAAGCGATTCGCGATGTTGCATTTTTTCCCTCTAACATGTCATTTTTACTCCACTGATGGTTTGGTTTAGGTTTGGTTTGGGGGCATCTGCTGAAAACAACTGGCTTCACAACTCCCTTTAAGCGCCGCTCTGTAGACGTTTCACCCGGAAAATGGAGCTCACACGTGCCAATACACCCAACAAGAATTACCACTTTGGCCACTGGGGGCAGCATTTCGAATTTCAGTGAGCACAGATGGATTTTAAATTCAACCTACTGTTAAGTTAACCTATTGACATAAAACCTACACAAATTGTGTATGTATCGAAAGCGAGTTACAATGCATTCAATGTATACATTTAATCAGTATGTGTGTTCCAGTGGAACCTTTTGTGTAACTACATTGGCAATAAAAAGTATGTGAATTACTTGCATTTATGTATAAATTTGTCTCCAATTCTGGTTTGAACTTCATCTAAGTTACAATATTGAATAAACACAATATGTTTTCACTTATAACACACAAATATACATTACAAATGTACATATTGAATACGTCATTCAAACATTCCCAGTGTAGGTTGTAAAAGTATGTGAACCCCTAGGCTAATTAGGGACAGGAGTTGGGAAACCTGGCATCCAAGTAATAAAACAAGATTGGAGGTGTGGGTTAGAGATACTTTGACTTTGGTACTCAAAGGAAGCATCTGCTGACGTGGAACATGCCTCACAAAAAAGACCTACGATTGAGAATGATTGCTTTGCATATAGCTGGAATGGGTTACAAAGATATCTCGAAGAGCTTAGATATTAATCTGACCACAGTTAAACAAATTGTCTATAAATGGAGATGATTTAGTACTGTGGCTATTCTACCTAGAAGTGGCCGTCTGGCCAAAGTGATTCAATGGCACACCGCAGAATGCCTAATGAGGTAAAATAAAACCCTACAGTGACAACTAAAGACTTGAAGGAATCATTGGAACTGGTTAACGTCTCTGAGTCTAATATCTGTAAAATATTAAACAGGTATGGTGTCCATGGCAGGACACCACAAAGGAAGCCGCTTCTTTCCAACAGAAACTGCTCTGTGCCTTAAGTTTGCCAAAGACCGCCTTGAAACTCCACAACACTGCTGGGAAAATGATTTGTGGACTGATGAAACTAAGGTTGAATTGTTTGGGAGGAACAAGCAGCACTACATATGGTGCAAAAAGGGCACCGCATACCAACATGAAAACATCATCCCAACAGTGAAGTATGGTGGAGGGAGCATCATGATTTGTGACTGCTTTGCTGCTTTGGGGCCTGGACCGCCTGCCATCATTGAGGAAAAAATGAAGTCCCAAGTTTATCAAGATACCCTACAGGCTAATGTCAGGATAGCTGTGCACCAGCTGAAGCTCAGTCGAAATTGGGTGATGCAGCAGGACAATGATCCTGAACATCAAAGTAAATGCCCTACAGAATCTTAAAAAAAAGAAAGTCCACCTTTTGGAGTGTCCCAGTCAGAGCCCTGACCTTAACCCAATAGAGATGCTTTGAAATGACCTAAGTTTTTTAAGGAAAAATTGTCCAAAATTCTGGTCTAATCTGCAGCTACTGGAAACTCTTGAGTTTATTCCTGCCAAAGGAATCCAAGGGTTCAATTACATTTTTCACAGCACTGTGAATGTTTAATGGGATGTGTTCAGTAAATAAATGAAAGATTACAATTGTGTGTGTTGTTAGCTTAAGAACATTGTGTGTGTCTATACTTGCGACTTTGATGAAGGTTAGATCACATTTTATGATCAATTAATGAAGAAAACCTGCTTATTCCAAAGGGTTCACATACTTTTTCTTGCAGCAGTATAATGCAATACTAAAAATTACAATCAATGTCTCTCTCACTTTCTTCCTCTGACTTTATTTGTGTTTAATTTTTCATAGTGTTACATTTGGGCAATCATTTAACCTATAGCTTTAATAGTATCACTTTACAAAAAGGTTGCACGTTCAAATACATGCACGTTCTTACCAATTATGCATAATAATCCGACAACGTGTGCAGTCGAGTAAACGCAATAAACTGTAATCCTTTATTGTGTAAAGGCCGTAAATGGCTTCTGAATAACCCGATCGACACAGGTAGTTTTTTTTGGCCATTACGCCAGTTTCGTGTGTCATGTAAAAACCCTGTTTTCTTACCGGCTCATCCAATGTGCACACATGTTGAGCGCATGCCACTTCGCGGTTTGACGTCAAATGTAAAGAATAACGTGATTATTTCAAATGCCATGAAAACGTGTATTTTTTATTTATATTAAAAGTTGTATATGTTAACTATAGTGTTATGTGTATAACAGTGTGGTGGTGGTGGTGTAGTGGCTAGAGCACAGGGCTGCTAATCAGAAGGTCGTGGGTTCGAACCCCACGGCCACCACCATCGTGCCCTTGAGCAAGGCACTTAACTCCAGGTTGCTCCGGGGGGATTGTCCCTGTAATAAGGGCTCTGTAAGTCGCTTTGGATAAAAGCGTTTGCCAAATGCATAAATGTAATATAATGTAAATGTACAACATTATTGTAAAGTTTTACCACTATTCTTTAGCTGGATTGCATATTTCAGGAAATATAGTACCAATTTAGACACTTCTAAATCAATCTTGATACAATATATCAATAGTTGTTGGGTTTCTTCTGTATCAAAGAATGAGTATACAGCTCTGTCTTTTCTCTACTTCTCACCCATACAAAAGTCCAAGTTACCAAACACCCAACAAACACACACAATTGCTCTAGAGATAGGAGAGGATAAACTAAGGACAGGCTATAAAATATGTAGATGACTGGCGCAACACAAGTCGTCATAATCTTGAAGAGACGCCCAGTGTTGCAGCCGGGAAGTGGCCATATGAGTCAGTGTGTGTGTGTGTGTGTATGTGTGTTTGTGTGTGTGTGTGTGTGTGTGTGTTTGTGTGTGTGTGCGCACGCGTGTGTGTTCTATTTATATCGCTGCTGCTGAAGTAGGTGTAGTTTGTTAGGGAGTCAGTGTGTGTGTGTAGGAGTAAAAATGTACGTCTGCTTATCTAACATCACTGACTAAAGACAGAGCGTAAGAGAGAAACAAAAATAGAAACAGATAGAGAAAGAGAAACACAGAAGTGCTTTCCGTGTCCGTTCTATTTTACTTTAGTCAAAAGAATATTCTGTCATTATTCACCCTCAACTCTGTATGAATTTGCCTCTTTCATAGAACACAAAAGGAGATGTTAGGCAGTATGTGAATGGTGACTGAAACTAACATTCTTCCTAACATCTCCTTTTAAGTTCCACTGAAGAAAGAAAGTGATACTGGTTTGCGACAACACAAAGGTGAGTACGTGATTTGAGAAATTTCACTTTTGAGAGACTTTAAGGGTACAATTCAATACTCAACAGTTACAATAAAAATTCTAATTTTAACAAATGAAATCCTGAGAGAACCTTATATAATATGTTAAATATAAATTGATCATAATATTTTCATTTAATGTATATTATTCATATTATACTATTAAAATGACTGGTTATGATTATTACATATTTATTAAAACTGGTCTATGGAGATGAGATGTAGCCTAATAGCTGTTTAAGTGTTTCTTTTCACCCTGCAGCTGAGCAGTTCTGGCTGCACATACATTGTTTTTATGATGGAGTGCCATGGTATGAAAGGCGGAAAAATTTGATCGCTACAACGTCACGTACTTGTACGGTGCCCGGGAAGGGACAGGTTCATTTCACTTAGTTTTGTCATGGCCGTGTCATCTTAACTCATAGGAACGTGATAATATGTTGTGGCCACTAGATATTATATTGAGGGAACGACATCCTTTTCTCATAAAAAAGATGTGGCCACGAAATATTTTTACATCTTTTTTACATTGAAGAGCTTAATAAAGATCTAAGCGTCATGAACAAACAGCAAAAATGGAAATGAAATATGAAATATTGAAATAACATTTTATTTTGAATTATGACTGGCATAGCCTTCAAAGCTTTAAGACATGCTTAAGTGAAAGCCATCTAAAAGTTATGGGCTTTGCAGATGAAAATGTGCAAGTTTCAATGAAACTGTCGGATTTATCATGTATCATTTAAATGCTCACGGACACCTACGTTATAATGCTGGATGCACACACAATATTTGGAAAATGCAATCCATGGAAGATGAACCGCTACTGAACCGCTGGCATTATGTTAGGGCGGCAATGTTGACTCCATCGTAGACAATATCTTCTTTTTTGCATTATGCCATTTCCCAAACATTTTGTGTGGATCCAGCAGTGTCCTATCTGTGGAGGCGTCCGGGACAAATCCAACAGTCTCATTCACTTGCATTTTCCATCATTTTCCGAATGCATTTTAGATGGCTTTTACTTAACCATCTAAACGTCAGTGACCACACATCTTTATATGCCATTCATAATTCAAAATGAAATGTTATTTCATTAATCATCTCCATTGTTGCGTGCTGTGTGACTCCAGCCATGTCTCCTTAGCAAGCAAATTGGCCCGGTTGCAAGGGAGGGTAGAGTCGCATGGGGTAACCTCCTCGTGATTGCGATTAAGAGTTCTCGCTCTCAGTGGGGCACGTGGTAAGTTGTACGTGGATCGCGGAGAGTAGCATGAGAATCCACATTCTGTGAGTCTCAGTGGTGTCATGCACAATGAGCCACCTGATAAGATGCACGGATTGACTGTCTCAGAAGTTGAGGCGTGTGAAAAGGATGTCGTTCCCTCAACATAATATGCAGTGGCCACAATATATTATCATGTTCCCATGAGTTAATATGACGTGGCCAAAACAAAACTAAGTGAACTATGATTTGATCATCTGTACGGATTGGTTTACCAGTTCTCAGCTACATGTTAAAAGTTACTTAAGTAGTGCAGAAATTCCCAGCATCGTGAACATGGAACATGCAGGATTGATACAATATTTGTGATTACGTAGTGGCGGAGACACTGGTCCAAATACTTTTCATAACGTTATCCACGCCGAATTTCATGCCCTGATAATAATAATAATAATAATAATAATAATGGTTATTATTACTACATTGAGAAATTACAGAATCATATTAGGCCTACAATTGTATTATAATAACTAATAATAACTATATTAATATTATTATTATACCCATGTAATATTTCTCTAATAATTTAATAAACTTTTACTTGGTTAAACCTTCGAGATGATCTCACCTCCTCTTCTGTTTACAAAAACCTGGTGCATATCCTGTACATATAATATGGTCAGCACACTTTATTAAACCGACACCAACGCAAGACGTCTTTTATTTTGTGCACGAGATGAAATTCATGTAGCGAGCACAGAACCGCCTCAGGTGTGCTCACTCAGAACAGAGCTGTTTGATTAAATCACATCACAGCCCTTTGCAGTTTAATATTCACATAAGGTCATATCTTCATTTCAGTTTTATTTTGATGGATCGTTCAGCCTTACACAATGAAATAGAAAGATGTCTTGTTTTTGCGTTATTTAGTGGCACATGCTAATTCTATCTCATCACAATCAATTCAGACTGCAAGGCCACAACTTGAGTTTCTTCTTTTGCTGTGGCGTTGGAGATCTGTAGTGGTGGAGACACTGGTCCAAATACTTTTCATACTCTGAAATTCTGATAATGAGCAAAGCATGTAACGTTAGCCAATATATTAGTCTATCTTACCATACTGAAGTGCGAATACATACACACACTAGCGCTGAGTCCAGGGCTGCCGCTAGCCAAACTGATGCCCTACCCAGAGTTCGCGTGATATGAGTGCGAAGCGATCATCTGTGTTCCACAACTGCTTTTGGGTCCTTGAATAACATATAACATGCGAGTAAGGTGGACTTTCTGGTGCTCTCTTAGGGTAAGATAGTGCCCCCCCTAAGGAGTTGGTGCCCCATGCAGACTACGTAGTCTTCTTATAGGGAGCGGCAGTACTAGCTGCATCGATACAATCATATATCGATATATTGCAATATGTTTTTCTATATATTGAATAAATACTTTAGATCCATGTATCAATATTTTTATTCATCTATTTATGTATTTTTTATTAATGAAGCAGCAGGTCGTCTATAAGTGCAAACTCTGAGACTAGCATTTCCCTGTGCGGTCAGAACCTCGAGAGCGATTGAAACTGGAAGGAATTGAATGTGTCCAGTTACGATTCCGCTTTCTTAATGGTTCCATAAACAAATCTTACTTTTGAGGAAGAAATAATAGGAAATAAGAAATGCTACACTATTGCATTTATCGCCCTTATTTCTGTAGATTTCAAAAGTGCAGATGATGAACAAATTAGAGATGAATTACAATTATCAAAAGACATGTGCGAGATGGAATGGCACACAGAAAAACATAGTATACCCTAGCCTTCAGTGTTAAAGTTGTGTCTAGGTAGCAAACATTCTCTCCACATTTCCCTCTCTCTATCCCAAACATTTCCAACCCACCTGCTTGTCATTTTCCTAGAGAAAGACCCAAAATATTCAAGATTGTTGCACACTGAATACAGCTGGTCCATTCTATTTACTTTCTTCAAAATAAATTTGAGAAGCAAAAAAAAGTTAAAAAATGTTTAGAATTAATTTGCTAAACTTTTTTTGGGTTGGGGGGGTTGAGAAAAGAAAATCAGAATAAATTGGGCATGATGAGGAAAGAGAGATGAATACTGAGGCAATCATGTTAGTGGGCCACCGTAGCCCAGTGAAGATTTCTATCAGACGCACATATAGGGAAAGGCATCCATTTAGAAAATGGTTATTCTGCACATGCTGGGCCATTTAGCACTCCCTGTGACGACTCCTGTTTGGGCCAGAGATAAATGCGCTTTCGCACACTCGCTGCACACACACACACGCTCAGACCACAGACTCAGCAACCTCCAGATACTGAGTTTGCAAACACAGACTTGCATGCATTCTATGTGTCCCAAAATTATTTTTGAAAAGACACACATATGCGGACGAACAAATTAAAATGTATTTTCCCTCACAAACAACTCAGAACCCCCCTATCAGTTACTCTGGTGTGTACGCAAACAGAATATGTTTTAAAGCTGGCAAAGAAACAAAAAAGTGCTATAGCTTGTATTGAAAATGAAATAAAGCCAGAGATACATTATTTACTTGAAATAATTTAACATATATTTAAATATTAATATATTTACACTGGTGTCCAAAAGTACAGAGCCCTTTAGAGGATAGGGAGGGACATTTTTTCTGAAACAGTTTTGCAGTGCCTCATGTACCTTCATAATAAGCTTTGCATTCCCCTTACAATATGCTTTGCGTGCCCTCGCAATAGTTTTGCGTTCACTTGCAATAGTTTTGTGTGCCCTCCCTATAGTTTTGCGTGCCCTCACAATAAGTTTTTCGTGACATCGCAATATTTTGCATTCTCTCACAATATGTGTTGGTGCCCTCAAAATAGTTTGCGTTCTGTCACAATAAGTTTTGCGTGAATTTGCAATAGTTTTGCGTTTCCTCACAATACGTTTTGTCTGCCCTCTAAATAGTTTAAATTACCATGCAAAAAGTTTTGCGTGCCCTCAAAATAAATTTTTCGTGACCTTGCAATAGTTTGCGTTCCCTAACAATCAGTACCGCCGCTCCCTATAAGCAGATTATGCAGTCTGCGTAGTGCAACAACTTCCTTGTGGGGCACCATCTTACCCTAAGAAGGCACCAGAAAGTCCACCGGCTGCCATTACTCGCACGTTATATGTTATTCAAGGACCCGAAAGCAGTTGCGGAACACAGATGATCGCCTCGCACTCATATCACACCATCATAACCATAATATTATGATTTTTTTATTACCACAGTTTTCATTTTCCTGTATTATTTCTATAATTTTACTATAAAGGTCAGGTTAAAATATGATTACCATAGTAAAACCAAGGTAAATGTATTGCAAAGGAATGCAACATTTATTGCGATGACATGCAAAACTATTTCAGTAAAAAAAATCATCAAACGGTACCATGGAATTTTTGTTAGGAGCATCAATGCGGAGTGATTACAGATTACACATTCAAAAAATTAAAAGCTTAACTTACTCCTTTCATCTGTTGACCTCCGGTGACTAGTTGAAGCACCTTCTCCAACTCTTTCTCTATACGACCGGCCCAGTGAATCATCCTATTATAGAAAGACAGCATTAAATAAGATCAGTATGAATAAGTGCCAATCAAAATAATAGCAGATTAATCCCAATTCACATATATATCCATCCAATATAATTTGTAAGATTAGGATTAGTGTATTCCAAATGTATTAATCATGTTGTATTATGAACTGAGTACTTGAAAGTATCTGAAAGTTAAAGGTGATTTGCTTGTCTTGGCTGGTTTAAGATGGTTTAGTTGGTCTGCCAGCAGAACAAGCTGGTCTTCAGATGGTTTAGCTGGTCAGCTAGCTTGTCTTCCAACCTAAGAGCCTGACACCACTTGAAAACCATCAATCCAGACCAAACCAGTGGAAACCAGAAAGGATGTACTTTTAAATTGCCAGTGCAGTACAAGTATGCAAATTGGGATTTAGTCAATAACTAACATTGACTAGGTTAGCATTAACATTGTATTATAACTGTATTATAGTGGTTAAAAATATGTTGAATTAAAGTTTACTTAAAATTTTTACTTTTAGTTTTACTGTAAAGTAATTTAAAGTAATACACCAAATATCAAAACATGGCCAGAAAGCAGGAACAATATATTTTTAGATGTACTGCTGGAGTTCTAGTAGGAGATATTAGCATTTGAGAATGATTCCATATCATAAAACTCAGGAGCTCAAACTGATGTAGCCTTGATGGTCTGTTTCATACTGCTGGAGTATGGGCAATTAATATGATTGCTTTTATAATTAATGTAATTTGTGTCTGGCTTTTAGATTGTATAGTCAGGTCAGTGCCATTGAATGCCCCGGGAGCCCTCACACTAAGATTCAAAATATTTCTGAAGGGAAACAAAAGAAAACATTTCTTTGAAATCAAGAGACCTTGTAAAATGCTGAAAAAAAAATCTACTTATTATAAAATCCAGACAATGCTAGAAAACTGTGTTTACATGAAAGTTTGAAATTATAGTGTTTTTCACTATCTTGATATAAAAAAAATGAGCAGTAAACAAATAAGACATAGAATTAGCTATTTGCTTCACCTCTTCGACTCTAGGGCATTTTTGGGCTGCTGCCTGCAATTTACCACTCTCAAATTAAAAAGCTCACCATTTAAACATATTGTGGCATAGCTGCCAGAAATGTGTCTAATTTTTTCAGAAACCTCCCCAAATTAAAAAAAAAGACTCAAATTATTCATAAATAATATTGCAATTGTTTAAAATCTTATGACGAATCATTTATTTATTTTTTTTGTCCTAAATTTGTAAGCATGTAATTCTGGTTCTCTTCACTCTAGCTCCCTCTTAAAAGTATTTTATTCCACTAAATGGCAGCAAGTAGTGAAAAAAAAATGTCTTTCTCTATCACCTTCCTTCCCAGAATGCCGATCTGAAATGTAGGTGGTGCCCTAATGCATTTTAGATCTCACAGATGTGCACGTCCATAGACATTCAGTCTAATTTTCAGTTCATGCACCACCCCCATTGTTTCATTGAATATCTCGGCCTCTGAGTGGACTACAAGCTCAATCTAGATATCATTAGAAAGCTGAGATCCCCCCACCTCCTTTGCAAAAATAGTCAGCGTTAATACTTGCTGAGCTACCCAGGCACCCTTTATATAAGCAATTCTATTTGTGTGGCTATTGAGGAAGCTATTGGCTATTGTTGTCATTAAGTAAGTTTACTTAATGTTTACCTATTTACTGGTATAAAATTTCACAACAGTGTTGTCCTATGTACCGAGTATAACCAGTAACACCGGTGGCAAGCCTAACTCACAGACAAGTAAAGGCCTCATTTGAGAAGAGTTATCTATGAAAGTTCAAAGCTTTCAAACGATACCCCATATGCCTGACTTGTGTATTCGGAGACTTGAACATTTTAAGCGTAAACATTTTTTGCGACATAGTGCCCCCCTTTTGACCAAAAACACCAACAACAACACAATTTAAATTATATTACGTCATCAGCTTTCTTTCTTACATGGAACACAAGGAGATGTTAGGCACAATAATATTAATCACCACAAAATATTATTTTGACTTCCCTGTTCTTTTCTTTAAAAAAAAAGCATAAAATCTGGGTTCCAGTGAGGCACTTACAATGGAAGTGAACAGGGCCAAGCTATAAAAATTAAATACTAAACGTTTCAAAAGTATAGCCAAAAGACATAAACTGCAAGTTAATATGATTTTACTGTGATAAAATCACATACCAACCTTTTCTGTGTTAAGTTATAGCCAATTTTACAACTTTATTGCCATGACGATGTAATGTCAACAAACAGTAAAATTACTAATAATTATGATTTAAACAAATTTACAGCTCAAATAATACATGAGTTTTAACAGAATAATTAATGTAAGTGCGTTTATAAAATTATAAGCTTCTCATTTCTGCCTTTAAACCCTCCAAAAATTGGCCCCATTCACTTCCATTATAAACGCCTCACTGTAACCTAAATGTTTGCTATTTTTTTAAAGAAAAGGATGGACGAGTAATCAATCAATCAAATCATTCAACATTATGCCACAAATGCTGTTGATTGAGCTTAACTTGTATTGAACCCAGAATAATCCCTTAAGATTTTTAATATTAAGACATTATTTTTGATTGAATAAAGAATGCAAAAAATAACCTTAATGGTCCAAAATTAAGCCTCGATTTTATTTAGACCATCGTGAGGTTAGTTTTACCCTACTGATGATGTGTTGTTTCAATAGTAATCCTCAGTACAAGAGGAACTGCAGGTTCAGACATTTGGTGAGTATGCTTGGCTGAGGAGCCACTGGTGCGAAGCTACCATCTGTGGGGATTATGACGGAATCCCCCCTAAACATAATGATACCACAGTGCCGCAGGACTCTCACAGGCCGACTATCCCGGGCCAATTGGAGTCCCGCGGTGCTGCAGTATCATTGTTTAGGGGGGATTCTAACTTAGAGGAGTTCAGTCATAATCCTACATGCTTCACACCAGTGGCTCCTCAGCCAAGCATACCAACATTTTTTATATTATTTTCAATAGAACAATGTCAGAATGCAAAAAAAATAATCTTAATGGTCCTAAATGAATTTTATTTGATATATTTTAATGACTTATTTATTATAATTGAAATAGGAGGCTTCTTGGCCGGGACGTGAAGGCTAAAGGTCACTGTCATCCCCTTAATGTTATTTTTCAAATCTTTTGTAGTTTTATTATTGGTGCAACCTATGCGTTGATGGAACAATAACGTTAACTGCCGTAAATTACTGCGTTAGTGATTAGCAACATTTTCAAAAGCAGCCTAAAACAATGTCTAAATAGCTATTTGGCTATTGATTAACATATTTTCTGTTCTTTGTTTTTTTTCTCTTTTTTTATTTTCTCCCCAATTTGGAATGCCCAATTCCAAATGCACTCTAGGTCCTCGTGGTGGCGTAGTGACTCGCCTCAATCGGGGTGGCGGAGAAAGAATCTCAGTTGCCTCCATGTCTGAGACAGTCAATCCGCGCATCTTGTCACATAGCTTATCATGTGTGGAGACTTTACGCTATTCTCTGCGGCATTCATGCGCAACTACCACGTGCCCCACCGAGAACCACATTATAGTGATCACAAGGAGGTTAACCCAACATGACTCTACCCATCCAAGCAACCGTGCCAATTGGTTGCTTGAAGCCTGACTTGATTCACTCAGCACGCCCTGGATTTATATATTATCTGTTATTGGTGACATCGGGCAGACAAATTATTGCAGTTTGAACAGTACAAAGACAAAAATGTATCTTTCTTTTGAAATAATATGCACTGATAAATCATGCACAATAAGGCCAGGAATGTGTTTTATAAAGTTAATAGGGTCTATTGTGATTTCATGCTGACTTTAATCACTTCTCCAATCCTCTCTTACTCTCCCTCTGGCAGTGGGCTGCTCTGTTGTTGGCAGGTAAGAGTGGATGTTTAAAGAGCCGAATTATAAAAAAACACCGGTTCTGACAGAAGTGCCTCCCTAAGCAGCAACAACACAGCTAGCTGAGCCAAACACTGAATGAAGCGATCAAACGTCTGAAGTTCAGGGCTGTATATCTCTGCACACAGCTCCAAAAGCTCTTAACACAAATAGATTCAGCCGAGAAAGAGGGGGTTGGTACGAAGATGCTGTCTTCAACACAAGATATTAGATAACCACTCACAACAAAGTACACCCATCTATCTCAATGCATAAACTTACATTGTAGGAGGGCCCCGAGCTGCATCATAGAAACTTGGTTTGGTTCTGACTTGAACAAGCACCATAGCAACCACCCAGAAAACCAAAGCAACCAGACAGCAATGCACTAAAACCACTCAGAATATTTTAGTAACACATCATGCAACACCCTGGCAACCACACACAACTCTATAGAAACCAGATTGTGGTTGTCACTTTGCCAAGGGCAAAGGCCTTTTTTTTTTCCTTCAACCAATTAATGGTTTTCTGCATTAATTTGTCATAAAATGTGATCTTATCTTCATCAAAGTCACAAGTATAGAGAAAACACAATGTGCTAAAGCTAACAACACACAAACAATTATAATCTTTCATGTCTTTATTGAACACATCCCATTAAACTTTCACAGTGCTGCTTAAAAAGAAAGTGAAACCTTGGATTTATAACTGGCTGATCCTCATTTGGCAGCAATAACCTCAACCTTACAGAACTGCTTCAGTTCAGCCATTTTCTTAGGATGTCTGGTGTAAACGGCTTTCTTGAGGTCATTCCACAGCTTCTCTATTGGGTTAAGGTCTGGGCTCTGACTGGGCACTTTTTTACCTCATTAGGCATTCTGCGGTGTGCCCTTTGAGTCATCTTGGCTGGACGGCAACGTCTAAGGAAAGTATCCACAGTACAATATCATCTCCATTTATAGACGGTTTGTCTAACTGTGGACAGATGAATATCTAAGTTCTTTGAGATAACTTTTTAGCTCATTCCAGTTGGTTGCTCTGCATAAATTCTTGATTGTAGATCTTCTGAGATTTCTTTTTTTGCAAGGCATGGTCATGGCCCAGGTCAGCAGATGCTTCTTGTGAATAGCAAACTCAAAATGTTTGGTTCACATACTCTTTCTTGCCACTGTAGTTATTTATTCCCAATTATATTAAGTGCCTGAACTATGTATGAATGAACAGACCCATATTGAGCACTCCAAACAGGAATGAAAACCATATTGTGCTGCTTTGTGAAGGCGCCCAGTTAATGGACTAACTGTTGAATACACACTTGTATGTATTTACACTAATAGCTTTAGGGGCTTTTAGTACCAATATCTCAAATTACACTGAGCTGGGTAAAAACCACTAAGAAATTATAAACTAAGACCGCTATAATGGCTCAGTCAAACACATTCGCAACTTTTAAGCAAGCCTTAAAACACCCACAAATATCCCAATGAGGACAGATATTTCACATATTTTCTCTCTATTATCGTTGTTTCACTCAGCCGGTAAAAACACAATTCTCTCCCTGTCTATCTCTTTTATCAGCAGACAGACATGGTCATTTGTCATTTAATGATAGCACGGAATAAGACATGTCAACGTGAAATGTCAGCTTTGTTTGAATGACACGGAAGGAGAGATTAGCGATAAAGTAAGTGACAACGTCTAAAAAGTAGACACACTAAAGGGAAACTCCATAAAGCCACAATTAACATTTATTGACACTAATTACAAATTATACATCAGCAACAACTCACCACGTTTTCTTACGTACTGTATGGCGTTTCCTATGCATCCAGTATGCAAGCAGTTCATTTAAAGAGAGTTCCAAAATATATATTGTATAATAATTAACTAGGTTTTACATTTAATGAAGAAAACGTGAAACCTTGCCATGCTTTGAAAGGTGTTATGGATTGTTTTTTTAAGGCATTGCTAGGGTGTACTTTGGCAGTTGCTAAGGGGTTCTGAGCCTCTGCATCTGAATATCCATACTTCCCTACTATATAGCATGCCAAAAACAGTCTGGCAATGGAGTTGAATGTCTGAATCCACAGTTTTCATAAAACAGTATGCAAGAAATACCTGGATGACTGACTGTTTCTGGCGAGATTCTAAAGTACGGAATGACAGGACACTTTACAATAACATAATCACTCAGGAGCTGAAGAGACATCATGTTCAGAACACTGGATTTAAAAGAATGGCTGAGAACCACAAGTAGGACGGCTCTGCACAATGGTAAGTGCTATATACTGTGAACCAGGATAGTTGTTCCTTGTGCTTTAATGGCGCTTGTTTAACAAAATCTGAGTAGATTCATTTCTAAGTTGTTGTTTTTAAGTCATGTAATATCCACGTCCCTGCATGAAGTATGTCCGGAATACCACTCGCGTTGTACGTATCATTGCAGTTTCCAGGTGCTACAGCAACATTTACTTTTTTCACTTACACAAAAAGCAAAAGTAAAACGGCAGATTATCAGCTCACAAACACACAATTGGATAAAAAGTATTAGTCAAAAATAGGCAGAACTCCCTTTTTATTGCCACCATATTGTGGAGTTTCCTTTTTTTTTTTTCCTTCTGTCCCTAGTCTCTGCCTCAGTGTCCTGTTTGTCGTCATGTTTCATGGTTTCCAAAGTGATTAACTGAACTTTATAAACCCCATTATTATAAGTACTTTGACCTCAGAAACTCATAATGAATACACTGGAAGCTAAGCCAACAGAGACAGTTTTCTGTAATATAGCTTTTGCTACTGACAGATGCATAAATTACCAGTTTGTCCAATTTAACAGGCAGTGTATTTAGATTATATAGCTAGTAATGAAAGGTTTACAATAAGACCATGCTAAATACTTTGAGAGTGAAGCATGTCAACCGAGAAAAGGTTAGCTAGTAATGGAAGGAGGAATAAAGGCTTTGAGAGTGAGGAATGTCTCAGGGAGTACTGATGCTAACAGCTAATGACAACACCTCTAGCCTCGCATGCATTTTGAATGCTTGCTCTTTTTATCCTCTCACAGGCTATACAATGTGCCAGGCCATAGTACTGTATATACTCTCTAAAGCTGTCATCTTATATTCCACTTTCCCTCTGTCTGTTTAGCACGCCTTTCTAAACAACTTGAATACCCCTTTGTAAAGATCAAAACTAATATTCAAAGATATTCTAGAAGCTTTTATAAAGCCACCAAATTTAGTTTAAAATGTTCTGTACATGAAACAGAAAGGCAGCGTGTTAACAGCAAAGAATTGGGAACAATTAAAACACTGGCAAATTTGTGTTTTATATAAGATAAGACCTATTGTGTTCAATATCAAAACGTGTAAGATGATATTCACATTTGAAGATACAGTACGTCCTGTTAATATGACTTTACAATGAAATGAAAGGGGGTTCAACAAACATGTTAAGTAATCATCAGTAATCATTTGTGGAGTAAAATGTGAAAATATATGACTCTTAAGGAACCAATGCTGAAAATATTTATTTTTTATTTATTTTTTTTAAACTTGGAATTATTAAGTAAATTCTACTTTTATACTTAATTCAAACATGTAAAAAATTATGCTTATGATTTTGTTGTATCTTTGGTAACTTCTTATTTTGTAAAGTCTGAAATTCACACTCATTCTCAAAATTACCCATTCATAATAAATAAATAATAATAATAAAAAAGACCTGTTGGTTGTTACCATCATCGTGTTTTGTACACGTGTTGAGGTTTGTATGTGCAGCTCTTTATCATGATTCTATCTCCTGTAATGCAAATTAATGTTGCCTTATAGTCTACATAGCATGCATTATGTTGCCTTGTGTAAGGCATTTGTATGTCATTAGGTACAAATCCTCATTTTGTGTTTTTATATTACAGTCTTATTGTTTTTAGTGCATAGACCTACTATTGTAGCATGATGGTTCACTTGCGGTTACAAGGAAGGTCACAGGAGCAGGATCTAAACGCAACTTAGAAGTATTTACTAAAATAAACAAAGTACAGATTAACGGGGTAAACACAGGAACAAAGGAAACATCCACAATGGGAAAAAACACTGGAACAGAGAAACCATGAACAATGGGAATGGCTCAAGAACAGAGGGTCGAAATACATAAACAACTGACCAGGAGAGAACAGAAATAAGGGCATTATATACAAACTGACTAATGAGGGAATGGAACACAGGTGAGAACAATAGGGAACAGCTGGAAGTGATCAGAGCAGGGGATTATGGGAAGTGTAGTCCGGGAGGAACAGATGACAGAGGCAAAACACAAGGCAGACAACAGTGAATCATGACACTTGCATTGTCCACTGAGGATGTAGATTATAATATAAAAATAATTTTGGAATTATATCAGCCATTGCACGAGTTTCAACTATTAAATTGATACGTCTAGTAGAATACAAACATTAATGTGTATTGTCTAGTGGATAAAATGCTTTAATAATCATATTAAAATATAATTAAGAGTGTAGTTTATCTTCCTCAATGTAATTAATATATCAGTTATACATTTATAAGTGAATTACATCATGATATCAACATGAAAATGGCTTGTCATGATTTCGCTCTGCAGGTAATCTCCGAGTCCTCAAAACATGAGATTCATCCGCCAGATGCCAATAGAAATCACAACTGACGCAAAGTGTTCCACTGCAAGTAACTTGAAGTTTTATGCTTCAACCGTTAAAGGACCAAGTTACATAGTTTTAAGTAGATTTTACTTAGTAAATTTTAATGCTATAACATTAAGTAAATCTTACTAGTCGTTTTTTACAGTGAACTTTTATCTCCATAAGTTGCACATACTGGTTCTGATGCAGTTATAATCATCAAAAGTACTTTTTTGTTTGTTTGTTTTTTGAGGAGTATTGCATCCCTAGGGATATTCTCGAAAAAACTTTGCTTTTCATTTGTATGAAACACCTTCTCTTTGCAACATTTGCAGTTCCTAGTGCAGATGTACACATGGCTTTCAGCACCATGGAGAGCGCACTACAATAACAAGCAAAACTCCAACTGAGAAGTGCCAAATAAATGTTATGTATATATATTTGGTTCCCAGCTTACAGTAACAAATTATTTATTGCTTTCCTGAATTGAACATTTAATGCAACATGACATGCATCTTGGTTTAATCCGTGTGGCTTTATTATCTCCAAAACTGCATCTGTAATAAATTTTGTAAATGAGACATATTTCTGAAAACGAATAAAAATGTCCAATATTGCTGACAGGATTTTTTAGGTTGGACTATCTGTCTAAATAACCAATTGCAGACAGATGGGGTGTTCAGGGAAACCCGTGTGAAAACAGTAATTATTTTTGCCATACTGTTTGAATACACCAGTGGCTCAGCGATTAGACACTTCACTTTCAATTAACTATTTGTAAACGCAATTGAAGCTCTAACCCTCATACATGGATCGGCTGGAAAACACAAAAGTGACCTCTAAATCAGAACGAATAAGAGGTTGATGAGGACAACTGGATGAATGAAGATGGAGGTCTTGGTTTGTGCTATTAGGCAGAGGTTACTTTCATCTCTGAATTCATTATTTAAATGCTGAGTCATTTAGCCATTAACCGGCGCATGGCACTGAGTATCTTGCACAAAATACCTTTAAATGTTTTCTGAAAAGAGAATTCTGAGTTGACCTGTATATGACCAATACAATAGGCAAGCATCCATCTCAGTGGTTGCTGATTATAAATCACAGTGTATTTTAGATGTATTGATTTTGTTCCAAAACATAGTGAGCTGCTCACAATGGCAAATACCTTCTAATGCAGCATCCCAATTCCCAACTGAAATGGAACCTCCTAAGTGGCAGATTTGAAATGCTCTACATAGGCAGCAACTCTGTAGCTGTGTCCGAAATTGCCCCCATCCATTATATAGTGCACTATTTTGGGTGTAAGCCATTTAGTAGTGGTGTCCGAATTTGTTCCCTACATCATGTTCCCTAAATTTTTTCACTATTTTTTACCCACAATGCACTCTGATTTCGAGTGTACAGTCAATGTACAATGAGTGAGAGACAGAGAGAGAGGGAGCACGAGAGACGCCAGTTTACAGCTTCCTTCTTTCCTTTCCAGCTGTGTCACAAGAAGCCTGTTCAATCAGATCTAAAAGCCACTATAGGTACAAGATTACCCCGATTCACTACGGTAATTCTACACTAATGATTTTTATTTTGAGCTATCGGGTCAGATTTGGCATGAAATCGCAGGCATAATTCATTCCTCTTTGCATGTTTAAGTCACATCTGTAAGATCAGAAAGAACAGGTCCAGCTGTGTCGCAAGAAGTCTGTTTAATCAGATCTAACAGCCACTATAGGTGCAAGGTGGTAACTGTATGCTCATCTCAAGTTGTTTATAATGAACCGATTTCATAGCACAGTAATGTTTATTCATTTGTTAATCGTGTAACCATCTCTCTGTTGTAACTTTTCTTCCAAATAAATGATTAATAATGTATTATTGTAATTGTTATATTGCATATTTCTGTTGTGCCCGAATTCATTCCCTACATCTCGTTCCCTACAATTTTTCACTCATTCTTACCCACAATGCACCCTGATTTCGAGTGTACAGTCAATGTACTATCGCCAACGCTATCTTACCCATAATCCAAAGTGAAGACCATCGACGTGCGGGGAGAGAGAGTGTGACTGGATGAGTGAGAGAGAGAGGGAGCACGAGAGATGCCAGTTTACAGCTTCCTTCTTTCCTTTCTGTTTTATTTGTGTGTTGTGTTTTGACATATCAAAACATGATTAAAAATTACATTATAAAATATAGTGATCCGAAATCCTACAGAAAGTTTTAACAGTTTTTATCTAATGATTTATTTATACAATACTGAAAATATATTTGATATGGTTATTTTATTGTATTTATTATATATATATATATATATATATATATATATATATATATATGACAAAAAGACAAAAGTTACTGTGTACTTTTTAATAAATAATAATAATAATAATAATAAAAATAATTATATATAGCCTACTTCGACCCGACTTCGGATAAGCGGTTAGATGGATGGATATATATATATATTATTTACTTTTTTATTATTATTTATTAAAAAGTGCACTCTGCACATTACACTGACACCTGGTGGCTTGGATGCAGCATCATTTAAAATCAATAGTTTTCCGTTTCAGATGCCATTGTAGAAATGTTGTATTTAGTGTCAGCCATGATTACTTTAATCAATGAGTGAAAATGTCAAATAACAGGATGTTACTGAGATTAAGCAAGTAGTATTCGGCTGGTCATGTGATTCTAACATGTGTGGACCCTCTCCATGTAGAATAAAACAGCTTTTATAAGGTTACTGATAAGACTGGAGTCTTAATTTTAATGTGAGTGGTCACAATTTCCTACATTTATTGCAAAATTACAATTCACATCTTCAGGAGTTTAAGACTCTTTAAATGAGGAAAAAACTATTGAATGCACTAATAATTTATTTCTTCACTAATTCACTGAGGTGATATTATTGTTAACGCAAAAGACAATTATTCCAATATTTGTTAAAATCAATGGATGTTGTAATTAATAACTTTAGTACTGTATTATAGTCGCGTGAGGGTAATGTGCACACATGTCATTCATTCTCGGCGCTCAGAAATGCTGCCCAGTTTGGATGGGAGAGTTTCAAGATGCTAAAAAATAATAAATAAATAAAATAATGTGCGCTTGTTCAAATGTTTCTATTCTTGTTGGCAGTTTTTTATCAGTATTATTTTTTTAATCATTATAAAAATATACAGTATATTAAACATGACAAACCGACTGAAGGTTTATTGTAGCCTATATATACCATTTTATAAGAATACCAAGTATTATTGTTGTTATTATTATTATTATCCTACATGTATGATATATGATATGTTACAAAGTTATTTCAGTGTCATCTTTCCGATGCTCCGCGTCCAAATTCACTCACTCATTTCGTTCACTCCTTGCCATATGGTGCACTCACAGACATCCGCTATATAGGAAATAGTGAATGAGTGAATAATTTAGTGATTTCTGACACAGCTAATGTGTCATAAAAATAGTGCCAACCTGTCCCACAGTACATCATTTCCTGGTGAAATAAAGGCGATGAAATAGAGTAGAGGAGCTACAACAACTGAAATGAACTCTTAATTTTCACCCTGTTCTTCACACAATGCTATCTTACGTTTGATATCCATATACTTTTACTATAGCACATGACTTGTAAGGCGCATTTGAACATTTGCATTACACAGCACATTGTCTATCATTACTTACAAGAACTTAAGCAGGGACGAAAGTAGCTTTGCTTACGATACGTTATTGATTGATTTCCTCGCCTTTGTTAAATCCTTCTAGATGCTTGCTAACTGACTGGGTTTAGTAAAGATGGTTAGGCCACAAGGCTTAAAGCACCGCATAAAATAAGCGTTACAAATCTCTCTGAGTACTGTAGACCCTCAAAGCAGAAAACACACAAAAAGAGAGCATAAAAGATATTCTTTATCACCATAAGATTATCAGTTATTAACCATACAAGGGTTGAAAACCAGAATGATGTACTATTTAGCCGTATTAGACTATCCAGACTGCCTGTTTTCTTCTGCAACACCTCTGTGCGATATCAAGGTTGACAGATTACATATGCTGCGCTGTTTGTGAATTAAAGCAATCCTTTCAAATGCATGATATCGTTCTTGTTCCAGAGGAAGCCTGAAATATTTTTAAAGGTCTATAGGTTCATTAAAGTTGTGCTAAGCATGAAATTATACACCCTTTTTGTTGACATTTGAAATTAAGAGACAAGATCAAATACCGGGAAAATGATAAACATAGTTATATTTTTTAAATCATATGAGAGACTGAAATTTTAATCAAAGCAAATTTGCCTTTTGAATGCATGTCAAATTTGTATCACTATCTTTTCAAATCTATTTATATTAGAAATAATGAATATAATAGAACATAAAAATATGTTTTTTAAATGGCAGTGGTAAACAATAACGCCACACACAACTTTGTCTCATATTACATAAAACCTTACATAAACAGCATCAAATTTCCATGATTTCATACAGCATGAGAGACAAGCTAATCCACTAAGGAATGGCATGTGTGGGCACTGAGCGGACAAATCCAGCCTCTGCCCCATACGAGTGCACAACTGGCATGGACCCAACACTCTCGCTTGGAAAAGGATCTGGTGGAGCAAGAGTATACGCTACAATCCAAAAAGCAGATGCTTTACATCCCCGAGAGGCAAATACGGAATTGAGGGTTCCATGCTGTTTATATGCTGCACTTACAATGAGACTTTAAACTGCTTGTATACTTCATGAATGGGAGTGTGCGCAGTATGAAATCATTTAGAGACTCGGTCATGCAAAAGGTATCTACTACAGCTTTTTTATTTGTGGAGAAAATAAGGTGGGCATTTATACTACATTAACAATACAAGAGATAAAAATTGATTGACAGCAACAGGAAAGAACAATCACATATCATTGAAAAAAACGAATTTTGTTGTGAAGAAAATATAGCAGAAAATATGAAGTACTTTCTTCATTGAATAAGTAAGGTTTAAGCATGAAATATTAAGTAAATTTAACATTTTTACTGAATCCAAACATGTTAAAATGAATGCTATTATTTATAATTGTTTGTTATCTTTACAATGCGTCATCATGTATTGATCCTAACGTAGAAAATCTTGTCCTATTTACTCGCATATTTGAATAGATTTCACAGGTAAATAAAATAAGTACCTTTTACTTAATTTTTTGAAGTGGTGTTGCCATCATACACCGGGCTTAAATAACTAATGAGGTTGCACGGTTTCACTGTTTGTGAGTATTTACACCATTTTTGTTGTTACCTTTGTTAACTTCCTGTTTTGTGAAGTTCAAAGTTAATTTTCTACTCAAAATTTCCCAATGACTGTTACCGTCCTCATGTTTTGTGCACCAGGTGTTGCACAGCTCTATATCTTGTTTCTATTGCCAGTAATGCAAGGTGAAGTTGTCTAATAGACTATATAGCATGAATTGCCCTTCTCTATGTCAACTGGTACATGATTAAACATCTTTATTTAAGTTCTAATAAAATATTAGTTTATTTAAGTACCATTTACATCAGATTTAACTGTAATGTTTAGGTTAAATGTACTCACTTAATCAATATTATGTCATTAAGTTATGTAGAGTTTACTTAATTATATGCTATTCAAATGTACTTAGAAAAACTGTGCAAAAACTTGTAAATTAAGTAAATCTTAAAAAATCTCTTTTTTTTAGTGTAGGAGATCTCGTTAACATCTCAATGTTTTATTGTCGACAGCAATGAGATTAAAAGGAGAGCAAATGGAGACTTTTCTCCCGAGAACAAGACACCAGTTTATCTCACACACGTCTCCTCTAGAGTTTCAGAAGAGACCTCAACAATGTCTCAAACTGTGCTCAGATTTGCCGAGATACAAAAGTCAGAGATCTCGGTATGAACTCAAATTTTTCACATTTAATACTCCCAAAAACTGTCTAAGCTATGCTGTCAACAACCATTTTATAGCTCTATATACTTACTATATTTCACCAATTGTTGCATTTTTCTATTTTTATTTGGAATTTTAGGATAAACATCTGAGGCAAACCGTTAAAAAACAATACTTTATGTCTTGTGAGCTATGAAAGAGCAACCTCTGAGTAATAATTTTTCCCTCAGGCTATATCCATCTCATAAACCCTTAAAACTGCCCCATTGAGCAATAGTTATGTGCAATACACAGTTTAGTCTATTTATATTCATCCAACATATCCTACCCCTTCTTCCATTACATTCCCTTGCATCTGTATGTGTGTGTGTGTGTGTGTGTGTGTGTGTGTGTGTGTGTGTGTGTGTGTGTGTGTATATATATATATCACTTTTTATTTGTATTCTATTTTTGTTTTTATTATTGTTGTTTGTGCACTGGAAGATTCTGTCACCATGACAAATTCCATGTGTCACTGTCTTGAATTGAATGAGACTTTAAACTTTAAAGTAGCTTTCAAGACTACAATTTCACTACCGATAACCAAAACCAATAAACCTACTTTGTGTCTTAATCTACAGTGTTTCCACACCTGTGTCAAAAGAATTTCCATAACATTGCCAGCTCTTCGAGATTATTTATAGCTAATGAAATGATTTAGTGATGATCATAAATGTATCGACTAGAACTGTAAATCACATTTTCATAATTCTCGCATATTTTCAGCTTTTCCATAACTGTGGAAACCCTCTGATATAGGCAGTCCAATGAAAGTATCGGCTAAAAGTACGTTAAATTCGACGCGTTAAGAACGCGTCTGTGTACTTGCGTCAGTCATCTGTCAAAAAGTAGCAACGTTCGAACGGTTGGAACACTCTCCCGCCGTTACTGTATCCAAAAACAGGAACTATACAATTTCAAATGTGTCCATGGTGAAGCACCAAGTATTGCCGTTCTCCTGTTACACCTCCGTTAATCAGTACTTGAACGGCTGTCCTCCTTGATAATTGTAAATAATTGTTCAGAACGCAATAAATATGAACGCTGACAGGAAATATGACCGATGCGTGAGAAGCGACACTGAGGTAAACTGTCAACGCAAAGCCGTTCGCGTACAACTGAAATAATATTTAGCGTCTCACGAAACTAGGACGCTCTGAAAACGCGACGCTTCCCGCCAAAGAGCCACCCGTCCCCATTACGCGCTCCCGTTTCCTACGGTACTTACGTGTAGTGCTGAGGAAACCGGAGCGTTGCCATTCCCGGTGAAGAGACGCTGAGGAGCAGCACAGTTTGGACGGCGAGGAGGCAGAACACACTAGTGGACTGAGGAAATATCGCCATTTTCCATAAAAAAATTAAAGAAACTGGGGTATAAACGGAAGGTAGTCCGTCGAATGCGGTTGACGCGCGAGCTCTCGGTGCGAATGGCCAAAGATCCAAAGGCGCTGTAAAATCTCAATCGGTAACGGAGCTGAGGGGAAAGACTGGCACGAGAAAAGGCAGTTGGGACGGAGACGCGCAGATGCGCTGAGATGCTGCTGCCACTGGCGCTGCCGCTGTTGCTGCTGTTGAGTCTTATTTGCTCTCACTCTATCTCTCTCTCTCTCTCTCGCTCGCTCTGTCTCTCTCTCTCTCTCTCTTTCTCTCTCTCGCTCTGTCTCTCTCTCTCTCTCTCTCTCTCTCTCTCTCTCTCTCTCTCTCTCTCTCTCAATTTTTCAAGTTTCAATTTTAAAAAACTTTATTAGCATAATTGTGTTTAAATACAATGTTGCCAAAGCATTAACACAAAAAACAGACAATAAAACAGTAACAAATAACAATAAAAATAGAATTAAAAATAAGGTGCCAGGTAATTTATAGAATAAAATAAGCAGTTAAGAAGACATTATGAACAATAATAAATAAAAAATACTTTGAATGAAGTACATTAAAACAGTGATTGCATTCCGCTGCAACTGATGCATGATTGTATTCCCCCAGTAAAACCTGCATTTGATCTGTTTCTGCTGAACTGGAAAAATGTGGCATAAGGTTTGAGAGTTTGTAAAGGTATTTCTCTCTCACTTCTAAATTTCTCACTGTGAAGGAGAAAGTGTGTCTCTGTCTCGACCTATCCAGTGTCACAGTTAGCACAGACTCCTTCTTCCTTTGGAAGCCATTTTTGTATGTGTCTGCCTTTTTCTATGGCCAGACTGGGATCACTGAGTCTGTATTTGGTGAGGATCCGTCTCTGTTTTGGATCTCTTACAGTGTGGAGATATTCTGTCAGATTATACTTTCTGTTTAGGCTCCGATAACATTCCAATTTGCTTTGGTTTTTACATTAATTTTCCCAATGGTCCAAATTTGATTGATTGATTTGGTTTTGTTCCGCAGTGCTGGTCTGAAACTGGTGTTTGTTAGTTGTTAGTTGGTTTGTGAGTTTCAGAGCCAGCTGACCAAGGGGACTGGTTTTAGGCTTCATGTTGAAGTGTGGTAGGGGAACTTGAATGTGGGTGTGTCCAAAATGTATTCTATACAAATGGATTCTATGGGGTGGTTGTCCCATCTAGATTGAGTAATCTGCCATACATAGTGGACCAGAAACCTCATATTCGTACAGAGCAATAGGCATAATAATACTCTTCTAGCTTTCTCTTTTAGTGCATTCACTGTCAGACCAAAACCCCTTGAAGCACTGATTTTTAGACCAAGTTAGTCATAGTGTAAGGTGTGTTCTATCGCAGTGTTTCTCAGAGTGAATGTGCATCTGGTTCCCCGTCTGTCGCTCACTTTGACGTTGTGTCGAATGAAGGGACACTAGGTACTTTCTTGAAGGCCTCAGTTTCCTCTAAACTTGAAAAAAGGCCAATGAGAATTTGGCAGACAGAATTTGCAATCATGCATCTGTTCATTCAGATTTCATCTTCGGAGCCGAGCGGTTGTGCGATCAGCGAGCTGAGATCACTACTGTTCCACTCACCTCTGTAGTGCATTGCTGTTGGATCTACGGCGCATATCAGTGGCTTTCGCCTTCTCTGCATGGCACTGCAGCTTTGCCCCTGGGTGCTTCGACAGCGTTTCCTTAAAGAGTAAAAGAGTATATTTTCTCTAGAAAAGAGAGTATACACATTGGCGTTGAACGTCTTTTTAAAGATGTCTTTCTGCCTTTGTGTAGTTCCTGTATGCGGCAGATATCTCTCTGCTCATAAGAGCAGACGGTCATAAGAGCTGCCTCGCGTGTCTGGGCTGTGATCACACGCAGGCAGCATTTTATGAATGGTTCATGTCCTCAGTGCGAGAACATAACCATAACCAACGTTGCGGTCACAGCCACTTCAGCCGGTGTTCCGACGCATTCTGGTCACCACAGACACCTCCAAACAGAGTTGAGTTGGTCTCGTCCCGTGTTCTCTCAGGTCCGATCACGTAGAACTCGGGAATGCAGAACGTCTGGCCAGATGTTCTGCTTGCACATAGTGCTTTTCCCCTCCACTGAGGTGATCACGAGCACTCTTTTCGCCCAGGAGAGACTACTAAATTCGCGCTCCCTGGACGTTCTTCCTCCCTAGCCCTCTGGTCCGCAAATTCAGTGGAGAAATTCCCTGACCAGACACACTACGGGTACTAAAATTATCCTGTACTGGAATAAGTGCTCCACAGGATGGGCCTTTGTGGACTAATCCCCCTGTGTGTTTTTTCTGCTGTACGGTCCCCCTACTGGCAGGCCCGTGTCTCCCTTGGGCAGTCCCCGCTGCCCCCCCCCGGTCGCCGTGTTTGTAGCAACTCCTCCCTCGCAGCAGGTAGGATCTACCACCACGCCATTTCCACATGTGGCCTGAAAACTCATGTGACGTATTTTGCCGTACTTCACCTCCCCCCAAGCCTGGGCAGGTGGTAGTCTACGTGTGGTCTTTTCCCCCTGAAAGAATTGGAGTGGGAAAAGAACGCCTTCCCCAATGTATGTGATAATGTTAAAATGGCATGTCGCTTTGTCTCCTCCCCCCCCCCCCCCCCCCCCCTTGGGATGCCGGGAACCTGAAAAGTTTATGACGGTTTTTATGGGGCGTTGGGGAAGGCTATGTGCAGTCTGATGCAGCCTGTTGCTTTGGCATGCAACTGCCTGCCCGCACCTGCGTCAGCAGCTCATGTACACGGTTCAGCGCATGGCGTGATTGAATAGGGACCCCTAGTGTCGCTTCTTTCGACACAACTTCGAAGTGAGCGACAGACGGGGAACATCTAGGTTACTGTTGTAACCTCCATTCCCCCGGCCGTGACACTGAACTGCAATGGCTGAACCTTATTCTCGGTTCCTCAGTGCAAACCCTGAATGAACAGATGCATGATTCCCTCCCTTTATGCCTGGGGGAGGGACATGCAAATTCTGTCTACCTAATTCTCATTGGCCTTTTTTCAAGTTCAGAGGTAACCGAGGCCTTCAAGAAAGTCCCCTAATGTTGTTTCATTCGACACAAAGTCTCGTTCCCTCCATCAGGGAATGGAGGTTACAACAGTAACCTAGACGTTTCCTTAATCTGGCTCTTTTCTGGCAGATCATAATTTTTACAAATGTTTTTTCAAATTGACTGTCAGGGCCCAGTTCTGATAGTAGTTCTGCAGCAGGTCCAGGTGCTGCTGTAGCCCTTGTGCAGTAGCTGACAGCAACACCAGATCACTTGCATAGAGAAGAAATTTAACTTCAGAATTATTTAGAGTATGACTGGGTGTTGCAGATTGTTCAAGTAGCACTGCTAACACATTAATGAAAAAGTTGAACAGAGTTGGACTCAAACTGCAGCCCTGTCTCTCTCCACACCCTTGAGTGAAGAATTCTGTTCTTTTATTGCCAATTATAACTCTGCACCTGTTTTCCAAATACATAGATTTGTTAGTGTCGTACATTTTGCCCCCAGTGCCGGATTGTCGAATTTTAGAATATAGGCCATCATGCCAAATTGAATCAAATGCTTTTTCTTTTTTAAATCAACAAAACATGCATACATTTTGCCTTTGCTTTTTCATGAATGTGCTGGTTGACTATCGTTTGGAGGGTGTGAATGTGGTTGGTGGTGCAGTGGTTTGGTAGGAATCGAATCTGACTCTTACTATAGACATTGTTCTTGGTAATGAAGGCCTGTATCTGGGTGTTCAGGATACAACAGTAAGTCTTCCCCAGATTACTGTTCACACAATTGCCTCGGTAGTTATTGGGGTCGAATTTGTCTCCACTCTTATGTAGTGGGTGTATTAAGCCCATATGCCAGGTATCAGGAAAGTTGCCAGTTTTCAGAACCAGATTGAACAATTTTAACAAGGCATTACTGCAGGGCTGTGCTTCAGCATTTCTGGTCTAAAGTGGTCAAAGACACATGCCTTTCTGGGTTTTAGTGCATCTGTCAATTCTTCTCTGCTAATCTGATAGTCTAAAGGAGTTTGGTTATTTTTTTATTGTAGATTACATTGGAGCTTATTTTGCTTGTTTTTCTGGTCAGGTGTGAGTTTCTCTGGAGAAATTTCTTTGAATACGTTTTTAAAATAGCCTTTCTATAATTTTCCATTTTGTATGGCTATGTCCTGGCTGTGTTGTTTATTCTGACTGTTCCATTTTTCCTTGAACTGATTATCATTGTTCTGATTAACAATGTATTTATTTATTCACTAAACTTACATTTACATTACATTTATGCATTTGGCAGATGCTTTAAACCAAAGCGACTTACAGAGCCCTTATTACAGGGACAATCCACCCGGAGCAACCTGGAGTTAACCACAATGGTGGTGGCCATGAGGTTCGAACCAGCGACCTTCTGATTAGCAGCCCTGTGCTCTAGCCACTACGCCGCCACCACCTTTTATATATACAACATCAACATTTAACCCCCACTATCTCCCCTCACCTTCCCAATCCCCAACCCCACCTTGGCCCCCAAAAAACATCCCAGTGGTCATACATGATTATAGACACACACACATTAAGAGCATGATTTAGATGTTGTTGCTTTTTGTGGCATGTTGTATTTTTATAATCCCTGAGTGCTTCACAATAATTTTGTCTTGTTTCAGCTTTGCGTGGCTCTCTGTGTTTTTGGTTGGAGAATTGTGTGAGCAGTTTCCTTTTAATTTGGCATTTTTAGCTCAGTTTTCTTGTTTGTAAGGAGTAGGTTTGCTTTGACTGAGCACCTTTGATAAATATCATTTATTTGCTGTACTGCGGAATTTACGTCAATCTTGTTAGCCATGAACTGTGTTATTTGAAATCTATTGATTAGGTTGGAAATTTCTTTGGAGCTAATTGTACTTAGGAATTCATTCTCACATTGTGGTGACCATTTGTATGTTGGTTTAGTTTGAACAGGTCGCTAGGCTCTTGGTCTGTTCTATGGTATTGAATTCCCTTTAGGAACACATTAATTTGACAGTGGTCTGATAAGGAAGACTGTGGTCTGACATTGAATGCACGTATGTAGGAGGGGTCCAAGTCTGTAATGGCATAGTCGACTACACTTGCCCCAAGAGCTGAGCAGTATGTGACTCTACCAAAAGAGTCCCCTCAGATCCTACCATTATCCATTTACAGGCCCAGGCTAGATGTGTTTTGGCTTTGAGTATGTGGTTATTCCCATGGGTATCCAATTCTGAGCATTCCCCTGGGCCTGGAATTGGCTGGTTTCCATCTGAAGCTGATCACAATGATTTCCCTAGTAGTACGGAGACTTTGATGGAGTTTTGTAGGCTGCACAGATGTAAAGTTCCTTATCATAGTCTATGATACATTTTTTGAGTTTAAGCCAAACATGTGTTGAGTCTTTTTTCATGATTGATAGGTTGTTTTTTTACGTTGCATTTTTTAAGTGATGACAATACAATATCCCTGTATCCTAAAGGGCATTGACTGTCCACATCTGATCTGCACCATATTTCTTGCAGAATAATGATGTCCTGGTTATGAATGTTTTTTCAGAAACTCTGTTTTTAAATTCTTGGCCCCTTGGAATATTCCAAGAGATATATAGTGAAAGAAGTCATTGTGAAATAAAGTGATGTGTTTTGGTGGTCCAGATGGCTTACCCCAGTATTCTACAGATGAGATGTAGAAGATGTCTCACCTCTTTAATGTCTGAAGAGTCAGTGTATATTTTGCCCTTCACTATGTCAGCATAAGTGAGCTGCTGTGAATTCGGGAAGGGCTGTGCTGTTCTGTCAGGTGCCCCCTGCTCTTGTGTGTGAGGGTCAATGTTTGTTAGGTTGACTGGAACTGGGCTGAGCGGTGTTTGGTTGGGCTTCAGTGTGTTGTGGTCTTGTTGGTTGCTCTCTTCATACTGGAGTGTGTCTGGTTTGTGGACCCCTTTGTGCAGTTGAATGTTGGTTACTGCGATGACTGTTGGAACTTGTACACCGAAGTTGTGAGGGTACAAATTGGGAATTTCTGCCAAATGATGAATCTTTTCGGTTTTTAGCAAATACACTTACTCTCTCCTGGCTTGGGTGCACATGGTCATATAAATCCTCAGTCATTAGACTTGGGTGATGGGCAACGTTGGAACATGCAGTTGTTATCCTCTGGTTGACGCCATTGATCAGACCAGCAGGGTAGTCCTTCCTGTGTAGCAGGGTTGAGATGGTGATATTGGCCGGAGGGTATTCCCTGTGAGCCTTCTTAGCCACTCTTATGACACATTCTGCAACTCTTTCCCTTTGGGTATAGAGGTCGTTGGTTCCTGTGTGGATGATGATGTTCTGTGGGTTGTGCAGTTTGGACTGACAGATTATTTGGAGTGCTCTGTTTGTTGTGGGGCACCAGAATTTGCCAACCAAGAGTTTAAGAAAGTGCTTTCGGTGGTGCAAGAACTTATCATTTGAGTCTATAAGAATTGCTGTTTTTGGTGGTTGTAGTTTCCGGACTTGATGTTTCCGAAAGTGCTTTAGGCCGTGGTGAGGGGTTTGACGGTTTTGTGTTTCAGGAGGACTGCACTGAGCTGGCTGTGTGACAGTGCTTTTGCTGGACTTCTGACTGTTCTCTGTAGCAGGTTCCTCATTGTCTGTCTGTGGGTGGGTTGCAGCAACAAGGATTAATCTTAAATTTTGATTTAATCAAGGTTTATATGATAATTGTTTTTCACCAAACTTTAAACCTTGTTTAAAAATAATCAGGGTTACATTTTAACCATCGATTTGATCCTGATTTAAATTAAATCTGAGCTAACTTTAATCCTGTTACTCCAATACTTTAAACTCTTTTTTAAATCCCAGTTAGGAATAAAAAAAACTTTAAATTAGCAGCTGAGGTGGTTTAAATAAAAAACTGGCCTACAATTAAACATGAATGACTAGGTAAACAAACAGTGGATGTGCCGTCAGCCCTCTGAGAGGCGTGTATTATAATATTTATGTTTATTATGGTCCGAAATGTTGGGCCGTTGGCCACAATGTGTTTCAAATTCGGTGTGCCCACCCTGTGAGTCTGTGGATGAGCAACTGAAATGCACTTTATCAGTGGTTCTGATAAAGTGTACAAGTTTTTCCAGTTTTTCATTGATGCTATGAATAAGAGTGTCTTTTTCCATCAGGTCCTTTCTCGGTTCAGATACTTTTTCATTCAAATTATTGTTATCTTTTAGGAGATTTTTTATTTTCATCTCTTTCAGTCCTATTGTGATGCTGTATTCTTCTATAAAAGCCTTTAACTCCTCTCTTAGATGTTGAGAAGTGTCCGTTTCTTGGAGTTTGCTTTCTTTGAATTTCCATTTCCAATTGGGAAAGGCACTCCTGAATGCACTGAATAGAACTGTTGATCTGGATGTGTGTGGGGAGAGAGGGGCAGTTTGTGTGGTGAAGGTGAAACTCTCTCTCTCTCTCTCTCTCTCTCATGCACTCTCTCTTGTATCAAACTGAGCGTACAATGGGAAAGCAACAGACGGGGGCACGTGTACAAGTATAGTCCCATGCTAGTCTTTTTTACATCCCTTCTCACCAAATGCAAACAGACTTTGTCCATTAATACTTGGTGAAACACAATTTCCCTAACAGAAAACTAACATGGTGTTAGCATGTGTTTTTGGCATGTGCCATGATAATACTGTGCTAGTCTTTTAAAGTAATTACTTCCATTTTAGGGCCCCTGTATGTAATTTCTATTTATGAATATATACACATGGCGTTTGCTGCCCTGCAATGCCGAAACGCTGTAACTACAGCAAGATGGCTTCAGAGTTTTGTAATTGTCCAGCCAAATGTGAATTATAATATAGTCTTACCCTCACATTTAGCCCCTCTGTGGGTCTATGGCATCTCTTCAATATTACTAGTGTCTACTCTCTCCTAAAACTGTCTGCCAAGATTTTCTACCCTTATTTGAATCACTCACCATCAACAAGCCGGTTACCTCAATGCATGAATGTTCCAACAGGTGAACGCTCACAGATACACATTTTTGTGGACGATAACCATAAAGCAGAAATGAATTTAATATTATGAGAATTCTCAGATTCACGTGTTCCTTGATTCTCTTGTTGTCTATACTAGCTAGAGTGTGAAACACACTGTCCTTCATGTCTGCTGCATCATGTGGATGTTATCTCACAGTAAGATCAGAGAGGGGCAAACGACACACTGCCTCTTCCTCAAACATGGTGTCTCCGGTGCCCTTGACTCAATATTGATCAGCGCAGACAAAACATGGTGTCAGCCTCTCTCGCTTTCTCACACATTAATACACACTCTGTTTTGTCTTATTTACCATGTGTTTTGGCATGATTGATAATTGCATCAAGATTTACATTGTCAGCGTCTGGTAAATTCCTTTCCATTCATTTTCAGTTCCCTGCTGTGTCTGTTTGTAATTATACATTTACTTGTTTGGAAGAAGTTTTCACACATGAAAAAAGGTGGAGTGAACACTGGAGTGACAATTTACGTAGTTCTTTCAGTTAGACCGCTAAAGTAACTTGATTATACAATGACAGTTTATTGGAAAATTTGATTTTATGTTAAATATTTTGTGCAACATCTTATGAAAATTATTTAGGAATTATGTTTTATCTTTAACCATCTGAGACCCGAGCATGACTGCTGTGTGCCTTTTTGATTTTTAACTAGTAGCAAATAAACATGCAAATATATATATAGATTTATGTCCACCTATGTGGACAACGAGACTAAGTTGTGAAATTTTGAATAATACAAAGCAATAGAAAGTCAGATTTGTTTTAATCAAATTGTTTATTACGTTCCAGGAGTGTTGGTTGTTCATGTTTTTGAGACTTTACAGACATAACATCAGAAATTATCATAATTAATTCTGATTCAAATTAATGACCGGCATCATCCAATCAAAATTTGAAATACACCCTATTTTCATCACATAAGGTTAAATAATTACCAGTGTTGTGTAAGATACTCAAAAAAGTAATCCAAATACTAATTATTAATCTAAATTTGTAATCAGATTACTTTAATGGTCACGTCATTGGAATTATTCACGTTACAAATTCGTTTTTGATTTTTCCGCTCATCTAATTCAATTAATGTCTGTGTACAATTTTATTTATCCACTTTTTCTCCCCAATTTGGAATGCCCAATTCCCACTACTTAGTAGGTCCTCATGGTGGTGCGGTACTCACCTCAATCCGGGTGGTGAAGGACGAGTCTCAGTTGCTCAAGCTTTGCATCTTATCCCATGGCTCATTGTGCATGACACCACGGAGACTCACAGCTCAAACTCGTATGACCTTCTTCTCTGAAACATAGAAGTAGATATTGATGCTGCTCTTTTCCGTAAAATGAAAGTGAATGGGGACAGAAGCTGCCAAGCTCAAAAAGAAACAGAAAAGCAGCATAAAAGTACCATATGTTCTGTGCGCTATATTCAAAGTCTGCTAAAGCTATACAATATGTAAGACTCAAACCAAAACTTTTGCATTTTTTCCTGAAAATAACCCCCTCCACCTATTTTTCGTGTTTGTGTATATTTAAGCATATCATGGGAAAATCCATAAAATCAGGTTTGATGTCAGTAATGCCAATCGCTGTAACAAATCGTCTTGTAACCATTTTGCACTGAGTTTGAATAGGGAGAAATGTCAATGAGATTTAAGAGCTACAGTAGAGGGGAAGATTTTAGATTCAGTACAGTTGTAAGGGCTAAAATGCTCAAATCGGACTCACTTCAAATCTGACTTATCTTTAGATAGTATTATACAGGGTTGGGATGGTTACTTTTAAAAACGTACTCAAGGTCAGTAATGTACTCTAAATACTTTGGATTACTTCTTCGGCTCTGGTAGATTTTTACACTTATTTTAACTATAAAAACTCTGCCAGTACAGTAAGACAAAATACACATGTTAAAAATACATTCTCTGAAAAAACGAAATATCTCATGCAGTGTTGTTTATAAAACAAGATAAATCAAACTGATCTTGTTTAAAGGATTTTTTGATATTTTTACTGGAAAACAATAAAAAAAATGATTTTTGCCCTAATATCAAATGTCTTACTAGAAAATAAAATTATGATCCAACGTGAATATTCTTGATAAATAAATTTGATCATGTCTGGTAACATGTGCATTTAAAATGGCTAGAAATCGTATTTTAGCTTAGTGTAAAGCTAACAATTTACACAAGGTTTATTTCTATTTCTTCTGCTCCAAACTTACTTCAAACGTACTTCAAACGTATTCTCTGTCTGCTCATATGAATGTAACACATCATAAGAAAGTGTTTCACCGCTGGTCAAATACACTTTGGATCGCATCATTTATATGTAGAAATGTTTTCCATTTGAAAGGAATAAATATTTAATGAAACAAATGACAATAAAATGCAAAGTAATCTGTTCAGTAATCAAAATACTTTTTTAATGTAACTGTATTCTAAATACAATGATTTAAATTGTAACTGTTGTGGAATACAGTTACTTATATTTTGTATTTTAAGTACGTAATCCCGTTACATGTATTTTGTTACTCCCCAACCCTGTACCCCTCATATATAATAGTATTATTCACAATACTATATCGATTTTCAAAATATAGCGAAACCTTATTGTGGCAATACTCAATATAATAGATGAAATGACCTGTCAAACATCAAAATCTCTTGTTACTTTTTTCTACACTATTGACAGGATTCACACATTGTCATAAAAGTACCTTGTTTGTTGAAAAGTGTTTAAATGTGCTTAAAATTAAAATGGAGCATTTCTTCCATGTAATGTGTGTCATTAAAAACACAAAAGATGCTATCAACATGCTCCACTTTCATTGAATAATGTCTGTATTTGTTCTGTTCTTTACAGTCAGTTGTTAATCAAAAATAACAAAGAAACATAAAATCTAATCACATATAGCACAGATGCAGTAAAGACATTGTGTCTTGTCTGGTTAAAGTGCACTGAACCAAAAGATGCTCATTGAACTGTCTGCCACCATCCTTAAAGAGACAGTGCCATTTTTGTCCTACCAATAAATGTAAACTCAATGTAAATACTTGTAAATTGAACACATTATTTTTACATTTTAAAAAAGCTGAAATATGATGTTGATGTCTTATCAAAATAGAGAGATCAGAACAGAAAAACCAAATCCAGTAATCAATTTGGAAGTAAATGAAGTATATAAAAGGTTGCTCATTGTTCAGACAGCTGAGAGAAACATTGGGCAGAATGATCACTGATTGTACAAAATGATTAACCTAAATAAATAAAAATAAAGTGTACTGTGGTAAGAAAAATGCTATGGTAAAACAGTGAAATTACCATGTTCTTGGGGCATGTACTATGGAAATCCCATGTTTTTTTACCCACAAAAATGTACCTTGGTATTAGTTTGTCCTTTACATGGTGCCATGGTATTACCATGTTTTATTGGTAGAACTATTACTATATATGGTAATCATTGAGTAACATATATGAAAGTACCACAGCGGCATCATTGAAGACCATCATGGTACTGCACCACCATAGTACTTTTAGCTTTTTGCTGAGGTGGAAGCTTTTTCACATTTGTGCAGGTATTAAAAACCAGTTTAATCTGAAATTACCCAAACTAGACTGTCACTGTGTCTCAGTATAATTATAACAGTATGTATAATGTTTTTCTGGAATAAATAGGTTGAGCAGCTTGTTCAGCCTAGACACATTAAGCATCAGCCCCTTAGTGAAACAGTAATGAGGAACCCCTTCCGAATCCAGCCAACCATCAGAAAAGTATTGATTCCTGGGAAGTGGCCAATGTTGAAAATGAGAAATAGGCAGTGATCCTTCTTCCTCTACAGACAGGCCTGACACACAAGCAGCTTAACTGAGCATAGAGGAGACCAATGGAGTGTGTTTGGCATTGCTGTAGATCCTCTGTTCTCCCTAATTGAGTCTTACATTGTGATGAGGAATGGGGGAAAAGACAGAAAAAGAGAGAAAGAGAAAGCCCAGAGGAAAACGTGATTGCTCAGATGTTGCTCATTCGTGGATGCCATTCAAGGAGTTCTCTGTTATGTTTCATTTAAGGATCAAGTTTGTCTCAGATGTTTCTTCAAATAGGCAACCTGGCAACCAACATTTTAATTACGTGAATCGTAAGAAATTGCGTCAGTTGCGTCACAAGATGCGCTAAAAATGGCTTTTATTCACTTTGACACAAATCACAAGTAAAAATGTATATATAAACAACACTTTTCAATCATAAACACTTTTCACTCTGTTCCTCACACAATGTTATCTTATGGCATCGAAACACTTTTAATATAGCGCATGACTTTAAGGCAATACATTTTAACGTTTGCATTACAGAAGCCGCTACATTTACAAGCTTGTTGGCAATTTGATTGCACAGCAGCTCAACTGATAGAGAATTGCACTTGTGATGCAAAGGACCAGAGTTCGAGTCTTGATGAGTCGACTCGTGAGCCAAAAGTGTCATAGAAGAACTACAAAATGGCACGGTTGCATTTTTCATCTCACATTTGCTTTTTCTGACACTATCAGTGAGGTTTTATGTTTACGATTTAGGGTATAGAGATTGTTGATTTAAACCTCAATAGAGCATTAACATTAAAAAACTTATCTTTTTGCAAGAAAAATGTACTCTCTTTTAGCACCACACAGTGGACATTTCACCTCAGAACTGCTGTGATACGTGTACAGAACCACATAACATTTTGCAAATATGATACCACAGTTAGGCGTGGGTATAAATATGAATACACTTTTTTTTCTTTATTATCAGTTGTTGATCAAAAACAATAAAAAAATAAACTTTTAATTCTAATCACACATTGCACAGATGAGATAAAGTCATTCGAGTCTCTCACGTTAACATGTGCTCATTTACAGACACTCTTTACAGAAATGCCGGTTTTGTTAAAGAGACAGTACCGGTTTTATATGGAAGCCCAGGAGTGTCAATTACAAAAGAATGAAGGAATAAATGATCAATCTATTAATTATAAAATAAAAATGTGAATAAATAATAAATTTTATTAATGGACAAATAAATAGACACATTTAGATGTGTTTACCAGCGGTTCTCCTACTCCAGGTGGTTGGCCAAGTGACCCTCCCCGCTCACGGTCGGGGGGGGGGTGGTGGTGGTGAGGACTCTACTATGGTGCATCCCTCCTCCTTCCTGGATTTCAGCACCAGTGTAAAGGGATTCATGGAAAGGAGGAGGCGAGAACCGGCGTGACAATATAAATAATAGTTTAATGAAGAACTTAACAAAAAAACAAACAGGTGTCAGACAGCTGTCCGTAAATCTCTCTCACTGTCGCACTGCAGCTTCCAGTCGGCCTTTATCCCTCTCTGAGTCTTGATTAGCCTGATTAGGGGCCGGGTGTGCGGAATCACGACCCGGCCCTGCCCTCCGCCCTGTCACAGAAGCGTTTTGATGTTTTTTTTGACAGCACAAATTGAATGACATGTACTGTTCGTAGCGATTTGGAGTGATGTCACAGCTCCCAAAAAGTATTTTGCTATATCTAAGGAAGGGAAATAAAAACAGTGTTTCTTTTAACGGCACAAATCAGCAAAAACCAAGCACAAACGAACAGCACTGGTTTGGAGTGATTTGGACCTCATGGGGTGGAACGTGACGTCATAAAGCCCCAAAAAATTATGTGTAATATCTCGAACACCGAACCAGCACAAACTTTCATTTATGAATGGTATAGATTTTGTAAAATTGAATTATACAGGGTGCCAACTTCACATAGGTGCTTTAGTACAGGATCTGGCGGTATTCTTCATCGGCTCGGTACCTCAAGTGGTGAAGTAGAAATAGGCAGTGATCCTTCTTCCTCTACAGACAGGCCTGACACACAAGCAGCTTAACTGAGCATAGAGGAGACCAATGGAGTGTGTTTGGCATTGCTGTAGATCCTCTGTTCTCCCTAATTGAGTCTTACATTGTGATGAGGAATGGGGGAAAAGACAGAAAAAGAGAGAAAGAGAAAGCGCAGTTGCTGCTCGTGTTTCAGTTCAGGCCGCGGGTCGGGAGGCTGGTTCTGTTGACTGCATCATGATTACCAGTTCCCATCCAGGACACAAATCACTGTAAATGCTCAGGTAGGGCAGCGTTCAGCATTTCACAGCAACAGTGAATAAGCCATCATTAACTTCTGATATGATTCGCATCCGCTACTTATGCGTGGGATTCACAGATCCAGTAATATCATGTGAACTGCCCGTACTGTCTTCCAGTGACAGGCCGTCTTACATCCTCTTCAAGTGGCATGTGGGAGAGGGGGTGTGTCTTATAACTGTATCGAAAATTCATTGGTTGCTCTCATGCATCAACAGTCCAATGGCATTTTTTTCACTCGATTCTCAATTGGAGAAAGTTAAGGAAAAGAAAAAACGAAACGAAAAAGAAAAGTCATTGTCAAATGAATTAAGAAAATACATTTCCAAATACCTTTTTAAAATGTAATTTAAAAGGTGCTTTAAAAGTGCATTAAAACGTGCATTTAAAAGACTCAATAATGTACTACTTTATTGCTACATTTAAAGACATTTTAAACATGAAATAAATATGATTTAGTAATGCGCAATTTTATTGTTATATATAATGACATTTTTAAACATGAATGAAATAAACACGTTTAAATGTGTCCATTTATTTGTCCATTTATAAATTGATTTATATAGTCAAAATATTATTTTCAAAATAATAGATAAATTATTCCTTCATTCTTTTGTAAATGGCACTCTTGGGCTTCCATAGTTTTAGCACGTTCAACAAATCAATGTAAATACATGTAAATACTACAAATTATGCAATTAAATAAAAAACTTGTAACAAAAATAATATATCATATTTATTCATTGAATACATGGTATAAAAACTAAAATGTGACCAAAATTATGAAAACTAATAAAATATAATTGGTAAAATTCATGTTTTTGGTCAGTACCTATTTAGAAGGTCCCCTGTATGATGAACAGCATTAGCTGGGACAGAATTTCTTTCATATGTAAGAAAAAGGGACATTATAACTGAATTGAAATCATTATCGAAACAATAGTTTGTGAATCGGAATCGAATCAGGAAAACTGTAACCCAGCTCTTCAGACGGAGAAAGTGGAGAAATTGTTCATGTTTTTATAAAGTAAATAGGGTCAATATCAGTTTTATGTTAAGTTAGGCAAAAGTCTCTATTTTCTCTCCATTAAATCTCATTGCTGCCTGGGAGAAACAGTTGAGGTATGGGAATAAGGAATATTCTGGGTTTCACGCAATTTAAGATCAATCGCATTTGTGGCATGATGTTGATTACCACCAAAAAATGACTTCGACTTGTCTGTCCTTTTCTTGAAGAACAGCAAAAATTAATGTTACAGTGAGACTCTTACAATGAAAGTGGGGGCCAATTTTTGGAGAGTTCAAAGGCAGAAATGTGAAGCCTATAATTGTATAAATGCACTTACATTGATTCTTCTGTTAATATTCATGTAATATTTGAGCTGTAAAGTTGATGAAATCAACTTTTTTATGGTCATTTTAGGGTTTTAGTGTTTGCAGTGTTATGTCGTCATGGCAACAAAGTTTCAAGATTGTATATAACTTTATGCAGGAAAGGTTAGTAAGCTATTTTTTCACACTAAAATGATATTAACATGCATATTGTTTACGTCATGTGGCTATACTTTTGAAACAGTGGGTATTTTAATGTTTACGGAATCGACCGCATTCACTTTTTTTGTTGTTTTTTGCATTGTGTTAATCAACTTTATACTAAAAAAGGCTGTTTATTATGCTTAACTTGTATTAAACCCAGAATATTCCTTGAAAGAGATCTCATTTGGGGTTGTTCTTTCCTGAATAAGACATAAAAGTAAAGAAAAAGGTAAGAAGAGGTCTCCAGAAATCATTCTGCCCCTAATCGAGAATGCTGACAGAACATTCTGCCTTAGAAGAGATGGAAGGGAGGACAAGCTAAAAAAAATGGGCAAGAAGTAAAACACAAGGACAAATGGGTTCAAACTCAATCGATCCCAACCAGTCTGCGAGCCGGTGAGTGGTGAAAGAGCCCGTCGCTAACGATCAGATAGTGATCACGAAAAAGAGGTAGAAATGTGTAGTGTTAATCCAAGATGGCCTGAGGCAGTGGCAAGGGGGCGGCTCGCGCACCTGGATACATAAACACAAGCATGCACTGACACACAGACAAGTTGGACATGCTTGGAGAGGTATTAATCATACCTTATGGTTCCTGTCTCTCAGATAGGTTACTAACACTAAAATAACCACTACACACAGAGACCAGCAGCCCACGCACACAGTTGTCTTATCTTTACTCTCTTTATCCATTTTTCCTTTCTCTGTCCATAGAGCTCTATGTTCGGCTATAGAGAAAAATGACCCAGACAACAGACTTCTCGCTCCACTAAAGCGCAGACACCCACAATGCTGCTGTATGTTGAACACAGCTTTACAAGACCACACTGGATCTTATTTACTGATATACAAGCCTTGTAGTGCATGTACCCTTGAGGCACATATTGTCATGTTTAGATGTGTTTTTGTTCATGTTTTGATGTCATGTCTTTTATTAATCAAATTGATATCCAATAACCATAAATCTAAACGTGAACAAAAGACTTGACATAAAACTAGACTTGGCTTCACTTGAACAAACACAACAATGTTACATTCACATTAATCAATATTAGACAAGGACAATGGTAAACATGAGGGCTTATATATATGACATGGGTGACAAGACAACCAATAACCAGACAGAACTATAAACAAGATAATGAGAATATTAAACATGAACCAATAACAAGACAAGACTAATAAACAAAGGAACCAATGAGAACAAAACACATGAAACATGGCGGGAACAGGACAATCACATGACTATATCCTATACATATAAGTCCATGCTTATAATGTTAATTAAGGCTTCTTGCACCAAAAATATTCTGATCATAATATAACAATTTTTCACAAGTTATTATATCTTTTTGGTTATGATTATCTAACACCTTTGCATATGAATCAGTAAGGTCAGAAACATACTTTACGTATGTACTTGTACGCAGAAGCAAATGCGTAATGCATTGAACAGGTTTAATGTGCGTTCTTGTGTTACTTTGTGGTAACAAACCTCAATACTCAAGGTGGCGATAGTTACCTTCAAAAGTCTCTGCCATTAAACTGGATGTTTTATCATTCAGGTATAAATATATTGATGATATATTGCAAAATTCTCTTCAACTGTGGCTCCGCCATGACAGTAGTTGACTAGAAAGAGGAAGCTATCTGAGAAGCAAACAGCTCACAGCAATGTCCACTATAGCGCCCCTTTGGACAGAGTGTACTTGTGTTGTAGGCTGTGTTGTTTACTCCATGCTGAAAAGCTATTTAGGTTCTGAGTGTAAAATAAACATACCGTTTCAGTTGAAGTTTCCCGTCCTCTTCTTCCTCCTTGTCCACACACATAGAACCCTGTTACATGGTTATAGAACAATATATCAATTAGGCCGTTTTCAGATCATCAGCATTGGCCGATATAGTGTACATTCTTGCTTGACCTGTTGTGTCAATTCTGAAATGTATTGCATAAATTCTGGATAATACCAACCTAGCCCCATGACAACTCGAAAAAATTTGTACGAGATGCTGAGATCATAAGTTAATGTACGACTTGGCTCCATCAACCAACAAACAGAATTTCAAATTGAAACAATACAGACCACCTACCCAATACTTTATTTTAAGAAAGAAAACATCTGTGAACAAATTTGTTTTGTCATTCCATATTTATTTAGGTAATGCAAATGACTGCGATGTGTGTCAGTAATCAATATCCGTCAATAAGCTTCTCTCGTCTCATTCGGGACTGGTGTCTCTGCAGAACGAAAATGGGCGTTTCCCAATCAGTGGGCAATTTCAAAATGGGATGGGTGTTTTTCAACCGTTTTAATCAATTTGCCTATTACATAGAGATTCCCTACTTTCATTGTATAGTTGAAAAACACCCATTCCGGTTTGAAAATGCCACTGATTGGGAAATGTCCGTTTTTGTTCCACAGAGACCTATACTTCCACTTGTCCCGTAAAATACGGGATCATCCCATATTTAAAGATGTTTTGATACCTGCAGTATAGAATCAGTATGGGATGTGATTTGTCCCGTATTTGAGCTGGTCCGATGGCGTTACAAAAAAATAGTTCAAGATCATTAATTTAACCTTGATATTCATTGGACATTTTGCCTATGGTGTCTAAGGGACTGTCTGAAATGTCCACACATTATGCAAAAAAGTGATAAACTGCTGAGGGTGTGGTAAGGGACTGTCTGAAATGTCCACACATTATGCAAAAAAGTGATAAACTGCTGAGGGTGTGGTAAGGGACTGTCTGAAATGTCCACACATTATGCAAAAAAGTGATAAACTGTAGAGGGTGTGGTAAGGGACTGTCTGAAATGTCCACACATTATGCAAAAAAGTGATAAACTGCTGAGGGTGTGGTAAGGGACTGTCTGAAATGTCCACACATTATGCAAAAAAGTGATAAACTGTAGAGGGTGTGGTAAGGGACTGTCTGAAATGTCCACACATTATGCAAAAAAAGTGATAAACTGCAGAGGGTGTGGTAAGGGACTGTCTGAAAAGTCCACACATTATGCAAAAAAGTGATAAACTGTAGAGGGTGTGGTAAGGGACTGTCTGAAAAGTCCACACATTAT
Organism: Moxostoma hubbsi; assembly: GCA_032164185.1. Lineage (NCBI taxonomy): Eukaryota > Metazoa > Chordata > Actinopteri > Cypriniformes > Catostomidae > Moxostoma > Moxostoma hubbsi. The sequence goes on along the minus strand of JAVLUX010000010.1, from coordinate 4,501,162 downwards.
GCAAAAAAGTGATAAACTGTAGAGGGTGTGGTAAGGGACTGTCTGAAAAGTCCACACACACCCACACCATCAACAACTCTAGATAGATTGTTCTCTATTTAACTTCAACTTCAAAAAATGGCAAACATATCCTATTCCGAACCTCATTTTTTGGTTTAGGGGTTGGGTAAGGATTTAGACTTAATGGTTAGATTTAGGTTTGTGGTTAAACTCAGAACTCTTGTAGACATGGGATATAAATTACAGCAAACGTTATCACAAATGTGTGAAGCACAATATAGCGTAACCATGCCTACCCACTTTTTCAGACATCTTGGTATTTTCCCCAAAAAAATTTTCCATAGGGATTTCATAAAAAAGCTTTAAGCCATGAACCAAACCAACCACCTCAGAGGGTAATCACAACATTACAATCCCATGATGCATTGTGAAGAAAATAATCAAATTAAAAACTATGGAAAAATATAACACTGTTGATTTGAAGTTATTGATTATAACTGTAAAATTTTTGTTTGTAAGTGAAGGTAGAGCTACTTGACTGTGTCATTCAAAGTACATCATGGAAGTTGGCGGTCGCTGCAGAGCTCTTTTGGTGCGCTTTGTTGACCGCAATACTCTGATTGGTGGATCCTTCTCTTCAGGATCATGGGTAGTGTTGTTCTTCACCAGGTATTCCGCTAAGAAACAGGATTTTTAGAATGAAGTTGAAATACTGTGGACTGATGGCTTCAACAGAAGCATAAGCCAATGATTAACAACATCGGAGCTCACGATAGGTCTGTCTTGAAAGCTTTATCAGTTATCGTTAAAAATCAATTTACCTATGAAGCACTTCCAGAACCAGACTGTTGCACTCTACAAGAAGATGGGGTAGGATCCACAACATTGCCCAAGCTAATCTGAGTTAAAAACAGATTGACTTTTAAAAATTGTGTTTCGTGAAACCTGCATTTAGTTTTATTCCTTGTGAAAGGCTTCTTAGATAAATAATGCAAATTCACAAATACCAATATGATAGCATTTGTGCATTTTGAAAATTTCATTTTGCAACTCCTATGACCACATGCAACTGTAAAAATGATGCTTACAGACAGGACTCTGAATATTGCATGAGCAAAGAAAATATGCATGCTTTAAAGGAACAGGGGGAGTGTTTTGTATTGGAGAAATCAATAGGATACATTTACAGATTTTCGACTCTAGTATGCCCTTTAAGCAAATACGCCTCCAAAAAGCTTGCCTGCATTTAGGGGAGATCATGTAAATGTGTGTTATGAACACACGCATACACGTCCACACACACAAATAGAGTTACAGCGCTGACATGCTCTACTTGAGGCCTAATGACCCCTGGGTAATGGCTCTCTTTGGCCTTCAGGAAATCCTCTCATGCGTGTTTCAGCAGAGTAGGTGTGTATGTGTTTGTGTTTGTGTGTGTGTGTGTGTGTGTGTCTGCGTGCATGCGTGCCAGCGTGTGTGTGTGTGTATGTGTGCGTGCGTGCGTGTGTGTGTGTGCTTGCACGACAGTAAGAAAAACTGATTAATGGTGAAAAACAAAGGGGAAGATGAATGGAAGGAGGCAAGAAGGAAAAAACAATCTGTACATACATACATTGAAAATAAGTTCACCTACTTATATGTTGAATAATCCTGTAACATATACTGAACATATTTCATAGGCTGTAATTAGCATGGACTAATAACGTTTATACATTTGTACAAGGTGGTAAAACTGGTTTCATGGTGGCTTGGTAGATTTCTTGCCGGCTAATTTTTTATTATTATTATTATTATTATTATTGCTGCTGTTATTCGCATTTTGAATTTAGCATTTTAAAAGTGGATATGACAGACATGAGAGACAAATAAACAATACTGTATGCATAAATCTTTATGCATTAAAAAATCTGACATGGCAAGAAATCTGTGTTTACATGAAATTTGTGTCGATCAGGTTATTCATAAGCCATTTATGGCCTTTACTCTGATAAAAGAACACAGTTTATTGCATTTACATGACCATAATGCATTATTATTAAGCATAATTGGTGAAAGAAAGTGCATGTAAGCACGCTCAGTGATAGAAAGGAAAAGGCCCTTTGAAATTCACCAAATAGAAAATGTACATGCATTTAGCGCTTGGAAGGTGTTAATTTCAGACCCTGCTCTGCTTACTGCCTCATAATAGCAGTCTTATACAGCACATCATTTCCAAAACTACCACAGTCTCCATAGTGCCATCCAAAGTCCATAATTCCCAGTTTCCCACCAATGGCATGTCCACAAATCACCCAAAGTCTGATGCACATTGCTCACAAAACAAGCAAGCGCTTAACAAAATCACAAGCTCCAATCAGAATATTCAGAATCTATGAAATAATTAGTACTTTGAACACTAATTTGATTAACAGAAATTATGATCACAAAGTCTACACACATGTTTGGCTAATTTCTTTTGAGTTTTCTGTACAGTCTTTCTCAGTGACTGCTGTGACAATCCATAAATGAGTTTTTTCTATAACAGTCTCTTCTGTCAAAGTGGCCTTGGGCCAACACATTTTCTAACAGATAGACTGTAAAAATGTATTATGTTTAAAACACATGTGGCAATACCCTTGTCCTGAAAAAACAGTTTATCATTTTTATTAAAATATACCTTCATAAAAAATAGTTAAAAAAAAAACAATTCATAAAAAGTTCACTCTCGCCTTAATGTATTTATAACTGGAACATCATAATATTTCTATCAGGAAGAGTTGCAGACTTGAGTGAAATTTAAAAATGACATTTATTTGATGACTATAAAACAGAAAAATAATGTCTCTCTTTGGAGTAGGCCCCGTCTGGTGGTCCGAAGAAGATGTACTCTTCAGGAGGCAGGGGCGAGGAGCCTACGCCCATGCAGGACGGGATTCAACCTGTGGTGGTGGGGTGGAGGAGGTTGCCGTGTTAGCACACTAAAACAGCAATGTGATAGATTGTGAGCAGACTTATAAAGCAACGGGTTACATGTGATTGGCTGGGTATTACCCAGCTAATTGTGTGATGATGTACATCTGCTAGTCTTCCTGCTAGAACTACGCTGCGCTTATATTGATTGAACAAAAGTGACATTCAATGTCCCTTGAGTGGGTTTCAGTTCAACAAGTACAAATGACCCATCTGTTTGGATTTGAAGGAGGTTCACACTGACCAGAAGTTCTGGTTTGATTAACGCTAGTCACTGAAATGTGGCATTTAAATACAGTCTGTGGACTTGCAGATTCCATCTGGGGTTGACAATAAGGCTGTTAAAATGATTTTACCACTTATTGTTTGTAAACAAACATAACACATCACAATGTAAAATGCTTTGTTGATAATAACAGGAGCATTCTACCAGTAGTTTTGTTTCACCTTGTCATGTCACTCTATTGCAGACTATGTACTGCAGCTTCAGACATCATGGTAAACAAACCCTGACAGTGAATTCCCATTGCAAGAAAACAACAGAAAACATGACAGTTCATGAGTTGGAAAAAAAACTAAAAAAACAAGGCAGTTCCAGATGTAAATCAACAAGAAGTTGGGCAAATGTCAGTAAAAGCCAATTTGCAGGCTTGTGATAGGCTTAGTTTATCTTTATACATGTGTAATCTATTTAAATGATGAGTAAACTAATACGTTTATGGAACTAGGCAGTAGAGCGTGTCTGAAAAGCTTGCCATGTCAAGTTAGTAAAATATTTTATGAAACAGTTTATGATTTAAAATCTGAGTGGATGAGCAGCGTTCGAAGCTGTAAAATAGCTGATATATGCATATGATCAGTTGATGCTTTAATGCTTTAAATGCATTCTTTATTCATGTGGCAAACTTAAACCGACTACAAGTAATAATGGTTGTACTATTTTACTAAACTATTTTAATTGATGCAAAAAATATATAAATTGAACATAAATCAATTTATGTGATATGGGTGTGTTATGATATTGCTAGACATGTTTTTAATTAATTTAAAGTTTTTTTTATTTACTGTTTATATATAATGTTTAATATTAATATTTATATGATTATTACAATTATATTTATTTATATTTTATTATATTTTACAGTGATATTTCTTATTTGATATTTCAATAATATTTTTGATGCAGTTAAATTAATAATTATAATACATTATAACCCTATATAATAATAAACATTTATATATTTTGCATATTATATCTTATAAATAATTTTATTTAAACGAGATTACAATTATTGTAATCATTTAAAATCAGTATAGCAATGTTAATTTTGAAATAATTTACATTTACAGTGATATTTATTATTTGGTATCTCAGTAATATTTGACAAACACAACATAATACATATACTTATAGCTAATTTATTATTATGATTATTATTATTAATATCTAAATGTTATCAGGCTATTATGAAATAAATAATATATTATTATAATTAAATGTTATAGTACAATAATTATTAAAATAATTGTAAATGATTATACTAATGTTAATGTTAAAATAATTCAAAATTATTATTATTAATGATAATAATAATTATATATTATCAGGCTATAATGAAATAATTTAAGATTATTATTTAAATTATTATAATATTATAATTATTATAATAATTTAAAAGTAGTATACTAATGTTAATGTTAAAATAATTGTAAAAAATTACTTACAGTGATATTTATTCATTGATATTTCAATAATATTTGACAAAGGCAAAGCAGAACATTTGTTTAATTTACTAAACTTAATGTGTAATTGACATTTATTATTTACTTTTAAAATATATATTTAATTGTACATTAAGTAACTTGCGTAAATACCTCAATTATTACCTGTGCTGCATACTGTGCCCCTCTCTCTGTGTCACATATCCCATTTCTGGTCTGTTCTTCTCAGTGATGTGGCTGCAGATGCTTCTCACAGTCCCGTAGGACAGTATGGCACACATGCTAACTGAGACTGAGCTGGTCACATTATACACACCATGTGCACTGCGTGATGTGAGCGTGTGACCAGGAGACACTAGAGACCTCTTGAAACAGACACAAAAACAACAATTAGCAAAACTGATATCCGTATAATTACACATGTATCCACAGTATAATTAGAACACATTTATGTAAACACATAAACGGTCCCACTGTGCTTCTGTTTATTTCGGCTTGCAAAGAATGTAATGCACATAGCTTTTATTCATTTAATTTAAAGATGAAGTGTGTCATATCTGCATAATTGTTGTTTTTAAACACTTTTACCGAATACTCCCTCCACCTGCCTTTGGTTAAACAAACAGATAGTCCCACCCTAAAATCACGCCATTGGTTGAGTCGATGTTGCCATGTCGGAATGTTTGAAAGCGCCACAATGTTACACTTTTATGAGTGTCCTACAGATATTTCTGCATATTAAGCTGGAATAGGAGAAAGTATTCCATCATTGAACATATTACACACAATACCTTTAATTTTCTCTAAAATAAAAGATTTTCAGTGAATTTAAACTCAACTTAAATGTTGTTCTGTTCCTCACACAAAGGTCCCACAAGACTTCAGAAAACTTGGAATATAGCACACAAATCACATGGGCTACTTTTATGATCCTTGTATGGTGCTTTTTAGTCCTTTTTGAAGCTTTAAATTCATATTGTGGAAAAGAGCAGAGTAAACATCATCCCAAATCCTGTTGAAATCTCTGTAAGGAATAACATAATGAGAGTTTGGAATGACATGAGGGTGAATAAATGATTAATTCTTTCTTTAAGGTCATATATTCCATGGTGTCAATTATGTGCATTTTGACCTGATGCTGATATTTTGTTCCCCGATCATGGGCATAGGCACAAAGTGACATTCCTATATAGGACGATATCAAATCAAATCAAATCAAATCACTTTATTGTCACACTACTGTGTACACGAGTGCAACAGCAGGTGAAATTCTTGTGTGCAGTTCCGAGCAACATTGCAGTAATGACAGTGACGAGACATAAACCACTTTACAATAACAACATATTTACACAAAACAATTTACATAAACTTACACAACAATTTACATAACAAATGTACACATACCTACACAACAATTTACATAACAAATGTACACAATACACACAATGTAGAATACACACACTAGAGAAGGGTATAAATATATATATACACTAACTGAATTGGGAGCGAGAATATATTGACAGAATGAGGATTTATAAAGTGCAGTGCTGATTGTTGATCATGAGGGATCAAGTGTTCAAAAGTCTTATTGCTTGTGGGAAGAAGCTGTCATGTAGTCGGGTGGTGCGGGTCCTGATGCTGCGATACCGCCTGCCTGATGGAAGCAGTGAGAGCAGCCCATGACTCGGGTGGCTGGAGTCTTTGATAATCCTCCGAGCTTTCTTCACACACCGTCTGTTATATATATCCTGGAGGGAGGGAAGCTCACCTCCGATGATGTTTCTGGCCGTTCGCACCACCCTTTGCAGGTCTTTGCGGTTGTGGGCGGTGCTATTGCCGTACCAGGCGGTGATGCAGCCAGTCAGGATGCTCTCTACGGTGCTGGTGTAGAACTGTGTGAGGATGTGTTGGTTCATTCCAAACTTCCTCAGCCGTCTCAGGAAGAAGAGGCGCTGGTGAGCCTTCTTCACAACGGCCTCAGTGTGGACGGACCATGTGAGTTCCTCAGTAATGTGGACACCGAGGAACTTGAAGCTGCTGACTCTCTCCACCGGTGCTCCATTAATGGTGATGGGGCTGTGTTCTCTGTCTTTCTTCCTGAAGTCCACCACAAGCTCCTTGGTTTTACTGACGTTGAGGGAGAGGTTGTGCTCCTGACACCAGCGTGTCAGAGTGTGCACCTCCTCTCTGTAGGCTGTTTCATCATTGTCAATGATCAGACCTACCACCGTCGTATCGTCAGCAAACTTAATGATGGCATTGGAGCTATGTGTCGCCACACAGTCATGTGTGTAAAGGGAATACAGGAGTGGGCTGAGAACACAGCCCTGTGGTGCTCCAGTGTTGAGGGTCAGTGATGAGGAGATGTTGCTGCCCATTCTAACCACCTGACGTCTGCCTGACAGGAAATCCAGGATCCAGCTGCACAGCGAGCTGTTTAAGCCCAGAGCCCGGAGTTTCACATCAAGCTTGGAGGGCACTATGGTGTTAAATGCTGAACTGTAGTCTACAAACAGCATTCTCACATATGTATTCCTTTTTTCCAGGTGGGAAAGAGCAGTGTGTATTGTAGATGCAATGGCATCATCAGTGGAGCGGTTTTTACGGTAAGCAAACTGCAATGGGTCCAAAGAGGTGGGCAGAACAGAGCAGATGTGATCTCTGATCAACCTCTCAAAGCATTTGCTGATGATGGGGGTGAGGGCAACAGGACGCCAGTCATTTAAGCAGGTGATTTTTGATTGCTTCGGTACAGGCACAATGGTTGATGTTTTGAAGCATGTGGGGACTACAGACAGGGAGAGGGACAGGTGCGAACATCGCCGTTAACCCAGGGTTTCTGGTTGGGGTAGATCCGTATGTTTTTCGTCGGAACAACGTCCTCTACGCACTTCCTGATGAAACACGTTACGCTATCAGCGTAAACCTCGATGTCGTCATCGGAGGCAGACCGGAACATCTCCCAGTCCGCGTGATCAAAACAGTCCTGTAGCGCAGAGTCTGATTGGTCCGACCAGCACTGGATCATTCTGAGGGCGGGTGATTCCCGTTTCAATTTCTGCCTGTAAGCGGGCAGAAGCAGAACGGAAGAGTGCATTGTTTATTTGCATTGTTTATTAAATGTTGTGTCCTTCCAATGCACAGCAGCTCTAAAGCAGTTTGGCTGTGTGGCAAATGTCCAATGTCCATCAATTAGACTAATGGGCTCTCTATGGGCACATGCCATGATTTTAAAATGCTTCCATATTTATCCACACCAAAATATCTTTTAACTATCGGAAATCTGTCAGATTTTTCCTGGCAACACACTACCAATTATTAGCATTCAGCAACTCACACACACATGATGCTGATGATAATTCCAAAACACATGCAGAGTGCATGCATGATAACATGTACTTAAATCGCACATGCACACACATATACAGGGGTAAGAAAAAAGTATGTGAACCCTTTGGAATTAGCTGCTTTTCTGCATTAATTGGAAATAAAATGATCTCATCTTTATCAAAGTCACAAGTATAGACAAACACAATTTGCTTAAGCTAACAGAGCACAAACAATTATTATCTTTCATGGCTTTACTGAACACATCCCATTAAACATTTATAGTGATGTGGAAAAAGTAAGAGAACCCTTGGATTTAATAAGTGATCGATCCTCCTTTGGCAGCAATAACCTCACCAAGCATTTCCGGTAGCTGCGGATTAGACCTGCACAACGTTCAGAAGGAATTTTGGACCATTCTTCCTTACAGAACTGCTTCAGTTCAGCCATATTCTTAGGATGACTGGTGTGAACTGCTCTCTTGAGGTCATTCCACAGCATCTCTTTTTGGTTAAAGTCTGGGCTCTGACTGGGCCACTCCAAAAGGTGGATTTTCTTTTTTGAAGCCATTCTGAAATGGATTTATTTCTATGTTTAGGGTTATTGTCCTGCTGCATCACCCGACTTCTACTGAGCTTCAGCTGGCACACAGCCACCTTGACATTATCCTGTAGGGTATCTTGATAAACTTGGGAATACTTATTCCCATGATGATGGCAAGCGGTCCAGGCCCCAATGCAGCAAAGCAGCTCCAAATCATGATGCTCCATCCACCGTACTTCACCATCAGGATGATGTTTTCATGTTGGTATGCGGTGCCCTTTTTAGGCCATAAATAGTGCTCTTCCAAAACAATTCAACCTTAGTTTCATCAGTCCCAAAAAAAAGAAATTCCTAATAGCGTTGTGGTGTATCAAGGAGGTCTTTGGCAAAGTACAGGCACACAGAATTTTTTTTGGGTTAGAAAGCAGCATCTTCATTCGTGACGTCCTGCCATGGACACCATGCCTGTTTAATGTTTTCCGTACAGCACACTCATGAACAGAGCTGTTATCTATTTCCAATGATTCCTTCAATTCTTTAATTGTCACTCTAGGGTTCTTTTTTACCTCATTGAGCATTCTGCTGTGTGCAAAGTCACAAAGTCCGGGAACAAGAAAATATTGTGATTCTTCCAAGAAAGCTTTCCTTTGCTCCTGCCTCACGCAACATGAGATCTTTCTTGGATTATCTCAAAAATTTTGCCAGGATTGATCGGGCCTGTTTCCCTCAGCAGATCTGAGAGCCGGGACTCTGTGAGCTCACTCAATTTCCAGCTTGTGGCCTGTAATGTCGAGCAGACTCGGGAAGAGCTCATCTAGGAATTTCACCATATCTCTTTCTTCATTCTCAGGTATTCCAGCAATCTGTATGTTGTTTCTTCGCCTCCTATTTTCGAGACTTTCCAGTTTTTCACAAAAATTGTCCACGTCTATTTTGGTCACAAGCGGATTAGTGGATAATTCCCTTTCCGATATCTCCAGATTATTGATCCATTTCTCAACATCTGCCACTCTTGTAACCAACTCAGAGAATTTTGTTCCCATTGCTGTAATTGACATTTACATTTAGTCATTTGGCAGACGCTTTTATCCAAAGCGACTTACAAAAGAGGAAAACCCAAGCTAATCATTTTAAGGAGACTTAAAAGTGGTACGAAGAGTGCCATACTACGAAGTTTCACTAGCATCAGAATAGTATTCAAAACAGATTAAAGTATTACAGCGAGATCCTCCAAGTCAGCAATAACCTTCGTCAGCATCACAGACATGTTGGACAGTTGACTCTGGATTTCCCCGGCCGTGCCATCCAAATTTTGAATTCTTTTCCTTATTTACCTAAAAAAAAACTAGCAAAATGTGCAGAGCTCAAAGCTCACACATCTGCTCCTCGCATGGCGTCATGTGACCTTCCCAAAACCCAAATCTAACCCTGACTATTAGCAGAGACAAAATCCAATGTTAGGGACAAAAATGCAACCTCCTTATCATACTCGTGATTTTTTTATACAAACGTGACAACTTCCTCGTTTGATTGGGGATTGAACTGTGGTCTCCCATGCAACTGAGGCAAAGTGCTAACAGTCAAGCCATGAGGGAAAATAATTGTTGTTGAGCCATTAAAAATATGTCCGATGGGAGATAGCGCATGTCAGTGAGTCGGCATACTGTTGTCAATCCTAGGGTAACAGAACTTTCAGAAACAGCATGTCAACTTCACGTGTGATCATGTTGAAGTGTTAATCTGTAAATACAGCTTTAATGCCACAAGTACACACACACACACACACAGGAAGGGTTTTAGCAGATGTACTGTATCTAAAAATACCTTCATCTGAGCAGAGGCACAATGCATATTGATTGGCAGCCGGTCCTGCTCATGGTGAGCTGAGAGAGGCTGAGTTTATCAATTAAGAAATGACAGTCAATTCTTTCTCCCACTTTAACGCTTGACAAGAGGGGAATTCTGATGAGGGCAAATATTAAATCAGTAGAGTGAAAAATGACACTGCAGACTGACCACCTCACAAACTCACAAACACACACTCACAAATACAAACTCACTACTATACAGACTCAAATGCTCTGTTATAATCCCAAAAATGGTCCAAAATTTTGGGGAAAAGTTTTATTTTACTTTCCTTTTGGTATCTTTATTTTTAAGGCCTTATATGGACAAATCCAGAGATATGGCAACGTGAAAACACAGGAAGTCTGCATGTTGTTTCCGACATTTCCAGTATCCTAGGATCGGCCACATTATGCCAACTCACAGAAAAGCTAGATCTCGCTGTAAAATCTGAAAGTGTAGGTTGATTTTACTTTATCTAAAATCAAAATCGGAATATGAAACACTGCCCCTTGTGGCCAAAGCAGTAATTGTTGTTATTTTCCACATATAATGTCCACATAGGTGCGCCAAAAGCGAGTTGTGAAGTGAGTTGTTTTCAGATGTACAGGCTGTAATACAGTGAAGAGTAATACATATTAATAATAAACTGAACACCCCAAACCCCAAACCTATACCTAACCATCAGTGGAGTAAAAATGTAATGTTAGGGATAAAAATACAACCTCCTGATTGTGCTCACCACTGATTAAATGAACATGATAACTTCCTGGTTTCAATGCAAGATGCAAATCCTGGTCTCCTGCTCTACTAACACAATGTGCTTCCGGTCGCCCACAAGGGAAGGTAAACATGCTGCAGGCTATGCAAGGATGTCTTGTAGGGGATGGCACTTGTCAGTGAGTCAGTATAATAGAGCTGTTCAGCCGTGATGTCAATTGTTGGTGAACCTAGAAGGCTTATTCACCATTACGTTACTCATAGGTTGAAAAAGCCCATTAAAAAAACCCATAGGAAAATCCAGAGGGAACCCATAATGAATGCTATTCTTGGTTATTGGACTACAACCTGACCAGCTCTATGTGGCCGATCATAGGTTGCTGGAACTGTAAGAAACAACATGTTGGCTTCCCATCTGATCTGGTTAGACAAGCAACATCAAACATCAGACATTTTTGCATTGCATTAAGATAATTTACCTTCCCTTTAGGCATGAACAGAAGCATATTGCATTAGCAGCGTGGGAGACCCGGGTTTCGATCTCGAATTGAAACAGGAACTAACGATGTTTGTATAAATAGTGGCAAGCGCAATTGTACATTGTATTTTTACCTCTAACATTGCTTTTTTACTGCACTGATGGTTAGGTTTAGGCTTGTGGTTTGGGTTGGAGCTACATTTTATAAAATATGCATAACTCTTCACTGTATTTCATCCTGTAGAGCTGAAAGCAACTGTTCAACTCACTTTTGGTGCCCACTCGGTGGACATTACACAAGAAAATGGAGCTCACATGCACTCATTAGCATAATAACATTTACCGCTTTGGCCACTTGGGGCAGTGTATTGAATTTTGGTAAACACAGACTGATTTTTTTCTATTGAAAAGTCAACCTACTGTTTACAACTTCACTCTGAGATCAGTCTAGCTATAGGGCTCTCAATGTAGCTCCATCTGTAAATTGTTACATTTTACACATTTTCAATGGATGAAAACCAAATGCGGGTCACTTGCAACACAGTAGGCCGAATTACCGAAAATCTAACCACTGCCCCAAGTGGCCAAAGCTGAAAGTGATGTTGACCATATGGGCGCATGTGAGCTCCAGTTTCTGGGTGAAATGTCCGCAGAGGTGTGCCAAAGGTGACTTGTATTTTTAATTGTAAATGTTTTCAGCAGTATGGGGTTGATTTCAGGGTATATGAACTTTTGGAAGCAACATGTCAATTTCCAGTGTAATCATGTTGCTTAAAACTACTTTACAGTTTTCAATGTACAGCTTGCATTAGAAAGATTCTGAAGCATTGCAACAGTAATTGTTAACTTTGGGCTGATAAAGTCCAGTGCAAGTGTGTGCGGATATGTGTATGTTTGTGTGTGTATTTTTGCATGAGTGAACTCAATCAATGAACTTGATTTACTTTGCTTGAGTATGACGCTAGCATGTAGCTGCCATAGTAACAATAATAGCCCACTGCTTGTTTTATATATGTTGCTTCAACTAAAAGTTTTCCTCTGATAAACTTTAACTTCAGTAATGTTTTTCAATCCAGCTCAAGTAGCTATGAATGTCTCTTGACATGTTTGTGCAGGAGTGTGTGTCTTTGAAGTTTAAAAGAGGAAAATTGGACTCTTTTTTTTGTCCCTGTAATGTATTATTGTTGCTTATAAACTTTATCTTTTAATCGCAGTCTGCTTTTTTAATGTTTCTTTATCCTTTTCTTCCTTTCATTTCCCACATATGAAAGAGAACTCACAAATGAGATCTCTTTAATACCTCAATTGTTTCCCTTGAATAGCCATAGGACTAAATGGAGACCACATGATTTCTTTCTGAGAAAACAGACCCAAGTAAACTCCCATGTCTACTCTAGAGTTTCAGAAGAGATCTCAATGACATCTCAAACTGGCCTTTAAAGGGTTAGTTCAAACAAAAAGGAAAATGATCTAACAATTTACTCACCCTCATGCCATCCCAGATGTGTATGACTTTCTTTCTTCAGCAGAACACAAACGAAGATGTTTAGAAGAATATTTCATCTCTGTATGTCCATACAATGCAAGTGAATGGTGACCAGAACTTTCAACTCAAAAAATCACATAAAGGCATCATAAAAATAATCCATACAACTCCAGTGGTTAATTCTGTTGTGGCAGGGTGGAGGGTGGGGCCGGGTAGTGATTCCGCACACCCGGCCCCTAATCAGGCTAATTAGCCCTCAAGAGGGATAAAGGCTGACCGAAGATGGCAGGGCGAAAGAGAGAGTGATTTATGGAAAGCTGTCCGACACCTGTGTGTGTGTGTGTGTGTGTGTGTGTGTGTCTTTTTGGTTAAGTTTATAATTAAAATATTATTTATATTGTCAAGCCGGTTCTCACCTCTTCCTTTCCATGAATCCCTTTCCATCTGTCTTTAGAAGCGATATAATAGGCGTGGGTGAGAAACAGAACAACATTTAACATTCCTGTTTTATTATAAATCTCCACTTTCACTTTCATAGAATTTCATAGATCACAAATTTAACCACTGGAGTGGTATGGATTATTTTATGCTGCCTTTATGTGATTTTTCAGAGTTTGAAAGTTCTATTGTTCACTCAAATGAACATATGAATCCATCTGTTTCCCTCTTGCCCCCTCTCTCTCTTTCTACCTTACGAAACACAACAAGGCTCCGGTGGCTTTCTCTTCGATCGAGTTAGCAGAGAATAAAATTGGCTCTCAGACTGGCTCTCCAGAGCCCAGAAGTCCTCTAATCCCATGCAACCTTCAGCCAGTAGGTTTTCTCTCCTCACCTCTCTATTCCTCTGCTCTTGCGCTCTGATTCACATCTGATCCATCCACCAATTTCATGGCTGCTTTACTGCCAACTCCCCGCAATTCCATCACAGACCTCAATAAAACAAATCCTGTTTCAACTCCTCTGGAGTCTCAAACTCCTGGATAACTATATCGCACTTTACTCTCTTACAGTCTCTAGGGAATCTAATGTATTTAGTGAAGGCCATACAAACACCACGGTAGAGTTTGCGTTTCGGAAACCTCGCGATCAGTCAATGTGTTTAGTGTTGTTACTGTGCAAGAAGTGCAATAATCACAAATTGCAAATTTAACTGGATTTTCTCAGATATTCATTGGGGTCAAAATGCTTCTCACATGTTAGCTACATCTAAGATCAAGCTTATTAAATAATATTAGAGATAATGAGAAAGAGAGAGAAAACTAAAAATAAATCCATTTCATCAATCTGAATTATCCGGGTGTTTGATGCCCGTCAGGTGCTGTCAGTTGCTCAGGGCCAGCCCGTGGGTTTGTGGACCCCTTGGCGAAATCATGAAAATGGACCCCGAGGTGTGAAAATCGTCATAACTTTAAAACATCCATAGAACAACTGCAAACGTGGAGGAGATTTGTTTAATGGAAAACACAAAAAAGAAGCACTATATTCTATAGCTCAGTAGATGACAAATATTTTATATAATATAGATTATTATATATTATTTAATATAGATGTTAAAAAGAACAAACTAATAAAACATTATAAAACCTACACATAAAACTCCTATAATTCCCAAACAACATTATAGGCTAAAGAGAAAAAATGTGTCTTCAACCTAGATTTAAATGTGAGCAATTAGGAAGAAGACCTAACAACAAATGGGAGTGCAGTCCACAACCTGTGGGCCGCAACTACAAATGCCCGATCCCATTTGGTTTTCAAAAGGGAGCGAGGAACAGAGAGGAGTAACTGATTTGGTGATCGAAGAGACCTAGGTGCAGAATGATGTTGAAGTAAATCAGCAATGTACTGAGAGGGGCTAGACCATGCAAGGCCTTATAAACATACAGCAGAACCTTGAATTTAACTCTGTAGCTAACTGGAAGCCAATGTAGGGCAGCAAGAACAGGGGTAATATGCTCTCTTTTCCTGGAACCCGTTAGAAGTCTAGCTGCTGCATTTTGGACTACTTGCAGATGTGAAAAAGAAGATTGAGACAGACCCACATATAAGGCATTGCAGTAATCCAGCCGGGATGTAATAAGAGCATGAATCACTATTTCCAGGTCCTTCTGTGAGAGAAACTGTTTTCATTTAGCAATGGACCTTATATGAAAAAAGCTTCCTTTAACAATGGCATTTATCTGCTTTTCAAATAATAAGTCAGAATCAAAGATGACACCCAAGTTTTTAACTCTATTGTGCATGGTTAAAGACAAAGTACCTAAATGATTTTCAATGTCAGCGATACATAATGAAGAGCCAAAAGCAATTTTGTTTTATCCTCACTAAGCATGAGGAAGTTTTCAGATATCCATATCCATTTAACTTCCTCAAGACAAGAGATGAGATTACTGATTGAACAACAGTCATTAGACCTGACAGGTAGGTAAAATTGTGTGTCATCAGCATAACAATGATAAGCTACACTGTACTTCTGAAAGTTAGAGCCTAAAGGAAGCATATAAAGAGAAAAAAGCAGGGGACCCAACACGGAGCCTTGTGGAACGCCACATGTGATCAGTGTGGGGAAGAGAAGTAATCATCAATACTGATAGAAAAAGTTATATCCTTAAGATATGAGGAAAACCAGTTTAATGCAACTCCCTGGATACCAACCACCTTCTCACGACAATGTAAAAGTACTGAGAGATTGATCGTGTCAAATGCTACACTGAGGTCTAGAAGGATTAAAATGGCCTCGTTGCCAGAATCCAGGGAGACTAAAATATCATTGGTCACCTTTAATAGTGCAGTCTCAGTACTATTGCAGTGACCTAAAGCCTGATTGAAATTTGTCAAATATCTTGACGGTGGTTAGATAAGAATAGAGCAGCGAATAAACCACATTTTCCAAGATTTTGTTACGTTAAAATGTACATGCATGCTTAAGGGAATATGTGTATTTTAAGAGCTTGAGACAAGTCACCATTTTATCGCCTTATTTGGATCACCTTTCAACTGTTTTCTAGAAGTACAAATAAACTAGTGTCTCAATTAATATGAGGACATGAAAACTGCAAGTATGATAATTACTGGGTAACATTTTAAAATTAGGTCTGCATTAGGTATTCTTAACGATGCATAAACATTTTTTCCAGCATTTATTTATCTTGGCTAATGTCAATTTATAAAAATACAAATATTTATTGTTTGTTCATGCTAGTTCATATTGTATTAACTAATGTTAACTTGTACAATTTTTAATGTTAAAAATGGACTAGTATATGTAGAAATTATCATTAACCAAGAACCACATACAACCATAAGTGTTACCCATTAAAGTAACACAAAATAAGAAAATGTTGTTTAAAATAGTTTTAGATAGTTTAATTGTATAGGACGCTGCTGACAAAGCTTGCAATTCCATTTCAACCCACATAACTGTGTAAATGTTTATTTAGAGCACCAAAATCAATTCAGACAAAAAGTTGGCCAGAATGTGTGCAAAAGTGAAAAAAAGTTAAAACATCAGGGAAAATAAGGTACCTACAGCAATGTATAAGCTATAATGTATACTTAAATAAAATTACATATTTTAAATAGGGCCTATAAACACAACACCTCTAAATATATATTTGTAAACAAATGTAAAGAGTAAACACGTACCTTTTGGAGAGCAGACATCTTTGCAGATAGGATGGTTTGGTTATTTTCCAGATTAATTGCTCATATTGTGTTTTTTGCATCTTTATATCAGCAGTGTCTGAATTCCTTCTTGTCTATCTAATAATACTGTGAAAAGAAGCCGCGCTCTAGTTCCCACCAATGCTTTGCATTAAGAATAAATTATGCAGATTAGTGTGCACTGCTTAGCTTTTATTCTTGCCGATTCTATAAGCCATTGGACTGCTGAGAATGTCAAAATAAAAGTTAGCAATGTTTCTTAATCTAATGACTTGTTCATTTACTTAGACCGTGTTCCCGGGACTCCCTCAGGCTCATCGGGGCCCTAGGTAGCCACCTGTATCACCTGTAGGACGAGCCCTGCAGTCTCTGACCTCTGTTGTCTGAGGTTAATATGAGTTTAACAGCTGTGCCACAGTAAGTGTGCCCTAAGGTTACATAATACTGACCCCAACTCACACTTTATATTTTGTGAATGTTTGCAAATTGCCTTTCTGAATGTGCTTGTTAGCTGATTTCACAGCTAATGCAGCTAATGTTACCATTTTCTCTGATTCTATTCACAGAGACCAGATATACACACACACATATATATATATATATATATATATATATATATATATATTCATACATACATGGCTGAACTCCGGTATTTACGCTGTCATTCATATTGGTTCTGATTTGTTGTTGCTGTAATATCTCAATCAGGAGCTGTAAAGACACAGCTCTCTTCTGGAAAGGGGGCGGGGAGCAGCAGCTCATTTGCATTTAAAGAGACACACACAAAATCAGCGTGTTTTTGATTCCACCCAAAAAGAGGCGTTTATAACATGGTATAATAAATGATCCGTGAGGTATTTTGAGCTGAAACTTCACAGACACATTCTGGGGACAGCTGAGACTTATATTACATATTGTAAAAAGGGGTATAGCAGGTCTCCTTTAACATTACATTTTAAAGTTAGGGTAATATACTGTACGTTCCTCCAGGACCATGGTACTACATAAAACAACATAGGACAAACACAGACCACATGAGACTACACAGACTAAATAACATTTAAAAAATTACAGGACAATAGACACAGTGAGAGACAGTGCAGGTCCGGCCAGTACACAGTAGTGCAAAAAGATGACAGTTCCTAAAAATGCCAAATGTATACATAACATACTATGAGATAGTGTTCTATACACATAGCAGTTATTGAGGTAGCAGCCAGGTATAGCAGGTACAACACCAAATACAGACTCAATTCATTACCCATGAGCTGTCTTGTCGGCAGCTGATTTCCAGCTCTCATGTGGCCTTTGTGTACGTATTTTTCATCTCTTGTATCTATTTAGCTTGCTTACAAACTGCTTTCTTGTAAATTAACTTAGCACCAATGAAAACTGTATACAGCCGTACACAATAGCTGTGTCTCGTTTCGAAGGCTGTGTGCTAGGTAGGACGTTTAAGCCTCGTTTAAATGAGATGGTCTTCGTAGGATAAACAGAAACGGAACGTAACATGGTTGCTATGACAGCACGCCACTCTTTAACAAGCGCGAGTGCTTTGAGAAGGGAACAAAGTCCCTTTGGAAGGGAATGTATGAGGTAAATTTTAGGAGAGTTATAATGATGTAATGAGAAAATAAAATAGATTTTACAGGTGTACTTTTAGTCTAATACTTAATTTTAATTATATATTCATATAATTATACATGTTATATACTCTGCACCCATCTATTAAGGTATTTCAACTTGGGAATTAACATTACTTGCATTTGAACATCATATTTACGGGTAAATTGGCGTTGTTATTTTTTTTAGACATTTCTGTTGAAGCAAAGAATTGTGGGTTGTGAGTGCCCACGAAGGATACTCCTCATGCATCTTCCAAATTCCCATGAAAGAAGGTCACATTCGAAGGCTGCATTCAGAGTGTCCTACTCGCTTGATGACGTATGCAGCTGACGAATGCGACCTCCGGAGGATGCGTCCCTCCAAAGGAGACCTATGTGTGTCAATCTACGGAGAGCCAAAAGGGACAAAATAATGTTTTTTTATTAATCTCGTTTTAAAGTATAGATGTTAAAAGCATGCTATTTCTGATCTTTGAGCGTATCTGAGACAAAAGTTAGAGATACTTTTTTTGTTTACTATATAGATGACACATCAAAGATTTTTATTATTAAGTAGAGTGACCAGACGTCCTATTTTTCCCGGACATGTCCTCTTTTTCTGACCTTAAAAAAGCATCCGGCAGGGATTTCTATATTTGTAAAAATGTCCGGGATTCGGCTTTAGTTGCATTATGGTGTGCATCTGGTCTAATACTTCATTGTGCGTGCACGCATATTTGCATTGCATTAACCCCTCTTGTAAGTCCCGCCTTCTTGCACACAACTGGTCGATTATAAGAGACTTGCAGCAACTATTGTCCAAATTCCTGCCTGTTAATCTCTCTGCAAACGTGCAAAGCGCTGTTGCTTGACAGTAGCAGCAAATGACAGCTGAGTGGAAACAATGCCCAAACAAAAGAGCAAATTTACAGAAGATTTGCACTTATGTGTCAGTTGCTAATAAAGGTGCAGGTGATTTAGAAGCACACATTAGCTCTGCGAAGCATAAAGGGTCAGCAAAAGGTGAAAGTTCATCTGGTAAATTAATGGACTACTTTTTGCAACACGGTAAAATTGTTTTCACATTGCTTCATTTTCCATGGCCATTAAAAATAATAGTAATAGTAAATGAAGGTACACTCATGACATCAAATATTTTATTTTAGTACATGGACATTCAAAAGAATGTTGGAAAATTGTAATATATATATATATATATATATATATATATATATATATATATGTTATGCTAATAGAGTGTCTTTTTCACTGTATTAAAGTTTATATTTTATTATTATATTCTGATATTTCATCAAAGTATGGCCCCATATCACAGAGGTCTGGGCTAAGCCCCGAATGTTCACTGACCCTAGTACTGCCCCTGTTTTAAAGCATGTATTCATTTTAGTTCATGTTTATTACAACATATTGTCAGGATCATACCAATTTTGTTCTTGTTTCTAGGTTTTTTTGACTGGGTCCTGACACTCATATTTTGTTTGAGTGCACTTGGCCTTGTTGGTTTCTTCATTGCCATGTGCACTCATGTCTGTTCAGTCTTGGGTGAAACACCGCCCCCTCGTTTGCCACAATCAGTTTCACCTGCCTCTTCTTGTTACCCTCATTATTTCCTTCCCTTTATATTCTCCTTGTGTTCTCCGTCCTGTGCTTTTTCTTTCTTTCATGTTTCCTGCTTGGTCTGTTATTTGGTATTACTGATGTTTGATCGTTTCATCAGATTCTGTTTGTCAGTGATTCTGTTTTGCTCTCATTGTTTTGTTTTGTTATTCTTTAGTCCAGTTCAGTTTGTTTTCTTGTCTAGTTTTGCCCCGCTGTGGGCCGGTTTTGTTTGTTCCTGCTTTTGCTGTGTTTTTGGGCATTTTTTGATAGTGGTTTTTGGCCAAGTTTTTAGCAAGATTCTTATGCAAGTTTGTGTTTTTCTGTTTATTAATACAGTTTTGGAAACTGAATAATCTGTGATTGTGTTCTCTTCACCACACCTGACACTTATACATTTTAAAAATGAAAAGTTGTATATATTTACAATAGTTCATGCACTATGAACTAACATGAACAATTGTATTTTCATAAATTAACATTAAGAAACATAATAAATGGTGTAATTAAAAATGAGTTTATTACTTGTTCATAATATATAATTACTGTCAAATATTACCGAACCGTTGTACAAGACAGTATATATGTAATTCCACTCCAAAATATTGCCAAAAAGTTTTCATTCGAAGTAAAAAGTATGAATAAGGTAATTTATGGTTTTTATTTCTAAAAACATATTTTTTGATTATTAGTATTTTATTTTTTGGCTACATACAATATTTAAATCAAATACATTTAAATAAATTGAAAGTATGTTTTAAAATAAATATATGAAAACAATATTTTGTCATTTCTTTAACAAAAAAAATATACATATGTATATATTATTTTTATTTATTTATTTATTTTAAGTTTTATGAAACAACTATTTTTCTTGTTGAATATTTTATTTCATCAGATTTTAGGTAAAACAGGTTGCAAACAGCATTTCATGTCAATGCATTCTCTCTGCACTTTTAAATAAACAGCATAAACACAATACCATAATGCCTGCAACATGTTACTGGATTGTTTTATGGTCTGACTGTCAGTTTTTAACTGTAAATGTAAGATTTTCCCATTACTTGTTTTTAATATTGGTTCTTTTTCATTTTGTTCTAAATATTTATATTTTGCCACTGTATTCAAACATTATGAGGCTGGTATAGGTTATGGAAAAAGATAAATTGCATGGGAAATATGCAAACACACACACACACACAGTCAACCCTTATCACAGTGCTGCATAAAGACACCATCAGCTCCATGGAGACTTTACCGTCCTACAGCATGTAAACAGCAGACAAATGAGTTATGCTGTACACAACATTATGTGAAAGTAACAACCATTTAGTCCATTTAGAATTATTGCCCGTTTGATGCATTGTAATTATAGTAACTGATGTTTTAATCTATATGCATTTTGATTTGTGCAGTATGTACTTTAAGATAAAGTCAGGAAATAATTTCTCCGTCAATGCTGTACTGTGTTTTGCATGGATGTCTATGCACACACTTAAATGCATGCACAAACATATATTAACAATGCAAAAAGCAATTATCATCATTAGTTATCATTGCACAAACCTTTTCATTCACTGTTTGCAGAGCCTCATTTTCATATCTGCCCGAAACAAGAGTGGAGCCATTCATGCACAGATACACACACACACTCTAGATTACAAATGCACATGAAGTACACACACCGTGATTGTTTGAAAAAGACAATAGGAGATATTGTCCGAGAAAGAGCACAACAGAAGTGAACTTGTTGAACATTTCCCAAAAATGATCACAAAACAAGCTAAATCTTAATGTGAAATGTCACAAAGAAAGGTGAAGATGCATATATATTTAGTAGGGCTGTTGATTGAACGTGATAATTCAGTGCGATTAATTATATTAAAAATAAAGTACGCAATTAATCATATCCCCGGACCATAAAAAAGGAAGTTTCTTGAGCAATTGTTGATACAAAAGTTGTTCAACTTCAGGGAGGGGGGGGCCGACCCACCGGCCTGCTCGGTTCTCCCGATGGCCAGTCCGCCCCTGATCGGCCCCAAAGTGCGTCAGCCCACCGAGAAAATGCCCAGTATGCCAGATTGCCAGTCCAGCCCTGATGCAAGAGAACAGATTTTTATTAAAATGTTTTTTTCCAAAAATGTACATTTATTCACATTGTAACCCTAACCCTATTCTTACTGTCATTTCTGTCAACTCGTCAGTCACACTTAAAGCATGCTGTTTTTATTTGATCCATCCTACAAGAGTCTTTAATTATCTAATAAGGGCGTTTGGAAAAAAAAGTGATAAAATACATTCTAGAATTCTTTTCTTTTTTTCTGTTTTCACACTATTCTGAAAATTCTAAAGGAGTTGACAAAACTGAATATTTGTGTTGTACTCTGGAGCCATTTTGTGTTCTATAACCTAAACTAAAATGCCAAACTTATTCCATAATTCTTAACAGAAATGATCCCAATGTGATGACCATGCTGACATGTTGAATCTGTGACAGCAGAGACTTAAACATTGTTTGTTTGAAATATATAAAAATATAAAAATGACCAGAACACGTGTCCTACTGTTGCATCCACCATGAGCAGGAATTGGGAAAGGGGTACTTAGAGTTATAGCTGACCATGTAATTGTCTGAATTATTCAAGATTATTAAATAATCTGACTTAGTCGAGACAAAGTGAGGACACAACTTTGATAGGCAAAAATATTGTAATTTTACTTTATGTATTGTTTGATATCTTACAGATCCCTAACTTTCATTTGATATTCATATTTATGAATTTGTTGTACTTTTTAAAAATGTTTTGCAGTTTAACATTGTGACCTCTTGCCGAGGACAGGTTCATTTACAGAACATGTGCTTCCAAGTATAGAGCATGCATTTTAAAATATTCTAATGAAATTATTTAAAAACACAAGTAATAAATGCCCTGAGCATCATTTCCTTTAGATATAACTGTTTCAGTATTTTTATTATTATAAATTACTTGATTTTTAACATAAATAGGACTTTAGTATGTAGGACATGTTTTGTCCCTTATCTCAAGAATCAGTGATATATATATATATAAACTATTTATAATTACTATAATTACTTAATAATTATATATTTAATTATTGTTATTTAAGGGGCTTTCGTAGTCAATATTTATTATATGTGATTAATTGTGTTTAATTCGTTTAATAGTCACACTATGTAATTCATTCTGAACATACTGTATGAATACATAAATATTAAAAACCATATTTTCGATGAATGAGATTATTGTTAATCTTTTCTGTTATGAATTTAAAATGACTTTTTCATGGGCAAGGCAAGGCAAGTTTATTTATATAGCACATTTCATACACAATGGTAATTCAAAGTGCTTTACATAGTAGAAATTAAAAAGAAAAAAAACAAGAATAATAAAATAAGAATAATTAAAACAGTTTAGAATAAAAAATAAAAAAAATCTAATAAAACACAGTACAAACAGTGGGACACACAGTGGCACAGTGCTCATTCAGTAAATGCACAGCTAAACAGATGTGTTTTGAGTCTGGATTTGAATGTGACTACTGTAGGAGCACATCTGATCTCTTCTGGAACCTGGTTCCAGCTGCGGCTGGCATAATAGCTAAAAGCAGACTCTCCTTGCTTAGAGTGAACCCTTGGTATTTCTAGCTGATGTGATTCTAATGATCTGAGTGATCTGTTGGGTTTATATTCAGTGAGCATATCTGCAATATATTGAGGTCCTAGCCCATTGAGTGATTTATATACCAGTAATAATACTTTAAAATCAATCCTAAATGTAACTGGGAGCCAATGTAAAGACCTGAGGACTGGTGTGATATGTTCATATTTTCTGGTTTTGCTCAGAATTCTGGCAGCAGCGTTCTGTATGAGCTGCAACTGTCTTATGGTCTTCTTGGGAAGGCCTGTGAGGAGTCCATTACAATAATCCACCCTGCTGGTGATGAAAGCATGCACAAGTTTCTCTAGGTCTTGACTGGAAACAAAGCATCTAATTCTTGCAATATTTTTCAGATGATAATATGCTGATTTAGTTATTGCATTGACATGACTACTGAAACTAAGGTCTGACTCTAGAGACACACCAAGATTCCTGACTTGATTTTTAGTTGTTTGACCCCTAGCGTCAAGGTATGCATTCACCTTGAGAACTTCATCTTTGTTTCCAAACGCAATGACTTCAGTTTTGTCTTTGTTTAACTGAAGAAAGTTTTGGCACATCCAACTGTTTACTTCATCAATACATTGGCACAGGGAGTCAATGGGGCTGTAATCGTTAGGTGATAGGGCTAAGTAGATCTGTGTGTCATCTGCATAGCTGTGGTAAGCCATTTGGTTCTTTCTCATTATTTGGCTAATTGGGAGCATATACAGGTTGAACAGGAGTGGAGCAAGAATTGAGCCTTGGGGGACTCCGCATGTCATGGGCGTCCACTCAGACTTATGGTCTCCTATACTCACATAATAACCTCTCCCTTCTAAGTATGACCTGAACCATTTTAGGACCATCCCAGAAAGCCCCACCCAGTTTTACAGCCTTTCCAGAAGTATGGTGTGATCGACAGTGTCAAATGCAGCACTGAGGTCGAGTAGTACCAGTACTGATAATTTGCCTGTATCAGTATTTAAGCGAATATCGTTTATTATCTTTATGAGCGCTGTCTCTGTGCTGTGATGTGATCGGAAACCAGATTGAAAATTGTCAAAGTATCCATTCGAGTTCAAGAATTTGTTCAGTTGATTGAAGACAACTTTTTCAATGATCTTGCCTATGAAAGGAAGATTTGAGATCGGTCTATAGTTGCTTAATAAGGTCTTATCCAGATTGCTCTTTTTCAAGAGGGGCTTGACAACTGCAGTTTTCAGGGAGTTTGGAAAACTCCCAGAGAGAAGTGAGGAGTTTATCACTTCTAGGGGATCTGCTTCTAAACAGTTGAACACACTTTTGAAAAAAGATGTTGGAAGTGCATCAAGGGCGCAGGTTGATGTTTTAAGGTGCCGTACGGTTTCTTCCAAAATTTTGCCATCAATTTCTTTGAAGTCAGACAAAGTAACCACTTTCTCAGGTTGTGGTTTGATTTGTCTGACCCCAGCACAACTCAAGGATGTGCTGATCACCTTTCTGATATTATTTATTTTCTCAGAGAAGAAAGAAGCAAACTCACTGCACTTGCTGTCTGAGAGCAGTTCACAGGGAATCTGGCTTGGGGGGTTTGTCAGTCTCTCTACAGTCGCAAATAGAGTGCGTGTGTTGTTTAAGTTGCTGTTTATAATATTCGAGAAGAAAGACTGTCTAGCTTTGCCTAGTTCCATATTAAAAGCATGGATGCTGTCTTTGTAGATATTATAATGGACTACAAGTTTTGTCTTCCGGGCATTCAAGCCTGTTGTGTAGAACGTCCTGTGAGTTCCCCTTGCCTAAGAGAGGTGGATTGGTTTGTTCTAAAGGATTTTGATTGTAATGTAAGACGTTAACGAACAAGACAAAGACTAAAGTAGTACACATCGTTCGCCATCGACTATTAGCAGGACTGTCACACACACGTATGTTATTATATAACAGATCTGTGAATAGTGAGTGGAGTACGAGCACAACAAACAAAGGTCATCTGCTGGGGCAGGGGTTATCAAAGGTGACAATGTGTGTACTTGTATGTGTGTATTGGGTTTCCCCATTGAGGCAGAGAGATTTATGGCGAAAGACACACACATACACAATGTATAACACACATGCATTTACATTTAAATGCATGCAGGTATAAAAACTATAACACTCTTCCACAACCTATTGAGCTGTCTAATGTCTACATAGGCAGCCACCTTCTAAGGCAGCATCCTAAATGACACTAAACTTACAAACAAACATTTAGAAGTTAACAAGGGAATTCAAACAGTTTTATGTTACATTTAATGCACAATTGTGTACTTCAGGCTAGTTTGGTACATTAACATACTAAAAGTCAACACAAAATCTTTCTAAATACTATTTTATTTCTGGTCTGTAGATTTGGCCAAATCTTTTCTTAGAAGGCAGAATACACAATTTCTCCGTTTTCCTCTAACTCTGTGCTCAAAACAAACAGACGCCCCTCATGCAACCCATTTAATCAACTAGCTATAAAACAACAACAACAACTGCAACCACAATAGTCAAGTGACTACACAGTTCCACCCCTCCATTCTCTTCTCCCCTGTGTTTGTGCATTGTAGGTGTGACTGAATTGAATTGCACTGAACATTCCTTTTGTAGACGGTTGAAGGGAGAAATTTGATTGCAGTTTTAATTAACAAACATAACAAGCTCTCTCATTGGCTCTGAGGATTACAATTACGGCCCACAATATGACAGCATCCCTGCAGATGAGTCGGTCATTATTGCTTTGGAGAGAAAAGCAACACAGGAGGGGCCTGTGATCCAGGACCAGATTCATTCCGGCAAATCTTATTCTCAAATGTTAACAAACTAACTCAAAACTGAACTTCAATCAGTAGCAAAAGTTTACAAAATGATCAGTGGTTCTCCTTCTACCTCCTGTGACACCCACGTGAATGCTGTGTGCATTTTTTGTTTCCCTTTTTGATTTGTAACTAGTAGCAGCTAATAAACAAGCAAAAAAAATGTAAATAATATATTTATGTCCACATATGTGGACAGCGGGGCTACATTGTGAAATTTTAAATAACACTAAGCTAAAGAGATATATAGTAAGCTATATGTTTCCAGAAGTGTTGGTTATTCATATTTTTGAGATGTTACAGACATTACAGCTGCTTTTCTGTAAAGGTAAATAAATTATTATTATTCAAAGTAATGTCCTGCATCATCCAATCACTGCCAACCATGTTGCATTATACAATTCTGAATCTATGTTCTGATTATCATTGTCCCGTGTCTGCCAAACATGTCGAGTGGCCCAAACATCATCTGCAGCCTGAAACTGAACTTTTAACCAGATTTTAGGATTTAATGCACTTCATAGAGTGCTATAGGATGCTCCCTTGCTCCCTGTAGAGTGAATGACTTAACCTCCAGTGTGCTGTCTGTCTACACTGGTCTCAGAACAGTTTGAAATGCACCTTATTTTCATCCTAACTCCATATAAATCCCCTGAAAGCAACATGTTTCTGCTTTTGGATGAACCCAATGATTCTCAATGTAAAAATGCATATTAAATATATAGGAATGCATTTACTAATGATAATGAATAGAATTGCATTGCACAGTTATAACAAAACAAAATATAACAAAATGTATATTAAAATAAAGACAAATGATCCACAGATATGTTAATGGTGAAAGTTATGCAAAATAAATAATATGTTTTTTTCTACTTTTGAGGAAATAATGTCCCAACAACCTCATATGTGGACAACATGTTTATCAGGGCGCTGAAATTATTATTTTTTTTTTAATTAAAGCTACATATCAAACTAAACTACACTCCTCTTTACAACCAACCAGGGTTCAATGAAGAAGCTTAAAGAGATGTATTACCAAAGGCACTTTTGGTGGCGCTGCAGCAATAGGAGCGCTTCAACATGCTGTTGTATCACGTGATCTGGTGCGGCAGATGTTTAACCCTTAAAATGACAGTCTAGAGTCTTGTGAACTGTATTCAGATGGTTTCAATTCATTTTATTTATGCAACGCATATTGTGAAACCAAAATACAACGTCTACGCATGTGGACGTGGGGTGGCATGAGGATAAGTGTTTGTTCAAATCCCTGACCCCAAGTATGAGCAGTAGTATGGAACATAAATACGGGCTTGTTTGAATACTATAAAAATATCAAACAATTTAGATAATCCATCTAAGATGCCTTTAGATGGCTGATTACCTTTAAAGGGAAAGTTCACCCAAAAATTGTAATTCTCATTTTGTGTTCCACGAAAGAAAGTTTGGAACAAAATGAGGGTGAAAAAATGGCAACAGAATTGTCATTTTTGGGTGAACTATCCCTTTAAGTGTTGATGTCTTATATAAATCACAACGCCTCTACTGTACCACCTAGCTGTGATGCATGTATTGTGTTTCTCCATGACAATTTCTGTAACAGAGCTATTGATCATTTATCCACATAAACTAAATCTATTATCATCTGCATTTACTGTGTTACACTGCTAGCTAGAGAGTAATAAATAACTGCCAAGTACACTTGTTTCATCAGTGTTGTGTTTTAAAACTACTGTATATATATATATATATATATATATATATATATATATATTAGAGTTAATGATACCCTTTGTGAGCACACTGAAGTGGCAGCGCAATAACAACCATACTCTCGTACACTTAAACGCTTTTATGTTTTTAAATTGGAAGATGTCTACTTTGCCCCACACAGCTAATTCCTGGGGTAAGAGTGCAATGTTTGTTTCTCTTCAACGCCAGAAGGCTGTTTCCATAAATAGGGTACAGTATAGGGTCTGGAACACTGTAGAAGTAAAAAATAATAATACTTATTTAAAACTTTTTTCATCTCTGAAGTACAGTGCTGTGCAAAAGTTATAGGCACATGTAAATAACGTTGCATATCATTTGATCATTTATCAATTAACGTCATACAAAGTCCAGTAAACATTTGGTGTGACCACCTTTGCATTTAACAAAGCGGTTCTCCTTGCTATACCTGGACACAGTTTTTCTTGGTTGTTGGCAGATAGGATGTTCCAAGCTTCTTGGACAATTTGCAACAGTTCTTCTGTCTATTTCAGCGGTCTGAATTGCTTCTGTATCTTCATGTAATCTCAGACTGACTCGATGATTTTGAGATCCGGGCTCTGTAGGGGTCATAATACTGTATCTGTTTTAGGACTTCTTGTTCTTCTTTAATTCAGTTCTATTTGCAAAGGCAGTTTTGAAATCTAAAATTGATATTTCCTACTGATAAACTAAATGCAGAATATATAAAAGACACATGTTTTTGTGAAAAATATAATGCGCCTAATACTTTTGCACGGTACTTTATATATATATATATATATATATATATATACACACACACACCGGTCAGCCACAACATTAAAACCACCTGCCTAATATTGTGTAGGTCCACCTCGTGCCACCAAAACAGCACTGTAACGTATTTCAAGGGCAAGGTGGAGGCGAGAACCGGCTTGACAAAGTAATTAATATTTTAATTATAAACTTAAAACAAAGGATAAACATACACATGACGGACATGTCCGTAAATGATCTCTCTCTCGTCCGCACCACCGTCTGCCATCGGCCTTTATCCCTCTCGGAGGCTTTATTAGCCTGATACGGGACCGGGTGTGTATCGTCACGACCCAGCCCCGCCACAAGCACCAAACCTATTCTTCTCATCACAATTGTACAGAGCGGTTATCTGAGTTACTGTTGACTTTGTCAGTTCAAACCAGTCTGGCCATTCTCCGTTGACCTCTCACATCAACAAGGCGTTTCCGTCCACAGAACTGCCGCTCACTGGATGTTTTTTGCTTTTTGGCACCATTCTGAGTAAAGACACAGTAGTGTAATTTCAGTAGTGAAATTCATGTGATTTAGGAACAGCGTGAGGGTGAGTAAATGGCAGAATTTAGATTTTTGGGTGAATTATTAATTTAATAGTCACCATTCACATTCATTGTAAAGAATATTGATGCAGTGAATGTGAATGGTGACTGAGAAAATATAAAGATGTTATATTTTAGCATCTTCAAAGTAGTCACCCTGTGCCTAGATTTCGCAGAAATGAACTCTTGAACATTTTCTCAGTTATCTTCTCTGAGAAGCTTTTTAAACAGCATTGAAGGAGTTCCCATCTATGTTGGGCACTTATTGGCCGCTTTTCTTTATTATTTGGTCCAAGTCATCAATTTTTAAATAAAATTTAGTTTTATAATGAAACAAATTAATATGGTGGCACAATTATATTTTTGTCTACAAAACTAATTTCAAACATTTAAGCATATGTCTTCAGATCAAAAGATTTTTAAGATCTAGAGAAACATTTCAGTCAAGTGTTTCAAAACTTTTGACCAGTAGTGTGTATATAAAGCTGTTTTATTTAATATGAAAAAAAAAATCAATGGGTATAATAAATAATAAACCTCATATAAATAACTTGGGTAACAGGGATGCAAACCTAATGTGAGATTAATGTTTTCTAGCAAGAAACAATAAAACAAAACGTGAAAATGGATAAATTGTATTAAAAAAAATTGTTTTTTAAATATGCCACAATGGGGTGCAAATTTAGCCCAAATTAAGATATCAATCAGGAAGGACTAGATAGTTTGGGATTGAATGTTGGTTTATAGTTATTGCCAAACATTTTCTTTAATGAGGGAAATACATGCATTAACACGGGACACAGCTAAATAATGGAATGGAATATTAATGCAATAGATTGTCATAATTATTATACTGTATGACTTTAATAGTTGAATGCAATTGTCCAAGGTCATGACCTCTAAGGTGGAACAAGCTAAAATCACCATTTAAAGGAAATTTCTGTAATTATTTACTCACCCGTATGACTTTCTTTCTTGTGTAGAACACAAAAGGAATTTTTTGATTTGAGCTGTAAAGTTGTTTAAATCATCTTTATATACAATAATTTAAAGGGCTGACAGCATTACATCATCATGGCGATAAAGTTGTACATTTTGATAACTTTACACAGAAAAGGTTACAAGTTGTCGCTACACTTCAGCAGCAACAAAGTGCATTATATTAAAGCTCGCATAGTACTGTATGTTGACTGCAGATTTACAGCCGGCTAACTTCTCTCTTTCTCTCTCTCTCTCTCTCTCTCTCTCTCTCTCTTTCTGGTCTTATCGCCACATAGCACAGCCTGACCAAGTCGCCGAGGCCAAGTACGGGCCAACACGAGCGCTCCGCCTCACAAGAGGTGCAACATTTATCAAGAACAACAAGGTGGTCGTGGGCGGTCACTGGAGGTGGGACCGGGTGGGTGTACGAGGGGGCAGTTGAGCAGTTACTGGGATGACAACCTTGGCAGTGCAAGAGCCATGTTAACAAGGCCTTTTCCACCTCTATCTTATCAGCTCCGAGCTGCCGATGCTCGTGAGCGAGTGTAATTGAATAAAAGACAGCCGGGTGGTTGTATGCTCTCTCTCTCTCTCTCTCTCTCTCTCTCTCTCTCCGGAGATCTCCATTTCTCTCTGTTCCATTCGCACTCTATCTATGGTCCATTTTTCCTCTATACGTGTTCAACGATCTCGCTCTTATCTCACTGTAGGGGGGAAGGGGATGGAGGAAGAGACCGATGGGGGGATAGAGGGATGTGGGTGATGACTTAAGAAAGCGGGACATATGATAAGAAGACAGAGGCAGTTGTGATTACACTTTTATCTTTTTTTTTTTTAAATCACATCCTGTGATAAATATCTTATTATCTCAGTCCGATCCAACACCACTCCCAACTGTATTCACACACACACACACATACATTTACTTTGCTAATTGGGGACACACCATAGACTTCTATTGTTTTTATAATATAGATTTTCAGATTAATCACAATCTCCATTTGAAAGATCCCAATATTAATTCTTAAAATCCCAAGATTGATATTTTGCAACCCTCTACAATGCGAGTAAATCACTCGCGTATGCAACCGAATTTCACTATATGTGATTTGCCACTGGCTGGAAGATCTTCAGATTTCACCCGCCAGTAAATCAGTAGTATAGTGGCGAAGAAGTTCAACACAGAAGATCTTCTTACTGTGGGTTGATTCACTCCATGTAGGCCAATGTGTCCAAAGAAGAGATCCGCACAACCCATTTGTCATTGAATAATGTCTCTTTTAATACCCTTTCTTTACAGTCAATTGTTGATCAAAAACAACAAAAGAAGCATTTAATTTTAATCACATATAGCATGGATGTTGTAAAGAAGCCATTCAACTCTCCTATCAATGTATGCAAATACAAATAATGCAAGTAATATGTATATATATATATATATATATATATATATATATATATATACACAAATACAGTATATATATATATACATACATGTACTGTACATGTATACTGTATAAATGCACAGTGTTGGGTAGTAATGGATTACATGCAACCTTGATTATGTAATCAGATTACAAACATCAAGCACATTAATTGGATTAAATTACATTTTAGAAATACTCCTAGTCAGACTACAGTTCATTTTTTATGGAATACATGACTACATGTAAATTGTTCATAATTTAATGATCGCCATCATTTTTCTCATTTTCACTCTAAATCAGCCTTCCAACGATATACGTTTGGTTGTGAAATTGCACACTGATTTGAGTTGCCAACTCCACTTATTTTAAGCAACTTTTGGCTTGTTTTTTCAGAAAGTTGCTTACAAACATGGGTGGTCAATATTCATTTTTAGCATTATTTTCAGTATTCAGTCTGCATTTTTTGGGCTTGCTGGGGCTTATTAACGGTTGGGACAATATGACCCACCATTAGTAGCAGCTTTCAAATATCCCCACTTAGTGTTCAAGTAGCACTCTTCATCAGGCGTATCAATCATATAGCAAGTGGAAGAGTCCAAACCTGGTCCCAACCTACATGGGCAGCACGTGTGGTAACACGCATATGCGCATATTCTAAAGAAATCATGAGAGGTTATTGATTTTATGATAATTTTTGTTAATTTCATGTTGATTTAATGCTAATTAATGTTATGTTGCAATTGAAATAGAACCTTAGAAAAAGTTTTATACAATGTCATAAGGAGCGGTTTTTGTGAGGCTCTTTTTGATAGCAATAAAGAATGGAATATATTTTGCTTTCCTCTTTGTGTTTTTATGGTAAAATGGTTCAAGATGATCCTACTCAAATGCAAGTGATATCAAATAAAAGGGTTAGATTGAAAGTAATCCAAAAGTAATCGGATTAGCTTACTTAAAAATGATCGACAAGATTACGTTACTGATTGCAATTTTGTCATGTAATTTGTAATCGGTACCCGATTACAATTACGAAGTAATCTGCCCAGCATATGCAATATAATACAGGGTATATGCAATTTTAAGACATCATATTTATTGATGGAATACATGGAATTTTTTACACTAAACTAAAATGATGAACAAAATAATCATAAAATAAGATCTGTACAATTACTATATTCGTAACGTGCACAGTTAGAATTCTCATTTCTTTTATATGTAAGCAAAATGAACATTATAACTAAAATATACCCAAATTAATTGGAATCGAATCCGATCAGTAAAATCTGTCAATACCCAGACATAATTACTATAGACTAATCTCATAATCTTAAAAATAATAATAGGCAATAATTGCAAGTTTATGTTTTCTATGCAGTTTTTCTACATACAGTACAGACGTTCCTCATTTTAACTCCAGTGATGCTTTTTCTATCACTCTTTTTCACTCACCCAACACACACAGATCTTTAAATAAACCAGATGAATTTACATACAATACGACAGCAGAAGTTGGAATAAGACCTCCAAGGGCATTTATATGAGAAATGACACATATGTGACTCATTCATCAAAATGAATATCAACATGAGCAGTCTACATATTAACATTACAGGCGTACTCTGGCAATGCTAATTTACACACACAGAGCAAATTCATGTGACAACCTGGCCAGATGTTTAGTATATGTAACACATTCATACATGTATATTTACTATCTATTAGTGTTGAGACCAGACCATCCAAGACATAAATCCAAACCGATACCAGACCTTCTATGCCAAGAACAATACTAGACCCCCCAAAATAAAGAATATGCAGAATTTATTGGGGTGTTCATTTCAAAACGTATTCAATCAGACTGATCACACTGTGAATCCGGCATAAGAAGCTTGAACATTTTGTTTCTGAAATTGGTCTGTGCTTCCTGAAATTCAAATCACTGTCCCCAGTGGCCAAATCAGGAAGTGTTGTGGCACATATGGGCACGTGTGAGCTCAAGAGCCCCAGTTTCCCAGTGAAATGTCCACAGAGTGGCGCCAAAAGCAAGTTGTTTAGTTGTGAATTATGTAACTCAGTCAAAATGAATGCATATATCATTAACTCTCTGGCCATACCCAAACCTCAAGTCAAACTTTCACTTTCTTCATGCATATCGCCACCTACTGGGCAGAGAGAAGAATTTATAGCAAATAATTACTTAAATATTGATCTGTTTCTCATCCACACTTATCATATCAATTCTGAAGTCATGGATTAAACCACTGTAGTTGTATATATTAATTTTATGCTGCTTTTATGAGCTTTTTTGGAGCTTCAGATTTCTGGTCACCATTTACTTTTACATTGTATGGACCTACAGCACTGAAATATTCTTCTAAAAATCTTAATTTGTGCTCTGAAGAAAGAAAGTCATACAAATCAGGGATGGCATGAGAGCGAGTAAATGATGAGAGAATGTTCTGCCTGAAGTATTGCTGTACAAATGTTATATTTATTAAGGCTAAGCATAATTATAAATTATTTTATCATCTCTACTTTCCTGGTAATGTGTTATGCCAATTAACACACTCTCTACATCTGCGGTCGGTATTATTAAAAAATGATCAATATTTTAAAAAATATTATTATTAAAAATGTCACTGATTTATTCTATTACATTAGTACTTTTAAAGCTACTAAAGTTATTCAGCCAAAAGTAGTGAGTGGTTTTCTCGTTTCCTTGTTATTTGATTAATAGACTTTATATGAGGGATGTGCATCTTCATAACTGAGGCCAATACGATACGCATCTCGATGCATAGCCAACGATGTGATACATTAAACATACATATGAAGCAGCTACCGATGCAATGTGATACGATTCACCCCTATTATGATGCAGTGTGATCCAATTTTGATTCGATTCAACACATTTCAATGCAATACGTTGCAATGGAGAAAAATATGATGCTATGCAATTCAATATGGTAGGCTACAGATAGTTTGCTTTTATTTATTTGGTTCAGACAGACAGCAAATCATAAATTAACTTAAGTGCCTTCTGACTTCTAATGCATGGACCTTTCACAAAAAGGCCTTTGTAGTGCCAAAAAAAAAGATTAAATAAAATCAGATGTTCTTTTCCTGTTCTGTCTCCAGTTACACGTTTAACAGTGAAACAATTTAAGGATGCTCAGGGATAAACAATGAAGAAATGTTCCGTAACTTGCCAGCAGACAAATGTGCTTTCGTGTCGGCCCTTCAAGTCTGTTGTTTAATTAGTCGTACTGCCTGCATATTTTATAGCGGCATGACATATTTTACAAACTGCATGGTTTTATCAATATCTGCATCTCTCTTATAAAACCCAAAGTGTTTCCAAACATTGGATTTGTAATTATTTGGTGGAAGATACAGCTCTGCCTCTGCCATGTTAATCTATATTCTATATCAGGGGTGCCCACACTTTATTGCATGATGATCTACTTTTAAATGACCAACTCAATAAGATCTACCAACTAAAAAAAAGCTTGTTGGGACTACTGCATTTATATCCCTACATGGAATTAATCTTCTAATTAATTAAAAAAATATATATATGTAATAATGTTCAATGTTGATATCCTTCAGTTTTAACACTAAACGCAAAACACCTACAGCACAATAGATTACAATAGCCGGGGCATTTACCTTATTCTGATGACTTGCACTGAAAGGAATCAGACAGTTTTGCATAATCCGGGTAATAGCTGCTGGTAGCTAGTCTCAAACACTGCTAACACTTCACTATAACGACAAAGTGAAAGAAGTTTATCTGAAATCTTTGCAAATGTATTAAAAATAAAAAACGAAAAATCACATGTACATAAGTATTCACAGCCTTTGCCATGACACTCAAAATTGAGCTCAGGTGCATCCTGTTTCCACTGATCATCCTTGAGATGTTTCTACAACTTGATTGGAGTCCACCTGTGGTAAATTCAGTTGATTGGACATGATTTGGTCTATATAAGGTCCCGCAGTTAACCGTGCATGTCAGAGCACAAACCAAGCCATGAAGTCCAAGGAATTGTCTGTAGACCTCTGAGACAGGATTGTATCGAGGCACAGATCTGGGGAAGGGCACGGAAAAATTTCTGCAGCATTGAAGGTCCCAATGAGCACAGTGGCCTCCATCATCCATAAATGTAAGAAGTTTGGAACCACCAGGACTCTTCCTAGAGCTGGCCGCCCAGCCAAACTGAGCGATAGGGGGAGAAGGGCCTTAGTCAGGGAGGTGACCAAGAACTCGATGGTCACTCTGATAGAGCTCCAGCGTTTCTCTGTGGAGAACCTTCCAGAAGAACAACCATCTCTGCAGCACTCCACCAATCAGGCCTGTATGGTAGAGTGGCCAGACGGAAGCCACTCCTCAGTAAAAGGCACATGACAGCCCGCCTGGAGTTTGCCAAAAGGCATCTGAAGGACTCTCAGACCATGAGAAACAAAATTATCTTGTCTGATGAAACAAAGATTGAACTCTTTGGCTTGAATGGCAAGCATCATGTCTGGAGGAAACCAGGCACCACTCATCACCTGGCCAATACCATCCCTACAGTGAAGCATGATGGTTGCAGAATCATGGGGATGTTTTTCAGCGGCAGGAACTGGGAGACTAGTCTGGATCCAAGGAAAGATGAATGCAGCAATGCACAGAGACATCCTTGATGAAAACCTGCTCCAGAGTGCTCTGGACCGCAGACTGGGGCGAAGGTTCAACTTCCAACAGGACAACGACCCTAAGCACACAGCCAAGATAACAAAGGTGTGGCTACAGGACAACTCTGTGAATGTCCCAGCCAGAGCCCAGACATGAACCCGATTGAACGTCTCAGGAGAGATCTGAAAATGGCTGTGAATACTTTCCGGATGCACTGTATGTTAGGACTGATGGATCACAATATATATGCCAACTTGTATCCAATGCACAATTTTTTAAATCGATGCATCGCATCGTTAACTTTTATGCCGATGCACTGATGCGAATTGGTGAATCTTACCATAGCCTACTAGACAGTGCTCAATTCACATACATGTACATTTCAAGTCCAATATTTTGATACAAATACGTTTTTTGTCCCACTGTTTAAAGTTCACTTTAGACATAAACGACTGCATTTACATTAAATCCTCATCAAGATGGGGATTGGCGGAAGTATAAAGTATATTTGATCATTTAGCGCTCTCGGAGCACACGCACATGTAAAGTGTACAAACATTAACCACCTCTCAATCAAACAGTGCGTAGTTACAGACATCAGGAAATAAAAAGTCAATCTTTTATATTTCATCTAGATTCTAGATCAACCAACCACTTGCTATCACGATCGTTGTAATGAACACCCCTTTTCTAGATGTAGAACACAGGCTAAATATAGGACACTACTCAAAAAGTATGATCGAGACATTTAGCTTTTTTCCGATAAACATGTAGATCATTTTATTGACCAGCCCAATTGATAACATTGCATTAATCTCTCACAGCAGCCCACTAATCTCAGTGATAGATAGTTAAATTACAGGCTACGTTATAGACACAGAATCTAGTAAGTAAGAATCTAGTAAAATTGGATTTATCTTGAGATGTTTCATTAAATTAGAGGCAGGATTAATGATTTTATCAAGTTAAACTCACATGACACGATCAAGCGATTGGCCTTTTTCACTGCGAAAATCCCTTTCAGGTGCGGTCGTGATGTTCAGTTGATGGCGCCAGATCTGCAGCTGCGGTTCAAGTTTTTTATGTGTGATTTGATTTGATGGGAGTCACGAGACTCTGGTAGCAATCAAGCTGATGGATAAAAATAAATTCAGGACAGGGAAGTAGCAAACACAGATGGTGGGAAAATAGCGCGGTAAAAGTACAGTTACAGCACTTAAAATATACTCAACTAAAAGTACAAGTAAAAAGTAGTTAAATACAGTAACGTGAGTATTTGTAATTTGATACTTTACACCCCTGTGTATAGGTAAGTGTCACTTTCACAAGTGTCACGTAACGACGGTTTTTCCTCAATAATGTGAGAACGAGAAAGAATAAAAACAGACTATTAAGCGTTCTTTGGAGTGCCAACCTTTCTACATTCTGTGGCTTTCATTATTTCTGGATTTTGCATTTGAATTCAAAGCGTTTTTACAAAGTGTATCTAAACACTTTTACTATAACACATGAATTGTAAGATCAAATTGCGCCCTAGCTCAACTAATAGAGCGTTGCACATGCGATGTAAAGGACCGGGGTACGTGTCCTGAAGAGTCGACATGTGAGCCAAAAGTATAATAGAAGCAACGCAAAATGACGTGGTTGCTTCAGCCAATGCATTTTTCTTGTCACATTTGCTCATTTGGGTTTAAGGTTTAGGGTAGGGAGGTAGGTTTTCTTTATTTAAAACTCCAAAGAGCATTAACCAAAAACATTTAAATCTATGTCGATACCAATGCTCTCTTCTGAAAAACAGGGACCAAGATAACGTATGTGTGTAAACTGATAGTATCATATAATCTATAATAGCCTCACACACTCTTTTTCTCAGTCTGTCAGTCACAAACTGTGTTTTTCACGGGGCCCTAGTGAGCGTGCGAGAATAACGTTGTCACTGATGAGGTCACAGAGACAGGGTAGGTGGGTTAATTGGGAAGTGCTGGGCAAATCTCAGGATGAATTACGATAACTAAGTGTTGGAGTGTTTAAAACGAGAGGAAGGGATGATAAATATAGCTGTGAGCTGGCCCCAAACTACTCTGACAGAGATGCAAGAGATTCACCTGCAAGACTGGATCTTGCAAAATGAGGTTATGGTAGCAGATAGGGAACCGGGCCATTATCTGGTCAGAGAATGCTAGCCGATACAGAGCGAATTAAATACACACTGGCGTCTCCACACGCTGTAAGTGAGATAAGATGTTTTGTTTTCTTTGTAAAAGACTATATTTTTCAGGCTTTACAAAAGATGAATAGCAATAATCTACACTGAAAAAAAATATTCATTGAGTGAGGACAAGTAAAATCTCCATTAAGATTCAATGCTAGAAGCATTTGGGGAATATTGAAAAAAAAGTACAATTCAAAGCATGTCTGTTTAGTATACTAGGAACATATAGTGAATATTTCAAGAATGTCTTTTTAGGATGCACTTGGAACATTAAGTAAAAATTCAAAACATGTTTCCGAAGTATGCACAGTATATTAGGGTAATTTAGAGAGCATTAAAGTTATATGTAATAAGTATGTACTGCACACTAGGAACATTTAGGAAACATTCTAAACATTCAAATTATGAGCATCTAGGGATGTTCATCAAAGTACACTGCATACTAGGGACATTTAGAGGCTGTTTGAAGCATGTTTCTGTAATATTCACAGCATTTTAGGATAATTTGCAAAACATTTAAAGCTTTTTTCGGCAGTATGCATTGCATACTAGTTACATTTAAGAAACATTCTAAGCATTTCTCTTTAGTATGCATACTATAAACATCTAGGGTACACTCAATGTCCACTAGGAACATTTAGGGAACATTCAAAGCATGTTTTTTAGTGTGCACTGTATACTGAGAACATTTAGTAACCATTCAAAGCATGTTTCTTTGCAATGTACTGGATATTATAAACATTTAAACATTCAAAGCGCACTAGAAACATTTAGCGAACCTTCAAAGCATGTTTCTTTAGTATGCACTGCACACTTTGAACATTTAGGGAACATTCAAAGTATTTTTAATATGCACTGCATACTAGTAACATTTAGGAAACATTCAAAGCACACTAAAAACATTTAGGGAACCCTCAAAGCATGTTTCTTTAGTATGTACTACACACTAGAAACATTTATGTAACATTCAAAAGCATTTTTAGTATGCACTGCACACTAGGAACATTTAGGGAACATTCAAAGCATTTTTTGTATGCACTGCACACTAGGAACATTAAGGGAACATTCAAACCATTTTAGTATGCACTGCATTCTAGAAGCATTTATAAAACATTCAAAGCACACTAGGAACATTTAGGGAACATTCAAAGCATTTTTTGTATGCACTGCACACTAGGAACATTAAGGGAACATTCAAACCATTTTAGTATGCACTGCATTCTAGAAGCATTTATAAAACATTCAAAGCACACTGGGAACATTTAGGGATCCTTCAAATCATGTTTCTTTAGTATGCATTACACACTAGAAACATTTAGGGAGCATTCAAAGCATTTTAGTATGCACTGTACACTAGGAACATTTAGGGAACATTCAACGCATTTTTAGTATGCATTTCATACTAGGAGCATTGAGGAAACATTCAATGCACACTAATCGATACTAATCGTCATCCTCTAACATTTAGGGAACCTTTAAAGCAGGTTTCTTTAGTATGCACTACACACTAGAAATATGTACGGAACATTCAAAGCATTTTTAGTATGCACTGTATTCTAGGAACATTTAGGGAACTTTCAAAGCATGTTTCTTTAGTATGCACGGCACTCTAGAAACATTTAGGGAACATTCAAAGCATTATTAGTATTCACTGCATACTAGTAACATTTAGGAACCCTTCAAAGCACACTAGGAACATTTAGGGAACCCTCAAAGCATTTTTAGTATGCACTACATATTAGGAACATTTAGGAAATATTTAAAGCATTTTTAGTATGCACTGCATTCTAGGAACATTTAGGAAACACTCAAAGCACACTAGGAACATTTAGGGAACTTTCAAAGCATGTTTCTTTAGTATGCACTGAACTAACTTTTGCAGAGATGACAACCGTACACCTGTAGCACAAATGCTACCGTTGCATTATTGTTTATAAATTAGGTTGCTAGGAGACATCTCTCATGACAGTCGAACACCTGCTAAGCTAACGGGAGCTTTGCAGTTTTGTTTCCTTACACGTCATCTTCTAAGCATCTGGAAATGGAATACGTTTATGCTCGAAGATCTAAAATATCAACTAGGAATATCTCACATCCGACTTTGAATTGTGCGCAGCATTAGGGAACATTCAAAGCATGTTCCTTTAGTATGCACTGCATACTAACACTATTTAAAAAACATTTGAATCAAGTCTATTTTTAAGGAACATTAAGTTCATCATGTTTTTATAGTATGTACAGCACACTAGATATATTTCTTTAGTATGCACTGCATCAGAGAGAAGTGTGTATGAGGTGCTAGACTGGGCTCACAGGTTAAACCCATTTCAATCAGAATTTGAGCTCACTTAATGGATGAGAACCAGACAAAGGCTACTTATCATCCACTTTATCCCTACAAAAAAAAAAATTGCATTATCTTATTTTAAAAATACTTATCTTAAAACACAGCTGTAACCTTGAAAACGCAAGGTGACAGAATACAAAAAACAAAATCACAGCTGGGAAGCACACACCATATGGCAAAAACTGCCGACTATTACTAACTTACAAAGGAAATAACAGGCAACACACTTTCACAAACACCTAACAGCAACACAAATGCATTACCTTTTATGTCCATTTTTCGGTTCAAAACACCAAAAATGCCATATAGCCAAAAATATGCCCTAAAATCATGAAAGGATAAAACTAACAGTATTTGGTCATGACAGTAGATGTTACTTGCATCGAAAACATAGATGGGTGACTCCGCTGTTTCGGGTATTTTCAACATTTCACTCTCAATGTTATTGCATTGATTTCCTTCAAGAAATCCACTAGTGTGACATTCAAAGAAAGCCATAAATGAACGTTAAGTATGGAGTGACATTTCCATTGTTAGGGTGGTGATAAAGCGAGGACGTTTGATTTTTATATGCTTGCAGAATGACCGGTCATTTCTCTCCTCACTGACACTGGCTCGCTCTCTAGTCATCTTACAATAAAGACAGATCTGAGAATGATACCATCTTTTTGCTAAAATACAGCCATTTAATGCTTAAATCTTCATGCTGCTCAGTGCTGGTTTGGTGCTGGACATCTGAACAGTCAACATCAGTTTCAGATAAAAGGCTTGTCGTGGTTGACATAAAACAAGAAAATGTGTGTCTCATATATGGTACAATTTATTTACAGTAACACTTCACAAAGCGACATGGGCAAACTGTCCGTAAATGAACACATGCTGCTTCGTCATTCCTCTTCTGTGGTTTTCGCTGCTTCCTAATTGGTCACCTTCGGCCGACTCATCAAATCGGCTGGTTTAACCTCATTCACTTCATGAATTCAAGCTGAAATGTCCCACATATTTCAATATGATCAAGAGGCCATATACTCATCACTCTTAATGCCTCTCACAAGATGTGAGTTGCAACCATTTGATTTTGATACGATTTCTTCCAACGATGGGGAAAAATGCTAAAATCGCACTCTTTATGCCCGCCAACCAGTTTTGTCTTTATATATTTTTCAAGGGTGAGTTTATCTGGACTAGATTACTGTGTATGTACTTAAAGGATTAGTTTGCCCAAAAATGAAAATTAATTCATCATTTACTCCCACCAAAAATTAACCCCTGTGAGTAAATAATGAGAGCAAGTGTTTGCAG
Organism: Moxostoma hubbsi; assembly: GCA_032164185.1. Lineage (NCBI taxonomy): Eukaryota > Metazoa > Chordata > Actinopteri > Cypriniformes > Catostomidae > Moxostoma > Moxostoma hubbsi. The sequence goes on along the minus strand of JAVLUX010000010.1, from coordinate 4,458,697 downwards.
CCCCCTCGCAACATTGGGACGTTCAAGGGAATACCCATTTTGTTTATCTAAAAACAAGTCTTCCACATTGATAGAGACAACAGAACACAACGCAGAGAAAATAACTTGTCTAAGGAGTTTGTAGTCAAAGAATTGATGCATTTCTATGCTCAGCCTTATTTTTTTGAACGGGGTATTCGGATATCAAACAGAAACATAGAGGTGGCTACAGGCAGCCACAATCACACTGTGTCTTAACCTGACGGTAAACAGCACACGATAAAAGGTATATATTTTCTATGTTAATCAGAGTCTTTGTCCTAACGAGCAGTGACGACCGACGGTACATTCTATTCATCGCTTATTTTCTATTTTCGGCATCGCACGGGTAACTCAACTGTAAACTGGCACCAGTTCAAAAACTTTCAAAAAAATAAGGCTGGGCATAGAAATGCATAAATTCTTCAACTACAGACTCTTCAGACATGTTTAGTAAGTTCTGTACTCTGTGTTATGTGCAGCTGTGTTGTTGCTATCGCTGTGCAGGACCTATTTTTAGATAAAATAAACACATTTTAGCTTAAACGCCCTAATGTCGTGAGGGGGCTGCATACAGTTGCTCTTGTGCCCTATCATGAACGTGCACAGGAGATCAACAGTAAGTGACATTTGTCACTAAATAATCCATTAGATTTTGGTTTGTTTCTCACCAAGCCTTATTGTATGCTTTCATAACGATCATGAGTCTCATGGAATAATTCATTAGACTTCTGAATTATATTTTTGCATTCTTTCGAAGCTTGAAAATGTGGTCACTATAAACTGCCATTTAATGACATCATTGACACACAAAAAAATTCACAATTTCTCCATTTGTGTTAATGGTAAATGGTCTGCACTTATATAGCACCTTTTTAACCTTATCAGTATTCAAAGCGCTTTACACTGTTGACTCATTCACCCATTCCACACACACCATAACACAAGGCGCTAGCCTGCCATCAGGAGCACACTGTATCATACGTGGAGTCGTATGGGCCGGGATTCGAACCACCAACCGATTGGTGGCCAACCCACTCTACCACTGCACCACTGCCGCCCACAAGGGTCCTTTTATGCATTTGATATGTGTTTATTATGTACATGTGTGTTGTTTAACATTTAAAGTACCAATATTTAATTACACTGTTAAACTTACTCCTAAACCTAACCCTATCCTGACACTAAACCTTAACCATACTCCTCAACCTCAGTAGCAGCAAATGTGAATCTTGTGAGAATTTTGCAGAACAACATGTAGTTACACAATAATTACATTGTATTGTATTGTATATGTATTTTAATGTTAGTACATATTAGTTAAAGATACCTAATATAAATTTTTGGAATGCCAGTGCACGCTGTCTTGAGGTTTTTCTTACATTTATAAATATCCACGCTGATGAAAAGCAATGCTGTAAGGGCTCACTTTCTTTTCGTCAACTGCACATTACACAAAATGTGCATGCAAGATTATTTGCAATTAAAGCGGGGTGTATTCTTTATCCTTCTTTAGAAATCTTTATAATATCTTAATATATAATATAATATAATATATAAATTAGGTCTTTTTATCTTGGCTAAAACAATGGATCATCCATATTTCTATATAATAACTGCATCAATGTCCCAGGCAGCAATTTTTTTTCTGCAAAGCTTAAATGACTGTACTATGCAATAGTTAGTGACTACATTACTGATTACCCAGTATGTTAAGATGAGCAATAAAACATAATTCTTATGAAAGTAAATTTAATCTTTGATTCTCCTAAATGCCGCTTTCTTAAAAAGTACTTCTTCACTCTGCTCACTTGCAACTGTTCTGCAACACACGGCAACAGCCAAGTTACCAAATTCCTGAAGAATGCATGATAATTGAGCTAATCAATCACGATGATGAAAAGGCAAAAGGTGGCGGAACTGACAAACCGGTGCCACAATAACAATCTGCTGCTGATTGTCAATAAAACCAATGAGCACACAGAAGATTTGAGATGACAGAGTGACTCACATCAGGATTATTGGTCAAAGTTTACAGTGGAAACTATTAATATTACATATTATATGGTAAAATGTAATACATACATATTATGTTGTATTATTCTGGTTACATATTATATGGTAAAACCACTGTAACAAACTGCATGTTGTGGCTTATTGCTTTAATAATATAGAAGAAACTGCAATATGATATGGCTACCAATGAAATCAAATGGATAAGATACCAGATGATTTAATTATTATTAATAGTAATTGCAATAAATGGTTATTCCGCTTAGTTATATACTGTACTTCATTATTGTTACTGTCAGTTATATTGTACATAAAGAACATTAATTATGTAATTAATATTAATACAATTCAATGTATATATATATATATATATATATATATACAGTGGAAAGAAAAAGTATGTGAACCCTTTGGAACTAGCTGGCTTTCTGCATTAATTAGTCATCAAATGTGATCTCATCATCATCAAAGTCACAAGTACTTCACAAGTCCACCTTACTTCACCATTTGGATGATGTTTTCATGTTGGAATGTGGTGCCCTTTTTACTCCATACGTAGTGCTGCGTGTTCTTCCCAAACAATTCAACCTTAGTTTCATCAGTCCACAAATCATTTTCCCAGTAGCATTGTGGAATGTCAAGGTGGTCTTTGGCAAACTTGAGGCACAGAGCAATGATTTTGTTGGAAAGCAGTGGCTTCCTTTGTGGTGTCCTGCCATGGACACCATACCTGTTTAATGTTTTCCATATATTAGACTCAGAACAATGATTCCTTCAAGTCTTTAGCTGTCACTCTAGGGTCCTTTTTTACCTCACTGAGCATTCTGCGGTGTGCCCTTTGAGTCATCTTGGCTGGACGGCCACTTCTAGGGAGAGTAGCCACAGTACTAAATCGTCTCCATTTACAGAAAATGTGTTTAACTCTGGACAGATGAAAATCTAAGCTATTTGAGATAACTTTGTAACCCTTTCTAGCTTCATGCAAAGCAACAATTCTTGATCCTAGGACTTCTGAGATGTATTTTTTGCCAAGCATGGTCCATGTCATCCGATGCTTCTTGTGAATAGCAAACTCGAAATGTTTGAGTGCTTTTTAGAAGTCAAAGTAGCTCTAACCCACACCTACAATGTCAGTTCATTAATTGGATGACAGGTTTGCCAACTCCTGACTCTAATGACATCGTTAGCCTAGGGGTTCACATACTTTTTCCAACCTACAACCTGTGAATGTTTGAATGATGTATTCAGTATGTACAAGAACAATACAAACTTTTTTGTGTCATGAGTTAAAACGAGTTTTATATGATATACAGTATATTTAATTATATGTTATACATTAATTTATTTGATGTGCGGTCACAGGTGTACATATAGTATTTTTACTATTTTACAACTATGCATTTAATAATAAATAACTGAAAAATATTAAATGCTATTTAGATAAAATTCATGTAGAATTTGAATATATATTCATACTGATATAGAACTGATATAAAACTGATCGGCTTTCATGTATTTATTGTAAATTGGCATTGCCTGTGTTGTATTTTAAACTGTGCTATCAGAGCTGTTGTAAATGTTTATTTTGTTTATTCCACTGTAAGAAATATGTGCAACTTTTCACTAAAGCATAACAAACTCAACTGTGATAAGCAGGAAATGATGTGTAAGGAAGCATGACATTATTGGCTGTTATTGTTGTTATTATTTTCAGATGACAGACTTCTAGTGGTACAGCAACAACAAATGCTTTCAAAAAATACCAACCCATATAGATTATCCAAAGTTACTCTAAATCAGCAGTTCAAGTGTGATCTAACAGCACTTTAACTGTGGGATGGCAATGACATGAGGGTGAGTAAATGAACTATCCCTTTAAGAAATCTCTCTCTCTTCAGTATGAACTCCTCACTCTCTCATTCCGAACAGACACACACTTCTTACTTCACACTAACACAAATGAAAACCCCAACCATCTCAAGCACTCTCTGATAGTGGCACATGCATAATTGCATTGTGCAACAGTGTGCACCTTAGAGGAAATAATTACCACCATAAAAAGAGCAATTACTAACCTGGCAGAGAGCAGCCGTGGGTTTTAATGTGTCTGCCTGTTGAAGGCAGCACCAACAAATCTGTTTGTTTATTTGTCTGAGTTACAGCGTTGACAGACATACACTAAAACCCTCCAACCCATAAAAGATAAAAAACAAATGAGATCTCTTTAACATCTCAATTGTTTCTCCTAGACAAAGAGATAAAATTGAGAGCAAATCTGTCATCATTTACTCACTCTCATGTTGTTTTTCTGTGAAACACTAAAGGAGATGAAATATTGGCTTCAATCACCATTCGCTTTCATACAGTTTGGAAAAAGGATGCGATGTAGGTGAATGATGAATGAGACTAACATGATTCTTGGGTGAATTATTTCTTTATGTCTCCTGAACTATGAAAGAGCAATAAAATGTGAAAATGTTTCAAGAGATGCAATGAAGACCCATCTTCACTTCTCACTTTATGTTTTACTCATAGCCATTATGATTTTATTCCAGTTTCAAAAATAGAGCTAAGGACACAATATGGCTCATATGCATCTCTGATTGAGTAGAGGTTGTTCAATTAATCTCACTGTAATAAAAGATTCTACAAATTGGAAGTCATTGTCAGAGGGTAATTCGTTTCATCTTTAAAACCCCAGCTCACAATACAGAATCATCAAAATGATACAAATACATGAGTGAATGGTTTCTGTAATTTGCATCGCAAGCAGTAGCACAAATGAAAGGATGTATTATAAAGTGCAATAGAATTCCTGCGTCAACATCCGCAGTTGCACGTCAAAAAAAAAATTTTTGGCTGATGATTCTAGAAGATATCCCTGTCAGAAAATGAATCACAATCTACTAGCTGTCTCCGTTTGAAAAACTGTCATTAGTCAAAGAGTTCTTTGCATTCTAATGGCTGGAATTTGATTTGCAAATCAAACGCACCGGAGAAAATGCTCTTTTAAAGTTGAACATTTTAAAAAGTTGAAAAAAGAATTGATTGTAAGAGGCATATTAGCATGTTGTCATTATTCTGAACCACATTGAAGAGGGTTACAAGCTCGGAGAAGTGTTCATTTATTAGGTTGCGTTAAAGAAGGTGACAGTAATTTTAAAGCTTGGAAGTTAATAGCTTAAGGAGAGATGGCCTTGCCTTAATGGTGGCCTTTGGTTAGGCAAGCAGGGTGTAGATTCTGGGGGAGGAAGGGAGGAGGTAACCCCCCAATAATCAAAACAAGCAAGTACTGGGTCCTGGGTAGCTCAGCGAGTAAAGACGCTGACTACCACCCCTGGAGTTCACGAGTCAGGTCTCCTAAGCAACCAAATTGGCCCGGTTGCTAGGGAGGGTAGAGTTCTCGGTGGGGTGCTTGTTGAGTTGTGCATGGATGCCGAGGTGGATGATGTGAAGCCTCCACATACGCTATGTCTCCGCGGCAATGCGCCCAGACTGAGATTCATCCTCCGCCACCCATATTGAGGCAAGTCAATATGCCTCCATGAGGACTTAGAATTCCTAATTGGGGCGAAAAAGTGGAGAAAAACAAAAACAAAACAAAAACAAGCAGGTACCCCCCACCAATGCACACTGCAACCCCACCAATTTTCAAGTCAAATCTACGCCCTTGAAGGCAAGTATCATTATATTACATATTTTTCATACTTGGGGTTCGTAATTTGAACAAACAAACAAGTAAATAAATGACATAGACTTACATTAAAGGAGGGACTTCAGCCATATCTAGAACCATAGAAACTTATCATAGAAACTTGTGGGTGTGCTCGTTTGACTTGGGGTAGTCAAGTCAGAAATCACCCAAAACACACAAGCTACCACAAAGTAGCACTCCACAAATTACTCTAAATACCTTACCACATAGCAATATGACAATGTGGAATGGAGGGGGGCGGGGCTGGGCTGGAATGTTGCACGCCCGGTCCCCAATCGGCCTGATGGGGCGCGCGAGGGATAAAGGAGGCCGGTGACGATGGTTCGGGAGAGAGAGCTCAATCACGGACATGTCCGTTGTGTGTTTGTTTGTGCTTTTGTTTAAGTTTTCATTAAAATATTATTTATATTGACAAGCCGGTTCTCGCCTCCTCCTTGCCCATCATAACCCCGTGTTACAGACAAAAGCCACTCAGAAGTTAGAAAGCCCTAGCAGCCACTTTACCATTAGCTAAAGACCACAAGGAACACCGGGAACCACAAAGCAATGCCCTAATTTCCACACAGTACACACTAGGATTTGCAAAGCAGACACTTAGAATACATTATCAGCCGCATAGCAACACCCTGACAACCATCCATAAGACTTTAGCAACCATATAGCATTGCCCTAGTAACCACCCAGAACATACGACATAACAGTGTGCAAAAACACTTAGAATATCTTAGCTTTGGAGGGCTAAAAATAATGGCCATTTTTATTGGAAATTCTGTTAGAAGCGAAACTCTCTATTGGAGATTCTCTTAAAACTTGACTATCATGATTGTTTTCCCTTCAAAACCCCATTGGTGATTTATCCCATTTGGAATGCAGGGCACAACTAGGTGTAACAACTACATGTCCTTTTGTTCCTGACTGAAGTTGCAATCTCGAAAACCCTTCACAAACTCACTCACCGGAGAGTGTCTTCCTGATATCATGTCAACAAACAACATGAAAGAAAGGGCTTTATGCACTCTATCTAGAACTCAAGCTCCATTGTGCAATTGCTGACTTCATTGATTCACAGATTTAAGCTATAATATTAGCTGATTAGGCGCAGATATAGACTAGACCTAGGCCTATAGATATACACAGATTAGCCACAACATTAAAACCACCTGCCTAATATCGTTAGATCCCCCTTGTGCCACCAAAACAGCTCTGACCCGTCGAGGCATGGACTCTACAAGACCTCTGAAGGTGTCCTGTGGTATCTGGCATGAAGGATCTGCTGCTAATGTCTTGAAGTCCTGTAAGTTGCAAGGTGGGCTTCCATGGATCGGACTTGTTGGTCCAGCACATCCCATAAATGCTCAATTGGATTGAGATCTGGGGAATTTGGAGGCCAATTCAACACCTTGAACTCTTTAGAACTCCTCTGCTGAAAGAGGCCACTGCCATCAGGGATAACCATTGCCATGAAGGGGTGTACATGGTCTGCAACAATTTTTAATAGTGGCACGTGTCAAATTAACATCCACATGAATACCAGGACCGAAGGTTTCCCAGCAGAACATTGCCCACAGCATCACAATGCCTCCGCCAGCCTGCCTTCTTCCCGTAGTGCGTCCTGCTGCCATCTCTTCCCCTGGTAAATGATACACATGCACCCGGCTGTCCACATGATCTAAAAGAAAAAATGATTCACCTTCTTCCATTTCTCCATGGTCCAATTCTGACACTTACGTCCCCATTATAGGCACTTTCGGAGGTGGACAGGTGTCAAAATGGGTCTCCGACTACGCAGCCCCATACACAGTGAGCTGCGGTGCACTGTGTGTTCTGACACCTTTCTATCATGGCCAGCATTAAGTTTTTTAGCAATTAGTGCTACAGTAGCTCTTCTTTGCATTTGGACCATACTGGCTGAGCTTCGCTTCCCACAAGCATCAATGAGACTTGGGAACCCATGACTCTGTTGCCGGTTCACCAGTTGTCCTTCCTTGGATGACTTTTGGTAAGTACTAAACACTGCATACTGGGAACACCCCACAAGACCTGCCGTTTTGGAGATGCTCTGACCCAGTCGTCTACCATTCACAATTTGGCCCTTGTCAAAGTCGCTCAGATCCTTACGCTTGCCCGTTTTTCTGCTTCCAATACATGAAATTCAAGAGCTGACTGTTCACTTGCTGCCTAATATATCACACCCCTTGACAGGTGCCACAGTAACAAGACAATACATGTTATTTCCTTCACCTGTCAGTGGTTTTAATGTTGTGGCTGATCAGTATATAAGACACATTTGAAAATAGGTGATTAAAGTGCTTCAGTTTACCGAGATCATGCACTGGAAATCCTCACAATACTCTCTCTACAAGTTCAAGCTCTGTTGTGCTTTTGCTTCGTTACTGATGTAAGTTGTAATATTATATTTATGCTGTTGAAGGCTTGTTTATCTCATATATTTATATGATGCATTTGAAAATAGGTGATTAAAAAAGAGCTTAAGTTTACCAGGGATCGCTGCTTTCATCTCTCGACGTGCATCTTAGATGAAAAAAAATCTTACAATACTATGTGGATCATTTGAATAAACAAGGTTTTATTCAACAAGGTGTTTCGTCTTCTAAAAGATTGTCACTGTAATGGTAATATAACGCAGTGTTGTTTATATTTCGTCATATTTTCGTCAACGTTTTAATTAACAAAACATTTAATTATCCTCATAATCCCGTCTTTGTTAACGGAATCAAAGAACACCTCAAACATTTGTGTATAATTTCATTGACAAGATTAACACCGCGTTCTGGACGTGTATTCAGCTGGAAACATAATAACATGCAAAAAATAAAAGCATCTGACAATTGAAAATCGTCCAGCAAAGGTAGGACTGAACTATTTTGTTATTGTCCAGCTGTTGAATATTTGAGTTTCACAATATTAACAGAATCTGACATCTAGAATATAATCCTTACTTACTGTAAAATTGGCGGTATAGTCCAATAACAGAGAGAAATGGTAAACCAATGCAAAATGTTTTGTTTATTTGTTTATTGTGGTATTTTGGGATATTTTACCAAGTGTTAAATATTTATTTTGTGTTCAATTCTGCAATTTTCAAGTATGATGCACAATAAACGTGTCATTTATGACCACTCCCTCCCCCGCCCTTCAACCACATTATTGTCCACCGGTGGCCCCTAACCACCACCGTAGGTAAACTATTGCCCTATAAATCCTAAATGGGAGATTTGCATCTCATATCTGGTAACCCTGAGCATGTTAAATGTTTGTAGAGGTGGGTTAGTTCCCAATGAAAAAATATCCAATGAAAAAACTCTATTTGAATAAATGAGGACCCACCAGATTAACCCATGTGGGACGTGGGCCATAAACCATAGCAATAGCTATGTCCTAACAACCACTTACAACACCTTAGCAACTACATAGCAACCCATTGGCAACCACTCATAACACCCTAGCAACTGCATGGCACTGTGTAAATAACTTAGAATACCTCAGCAATCGCATAGCAACACCCAGGCTAACAACCACTCAGAACACCTTAGCAACTGCATAACAAAGCCCTGGCAACCATTCAGAACATCCTTGCTACCACACAATAACACACTTACAACAACCTTAAACACCTAAGTACCACACCCTTAGAAACACGGTGGCATGTTTTGCACAGGCAATCAAATGTAAAAACATAGTTTTGGTATTCATTTTGTTTTGGTATCATGTTTCTCACTAAGTATAATTTCATCTGTATGCCATTGTGTTGTGAGTCTGAGTTGTGTTCTCACATCACTTTAAATTCACTACAGTCTCCATCAAATCAAAGCAACCTCCAAAAAATGCCATAGCACAAGCAACTCTGTCAATGCAGATTACACCATTGATTGATGACTATAAAATATGCTTACAAAACGCAATACTGCTACTGCAAAAAGAAAACTTGTGCTGTTGAAAGATCTGCTTGATGCAAATAATGGTTATCCTTTTATAGGCCAACAGCTGTCAATCAACCAGCATTCAATGGCATGGGTGGGACTGTAGTGTTGCCAATGTGACTGAAATTGATCTGGCACTACTCCACTTGCTCTGTTTCTATATCATTTATTACTCTCAAACTTTAAACAAAAAACACAAAAAAAACCTTACAAATAAAGCCACTGGAATTGGTTTGGAACAACTTGAATGTGAGTAAACGATATCAGAATTGGTTTTGCAGTTGGCCACAACAAAATCAGTTATCCTGAAAATACAGTATGTGTAGACTGCATTACTCTACTACAAACTCTATGGCTTCCAACCTATTTTAAAATAGACAGCTGTTTCCTAGTTTTCATAGGGGTAAGGCCAAAATGACACTGAAGCAAACCCACAAACAAAACAAACAAACCCGAAGCTATGCCCACAGTTGGTCACGGTACCCCAAGAGTCTGAGATGAGACAGATTGCACTCTGGGTTATGCAGCCATCAATGTCTGATGTAAGTAACACAATCTGCTGTCTAACATCCACCAGCTGTTCAAATAGCCACCAGAGAGGAGTGCATTGCGACCAGGAAAGAACACCTTGATGATTCACGGCCAAACAGATGACAATTAATTTTTCATACTGAGCAGATCACATTAAAAGAGGGACATGAGAGTGCTTAGCTAGAGGAGATGGATGGATGGAGACACAAACACACAACAATGTACGTAAACACACACACTGTTGGCTGTGGATACATACCTTCACACACACAACACATACAATTAGTTTTTTGTTTATCAGAAAATCCTCATATTTGAATAAAAACAGGACACTTTAAAGCTGATGTGTCCAGTTCTGGCCACCTACTTTTTCAGCAGCCTTGGATCCGGAAGTCATTTCCCATTTGTTTATATCATAGGGATTTTATTGAAAGTTCTAAGCCATGAACCAAACCAACCAGCTCTGAGGTGAATCACAACATTACAAACTTAATTTTAAGCAAAAGAAAATTGTTAAAAAAATTATTGAAAGGTACAAGGCACTAAACATCTTAAATGAGGAAATGAACTACAATCCCATGAAGCATTGCAAATTATTTAATCGAATTAAAAACTTGGGATGCACCATATGAACATTTCTGGCTAATACCAATACCGATTTTAAATAAAATAACTACTGGCCGATACCGATATTTTACCACTTACCTTATTTTGTCATCAGATCACTGTTTTGCTCAGGAATTGTGTTTTAAGAGGTACACAAGCTTTAGTTCTAACATTAAATAATTTCCATTGTACATGTATAGGATCGGTTGAACACATGACAAAACAAAAATTTAAATAGAGCACATGAAAGATAAATAGAAGATAAAAAAGAAAAAGAAAAGAAAAATAACAAAATATCATAGCATGCTATTTAGCATGCTTCTAAAACAGTTTTGCACTTGTTTTGCAGTTCAAAACAACAGAACTCACATTTTACATGTCTGTACTGTAAATAATAGAACATAAAAAATTTATATTATGCAGAAATAATATGTTGGGCAATTCCAGGGAAATACCAACCACACCAATAATTTAAAAAAAAAGTTACCAAAGGAACAAAACGCCCTTTTAAATTCTATAGTGGTGTAATGGATAATGGAAAATGTCGTACAGACCGCTAGAGGGTGCCGCTTGCTTACACAATGCTGACCAAATCATAACTAAAGAGCCGATTGCAGTCTATTTTTAAATGAAGCCTTTCATGCTTTTGTAATCACACAAAACCTTATTTACTGCAATTTTAAACTTAACTTCATCAATCGTGCAGCTTTAATGGGTACAACACCAATGTCTCAGAAGTCAAAGTTTGTTGGTTTCAAAGTGTTTGGCTGGTTTTACCACATCATGTATAGGTAAGCGCCGCTTTCACAAGTGTCACGTAACGTTTTTTTCCTTGTTAAATGTGAGAACAAGAAAGAATAAAAATGTTATATTACTAATTTAATTATCTAATTATTAATATGTTTTTTGGAGTGCCAACCCTTCTACATTCTGTGGCAATCATTATTTCTGGATTGTGCATTTGAATTCAGAGAGTTTTTACAAAGTGTGATGATAATAAATTATAAATGAACCATCGTTTTTTTATATATGCATTATCATACTTAAACCAATTTGCAGATTGTTTTAATTTGGTCATTAATTGGCTGATAAATATCAGTAGCCGATAAATCAGTCCATCCCTTTTAAAAATGATGGAAAAATACAAAACTCTTGATATAAAGTTGTTGATTATAATTATATAATCAATATATTTAATGTATATTGCAAAATATTCATATATACTGTATACAAATATATTTGTACTGTTAGAGTGTAGGGAGACTCGATTGTGGCCGTCAGTGCATCATGGCAGTGGGCAGTCGCTGCAGAGCTCTTTTGACGCAATCTGTTTGCCGCAATTCTCTGATTGGTGGATTTCCCCCTTAGAATAATGGGTAGTGTAGTTCTACACCAGGAAATCCACTTTTCAAAATTGAAATTACGCAGACTAAGGACTTCAGCAAAAACATTCAGATAGGCAATCTCGGAGCTTATGGGATTTTTACATCTGGAACCAGACTGTTGCACTACATTTTTCTGTTAAAATACTGTTAAATATATAAAAAAATCACTTTTATACTTTCATAAATACTTTCAAACTATAAGTAAGCCATTCATTGGTTGACTTTCTAAATACTCTGTTTAAGAAAAAAAAAAAAAGCATATCAAACCTGATTTAGCTGGTTTGATGGTTGTTTTAGGATGGTATTTGCAGGTTTATGCTGGTCTACCACCCTGATCAGATGAGAAGTACACCATCCTAGTCTGGTTTAAGCTGGTCTCCTGGCCTGACTAGCAAAAACATATTAAAACCACCTTTCAAACCAGCCAAATGACTAGTTTAGATTCAGAGACCAGCTAAGACCAGCAAAAAAATCTTAGGCTGGTTGAAGCTGATCTCCTAGCAAGCCCAGCTAGAAATACAAAAAATAATAATAATAATAATAAAAAACTCTAAAACTGGCAACAAACCAGCCTTGGCTCAGAAACCAGTACAAGGCAGCCCATGCAAATGCAAACAGTACATAACAAGAGGGTATTTGGTATCAAGACACCATTTTATTTGCACAGGGTAAAAATATTGATTTTCCGATGCATCGCGATCTTTGTTTGAACGATCTTGATATTGATTCTTAAATCCCAAGATAGATCTTTCACTCTATATTTCAACCCTCTATAATGCAAGTAAATCACTTGCATGTGCAACCAAATCTCACACTATGCGACTAAAACTTTCTATAATTAGTCACTTACTAGAAAATTATCTGATTTCACTCACTAGTGATTGAGTAGTACAGAAGAGAAGAAGTTATTAGCACAAAGGTCCTTTCACTACATGTTGAGAGTAAAAGTATGGTTTAACTAGTTTTGTGTGTCCAAAGATGAGATCATGAATCCATATGTCATTAAATATGGTCTTTTTTAATACCGTTTGTTTTTTACAGTCAGTTGTTAATTAAAAACAACAAATAAGAGAAACTTTTAAATCTAATCATCCTTGAAAATGCAAAAATAAAAGTTAAACACGTTTACGTTCACGTTTTCTCTCGTTATATGCGCTTGTCTTAAAGCGACAGTACCGATTTAGCTCGTGTTCTACATATCAATGTGAATCCTTGGAAACAGTACAAATTATGCAAGTAAACAATAAAAATGTAACAAATATATATATATATTTAACAAAATATGCAGTTTCAAGACATTAATTGATGGAATAGACTGAATTAAAAAAAAAAATTAAAAAGCTAAAATGTGACCAATTTGATGAAAAACAAATAAATATAATTATAAAATACAATTTGTTAAATTTTATATTTTCGAATTGTACCTAAAAGGGGTTGTCTTGAAGGTTCCTTTTATAATTAAGAGTATTAGCTATGAGATAATATATTTTATATGCAAGCAAAATGGAACAGCAATGAATGAAATCAAATTAATCTTCAGTAAATCGAATCGAGATCGGATTCGAACGCTTGTGAATCGGAATCAAATTGGGAAATCTGTATCAATACCCAGCCCTAAATTTTATAATGTGTTAGTATAACCGGTATACTCTTTTGCTACACACTCAAAGGTATGTAGCTACATAGCTATCACCTGCAAAGTACTTTGAGTGGATAGTATAACTTCATGACTTGGAATGTAGTAACACACTCACACACACAAAAGCTTTTTTGGTACAAAAGAAGCATGAATAGTATACTACTGTAGTAGTACTCTTTCTATTTCTGCAGTATATACTACAAGAGTTTACTATTCTGAAATTGGTGAATGTCTTTGGTAGACTTTCATCAATGGGGAAAACTTTGACTAATCAATTACCATGAACAGATCTCCCCCCAGCTGCCAGCCAATCAAAAGCACTTAGTGGAAACTTGTATATTGGAGTCAAATATACAATTTGCACATTACAGCCATTTATGCATAATGCAGACACATACCAGCATAATAACCCTTTTAACCCCTCACGCTGCGGAAACAGTCACATTTAATAGTCAAAACCTTTTTGTAATTAATTTAAAAAAGATTTCTGCTGTGCATTCCCATAATCCAGTTCTGATTTTCTTTTTATCTTGCAGAATTTACTCACTACCCGTTTTGAATAAACATTTTCTCTCTCTACCCTAATCTCGCTAATAAATTGGATGGCGCATGAGGAGCGCGTTCGCTATCGGTGCTGAGACGCCTCACTGCCCACCGGGACGCCTCGTCGCAGAATAGGACTGACACTGTGGTCACTTATTCGAAAGTGTGCACTGATTGCTCTCTCAAAAATGGCAACCACACATTTTTTGTGAAGGATTACAATTTATCAGCAAGGAGGAGAAGAGACTTTCTAATCAACCTTTGGCAGAGAGTTTCAGGCGACACAGGCTTTGGTTATTTGGAGTGTGTAGCCCCTTATTTGCCCTGAGACCTCTATATATAGTGAGGTTTTGATGATGGAATATCAGTTTTTATCTTAGTCATTTATATATTTGATTATTTATATATTTGATTTCTATGCTTATTTATGTATTGCTGCCTAATACCAGCATGTGTTTTGAGGTCTGTTTGATGTCTTGTAGACAACGGTTATGTTCAGAATGTAATTTTAGCATACTGCTCACTGTATTATGTGTATATTCTGCATACACCCTTCTTTTTTTTAAGTAGTAGGTAACACTTTACAATAATGTTCCAATTGTTAACATTGGTTTTTGAACTATGAACTAACATGAACAAACAATGAGCAATTGTATTTGCATTAACTAACATTAACTAAGATTAATAAATGCTGTGAAAAATATATTGTTTATTGTTTGTTCATGATATCTAATGCATTAACTAATGTTAACAATTGGATCCTTTTTGTAAAGTGTTTCTAAATAGCATGTTTCAATTAGTTTTATGCAAAGATGTTGTCACATGACCTCACTACGTTGCATTTTTAGTTCAACAAGTGGCATCCATTTACTGTCTCACAAATAAGTACAAATATAAATTAATAATTTGATTTTTATTATTTATTTACAATTTATTATTTAATACATTATTAATTAGTTATTATTTTAAAAAGTAAAACTTCACGTTTCAACTACTTTACATTAACGACATAACAGTCAGACAGAGTTGTATATCTACTACTCTGCTTTTACACTGCAAAGTCACAATGCACAAATCTGATATTTTGACACGTACCTGAATTTTTTGCACCTGTTTGCATTCACGATAGATTTAACCTACTGTCTTTACACTAATCCCTTGCAGGACAGGCATTAGGACAAAAATGCCTTTCCATTCGAGTAGCTGCATTGTCGCTTTTACCAATAGCGCTAGCGCTAAGTTGAAGTAAACGCAGTAATGCCTTTATTTACAAATGAAGTGCTACGAATTTCCACCTTGCTTTCCATATGTATCACAGTGAAGAAAAAAAATGACATTCGAATGGAACCTAATTGAAATACTGATAATTCATTCAGCTCGGATTCTAAAACATCTCTGTTTTCCTACACACTCTTGAGTCCGCCATCTGCTCTGATATTTTTTCAGCCTGCACGGGAACAACATCAGAAGTAGCTTAGCTTTGAGGAAACACATGCTGTTCCAAACCCATATGACTTTCTTCAGCAGAGTGAAACCTAACCCTAAAAATTGCTTGGTTGATTGGAATGTTGTTCCAGAACATTGTTGATGTCCAACTTGAGTAAATCACGTTAAATCACGCGCCGCATAATCTCTTGACAGTGCAACACTGAGTCCTATACACTCAGATAAAGATGTATAGAGACAGATAGCAACATTTGAAGCTTTCTCCATTGTGTATGCGTGCGTACGTGTAAAACTGTGTACTTGCGTTGCTGAACTGTGAAGGGGAGACCGCCTCGAGGCCAAACGCTGATGGGGACCTTTCAAATCCCATTGCGTTGTCTCCGTCCTTCATTTTCCCATCGCATTGCCATGGCAGCAAATAACATGCTCAAGTAAAGGTTACAACACACACACTGACATTTCTGCTAAAACCCAAAAACAACTAGATTCTTAATAATAGTGGGCCACTTTTAAATATGTGTGTGGCGTCCAGGCCCGGCTCCTGCTCTAATATGTAAGGTGGGTCATTGGACCCTCCATGTGGGACAAACTGTTGGAGGGGTGGGCGGGAGTGTGGTTGCCAAGGTGGGCCTAGCTCATGATTGGGTTGGACAGGACCACCCAACTCTAACTCAACTTATTAATAAAATTATCATTACAGTTAATTTTCCTTGAAATTAATAATCATCTAATTTTCATCTGGGTCTTTTTTTGACCCACATACTGTATGGGTTTACAGTAATTTATTCACTCCTCTAGAGTGTGCATCGTAAACTAGCATCGTAGTGTGGAAATTTCTAAACTGTGAACAAATTCAGTGCTAGTACTGTACACCCAGCCTGTCCTTCCCATTTTTCCGTTGGTTTTGTCACACTCTGTCCTACCCAACACCTGCTGAGCAGTCTGAATACTTCACACTTCCTTCTCCCCACCCATGACCATTTTTTATCATTCTTTTACCAGTGCCAGTCCAGTAACTGTGCACCCGAGCCTCATATTATAGACGTGGGGAGATCGGCTTAATCTGGCGACACATCTTTTAATGCCTGTTCATAATTGAGACGGCTTTCTGAACAGGTGATGTCTGTCTAGCGTGACAAATGGGATCTCTCTCTCACCCAATCTTTCGCTGGCTATCTTTTTCTCAACACTTTTTTCCATCATTATTAATTGACCTCTGCCACTTTTTTCAACTGGAAAAAAAATTTAAATTTACATTTATTTATTTAGTATACTGTACACTTTTATCCAAAGCGACTTACAAATGAGGAGAACAATATAAGCGATTCATCCAACAAAAGGGACAACAATATAATAAGAGCTGAAGTACAGTCTCACATAGCTTAGAGGAGTACACATAACAAGGAAAGGTTTTTTTCTTCTTCTTTTAAGAACATGAAGGTACTGCATTAGTACGAATGGGTTAGGTGTTCATGAAAAATGAGTTTTTCTAGCTGTTTTTTGAAAGAGGCTAAAGACACAGCCGCTCGGGTGGAATAAAGCAGGTCATTCCACCAGCGGGGAACAATCAAGTTAAAGGTCCGGGACAGTGATTTTGTACCTCTATGACAAGGCACAGTTCACATGAAGAACGCATGCTTCTGGAGGGCACATAAGTCTTAAGTAGTGAGTTTAGATAGTGGGGTGCAGAGCAAGTGGTTGTTCTGTAAGCAAGCATCAATGTCTTGAACTTAACACAAGCAATTATTGGCAGCCAGTGCAATTTGATGAAGAGAAGTGTGAAGTGCACTCCCTTGGGCTCGTTGAAGACAAACTCTCGCTGCTGCATACTGGATCAATTGCAGAGGTTTGACAGAACATGCTCGAAGGCCTACCAGAAGAACATTGCAATAGTCCAGCCTTGATAGAACAAGAGCTTGGATGAGGAGTTGTGTAGCATGCTCCGATAGGAAGGTCCTGATCATCCTAATGTTGTACAAGGTAGATCTGCACGATTGGGTAGTCCTTGCATTGTGGTCTGTGAACTTCATCTGATCATCAAACACAACTCCAAGATTTCTGGCTGTCCTGGATGATGTAATCGTTGACAAGTCTAGCTGAATGGTGAAATTGTGATGAATGGCTGGGCTCGCTGGAAGCACGAGCAGCTCTGTCTTAGCAAGGTTGAGTTGGAGGCTGTGATTTTTCATCCAACACAAAATATCTGCTAGGCAGGCTGAGATCCGGGCCACTACCATTGGCTCATCAGGCTGAAATGAGAGGTAGAGTTGTGTGTCATCAGCATAGCAGTGATAGGAAAAGACATGTGCCTGAATGATGGATCCTAGTGATGACATGTTAATGGAGAAGAATAGCAGTCCAAGCACTGAACCCTGAGGCATCCCGGTAGCTAGTTTGTGAGACTTAGACACCTCTCCCCTCCAAGACACCCTAAAACACCTACATGTGAGTTGAACTTGAACCTTTGTTGCGAGGGTTGACAGGAGAATCTGGTGGTTTACTGTGTCGAAAGCAGCAGACAGATCCAGCAGGATGAGTATGGATGATTTGGATGCTGCTCTCGCCAGTCTCAGAGCTTCAGTAACTGACAACAGGACATTCACTGTAGAATGTGTGTTCATGGGTTTGTGGTGTGGAGAATTGACCGATGATGGTTGTTATTTTATCCATGAAAAATGTGGCAAAGTCATCAGCTGTTAGAGATGATTTGTGGGGCGGGGGGAGGAAGTGGGAAAGGGGGATAGGAAAACGTTTTGAAAAGTGTGCGAGTACCAAAAGAATTGTTCATTTTGTTGTGATAGTATGATGTTTTTGCAGTGGAGACATTTTTTACATAACAAGATTTTTACTTTAACCTCGTGCGATCCCGTGTCCACTTGTGTGGACGTTGTAATTTGGCTTCGCTATACGCTATACGCAATGCATCATTTAATTTAATTTAAATTGACTGATCTCTGTTCAGGAGACTCAGTGTTGTTAGTAAAGTGTTAAACACACAAAAATTTTCCTCAACACACAAATTAATTTGACAAAACAACAAGGCAGGATTTTGTGTTTGGTTGAAATGCCAACAAAACTACATCTGGTAAGAAACCTAATAAAGTTTTTACATTTTTGAGTCAAAAGATTAGAGTCTCAAGTTTCATCTGAAATGCCGTTTTTTAAATTTGAGCAATTTATCGGGAAACGGCACACTGTTCAACACAATGACCACATTCGTGGACTGTATGATCAATTTCAGTTAAAATAACCAATATTTACCATGCATTATCACATTGAGAACTGTTCTGAGACCAGTACAGACATACAGCACTCTGGAGGTGAAGTCATTCACTAAATAGTGAGCAAGGGAGCAAGGGGACATCCTATAGCTCTCTATGCGGCTAAGTGCATTCAATCCATACTTTCTATTTAAAATTCAGTTTCAGGCTGCAGATGATTTTTGGACCACTCAACAAGTTTGGCAGACATGGGACAATGGTATTCAGTACATAGATTTAGAATTTATAATGTATAATTTTATTTTAAAATGGTTGGCAGGATTGGATTATGCTGGCCATTACTTTTTTTTTTTATAATTATAATTTTTTTTTATGAAATATTGTGTGAAATAACATTAGAGACTCTTTGCATATGTGTGCCAAAGCACTTGGGTGAATGTACAGTCAAATGTTGCATGAGTTAATCTTCAAATTAATGTCCTATCCAGAGTGATTGTGATTTCTTGAATGCATATGTGAGTGGAGAGCTCGCAGTCTCAGGATAGGCGCAAAACTGTTCTTTGTCCCTCGTCCTTTCAAGGTCACTCCATTAGAATAGCTCGCTAAAAATCTTCTCCATACCAATCTTTGCCATCTGTTCTGCTCTCCATCCCTCCTTCAGAGTTTGTTTCTCTCCATCATTGCTATTTTGCCCCCCCACCCCTCCCCAAGAGCAAGCGCTCTAAACCTGAGTAGTCCATGGGTAGCTCTGTAATTGGCTGCGCTGGGTGGTGGTGTTCACAATCGATTATGCCACACCGGTCTCCAGCTAACAGCTTCTACGTGCCACACGCTCTCATTTTATATCGCCGTACCTGTCTGCACAAATCTATAACCCCTCACCAAATCTGCTTGTTTTCTATGGTCTTTTTCTTCCTCTTCTAGTCCCTCTCACTTTCAAATTTTTCTACGCCAGACTGTCACTTCACATCTAGCAATATCAGCCAAATTATTATCTGATTTAGACTACTGTTGTAATGGTTCCGGAGATAATAGCAAATAATGATCCATTTAAAAAGGAGCTTTACCATCGGGATAAGTTGAGAGGCTCTCAAGGCTGGAAAAAGCAAGTATAGGTCTCTGCAGAACAATAATGGGTGTTTTCAATCTGTGGCCATTTTCTAAAATATCCAATGAAAGTAGGGAATCTCAATGAAGTAATCAGTGGGTGTTTCCAAAAAAGGATGGGTGTTTCTAGCATGTCCAATGAAAGTAAGTAATCTCAATGGTTTGAAAACACCCACTGATTGTGAAAATCCTGTTTTTGTTCAGCAGAGACATAAGTCTCAAACAAAGGTCAAAAAGCCTCCTCAATAGTGGGTGCCAGCGGTGTTTCAGTCTTTCATAAAATTCTGAGAACTCGCATTCAGGTCTGGTTTAATTCTGGTATGCAACGCCCACTTTTTCACCATCCAATCAATTGCAGACTCACCCTACATGATTTCTTCTTGTTGAAAATAGCAATGCCTAAATAGCTAGTGGAAACTGATTAACATTACTTTCCTTGCCGGCAAAAGGTGACTTCAGCTAATAACGAAAGTTGTTTCTGAGGCAGAGCATTTAGGTCAATAGATTTTGAGGAGAGATTATGAAGATAAACATACGGAAGTCGGAGGTATTTCCAACTGAAAAATCTCACAATTGTGACTTTATGCAAGATATAAAGTCGCAGCTACGTAATATAAAGTTGCAATTGTGAGAAATAAAGTTGCAATGGCACAACCTAGTCTCATAGAATGAGCATTATTATACAAAAAAAATTTTGCAAACAGAGTTTTATGTGCCACATTCTACATCTCGTTGCCATTTCCTGGAGAAATTAACACAATTTGTGGGTGGCAGGGTTGGCCGTTCGATTCCCGGCCCACACGACTCCACATGCCGAAGTATCCTTGGGCAAGACACTGAACCCCAAGTTGCTCCCAATGGCAGGCTAGCGCCTTACATGGCAGCTCTGCCGACATTGTTGTATGAGTGTGTGTGAATGGGTGAATGGAACACAATGTAAAGCGCTTTGGTAACCTCTAAGGTTAAAAAAAGCGCTATATAAGTGCAGACCATTTACAAGAGGCGGTACAACAACTGTGCATTTTATTAACTTGCACACAAATAAGGACCACTATGGCTTATTATGACTTTACAAGCACATTTTTCACACTATTACTCACACACTGTTCTGATATTGAAACTCTTTTACTATAATGCATAATTTGAAATGCAATACTATTTTAATGCTTGTATTACTGACCCACCAAAATGTACACACTTATTCCAATGAAGTTAGCTTGTCCGTTAGCTCACCTGATACAGTGTTGGACTTTGGACTACGGTTCGAACCCAGCCAAACACACAAGTTGACGTGGGTCAAAAGTGTCATAGAAGCAACACAAAATGTTATGGTTGCTTCAGAAAATGTAGTTTTCATGTCACATTTGCTTTAAGGACGCTATCGGTTAAGTTTAGGTGTTTGGTAAGGGAAAGGATGACCTCTATTTTGCTTTTAGGACAAAATTAGTTAGATTTAGGTTTAAGTTTTAGGTGAGGGCGGTATGTTTTACTCATTAAAACCTCCATCTAATATTCGACTTAAAAAACCTCATCTAATTACAACCACATTTCAGTTGCTTTTGGAGCCCCCTACTGGACATTTCGCTGGGAAACTGCGAAACATATAATGAAGCATGTGATTTCGTTTTTTTGAAAATGTTTTGCCACGGTCACGTAATATTCATGAAATCAGGCTAGATGTAAACTTTATTTCTTGAAATTGCAAGTATATACCATGTGATTGAGAATTTATCTCTCGTAACTGCATGAAATAATGTCAGAATTGCTTTTTTAATTCCATCATGGAATCAAAGCACCATACTAACATATTATTGCTTAGAATAATATGCACAGGAAGAAAAAAACCTTTGAGCATTAACATTCTCCTTGGAATTGACTTTTTTTGTTTGTTTGTTTCTTTCTCTCTTTTTTTTTTTTTGCCAATTGACTATAAAAATCAGAAGAAAAAAACAGCATGCTTGTGGCTCTCTCACACTTAATTTACCAGCTATTAAATTATTACCCAAAAATGTATCCTCAATAATCCTCTATTATTCTCAAGCTCTGTCCTCCGGCCACAGGGACCACAATGTTTTTGCATTTAACTAAGAGAAACCCATTATGAAAATATCACGGCTTTGTGTTTGTGAAATGTGGCATACTTGTTTGGGGCTTTTTGATTTCTCTTCCATTGTATATATATGTGTGTGTGTGTGTGTGTGTGTGTGTGTGTGTGTGTGTGATCTGTTTCATTGAAGCTGGTGTGGAGAGAGGAGAATTGCCTGGAGAACATAGGATAAAATGTTTCTCTTTCTGTCTTTTTTCATCTTCTTTTATGTATTATTGAAAGGCAGTGAAGCGTTCGCATAGAAGCGTTGAAATGAGAGCTGGACAGGGTGACGCCTTCGTCTGCCTGGACACAATGTTCTCTGTCTGTCTCACTCACCCTCACTCACTTTGTCTCAGTTTCTCAAAGAAAAACACAGGAGACAAATGTACCTTGAGAAAATGAGCTATCTCACCTTGTTTGATTTGTACGTGTTTTTGTTTCATACATGGTGGGTCGTGCATTAGGAGCTAAGTCATATTCTGTGTTAGTTTGTTCTCATTGTACTCTGCTGTACTGTTTTTTCTTCATTTGATATTAGCAGCTCATCAGAATGATTAACCACATAGCCCAATTTAATTTATTATGGCCATGAGACACGACACACGAATAACTGTGCTGGTGAGAGTTAGTAGTGATGCCAAAAAAATATGAAATGAGAAATTGAATTCAGGATGGGGCAGTTCAAGAAAATCTCTTGAAAGATTCTGTCAATTATCAACATTTAGATCATCTAGTGTTTTTTAATGTTTTAAGTTTTTTTTAAAACGTACTTGCATGTGTGGGTTGCGGTCATTTATCTTAATTCTAAAATGTCATTTAAATTCCCCTGAAGCTTAGTGTGAAATTTCTGCGCCACTAGCATCACCAGACAGAAATGCAAAAATAAACATTGTTTCTAAACAGCTGTCTGCACACTGAAAAAATAACAAGTTAATTAAAAAGTTAATATAGAGGGGTCTGGGTATCTTAGCGAGTATTGACGCTGACTACCACCCCTAGAGTCGTGAGTTCGAATCCAGGGTTTGCTGAGTGACTCAAGCCAGGTCTCCTAAGCAACCACTTTGGCCCGGTTGCTAGGGAGGGTAGAGTCACATGGTTTAACCTCCTCGTGGTCGCTCTTAATGGGGCGTGTGGTAAGTTGTGTGTCGATCACGGAGAGTAGCATAAGCCTCCACATGCTGTGAGTCTCTGCGGTTTCATACACAGCGAGTCACGTGATAAGATGCACGGATTGACTGTCTCAGAAGTGGAGGCAACTGAGACTTATCCTCCGCCACTCAGATTTAGGTGAGTAACTAGTAAGTAGTGGGAATTGGGCATCCCAAATTGGGGAGAATTATATTTATAAATATCAAATTTATAAAAAAAAGTTAATATAAGTACTTTCTACATTGAATAAGAGAAATTTGTACTCAATTCAAACATGTAAAAATGAATGCTCTAGCTTATAAAGCTAAAAATATTATTTAGAATTGTTGGTTATCTTTAAAATGCATCATCATGTTTCAAACTGAATTTTTACTTAACTTTTCAAAGGTGTTCCCAGGATGCACCGGGCTTGAATACTTTATGAGCTTGCATGGTTTCACTGTTTGCAAGTTGATTTACACCGTTTTTATTGTTGATTTAATTTTTTGGTTAGGTCTTTTTGCTCATTTTGTGAAGTCTTAAGTTCATTTATTATCTGTCGATTGTTACCATCAATGTGTTTTGTGCACCAAATCTAGAGATCTGCATGCACAGCTCTGAATCTTGTTGCTTTTGAATTTAAAGCAAGGTTATGTTGTGTAATAGACTACATAACATGTATTAAGCTTCCCTGTAGAAGGGGTGCGTGCGTGTGCGTGTGCGTGTGCGTGTGCGTGTGTGTGTGTGCGCGTGTGTGCGTGTGTGTGATACACTAGGTACATTAAAACGCATTGAAATGCTAGTATACTTTTAAAAGTTTGGCTAAACTTGGTAAAGTTTACTGGAAACAGAGTATTGCAATGTAAACTTGACTAAGTATTGTGTGGAGCATTTCCTTGGAAATATGTTTGTTAAATTTACTAGCAATTTTTGGTCATGTGTCGATCTGTGGGAGAGATAGAGCGGTAAGGCTCATCACCTGGTTCATAACTATCTCTAACACCTCTCTCTCATTATAGTGATGGCGGGGGGAGACTTAAAAGGCACTGCAGAGCATCGGAGAGAGAGAAAGTGAGAGTGACCAACAAGCACAAGTATCAAAAGTGCTTCCCTTTTGTTAAACAAGTTATTTTGATTCGACGGTTACCGTTGTGTATGTGTAAAGCTAAAAATTAAAAGACTGACCTTGAACCTGCTTCGCTGTTTCCTGACTCCACCATTGCCCAAACTAAGAGCTTTGCTACACTGACCCATCCTTCTGTGCCAGCTACACAAATAAACACAAACCAACCTGATCTTTACAGCCGGTGCTTCAACAGAGAATGGCGAGGGGTTTGGGGATGGCGAGGGCTGGGAATAGGGCTGTTTTTCTGAAGAATGTGTTGTCTTTTTCTGATTGTGAACTAAAGTAAGATCGGATGGACAAGGTCATGGGCATCGGTAACAGCCAGCTCTGATTCCTCATTAACTTGCTAATTCTTCAAAACACTGACTCAACAGCTTTTTCAATGTCAAAGTACATCAGTGTGTATTCTACAAGTCTCAGTGTAGTATTGATTGGTTTAATACGTTATTGACGTAATGGTAGTGTAAATAATGTTAGAATCTAAGTGACGCTTTGGGTTCGGGGGTAATGCTGTAAATAATTGAATTTGTGTTTACTTTCACTGACATTGGACACAACATTTTGTATCGATGTTATAGTAGAGAGAAAGGGGGGATGATGCAAGCTAGACTCAAACTTATGTTACCTAAATGAGCACCATAGCTCAATGTGTCAGAGAATATACGCTAGGCCATGGTCCCAAAATACTTTAACAATTTATAAGTACTTAGGCTAAGGTAAAACTGTCCAGGAAGTGTTTAGTAAAAAGGAATGAGCTTGAAAAACCTAATTATGGTTGATTTGATCCACATGCTGACCTGGAGGCCGCCTTTGTACAAAGATCAAACCAAATGTCTGTTTGGGCTGTGTTAGATCGGTGAACAACACCAGGACACAAGCGATGAGTAATGTAGATTATAGCTGTGCTATCATAATCCAGCAGTCTGCTTATCACTTTGAACTCCAATAACACTCTCTCTATTTGATTTTTTACTCTCTTTATCAATTTAGTGGGCAGACAAACAGTCTAGGTATTAGCACATTAAAGCAAGACAGTGGCGCAATTATACAATCAGAATTTTCTGAAAGTTTATAAGAATGGAGAAACACCTGTTATATTTAATAATGCAAAGTATGTACTCAAAATTCCCACAATGTCATGTGGGCTAATTAATTAGTCATCCTTATCACTACTATTATTGCTCATACTTTGGGTCAACTCACTATTTTTGAAACTGGACATCTTCGCAATATTTTGGCAGCTGATATTGCCTCACTTTAAATCTTAAAAAGTAGAGATGTGTAAAACTAACAATTTTCATAATCGACTAGTCAGTAGGTTGTTTGAATGACTAGTCAACCAGTGTTGAGGATAATAATGTATAATTTGGCTCTGTTATGTTCCCTTTACCCTGATCATATATATTTTAGAGGGGTATACAGAGGCTAAGTGCAGCACTTCAACATGGTAACTACAGTAATAGATATTCAACCAGTAAATAGGTAAATTTACTATAACAACTTATTGCACGAAACTATCAAAGTAAGAAATAAGGAAGGCTCTAATCCAGAGTGGCACAAAATGAGGCAGTTCAATGTAACCGAAGTGTTTCAATGCCATCCTGGCTTCAAAATCAAAAGCACAGAACTACAAGACAATATCAGCGGTTTAAACCTTTTTTACTGCAGTGATTTATTTAAGCAGTTCTGTCAGAATCAGCAAAAGTCTTTAATCTCTCCACAACACATCAAAAATAGGGGAGTCTTATCCAGTTTTCGTGAGAGCGCTGATTTGTGCCGGCGCAAAGCGCAAGTGGGCATGGGTGAGAGTGTTTGTTATTTATACATTTGCAAATTTCCTGAGGAAAATATAATTGTGTTAAGATGTTTCAATACCAGCTTTAAAGTCCAAACTCAGTTCCTACATTTGCAGTTTGGAGATTTCACCAGCAGGTGGTAATAAAGTTCCAGAGTGTATAATAGTTCAGAGACAGTGCCAGAGAAGAATCTTCATTGACTCGATTAGCTTGCGTGAATTCGCCAAACCCACTTGTGCCTAGACTTAGCATATGCTTACACAAAAATCCCAACACTTCATGGTAATGCCCATTGACTTTTCGCTTATGAGTTAATGCATTGTGCTGCTCTTAACGCTTGCACACTTTAAATAGGGCCCTAAACATAAAGGATTAAAATGACAAAACTTTATTGCCAAGAGTTTTAATGTCATCATCACACAAAAAAGCTCTCTAAGAAGTTACGTCTCTTAATTCATTTGAGAATTGCGTTTCATAAAACCACCACCACAAATAATATTAATGTTAGTTTTTGACCCCACTATTCGACTAGTCAGTTCTAGAACATCCCTGTTACAAAAAGGACCTCTCTCGTCACGCTCATGAACGGCCTCAAGATTTTCACCAAAATATTATTTCATATGCCTTCAAAAGACCTGGAATATGATGCATGAGTCACATGGACTACCTGTATAATACTTTTGGGTCCTTTTTTAAGCTTTTAAGTGAGTCCCTATGCACTGCAATTGTCTCAAAAGACAGCCCTGCTATATGCATTAATCATTTCCTTTTGTATTCCGCAAAGTCAAATAGCATTGGAACAACATCCATCAAAGATGTTAGACAAGGCAGGAGAAATAAAAGGTCTTAAAGGGGCCAACATTAGAGCACATTGGGAATTCGGCATTCCAAATTAGGGAGAAAATTAAAAAAAGAAGGGAAAAACTTTGGTTACTTTTATGTGTACTGTCTGCCACCTGAACCATATCGACGTGCCCTGTGTTGGATACCTGTGCCGTGTCCTACCCATGATGCAGCATGGCGCTTCCAAGAAAACATCATTATTACTAGATTTACCAACGTGATAAATTAATTGGTTAAAATTGAACAATTAAAAAAAATATATATATATATTATTGCATCAAAATTGATTATCTGTCATCAAATGATCATGCAAGTACAGAATGATGTGTTTTATGTGACACCTGTGCTTTACCTTACAAAATATCTAGAGTTCTTCTTGGCCATTCAAAAAGTAGCTTCTTTAGATATACTTTCCAGGCGTTTAGTATGTGTAAATTCAAGGACATACCTCATCCAGAAATGTGGGCATGTTCCAGTGACCCAAATGTATGATGTGGTAACAAAAATAATCTACTTTGTTTTGTTAAACAAGTACAATTTAACCACAAGGAATATCTTTCCTTATACGTATATAGCATATATAGTTTTTTTTTTAATCAAGCATTATGAATTTGGCGGTTCTGAAGCTACCATGGCATTATTGAACAGTCAAGTGTCCAATGTAGTAGGTCATCTGGGTATTTTTCACCTAGTGTTGTAGGCAGGGGTGCAACTAACCATTTTTGGGGATGAATGCAAAATCCACATTGGCACATATGGCACACCTTGAACTGTGTCAATTCGTTTAGCTGCCTCCATTAGATCCCTCCATTAGCACCTCTTTGCGGCCTCTTTGTGCCTCTGTGTGGCATCCCTATGAATTGCATACAATGCATATATAGCTTTTGTTCCTCTGGTTGTAGGGATACTGAGTATTCAGACATACTACTCCATACATATACTGCTTTTGGCATACTATCTTGAAGGGAAGTATGCATATGCAGACATCCATGTGGCCTAGCGCTCAAAAGAGTATACTTTCAAAGGCTGAGCATTCAGCCATGCATGAGAAAAAACACTAGTCTTTAGAAGGCAGCTGCCTATGTAGACTGTAGACAACAAATGAGCTTAAACGAGAATATTCAATGACATGAGATCTATTTGTTCGTATCTTCCTCTCTCTCGCCGTCTGTTGCTCTTTGGCTTGCGCAGAGGTAATCACAGTGTGTCAGTGTGCCCTGTTCTAATTGGCCTGTCACCCTCCATGTGCAGGCGGGGAGGGGATGGCCTTTGTGTGGCTGCCATAGCGACCGTCCAAGCTAATAAGCAGCAGAGGGCTGTGACTAATGACACTGGTCCATCTATCTGAGCAAAACAGGGCAAGGCAATAGATGCACGCCAGCATACATATGCACACACACCTGCATACACACCACAGAGATGAATCACTTACAAAAAAGGACTCAAAAAGTACCAAAAACACCATGGTAGTACCATTTTTTGGTATGGTATGTTGGTACTGCTGTGGTCCTTTTTGTACCATGGAAGTCCAGAACTATGGTACTACCATGTTTTTGCACATTGTACCATGGTAATACCTTGGAGTACCTTGTTTTTTGGACATTTACCAATGAAGTACCATGGCATTCTTTGATTTAACCCAGAGTTTCATGTAAATTCCAATGTAAATACACCTTTTTCAAGGTAAGTACCAATAATACCAAAAAACAAAAATATTGCACTGTTGTTTGGACATGTACCATGGTACTACTACTACTACTACTGTGCCATGCTATTTTTCTACTGTGATTACTCACAGTACTCTATTTAATGGACTACCATGTTATTGCTGTGTTTTCAGGCATGGCACTATGGTAATACCTTGGGGTACCTTGTTTTTTTTGGACGTTTATCATTGTAGTATCATGATACCATTTATTATAATTTACTTTGGAAAATTATAGTAAAACATTTACAAAAAAATAACCTTAAAATACCAAAAATACCATGAAACATGTCCAAAAAAACATGGTAATAACACTATGAGGTACCACGGTACTATGAGGGCACTTTTGAGAAAAGGTACCCTGTTTTTTGGACATGTGCCTTGTAATACCAAGATCTTTCACTTATAAAAGGTACCCTCGTAGTACCAATAATACTATGGTATGTCCAAAAAAACATGGTACTACTATAATGTTTTGTACTGTGAGTACTTTGCGGTATTATGCGAATACCATGGGGTGAATACCATGTGGTGTATCACAGTACTATGGTATTACCATCAGATACCATCACTTTACTATGGTACCACCACAGTACTGTTTTATAAAGCAGCCTGGGTTAAAGCTCCATTTTTAAAGTCATTAGATAACACATTTTCAACATTGGCTTATTTGTGTTCACTAACCATCTACAATAAATCCAAACAGGGTCTCCGTTTAATGTTGAATACTTGATTAAAGACAGATTGATAATCTGTGATTGCATGGCTAACTCTTATTATCAGAGTTCACTGTGAGAGACAGATGGTCATGTTGAGTCTTTACACAAGAGAAACCAACCATAAAGCCAACAACCATCAACAATAGGGATTATCTGTCATTCATTCGTAAAAAAAATCCCATTATCAACGATACCTCAGGAGAATCTCAATTGCCATTGCGTGTCTTAATACAGCTTCTTAGACATTTGTTTGTTAGCAAATCAACCAGCGCTAACCAAAAAAAGTGCATGGTACCATCATAAAACCATGGTTGTACAACATTTCTGGGGCATGTACTTTAGTAGTATCATGGTATTTTTGGTGCTTTGAGAGTAAAATTCTCTAAGAGTTGAAATACCTTCGAAAACCATGTAAATACCATGATAAATAAATATGGTAATCATTCATTACCATGGTGTAAATCGACATACCAGTTTTATGAATTTATAATGCAACATCTGTGTAGCAAATGGTACTAAAAGATCCCATCCTAACTTTTAACCTCGTAGAACATCCTGCTTTACTTGGTACCACATTAAGGAAGTAAAATGGGTCTTGAACACTGTTTCCTAGTTTTCAAACATAGCCTGTACAATATTTAATGAGGGCATTTTAATTGAGTAATCAAAGAGTCATCATGATTATATTTTCATTATGATGGATTAATGATTGGCTTTATTGTTTCATCCTGTGGTTTGTAAAGTGGTTCTTGGCAGGGTGCCACAACTGCAGTATTAAGGGACAGTTCACAATTCTGTCATAATTTACTCACCTTCATGTTGTTCCGAACCTGTATTCTGTTGTTTTTGTCAGCTATTTACATACAATGGCCACAGTAGAAAGTCATATGGGTTTGGAACAGCATTAGGGTGTGTAAATAATGACGGAATTTTCATTTTTGGTTGAACTATTCCTTTAAGTCTTGACCCAAAACACAACATTCTGTCCCATTCCCTAAGTGCTTTAAATTCATTGTTAAATTCAAGTCTATGGGAGATTATTGTAGAACATGGACACACAGTTCAGGACAGATCAGGACTCACTCTCTCTACCCTCACAAACCGTTCTTTCTGAATTATGGATAGATCTACATCATTCCTGGCAGTGATATATTTCAGAGCCGGCTAGGTGTGACTCTATTTCCACACAATTAAACTCATTGCCTATTAATTACTGTCTCAGTTTGATATCAAACCTTTTGAAAATGTCTGGGAAATCAAAGTCAAGATTAACATGCTTGGAGAACCTTAGTCATAGGTAAGAGTGTGATTGAAATATTCCAGTGAAAACATCATACAGCTTTTAAACAGACTGACTGCCTGGCAGTGACTCTTTGTGAGGTTTATTGATGTGGGTTTTCAAAAGTCAATGCTGATACGCTAGACAGCAGAGAGACATTAGCTGATATAATGTCAATATTTATATAATACATTTTTATGTTGGCAAATGAGATGCATACAAATTTGTCAAATTAAAAGTTGAATCAAATCAAACTTTGTATTTATTTGATTTATTATTCATTTAATTATTAAAGTTATAGAAATGTATTGAATTCATTTAAAAATTTTGTATAATTAATCAGTATATTAATATTTTATTATTAATAAAAATATTAAAAATATGTATTGTTTTGTTTTACAAAATATATACTGAAATGTTTAAAAAAAAAACTATTGTATATACAGGACATATATTTTCTAATAAATTTTAGTCAATATTTGTATAACACATTTTAATAGCAAATGAAAAATAAACAAATGATTAAATGTTAAATTAAATAAAACATATTAATTTTATTTAAAAAAAATCATAATTATTTAGTAATTTATTTATTTTACAGTATTAAGATTTTAAGTATTTTTGTCTAATTCATTAATGTACTAATATATTTATTAGTAGTATATATATATATATATATATATATATATATAAAATGGATTAATACCCAAATCTGAAAAATATTATATTATATAGGTATATTAT
The DNA here is from genome assembly GCA_032164185.1 of Moxostoma hubbsi. Classification (NCBI taxonomy): domain Eukaryota; kingdom Metazoa; phylum Chordata; class Actinopteri; order Cypriniformes; family Catostomidae; genus Moxostoma; species Moxostoma hubbsi. The sequence goes on along the minus strand of JAVLUX010000010.1, from coordinate 4,427,103 downwards.
TTAATATATTATATAGTATATATACTGTATTTTATAATTGATTGTTATAGGTGAATCTCTATCATCTTAAAACTTGTTATTTTTCTCTATATCGTTTAATTATATTTTTGGTTCTACAGGTTTAGTGTTTGTAAGATATCTTGAATGTAGAATTCTAATGGTTCGAATTACTTCTTTTTTAATGCTCGATTATAAAGTTCTGACTGTAGTTTTTCAATTGATGAGCCACTTTTAAAAGCATTGTAAAATGCTAATAAACGCACAAATGTGACCACATATTCTATATTAAGTTCATATCATAAGCAGTCTACTGTTCGACTCATGAACTACATTTCTTGGCAGATATATATATATATATATATATAATTTATAATTATTTAATCATTATATATTGAACACTTTTTATTTAAGGGGATTTCATTTTCATTTCTATTATACTGGAAAACAAGGCAAAAATTCTTGATTAAGAAAATCTGAAATGTATTTGCTCTGAAGTGCCTTGATGCATTCTGTATTCTTCCTAAAAATGTACTATTTCTCATGTTTCGACCACAGCCATAATGACCAAGCGACAGTCTAATCACTCTTGTTTTACCATTAGCTTTATCGTTTTTGCCTGTTGGACAGTTTTGGGCACACACACACAACCATTTTCCCACACATATCAAACCAGCGCTACAGCTGTAATAATCTCTTCAAATGGTACGCTTTTCATAAATGGTCAAATCACGCCATGATTTAGAATGATCTAGCACTTCGTTCTCCTGCTTTTTTCCATGTAGCCATTGCACACTGATATGAGCTCCAGCAATCAAAGGGGCAGTTTAATGGTGTGTGAAGAGATAACGGCACATGGAAGGCAGTTTTTTACTGAGATCGTTTGCAGGTGGCATCCCTCTGGTAATGTGTGCATGTGAAATTAAACAGTGACTTATGACCTTTGCCTCGCACCTTATTAATAAATGTATCAATCTAGAATACGTCAAAATATTGAATGGGAAAATATTCAGCATAATCAATTCTAGTAGATTGTTTGACGAGGATTTTATGACTGTGTAAATGTACTTGAGTAAAATATATTGTATTACAATTCATTTTTTTAAACATGAATGGTTTGCGTTAGCATTTTTCTCATACATTTTTCTAAATGATTTTTTATTGCGTTATGACCTCATTTGGTACATTATGGATTAGGGATGCACCAATATAAACATATTAGCTAACCAATAATACCGATACCAACTTTAACAAAAAAAACTATTGGCCAAAAGCAATATAGATTTTTTGCCATTTACCTTATTTTTATCATCAAAATCTACTTTGAAATTATGCTTTAAAAAAATTTATAAAAGAGGTTCAAAAGCTTTTTTACTGTTCTAACAATAAATAATTTCCATTAAACATGGATTGGATCTGTTGAACACATGACAGACCAACATTTTTAAGAAAGCCACAATGAAAGATAAATAGAGGATAAAAAGTTAAAATAAATTACTAAATATGATAGCATGATTACTAAATTCTATACAACAGAACATTACAACTGAAATATATTATTACAAATGTATGATATGAACATGTTGGGCAATTCCACAGAAATGTCAACCACATCATGGAAAAATCTAAAGTTTTAACCAAAAGAACAAAATCCCCTTTTAAATCCTGTATCATAGTGGTATGATAGATAATGGAATATGCCATCCAGACCACTAGAGGGCGCCGCTTGCTCACACAGCGCTGACTGAAGTGCTGAATGCAGATTATATTTTAAAATACAGGCTTATTCAATCAATCAGGGTGTCATAACGAAGTCTCAAAAGTAAGAGTCTTCTACATATTGTGGCTAGTATTATTTCTGGATTGTGCATTTGAATTCACAGAGTTTTTACAACATGCATTACTAATTAATTATAAATAAACCATCTGTTTTCATATCTGTGTTTCATGCTTATAACCGATATGCCGATCGGGGGTTGTGAAATTAAAGCTTCAGTCCATTTTGCTGGAAAAGAAACACAATTGTTAAGAGTTTATTTGATCAACTTTTAGAGTACACTACAGTAGATGAACAAAAAACTAACAGACATATACTAAAGGCCACAAAATGTATGAAAGATGTTATTGTTTTGTCATTTTTTTTATACAACCAAGATCCTAACAACATGCACTTATATATAATAATTGTTGACCTGCTTGTAATTACATAAACCATTTGACTGCACAGTTGTTGTGCAGTTACAATGTGTTACTTTGCTATTGTATAATTGTCTAATTATGTGTTAATTTGCAGTTGAAGTTAATATATATTAATATAGTATGTGTAGCATGTTCACAGTAAGGTGTAAAATGCTGGTGTGTATGCATCATGTCACTGTTGCTAGGCGATTGGGTCTAATGGGATGTGTTGCTGTATAAATGGAAAATTTGCTAGAATGGATTTTGTGCAGTCACTGTTTCAGTCAATTGGTGTGACCAAACAAGCAGCCACTGTTGAGCAAATGAATTATACAGTGTCATACACTCAATTTACCCCTGCAAATGCACTTAACAAGGGACAGAACCAAACAAACACTCTCGCTAGGGTGAGACACATGCAATTGGCTTTTCTTAGTAGCACTTTTGTATATTTCCTAGATTTCTGCAATAATAATGCCTTCAGGTTAGCCTGATAGACCACATTCTGTCTATGATTTTACATTTTCTTCCTGTTTAAGGGCATGCACGCACTCACAGGTTCATTATGATATCACACTGTTGCCCTCGTTTTAAACAATTTGCTCATGCTGCAATTTCACAAGCAATCACTCAAACTGTCCCTGAATTTGTGGCCTGTGTTATTCAAACAGCATTTGACTTTCAATTTGCATTTCACTCAACATGGAAACGCTTAGGAATAGAAATATAATTACTTTTTTTATTGAAGCAGCTGAGTGCAATTTCTGCCCCACATGTGGCACCAAACAGAATAGCAAAAATAACTAGATTTTATTTATATTATAACATATATTTATATGTTGAGTAACATTGTTGGGGCTTAAGCAGGTCGCTCAAAACAAACACAGGAACTTTTAAAGCGCCACAGAGAGACAGTGTTACAGTTTGAGAAAATTAATCTATGAATGTCTCTGCATGACAAGCTGGGACAGGAGAATGTATTTTAACACTGAAAGCACAACATTAAAAAGAGGTTGCTTGGCAATCAGTTTCTTGTCGGAATTTCCCTGCACACCTTTTTCACTCGTGGAATTTTGCTGTGCAAAGGTAAATGTGATTGTGGCTTAAACTGGTTTGCTGGTCTTAGCTGGTCTATGGCCCCAGGCAGGTCTTTTGCAATAATTAAGATTAAGGCAATAATAGTATATAACAATGGGGATGAAAAATAGGTGCTACCATTGGGATATGTTTAGATGCTCGCAAGGGTGATCTTGACCTTCAGTCTCTATGTCCCATTCGTAAAACATGCCCAAAAGTGGGTGTCAGCAGTGTTTCAGGTGGGGAGTAGTCCTCCACAATATACAGCAAACTCACATTAAGGTTAGGCTCCATTCTGTATTGCAACCAGATTTGTGGCTAATATACTCAGCCAACAAGGTAAAGAACATAATTTTGTGGCCCATGTAGATAGATCATTGGAGGAGGTGGGCAAAATGTTAACAGAATCAATTTTATACAAAATCTTTTCTCTGTATAAGCCCAAAAAGTCTTCAACTCTATGCCCTACAAGAAAGAGAAAAGATGGGCCGCATATGCCTACAGTGAAAAAAAGAGTCACAGTCACCACACGCTTGATCGCTTTGGCAACCCACTCTTTATGAAGGACATAGAGACCTTGCATGACAAACCGCTTATTAAGAAGCAGTGAGTGAGTAAAGGATGCCAGAGCTCTTCAGACCACCTGACAGCAGGGGACAAGAAAGCATGGCAAAGTATGATACTGGGGTCATGACACAAGAAAGAGTAGCTGAGAAAACACACAAGGTTTAAGGTTGGGAATCTGTGAAGAGTTTGTCTGTCAGAATTCAACGGTTTTGTCTGAAACTGAAGGAAGCTGCTTTGCTGCCCAGCAGCGTTCTTATATGAAGATACCGCATGAGGAAACTGGTTTCACACGACTTCAAAGGCACCATAACGTCAAGAACAATGGTTCTCCTTGTTCTCAAGAACAATAGCATTTCCACTATCGTGCAAAATGAAGGAGTGCTAGTGCATGTCAGGGCCAATTCCCAATGTCACTTCTGGGGCTTCATCGTGCCTCCTTGGGCTTGGCTCAGAGCCAATGGCTATTGGCCCACTGATTATCCTTGGGCCTAACAAGGCCAACTGGGTATTGAGGCAGGGTCAATTTCAAAGGTGGAGTTTCGCAGAGTTGGGTCAGAGGTTTCAGCACTAAGATTGCCAAACTTGCCAGGTTGTGTATCCAGCGCACAACGGTACAGGTATGGCAAACATTTTAAAATGATGTGGGCACAGTACTAATCCGTTAAACACACAATGGACAAAGCAGTGTGCAAAGGAAGAACTTTCCATGGTATCATGGACGGTGCTTGGGCATCGTCCCGCTGTTAGTGGAGAGACAATTCAGAACACCATGACAGTTACAGTCGGTGAGTTTTCCAAACCTCATGCTATTTATGTCAAAGTTTGTTTGTCCTTTCAAAATGTAAGCTATTTTGGCATAAATTCATCTGTGACTTGGAAGAAGCTAGCCAAATTAGGCTAATGCCACTATGGACAGGTTACTTGATAGCCATTCATTCCAAAAAAAATTTGTAAAATTACACAAAGTAAAAAAAAATAAAACCCAGACTACTTTAAACATGGGTTCACTTGCATCAAGGATTAACATGGTTTGTGCCGACCACAGTGTGTTTATAATTTTGCATATTGTTGAGTTGGGGAGGTCATTCCACCAACGTGGTATGATGAAACTGAAAGTCCGGGAAAATATAAACAAGCAAACATTTCACAACTTCAGTGTGTATTTCTCAGAAGAAATGATATCATAAATTAAAATAATAAGAAGAATTTAATTCTTTTAAACCGAACTCTTGGATGCCATTTTTATGGTTTTCACAAATTGCCGAACCTCACAAACAGGACTGTGAAATGTCAAATGCAATGAATAATCTCAATGCATCAAATAACCCACCAGATTAAGACATTTTAAAGGTCAAAGTATATTTAGTTTCTCCCATGTGCTGTTCCATTTCGCACATGGTCAGGAACTCAGCCTTCTAAAGTATACTCCTTTGACCGTGAGACCATACGAACAGTCAAAGAAACCGAAAAATCCTTTGGCCCTAAAGACACGATGTTACGCAAGCATAAGATTTTAACATGCCCTGATGCCTGCCTTCATACAGTATACTGCCTGCAAAGGCAGCTTTATTCAGTAGACATACAGACAATCAATATCTCTTGAGCTGTGATTAGTGGTTTTTACAGACCGCCGCTCCAAATTGGAGACAACAAATAAGAAAAGTTGCAAAGGGACATGTTATCATCCTCTGTGGCTGCTTATCTGTCTAAATGTGTAACTTGGGTCAATGCAATCAGTTCTGAGGGAACGGAAGTTTGAAAAATTATCATTGGCCAACCAGCTATTTTTGTAGGTTTTGTCTGTGTGATTTTACAAAGAATGGCCATTTCTATAAACTAGTAATCAACCACGAAGAGGACATTTAGATTCGGTAGCTTTAAATTTAGTAGCTGTCCTAAATTACATGAAGCATTGCAAATTATGCAATCTAATCATGAAAGGTATATAATTAACTATAAAAGTATAAAATGCCATGTATGTGAATTTTACAGCTGAATAAATTCAAACATAAACAAATACATAAGTTTGAGAGTGTTTAGGGAAAATAACTTATGTCGTTCGCAATGCTCCGTATGAGTAGTTGGTCGCAGCTGAGCTCTTGATTGGTGAATCTTTCTTCTGGAAGTTTTTCAGCAGGAATGAGGTTGAAATCACACTGACTTGGCTTCTAAAGAAGTATGTCATCACTTAACAACCTCATAGAAGGTCTGTTTTGAAAGGTTATCATTAAAAAAAAAAATGTATACGGAGAAAATGATGGGTGCTTACCTCTGAAACCCGACTGTGCTCTATTAAGAAAGATCACAAATTGTCCTTGGAAATGCCTTCTTCAATGTTATTAGCTCTGACATTTGGACCTCAAAATTCAGAATTGCACAATTATTTTAGTGAAATTGCTGATAACTGCATCTTCCATAACCTACTTAATCTCTAAATAACCTTTCAATTGCCTGTTTGGTCTCCATGACCCCTAAAATGTCAAAAACACACACTCCATAAAAATTTTTTTCAAAAGATAATACAATAATAGTAGGGAGATCATCATCTATGATTGAATAGATTCTTCAGTCTAAAAGCAAGTCTTCACAAATGCACACACAGAATCTCCAAAAAGATAATCTAACTTTATATAATACATCACATGTCAGTATTTTGCAAAAAGTGTTTGGACGCTGTTATGAACAGTTTGCAGAGTAAAAACATACAGGTACTGTATATACTTTGAGAGAGCTAACAATACCTATAGCTCTTAACCTCTATAACAAATGCTTTAGCTCTTCCCAGAGGCTGGTCATGTGATCACAACCTGGTTGACCCAATGAGGGAGACCCTCTCCAATGTAGAAATAAACAGCTTTTATTTATTTTTGTTTTAAGGTTACCGATATGACTGGTGTGTTCGTCTTATATGAATGGTCATGATTTTATGCATAAGATTCAAAATTACTATTAATTTACTTTGGAGTACAACTTTTCTTTTTTCTTTTTTTTTCTTTTTTGCTGAATGCACCTTTAAGAATATTCACCATAAAATATTTAATGCATAAATATAGATGGGAAAAATTAAGTTATGTGGCAATATTGTGTCTTTTAGTCCAGAACTATCTATAATGGTTTGTTGTGGGACCATATAATAGGAACATGAATATAATAGGGATTTTGGGGTGTGGTCTTTTGACTCTGACCTGAAAGTAACCACCAAAAACGCCCAAGCAACTGCATAGCAACATGCTAAAACACATAGAACACCTTAGCAACAGCATAACCACCCACAACATCCAACAGACCCTGGAGGAGTGATAAATGAAACCTCAGGCCAAATTAGCTCCATTTATATCTTGCTTATGGGTCATAATTAATGAATGTGTTCTATGTTAGGCAGTTCAGCCACTGGGTTGAAGTCAATTAGCAAGTCTCGACGTTCTAGTATAATGAGATGCATACAGAATAATACATTTGTAATACAATTTGTCATTCATATTTATTAGGAAAGCGCTAAATGATTGGTTAGAACAAGGTTTAGGGGTGGGTTTTAGAGGGGTTTCCCAGCTAAACCAGCTGAGCACCAGCTTGGTCAGGCTGGGACACTATCTTAAAGCTGTTCAGACCAGTAAACACATTTGTTTTTTTCAGCAACATATCCAAATCTAATGCACAATCAGTTAAACACAATTAATGCCGTAGCTTTAAATTGGCAACTCAAATTTGTTTCCAGCCCAGAGCCCAGGCAAATCAGGTGTTAACTCTCTTTTATACTCATTATGTGACTTTTATACTTTAATGTGACTTGAACTGAACGTCCTCGCTGCTACTATTCACGCTAGCGCCATCTTTGATTTTTAATGGGGATGACAACGAGGCTGCGAGGGATCGACAAATCTCTTCAATTGCACAAATGGTATAAAGCTGTATAAAGCTCCTTGATCAAATCTGATTATCCACAACTCATGTTGTCTGGAGTTCATTGTATACTGAATGTTCTCTGACAGATATTTTATCAATGTTTTGTCCGTAGACCGACCCAAACACACTTTAAACTGCAGTACAGCCCATTGAAGAGAATAGTCTATCCCTCAAAGCCTCGTTGTCATTCCCATTAAAAATCAAAGATGGCGCTAGCGTGAATAATGGTTTAAAAGTTACCCTTAAAAGTGTGCGGATAGTGTCATCTAGTGGTCAGACAGAGTACATGACTTCAGACAGTTGATGCTATGAATCATAGGCCCTGTCCCAAGTGGGATGGTTTTGGTCTTGCCTACTTACCCACTTGTCTTACCTGGTAGTAGACGTGAAGACTGCAAGTGTGTGGATGACTTCTGATTCCACGTTGGGACACTTGTAGACTTAAAGATGTTGGTGCTGGTTGCATCAGCTGTTTTTATCTTTCCACTCAGCTGAAGACTGGTTGTTTTAGGTAGCAGTGACCGTTATAGCCTACTTTAAATAATAAATACCTGAACATTTTACCCATCTTTTAATTTAGTAATACACTACTGGTTGTTGGAAGTGTATTGTGCTGTAGAAAATATGTAAGTAAAACATTTGATAATGTTTTTATTGTGTGCAATTAATTGTAAAAGTTAATTATTTTTACTCGTTTTGATTTTCAATACTTTGCACATTTTAAAAAAAATGTAACTGTAAAATTGTGCAATGCAGAACTTCTGTAAAATATGAGATATAAGCAATTTCTTTCTACTTTGTTTTTCAATACACTGCAAAAAAAAAACGTAATTCTATAAACCTGTGTGATCCATTAATAGCTACAAACCATTGATATGATATGCTTTGGCTTGTCATTTATATAAGATGACCAAAGACTGCTTTACACAACGTATCAGTATGTAGTTTCATGCAACAAATAAAAAGCATTAAAACGTATTTTTTTTTAAAATACATAAAGATGAGAAAGAACCTGTGGTACATTATTATTATTATTTTAAAACAGCAAGACTGTATATTTTATGCCAAACTGTCTGATAAATGAACAAAGTCACCAGCAGTGTTAGGCAACAAACAATATAAGGTGATTTTTTTTGGGCGGGAAAGATAACAAAGAGGTATATATATGTAGGCCTACACATAAATACTATTTTGTTATTATGATTCCCTTGATGTTATCATGGCGAAAATACACCGGGTTGGCGGTAGACGGGTTATGGCTCCTGATCGTGATGAACTTTGAGATAAACTTTATGTCTGGATTTACTGTGGGTTAAATGCACTGAGCTTTGGCATGTTATAGACATGGGACAGTCGTGAACACTTACTTCCTGTCGCGTGCACGCGCACATAAACATCGGCCATGAACAAGTAATCCGAACTTTGAATAGTGCTTGCGAGGCAAAACTGTATTCCTCAAACTTTCCTCAGATTTACAAATGGCTGTTGTTTTTGCCTTCAAACGCTCAGATGCGCTTTCATTGCCTGGAGTACGTAAGGGACCATCTGAAATTTCCACCCATTACGTTAAAACGTCGGCAGTGTCCAAGCATTCAGTCAACAGAAGACCTTATTTTACTGCATCTTGAAGAAACTTAACAGATATAAAGTTTAGTAAGCAAGCAAGTGGTCATTTAGCAGGTACTTTTAAAGTGACTCCCAGTACAATTGTTAAAGAGACAATGGCCCTGGAGAACCCAGAGAATGGGTCATTCATGCATTGTTCATTGTAGGTTTGAACCCAGCGACCAACTCTTTACTCGCCTCGATCATTAATCACTCCAGTCTTCAGGTCTCCAGAAAGTTCTGTTATGTAAAAGCCTCAGGAAATGGTTTCTGGCATTGTTCTCCTTGCCATCCTGGAAAACAGTGACACTTAAAATAGGCTGAAAAATGTCTTGTGTCCTCCTCAACCATCTAAAACATTTTGTGAGCTACAAAAGACAGACCCTTAATAACGGGGCCTGGCAACTTGGTTGTGTGGACAATGGACCATATGGCCGGGTCAAGACAGAGGTATGCTGCGATGCTCGGGTCCCATCTGACACATTGCCCCTGGGGCAAGCCACGGTCTGGCTACAGATAAATGCCCCTTCTGTCACATTCACAATGTAATGGCTGATTGTTTCGTCCAGGAAATCTCAAACTGCTTTGCAGGCTTTCTGGACAGAGGTCACATGGAGAGTTCACACTGTATTACGTTGACGTGTGCATGTATAATATATGTGAATGTCAACTTTATGTATAATGGCTCGTTGATGCATAACATTTATATGTGCTTTTTCTTAACATCAAGGTTTTAGGTTAAAATATATATGAATGTATAAGGGTAAAGAAAGTATATATTTTTGGTGCTGTAACAGGTCACCATTTATGTTAAGTTTTCACCATTTTAATCACCTTTTATGGTTCTGCATTGTGAAAACTGAATTTTAAATATGAACATATTACAATTATAAATATTTGAGGTCATAAAAGCTGCATGAATGATCATAAAATAATTGGCCAAATGCAGTTTACAACAGTTTTACATGATGTATACCATGTCACACCACAGGACATTTCAACTACGAAATATAGGACTACCGAAAATGACAAAACGTGTGTGAACTGTCCGCTTATATGGTGAGTTAACTATTATAAGCCAACTACTGTAATGGCGGAGCTTTGGCGGACAGATGGGCGAAAGAGCATGTTTGTGCTCAAAACAACAAGAGGCAGCATCTGAATGAAAGAGAATTACTTCTCCGTTTCAGAGTTTTTTAAACGAACTTGACACCACGTCTTTTAAAAGCAGCGAGATGCATGGCAACGGTCAAAGAGTCTGTGTAGTTCATGTTCATATACAAAAATAAAACAAAATAGTCCAGATGGGCCCCTTTTGGTTTTATGTTAGGAATAGTTAGCCACACAAGGCCCGCTCTCTTGACTTGAACTGTGCCAGTGGGCGGGGCCAAGGGTGTGATGATGCATGTTGTGGGATGTGTAAATACACATGAGCAATGTTTCATGATGTCACAACAGATTTCAACACGAGACGTTTTAGCAGGGTGGCAACTATAAATGCTCTTTTTAGATTGAGTAGGAAGTTTTGAGTTCTGAAACTTACAATATGTTTTTAAAGTACAGTTACCTCTTATATGTCTAAATATCAAGGTAAATTGGTTTCTACATTTCATGACCCCTTTAAATTCTCTTCCCACTGATATATAAGTCCACGCTGCGCAAATTAATTTTTACCAATCGCGATATACACGATATAGCAAAATCTCTATCGATTGACACTTTATATCGTCACCATGATATATATCATCATATCACCCAGCGCTAAGGAAGACTTCGTCATTCATTCGATTGCATCATTCACAGTGCGTCATGGGAGCACTTTGTTTACTGTGATTCTCTGATTGGTGGATCTTTCTCTTTAGGATCATGGGTAGTGTAGTTATTCAGCATAAATTCCACTATTAAACTTGATCTTTTTAAAGATTATGGTGAAATAATTCAGACTGATGGCTCAAACAGAAGCATGTGCCATTGATTAACAACCTTGAAGCTCATGGTAGCTGTCTTTGAAGGGTTATAAGTTATCATTTAAAATCAATTCATCTTTACAAACAATTAATGGGTTTTAACTTCCTGAAACACACAATCTGACTGTTGTAATTTATAGCACTCTGAGCTGACCTGTGACAGAAACTCCATAGAGTAAGTGTAGGCAATCCGGGCATAAGGGAACATAGATGGCCGACTGTGGGCAGTCTGTTCTCTCACCCTCATGGTTTCCAGGTACAGCAAAATTTCACGATCGTGACCCCTGAGACCCAACTCATGGTAAATATCAGGGTACAGGGGCGTGCTGACGTTCCAACGCCAAGCACGTTTATTATTCCTCTTCATATACAGAGATGGACACTTGCCCGTATAAGTTTCATTCTTCTTGTACTGATATTTGCAGCAGCAGGGTAAAAGCAAAAACCATAGTCCACCAGAGCGCTCTGTCCAGCCCAGTTTTAACATCTCTTCCATCAACGCCCATGAAGCTTCCTCGAATTCCTTAACAGCTTCTGTTTCTATTTGATCTGGATTTTAGGTAGGGTGTTTGGCTTTAACTAATGCCCTTGAACCCTGCCAGTACACTTCCTTAATGTCCCAGTTATGTTCCCAAAGTGGCCGCCACTTCTCCCAGTCAATGATGGTGAGTCTGTGAAAATTGCAATCAGCCTTCCAGAGGTGCTGGTTTAGGCTCGCGTTCTGAGGAACGGCACCATTAACTGGTTCATTGTGAAGATCATAGAAATTCTATTGTCTCAACTTATCCGAGTAGAAAATGGCGATGTTGTCGGCCATGAAGACCTGCTCGTGGTCCAGGTCGACCCCAAATTGAGACGCACAGCGTTCAGTAAGCACATTCCATATGGTGAAAAATGGGAGATGGGTTAGGAGTGAGGGTGAGGTAGAAGGGCGGCTAAAAATGGTGCATGCAAAATCCCCAAAACAATACCCGAAGACACATCCAATGCTGACACACGTCCATGCCGGGCAAAAGCTGACATGTTGAAAGGACCTGCAATGACATGCACGCAAAGCATTTAGCACCCAGCTCAACACTTGACATTACATGAGGCGAGGCAATTTAAATGGAAATGAAGTTGAGCTACAGTCTAATTTCAAAAGCTATTTTCAATGATGGGAGGCAATTTTTTTAACAAAGGTGTAGTTTATCCAGAACAACTCATTATCCATAATAATCATACACTTCAAGAAACACTACATTAAGAATATGTGTGCATGTGCATATACTTTTTCCATATAATTAGCTATAATATACATTATTTTTCCTTTCACAAAGAAACACAGTGGTCACATATACTGTTGTTACAGACAATTACAAAAAATACCTAAGTTCCATGTTAATATCAATTGATATGAATATGGTAATCAGCACTATGTTATGCAATACATCAAAATACCAAGTATTACCATCTGATGATACCATAATTGTATCATGGACCTTTAATATATATACCATGGTACTGAATGATTAGCATATTGCCCTTACCAAAAACTATTGTGGTGGTACCATTGGGGAATTTCTGAAATTCATGAGCCATGGTATTTATTTGCATGGTTCTCCAAGGTAGTTCAAATAATGTAATGGTACTACCATGGTACATGTTTAAAAAATAACATCATAATAACTTGGTACTTTTTGGAACCATATCATATGATGTCATACACCATGGTGTTTACATGATACTATGGTATTACCATGGTACCATGTCCATTAACCATCATATTAACATGGTACGTTTTTGTAAGTGAATGAAGTAAATTATTCAACACTGTCCATTCAGCCACAAAAACTTAAGATATTATGAACGGCAAACTACATCACACATTTTCAATAACTTCCTCTGCGAATGCTGCACCCTTCCTGTTAATATGGTTAAGCTTTATTGAAGGACCAAAAAAAAAAGTTGTTGTTGAAGTAAATTGACATTTCTGAAAGATAACATCAACAACCACATTAAGAAAAACTACCATAGTTATTTGGACCTTTTGTAAGGCTATGGAAATGTACCATGTAAATACCATGGTGAATGAATACGACATTGTACTTTATATGAAATTGTATTGCCATGTGATACCATCAATGTGCCATGGTACTGCCATAGTACTTTCTGTTAGGGCAGAACAACCAAAAATGCATACTTAGATCAACTTTGAGGGGGAAATTAAAAATGACTATGGTAGTTTTCATTTACAGAGACACTATTACATTTCCTGTTACTACAGTAAAATCATAAGACATGAATCAAAATACATGTATTTATGTCATCTGTATAAGTCATACTTATATATACAAGTCATACTTATACTATATAGTCATACTTATCAGCTCGTGACCGAACACTGTCGATTGAATGTAACATTGCTGTAACCAATAGGAAGGATGAGGGCGGGGCATAAGGAAGAGTTGAATTCAGTGCATTTTAGTTTAAAAACTGTCCAAATTTGTGAAGAGACATTGAATGCCTCATAATTGCTTTTAATTAAATATTACCTTATCATTTACGAATATCAGAGACCCCAGTTATTGAAGTAATATAATCAATATATATCAATATATAAGACCTAAACATAAACGAGTCCTTTTATTACTTTCTGCTGTCAAAGCAACTGCAAGCTTTTTTCATTCTTCCAAATACATGTTTTCAATGTGTATTGTGCACACCTCCTGCTTTTTTACATGGTAAACTCGTAAAATCGCCCCTCTGTGACGCTTTCTGCAACTCTTATCATGTGGAGGACGATGCAGCACTTGACGCTGGTGTTGAACGGAGCGTTGCTGCCTCGACAACTCATGTGAAATGTGCTTTACAATGACGAAAGAAGAACATTATTGAAACTCAAAATGATTATTATTTGTCTATTATTGTGGTCTTTTCTGATAAAAGCCATGCTCAGCAGTTTAAATAGACTACTGTAGGAAAATGATACCGTAGATCTGATTTGTGTTTATAATTCTTATACTGAAGTCAGTAGATTAGTAAGTAAGGACGTTATTGAAACTCACTTTTATTAGACTATTGTTGTTGTATTTTTGGATGAAAAAATAAAGCTCAGACTGAAGGAAGACTGTAAATCTGCTTTGTTCTTATAATGCTTAAACACTATAAAGTCTCTTGGTAGATTTCCGTCATGAACGACTCCAAATGATTCACTGACTCACTCACAGCCCATAAGACGCTCATTTGTCGCCACCTAGTGACATTTCCAGAAAGGGAAAAAAGGTTGAGAAACACTGGTGTAGGGTATATGTAGGAATCTAAATAAACACAAAAAACTTTATATTTAAAGTGTGTGAACATTTAATGCGACTCTAGCGAGACTTGAGGTAACTCTGGGGTTACCTTCTAGACATGACCCACAAGCAGCTCGGAGATCTCCAAAGGGTGTCGGAAATGTCAAAAGGGGTAACTCCAGAATGGGGCGGGGTTATTCCAGAAGAGGGTTGGGCCATCTCAAAAAGGGGGCTACACTTCCACACTGTTAAGGTTAGGAAAAAGGATATTATACATCATAAAGAAATGCCTTTTGCCAATGGTAGCCTATACACACACACACACACACACACACACACATATATATATATATATATATATATATATATATATATATATATATATATATATATATATATATATACTCACCTAAAGGATTATTAGGAACACCATACTAATACTGTGTTTGACCCCCTTTCGCCTTCAGAACTGCCTTAATTCTACGTGGCATTGATTCAACAAGGTGCTGAAAGCATTCTTTAGAAATGTTGGCCCATATTGATAGGATAGCATCTTGCAGTTGATGGAGATTTGTGGGATGCACATCCAGGGCACGAAGCTCCCGTTCCACCACATCCCAAAGATGCTCTATTGGGTTGAGATCTGGTGACTGTGGGGGCCATTTTAGTACAGTGAACTCATTGTCATGTTCAAGAAACCAATTTGAAATGATTCAAGCTTTGTGACATGGTGCATTATCCTGCTGGAAGTAGCCATCAGAGGATGGGTACATGGTGGCCATAAAGGGATGGACATGGTCAGAAACAATGCTCAGGTAGGCCGTGGCATTTAAACGATGCCCAATTGGCACTAAGGGGCCTAAAGTGTGCCAAGAATACATCCCCCACACCATTACACCACCACCACCAGCCTGCACAGTGGTAACAAGGCATGATGGATCCATGTTCTCATTCTGTTTACGCCAAATTCTGACTCTACCATCTGAATGTCTCAACAGAAATCGAGACTCATCAGACCAGACAACATTTTTCCAGTCTTCAACTGTCCAATTTTGCAAACTGTAGCCTCTTTTTCCTATTTGTAGTGGAGATGAGTGGTGCCCGGTGGGGTCTTCTGCTGTTGTAGCCCATCCGCCTCAAGGTTGTGCGTGTTGTGGCTTCACAAATGCTTTGCTGCATACCTCGGTTGTAACGAGTGGTTATTTCAGTCAAAGTTGCTCTTCTATCAGCTTGAATCAGTCGGCCCATTCTCCTCTGACCTCTAGCATCAACAAGGCATTTTCGCCCACAGGACTGCCGCATACTGGATGTTTTTCCCTTTTCACACCATTCTTTGTAAACCCTAGAAATGGTTGTGCGTGAAAATCCCAGTAACTGAGCAGATTGTGAAATACTCAGACCGGCCCGTCTGGCACCAACAACCATGCCACGCTCAAAATTGCTTAAATCACCTTTCTTTCCCATTCTGACATTCAGTTTGGAGTTCAGGAGATTGTCTTGACCAGGACCACACCCCTAAATGCATTGAAGCAACTGCCATGTGATTGGTTGATTAGATAATTGCATTAATGAGAAATTGAACAGGTGTTCCTAATAATCCTTTAGGTGAGTGTAATATATATATACACACATACACTGGCAGATAATATTTTGGAATAATGTACACATTTTGCTGTTTCGAAAGGAAATTGGTACTTTAATTCACCAAAAAGGCATTCAACTGATCACAAAGTATAGTAAGGTCATTACTGATGTAAAAAACAGCACACATAAAGGTGTAACTACAGTCTTCAAAGACAAAGCACAACTGGCTCTAACAAGGACAGAAAGAGATGTGGAAGACCAGATGTACAACTAAACAAGAGGATAAGTACATCAGAGTCTCTAGTTTGAGAAATAGACGCCTCACATGTCCTCCGCTGACAGCTTCATTGAATTCTACCCGCTAAACACCAGTTTCATGTACAACAGTAAAGAGAATACTCAGGAGGTCTTATGGGGAGAATTGCAAAGAAAAAGACATTTTGAAACAGAAAAACAAAAAGAAAAGGTTCGAGTGGGCAAAGAAACAGACATTGGACAACAGATAACTGGAAAAGAGTGTTACGGATCTTAACCCCATTGAGCTTTTGTGGGATCAGCTAGACTGTAAGGTGCGTGAGAAGTCCCCGACAAGACAGGAAGTGTGGGGTGAAAGGTCACCTGAGTATCTGGACAAACTGACAGCTAGAATGCCAAAGATCTGCAAAGCTGTCATTGATGCACGTTGAGGATGAGAATTCTTTGAAGTAGTTTAAGAAGTTATTAATGTCCTGACTATACATTGTGATCCATTGAATGCCATTTTGATTAATTAAAGTACCAATTTATTTCCATAAGAGCAAAATATATTTTTTTTGGCCGCCAACATATGCCTATATTATAATATAGGATTATACTATGGTAATAAATTATTACCATATTTATGTACTACAGTATTTGCAAAATAAATAGCATGGTCCATGCTATGTTGTATGGTACAAAATGGTATTATAATGGTAAAACTAAAAATGAAAACATGCTAGTACCTTAGGAATAGGGGAATAGGGACTAGATGTCACACTAGGTAACATAAATATATCAAACCATTGTTTTGGTTGCTAGAAATCATATTTAAAAAATAACTACTGATTACATCATAGAAAATACAGGTGACAACTGACATTTATGATTGTTCTGTAAGCACAATTCATCATGAACGTCATTATATAAATCATTCTAGTCTATTTGCCTGTGTGGTTTTAATTGTGTTTTCCCAAAAGCTACAAAATGTGAAGATAATTTTAGTTTTGAGGATAGAAGTTACTAAAAAAAAATTCTCAAATTTAAGAGAGATTTGAGGTATTTGTTTGAAACCACCACACAAAATTGCAACTAGAGAAAGCATTGGTGTAATTGGGCTTTTAAATCCAAATTTTATTTACTAACATACAGCCCTCGTGACATGTGTGACAACTAGCCCCAGTATAAATAGTCCCATCTGACTATTGAATACAGAGCTGTTGTAATTTTGAAAGCAATGTTGATATTCAGAAGATAAACATTCTCATACATTCCAAGATTTCAATTAAAAATTATTTCTGTGAGGAATGCCACACACATTATAGGCTAAAGCTGTCTATAGAGTCATAGAAGATATAGAGTCATTAAAGATAAGCAAATACACAATACGTGAATGTTCACAGAGTTTAAGGCAACAAATATAGCTATATCGGAGTGGTGGTGGTGTAGTGGGCTAAAGCACATAACTGGTAATCAGAAGGTTGCTGGTTCGATCCCACAGCCGCCACCATTGTGTCCTTGAGCAAGGCACTTAACTCCAGGTTGCTCCGGGGGGATTGTCCCTTTAATAAGTGCAATGTAAGTTGCTTTGGATAAAAGTAAATGTAAATGTAACTTCTTGGTTTGTAAACCCTGTCATTTGGGCTGGTACCTGCGCTGGAGTAGATCCAAGAGTTATTCTGATACATGTTCATGTTTAACCCCTTTCATTAGTTCTTCTTTTCTCAAACAGAGTTCCATAAGCTGGGAAACAATGAATGATGTGGTGTGAACAAGACCGTTTTTGAGTTTGCAGACATAATTACACAACAAATATTGGACAAATGTAATTGTGAAAAGAAATGCACTTCAAAATTCATACACATAATTTTAAAAAGCATAGTTCTTTTTTTATTAAAAGAGATAACATAGAGGAAACTGCTGAAATCATTCCAATGTGTATCAAAATTAAGACAATAGTAAATTATAGTCACAAAAGTGTTAACATCTGAAACTATAACAGTAAATAACACTCTCACAGTCCAGTGCTTAAGTGTGGCTCACATGTGAACATGAGTGCCGTAACAAAAAATCTAAATACTATCAACTATCATTTAGTCCTCCATTATTTTTATGAGTGATTTTCCTGGTGCGCAACATGCTTATATGCTCAAATAGTCAGAGTGGAGAAATATGCGTGACAACAAACAAAAGTGCTTATTTAAACTCTGAGGTATCAGAGTTTCCTGTTTACTCTATGCAATATCAATTTCAAGCTCACTCACATGATTTCAACTTTGAGAAAGTCTCCTTACAAACAGCATTTGAAGCTTACTGACCATTTCGGAAGTAAAAAAAAAAGAATGTTAAAGTGTCTGTTGTGGTGTGCATGGTGTGTCCATTAAAGGAACAGTTAACCCCCCCCCCCCCCCCCCAAAAAAAAGAATATTCTGTCATCATGTACTCACCCTCATGTCATTCCAAAACCGTATGACTTTCTTTAGTTTAATGGAACACAAAAATGTTTTGACAGATATTTATTTGTAATTTCATGTTGGTTTATGAAACACTGATGCCAGTTTCACATGACGTGACGCGTATTAACATGGCAAACTTGGCAATACACATGAGATTAAATTAGTATTTGTTAATGAAATGCTAAAAATGTAATTGTAAATTTTACTATACAAATTAAAATACAAAATAAAATGATCATTTAATTCATTAAATATTAATGAATAATTTATTTAATGAATAACTGAATTTTTTCTGACACAAAGCATTCATATGTCTTCAGAAGACTAGGAATATAGCGCACAATATAGCGCACGTCAGATTTTCATTATTTTATTGTGCTATTTGTTTGCTTTTTTTGTCCTTTTTTAGAGCCTTGGTTAAAATATGCTTATATTGCATAGAAAAGAGCAGAGATAAAACCTTATTTTGAGTTCTGCAGTAGAAACATTTTTTATACAGGTTTGGAATGACAAGAGGGTGATTAAATGATGACAGAGTTTAAATTGTCAGTGAACTATCCCTAAATATAAATATAGCCAAATTAATATAAACCGCTCAGGCCAATAAATTAAGCAGCAATAGGGTGAGAATATAAAGCCACAATGCTTTAAGTGCATGTGCCGCTCCATTCTGGTAAAGAGGGTCTTCAAGACAGCATCTCTCGCCCTTATACCCCATAAAACACTGGCACTGAAAGTCCTCGCTCATTTGTCTCTGCTCTTCTGTGCTCAGCTCTCCTTTCACATGCAGTCCCCTCCCCTGACCCACTATAGTGTGCGTCTGCGGGTCTAGGTGGAGATATGTGTCTGTGTCCGGGTGTCTGCGCAGACATCGACCGTGGGAACCGCACAGGAAGCGACTGCACTGCTCGGCTGCCGTGGAGACGTTGACGAGGTACCGACCCAGAGGACCCCGCAAGTATTGGGTCAGATTGAAACAGCTCGCCTTAAAGGTGAAAAATATAAAGAGAGGAAGATATTATCATGTAAAGACACAAATTTTATTAATTTAATTAACATTCTTTGTGTATATCGCCACCTACTGGGCAGGGAGGAGAATTTATAGTAAAAAGACTTAAATATTGATCTGTTTCTCACGCACACATATTATATCGCTTCTGAAGACATGGATTAAACCACTGGAGTCGTATGGATTACTTTTTTGCTGCCTTTGTGTCTTTTTTTAGCTTCAAAGTTTTGGACTTGCATTGTATGGACCTACAGAACTGAGATATTCTTCTAAAAACCTTTGTTTATGTTCCACATAAGAAAGAAAGTAATTAAAATCTGGGCAGGCATGAGGGTGAGAAAACAATGTGAGAATTTACATTTTTGGCTGTACTATTCCTTTAAATTCCTATCTCTAAGTATGAGCAATAGTCATGATCAAAATAAGACATGAATGTGATTACTCACTTTGCTACTGGCATAACTGGCATCACCCCAGAGTATAATACCAGCTGCACCCAGGGCCACACTTTCTCCAATGGTGGAAACCAAATCTGCCTGCAAAAACACAAATAAGAAAACAAATGATTGGTTCATGGCATATTTATAAAAATAAAAAAAAAATTATAAAAAAAAATTTAAAATATATATTTTTGCTGATTTCATAGGTGGTGCTTTTCTTAAATAGCAAATAGCAGTTTAGTTTACATCACTACATGAGGTAGAGGCAGGTGGTATTAGGGGGAGGACCATTCTCCTTCTTTACAGCATTTTATTGGACAGAAATGTGGATACACCTGTTAGTGCAAGATGAGTCATCAATATTTTTGGTCCATTTTCCCAGAAGAGAAAGACTGCAAATTTTGGATGTATATAATGCTCTATATGTAACGGTTACTTTTGTCAACTTTTTAGTATATACACATGACCTCTATGCTAAAAGGCATGAACTAAAAGCCACAAAACTTGGATTTTGATTGCATGGGACAAGTGGAAATAAACAAGGAAATGATGTGGTGGGTGGTGGCTTTAAAATGTGACCAGCTCCCTTCCTGTTCTTCTCAAGCGTGCTTACACACACACACACACACACACACACACACACACACACACACACACACACACGCACACACACACGCACGCACGCACACACACACACACGCACACACACACACACTCCTACATTATCTACACAATACAGTAGTTTTAATGCACTGCTTCTTATTCAATGTATATGAAAACATAATTAACATAATTTTTATGATTTCTGGGTAGCTTTAAGATCCATTAATATTTTTAGTGACTAGATATTTACACTGGTTTCAAGTCATTTTTGCTAGCCCCATTTGTAGATTTTTCTTTGATTGATTATAAGAGATAGTTGCTATTTTTGAGTGTGTTTGCTTGTTTCAAGAGGGGCAATGGAACCATAAATTTGGCCCATTCATACAAATTTTCTGAAACAAGCATATCTTGTTCTCAATACAAGATTTTTGTCTTGATGTATAATACACCTAATAATAATGATGATGATGTTAAAACAATTTACAAAAGTTGCAACCACTCAAAAACACTTTAGATACATAAAAATACAAATAAATATACATTGTTTTAATGACTTGTGAAAAATTAGCTTTTCAAGAAATTCTTACCAGAAAGTTTAGATATTTTGACAGGAAAAATTTAGTTTTTACATTTTCTAAAGATAATTTAAGTGGTTCTTACCCGTGCAAAACTCGCCACTATTGATGCCAATGTGTTGCTGTATATCTCAGGTCCCTCCTTCAATGCAAGTCTATGGAATTTTTTTTAAGTTTGATCACTTAGAAAAGTAATAAGACACCTCCCTTCAACCAACTGCATGGCTTGAAGTATCATTCATGTTCGTTAAATAGTGCAGGATGACTTACACGCAAAGGTAGTTTTCGCATTTCCAATCCTAATTTTAAAACCTCTATAAGTGTAAATGGTCCTTCTCGACCCACTCTGAACGGGATTCGAACCAGCACCTCCAGCATGGGAGGTGGGTGCGCTAAAGGCAACAGCCTCTAGCATCAGTCGCTAATGCGCCGCTTGAGGTCAGAGGAGTGAGGTATCACACACCAGCCGGCTTCCTCTACACAAGTATCACTAATGCAAAAACAAAAAGCTATTGATCAAAATAGGATGATCCAACCATGAAACCTGATGTACCCTCTCCCTTTTGAGGAAAAAAACAAAACAAAACAGTTGGACGTTTCAACTTTACGTACACAATTGAGCAACTATTTGCAGACACTCAGAAAACATATTTCTGGGAGGTGAACAAACAGACTGAAGAGTCGCTGGCTAAATGGAATATTTTGTCCCGTAAGGTCAACCTTCATTTCCGTACAAGGTTAGCTGCAGATCATCTGGAGTGATTTACATGAATTGACCCGTTGCTAAGCCCCAACTTAAAAATTTTGACTAACCAATCCTACCTTAGCAAGCTGTTGCCGTCTGCAATACTACTGTCAAACAAGATTTGCTCTTTTCTAATGAAGTCTTGTGTGCAGATGGTTGTAAACCGTTTACACAGTTTTAAAGTTTTAAAATGGTTCCTGAAGTAAAAATCCCATTCATTTTCTCAAGAAAGGTTTTTAATAATAGCATATAAACATTTCAAGACCTACCATGAGCTCACGAGATTGTTGAGCATTGACGACTCATTATAATTTCCACTTATTTAGAAAATGTGTTTTAATAGCTGAAGAACTACACTACCCATAATTCTGGAGAGGGATCCACCAATCAGAGAAGATGCTGTAACCATGGAAACATAAAGAGCTCAGTAGCGACTGCCCACTCTAATGAAGCATTGTGAAAGTTAATCAAACTGCTGATACATACATACATATATCATTTTAATGTATAAATAAAGATTTAGTTGATTAGATTTAGCCATTAGATATGATTCAATAACATCAGTTGCAATGCTTAAGCGGATGCATAGTTAATTTTTTTAATAAGAGACTCCAAGTAAAGTCTTGCACCTTTGTATTTTTTTTATATAGGCTTCTATTTTGCTTCAAGTTAAGCTTCATTGACAGCATTTGTGGCATAATGTTGATTACCACAAAAATAATTTTGACTCGTCCCTCCTTTTCTTAAAAGAAAAAAAAAAGACAAAAATTGATGTTACAGTGTGGCACTTACAATGAAAGTGAATCGGGCCAATCTTTGGAGGGTTTAAAGAGAAAAACTCACATATTATATGAGCGGTGTTGTTTATATAGTCATTTTTACTGTCATTTTATGGTTTGTTGACCACATTGTCATGGCAACAAAGTTATAAAAATTGGATACTTTACACAGAAAAGGTTGGTAATTGATATTTATCACAATAAAATCATGTTAACACACATACTGTTTACACCTTGTAGCTATACTTTTGAAAAAGTGAGTATTATCATGCTTACGAATTTGCCCCATTCACTTCAATTATAAGTGCATCACTGCAACATAGATTTTTGCTTCTTTTTTTTTTAAGAAAAGGAGGAACGAGTCAATTAATTTTTGTGGTAATCAACACTATGCCACAAATGCTGTCTATTGAGAACCTGGAATATTCCTTTAAATACGGATCTCTGCTTTCCACAAACTCACCTCAGTCAGCAATTCCAGTTCATTAGCATAAGACGGACGCGTATAGACAAAAACAGGGCGTGCCAGTCCCTCTCCAACCGATGCCAATCTCATGCCCTCCTTCACCCTGTTTCGGACAAACTGGCGCCCATAAGATGTCGAACGCAACACTGAGGCCATGTATATTGAAGGAAAAAGGGCTGTGCTTTCAGTCCAAAGCCATTTAAGATGGTCATTCCTGGCTACCTCGACATCCGGGCAACGGCCCGTGTAGTTCTCCAAGCTGTTGCGGTAATCATGGTTATAGCAGTCAGGAAAGAGGTAGAAGCCCCACAGCTGGTTGGGACGTAAGCTTTTGGCAAGACGTAATGTCTCTAGCATGAATTTGCGGCAAGAGATCTCAAATTCCTGTTGGGATACTTTCTTTATCTGTTCAGATGTCCAGTTTGGGTTTTTTTGGCTCACTAAAAGCTTTGACTTTCTCCTGTAAACATCTTTTGTGTCCCAGTTTCGTAACCATAACGGGCGCCATTCTTCCCAGTCTATAACGGCTAAACCTTGTGCAGATGGGTCGCGAATGTATTTCTTGATCCCCTCTGGCATCTTCTCCTTGTGGTGTGTGATGCTGGCGGTTTGTGGAAGTCCACCATTGATGGCTATTTCATTTGCCTCAAAGTATGGATACCGACCCAGGCGGTCTTTGTAAAATATTGTGAGGTTCTGTTTAGTAAAACCCTCATTGGGTGAGGCTACAATCTGAAACTGATCGAGCTCGAAATGGACATTGTGGCGAGGTCTGCAGTCTTCTGTTGGTGCATTCCAGATGAGAACCAAAGGCTTGTGAGGGTAAAGAGGCCATCTGGTGGGCATCAAATCTTGAGCATGAGTAAAGTGATTGAGAATCAGTGGAACCAACAAACAGATTCCACAAATAGGTGGGAACCAGTAAGCCATGACTTTTGCCATTCACAACAAGGACATTCCCTGCAAAAATACAAATATACATTAAAGCATTAAAACAATTCATTGATTAATGATCATGACTTTGAATCATTGAAGTTTCTTTCTGATTTCAATATTCATTCAAAAAGGAATCTTTCATGTGGGACATCATCGTACTGGCTGTTGGAAACTTTTGGTGTTAAGGCCCTTTTACACGAATTACCAACAGATGGCCCATTCACACCAAAAGCAACGTGGATACACTGCAAAAGCATATTTACTCTGGTGCAGTAAATAGCTAAAAGATAATCCATTGTTCCAATCAAAAATCTTCATTGCGTTCTGCATGAAAGGACCGACCCGATCTCACGAGAATATGTCACAATATTTTGAGGTGGTGAATCAGTACCAACTTTCAACCAATCACCTACCCTTCATGTACATGCGTTTGGAACCCTGAAGTGTTGCTTTCTTTTCCCTCTAGGGTAAGGAGTGGTGGTGGTGTAGTGGTATAAAGCACATAACTGGTAATCTGGTAATCAGAAGGTTGCTGGTTCAAGCCCCACAACCACCACCATTGTGCCCTTGAGCAAGGCACTTAACTCCAGGTTGCTCCGGGGGGATTGTCCCTGTAATAAGTGCACTGTAAGTCACTTTGGATAAAAGCGTCTGCCAAATGCATAAATGTAAATGTATAGGGGTTACACTTTATTGTTAGGTTTATGGATGGGGTTTGGGTTCAGGTTAAAGTTCTGAAAACACACTTTTTGATTAAAACAGATCAAACGCCATATCGGGAACTACAAAGAAACAAAGCCTCTCTCAATGGTTGGTGTATTACTCATATTGTTTCATATGAATGAATTCGCCACAACGTACTATTGTTATGCAAATAGATGGTCCTTTCACATCATATGCACATTTTTGGCATCATTTTTCATTGGAGCAGGCCAATGAAGATTATGTATTGAAACAATGGATTCTTATTGCGATATTTACTGCACCAGAGTAAATTGATTGTCGATCTGTGGCACCATATTGTAAAGGTGTAAATCTGCTTTCAGTGAGTATTCAAGTGACTTTTGACGTGAATGGGCCATTTGTTGGTAATTCATCTCGCTTTTTCACATCACATCTGGCGTAAAAGTGCCTTAACATCAAAAGTTTCCAACACAGTCGGCACGATGATATCCCACATGAAAGATTCCCGACAAAGTCTTCTGGTTTTTCTTTTGAATGAACATTGAAATCAGAAAGAAACTGAGACTGTGTTGGAAAGGTCCTTTATATCACCTGTGTGGAGAAGTAGGGGACACTTGGGGCATTTGTAACAATCGCAACACACATGACAGTTATGCACATTTTACCCCACAGTTCTCATTAGAAAAAATATGGTCATTATGATATTTTCGTTGCCACAATGTTAAAGAAAATGATATACTATATAAAATGTGAAGTATCATAGTGTTTTTTTTTTTTTTAAATCATTATACAACAGCATTTTATTACTGTAATAGAGTAAAGGGGGGGGGGGGAATTATGTGTTATGGTAATGATAATCATTGAAAATGTCCAGATGTGTGCCAGTAATGAAAATTCAGGGGGGAAATGTGCTTAAGTGTCCTGAAAATTGCAATGAAACACTGAAAAAAGCTTAATGGTCCTAAATGTAGGCTTCATTTTTTTTATTTCATAATTTCTTTGTACCGATTTGGGATTAAATATGACCAGGACACCTCCTTGACAGGTTTTACTAAATTCAGTAATATTAATATGTAGTAAATCAATTATATTATTACGATGTTTGCTCTTATTTGAGATACAGGGAGTTCATTTTAGTTTTCCCCCCCCAAGCTTTACTTTCTCATTCTATATATTTTAATTGTCCTATTAGTGTATACACACACACACACACACACACACACACACACACACACATATTTATTATACCAAAAGATGGCAGGTAGATTTGTACAGTCTTTGAGTTATGGAAGAAAATGTAAAACAATGGTTGTCCATCATACAGCTACTAAGTGATGTAATGCCATTTCAAGCAACACAATAATACACTCAATTTTCATTTTAGGGACTCAAAGAAAAGTACAATCAAGATTAAGATCTCTTTAATATCTCAATTGTTTCTTTTAGACAGCAGCAAGATTGAATGCAGACCAAATGAAGACTTTTTCATTTTTTTATGAAGAAGTCCATGTGTTGTGATTGACAGAACCAGATGACGTTTATTTTTAAACTCCATTCAAACTTCAGAGATCTCATAGGCTACTTGCACTTCTACCAAGAACCAAGAGCTATGCTATCCCCATTCAATTCATATAGCTCTAACTTTGTACTGAATTTTGATTTTAGCTCCGAAGTTTATGTATATATATATATACTTTATATACACTTTACAGCGTAAAATGCTTCTAAAACACCGCATCAGTCTATTCACATCGAACACCAACCATCAAATCTAAAAAAAGTGAACCAAGAAAAATAAAATAAAAAATTTAGAAATAGTTTTTATTGAAAGAACTTTAAGCATAACTCACCATTTATTTAAAAAAAAAATTAAAATACATAAAAAAAGTCATTCCCAGATAAATAAATCCATCCTGTGCTTTGAATCCATGTTGTTACATGCACGCCGCTTGATACCCCACACGGAGATATTATTTCACCCGGAATATTCCTCCTTTGAAAAGTTGTGAGAACAGTAGAGATTTATATCACGATTACGCGTTTCTTTTAAAGATAATACTGTAACATTCTTAATCTACAACGCTATCATCTGTGCGGAAGCGAAACAACTTCAAAGTGCCGCGTTCACATTTCATTGATTCTGTCCAGAGGGCGTGACTTAAATACCCCTGCCGACCGTGGGCGTGTTTTCCTTTATGCAAATTAGTACGTGTGATTAATTATGCGCCCTCACGGCAAAGGAAAAAGTATCATTATATTACAATGATGTTTTCAAGACAATTTTGGTCATTTTAGTTTTGGTATATAGTTTCTGGAGTATCATGCAAATACAATTGTATATGAATATGGTAATCATTCAGTACTATGATGTCATGTTCCATGGTAATACCTTCCAATACCATCACTGTATCATCACGGTACTGACACTTTTTAGTAAAGATATCTTATTAAATTCATATGTGCTTTTTTTTTTTTTTTAAATGTGGCACAGTTCATGAATAGTTAATCACCATATTGTGCAAACAATGGAAAAAATTACTGTGTTGGGTCCATGGTAAAGACTAGTAATGTTATTAAATAGTAATTCAATAGTATTTTATATTAAAAAAAAAACTTTAATAGATTATATAAATGGTACTCCAAGTTACTTCAAAGAATACCATGGTCACATGCTAAAACATATTAAATAAAAAACAAAAACTCATTGCAACATCATGGTACCTTTAATTAACTGAAGCTTTATATAGTTTGAAAAAGCAGGTATTTCTATTCCAATGTTCAGCACATATTTAATTATAACAACAACATCAACATTTTATGATAAAATGTCTCTTTGTGTAATCTCAGACAAATGCGATGTTCAGTGGGGGGCTTTGTGGGGGCTTTTCAGGGTTCCCTGTTCTTCTATTCTAATCTTTTCTATTTGCAAAAGTAATGTTTGGGAGGCTAACATTTATATTTCCTATAGACACACTAAAGCTGAAGATATAAATACCATCTAAAGATAAATGATTTTGTGCAATATCTTACAGTAAGTACCTAAAACTTTTGCACAGTACTGTATATATACACACATTTGTTTATGTATCTTGTTAGGGCCCCGTACCGTCATATATTATATTTTATTTATTTATTTTTACTAATTTTCAAACATAAGGCAAGGGATTGATTTGAGGCTTCCCACTTACATTTGAATAACTCATCCTTCACTTCAGTCTCATATGAATGTAAAGTCATGCCTTTTTCACTTTCAGCTTTTAATAATTTATGATCTTAGATCTTGTTTCAAGTCTGAGATTTTTTGCAAAACCAGGTTAATAATAACAGTGTGGATTTAATGCATAGAAATAACCATTTTGAAGATACACGTGATAGATATGATATCAGTGGGCTGTTTTCAATCCTTTCCTTTTAAACAATGACCCGTAAGATCCTGTTCCACCGTATCTGCATATTCTGCTGACTCGAGTGTCACCTCTGTCAGTGCATGTGCGTGTTCATGAAAGAGAGAGGACTCCTTCCTTCCTCCGGTCTGTTCCTGCTCTCCCTGTTCTTGGTGTTTTACATCATCCTTTTTTACAGCTAGGTAGTACCAGGATGTTCTAACAATGTGAAAGGAACTGGACGCACACACACACTTTACCGCCTGCCACCCAAAAATGGCAAAATCACATCCTGAATGAAGTACTATAAGAGATCAGAGGCAGCAGTTCTCCTGAATTGTCTCTAAATCTTTTCTCCTGTATGACACTCACATTGTGACTCAGGCTTGTGACTATGCTCAAAGATCACCGAGCACCTTTATCAGAGGGCAGGGGAGAAGGTTTGTGTGATGTGAGGTTAAAAAAACACATTTCAGAAAGATTTCACACCCTGTCCTTAAAGGGATAGTTCAACTTTTTTTAAAAAATGAGTTTTTTTTTCTGTGGATAACAAAATGAGACATTTTAAAGAACTGTTATGCAACTCTTTTCCATACAACACACTTCTGTGACCATGTAGCCTATTTCAAGCTCCAGAAATGACAGAAAAGTACCATAAAAGGATCTAATGACTTGTTCATATGATTTGTGCGCTATATAAAGACAGAAATTTACTCTATGCAAGTATACAGATGCTGATACCTCTTTCTATGTAAGCTCGATTTGGAGTTGTTGCATTCCAAAATGTGTCAGACCGCAATTTATAACACAACGCAAATACGCGTTGCATTCTCAACATTGCCACTACTGTCATGGCAGAACAACAGTTTGAAGAGAATATTGCTGTGAAATGTACCTGATAATAACACATTCATTTTAAAGGCACAAACTTTTGAAAGTAACTCTATTGCCCCCTTGGGGACTGAGGTTTGTTACTGCCACAATAACTCAAAGAAAGCTTGTTAAAGGGACAGTTCACCCAAAAATTAAAATTCTCTCATTATTTACCTTCCCAGATGTATGACTGTTTTTCTTCAGCAGAACTCAAACAACGATTTTTAGAAGAATATTTCAGCTCTGTAGGTCCATACAATGCAAACGAATGGTTATGAGACCTTTGTAGCTCCATAAATCACATAAAGGAAACATAAAAGTAATCCATATCTTCAAAAGCGATGTGATAAGGGTGGGTGAGAAACAGAAGTCTCTTTTTTACCCTAAATCTCCACTTTCACTTTCAGACGTAAAAGTGAAAGTTAAAATGGAGATTTAGTGTATATAAAAAAAAAAAAAATTGGACTTAAATTTGTATCTGTTTCACAATCACACCTATCATATCGCTTTCGAAAACATGAAATAAACCACTGGACTCTATGGATTACTTTTATGTTTCCTTTATGTGATTTTTGGAGCTACAAACTGATAACCATTCACTTTGGATGGACCTACAAAGCTGAAATATTCTTCTAAATATCTTCATTTTTGTTCTGCAGAAGAAAGAAAAGTCATACACATCTGAGATGGCACGAGGGTGAGTAAATGAAAGAATTTTCACGTCTGGCTGTTTTTCAGTGAATGAATGCAGCAATGCACAGAGACATCCGTGATGAAAACCTGCTCCAGAGCACTCTGGACCTCAGACTGGGGTGAAGGTTCATCTTCGAACAGGACAACGATCCTAAGCACACAGCCAAGATAACAAAGGAGTGGCTACGGGACAACTCTGTGAATGTCCTTGAGTGGCCCAGCCAGAGCCCAGACATGAACCCGATTGAACATCTTTGGAGAGATCTGAAAATGGCTGTGCACCGACACTCCCCATCCAACCTGATGGAGCTTGTGAGGTCCTGCAAAGAAGAATGGGAGAAACTGCCCAAAAATAGGTGTGCCAAGCTTGAAGCTTATAAATATGGGCAGTTGTGGGTTGCAATTTTTTGTGTGCTTATTTCCAGAATACAGATGCATTTTTTGGGGCTTTGAGGATGCTCATTTTCACTTATTTGGGCTTGCTTTCCCAGACAGGGTCACCCCCAATCCCCACATAAAATATCAAATATTCTAAACAACATAAGAGTGAGTATATTACAGAATTGATATTTTTGGGTGACTATCCCTTTAACAATATCTTCGCACATACAGAACAGCCCCTGAGGGCTACTGTAACCTTCAATTAGTGTCATCACAATTTCACAGTAGTCCCTCCAGCAGCTTAGTCTCTTTCAGTCTTATCAGTGATTGTGCACAGACATGGCATCCTGTATTTCATTCACATTGGTGGGACAAACATTCCCAGTGTGAAGTCATTTACATCAAGCTAGGCATCTGTTTGTAATAAAATGTACCTTTGAGGGCCTAGCTGGCTCCAATAATACATCTATCACCATGTTGATGAAGCAGAAGTCTCTGAATGGGAGT
This sequence comes from Moxostoma hubbsi, assembly GCA_032164185.1. Classification (NCBI taxonomy): domain Eukaryota; kingdom Metazoa; phylum Chordata; class Actinopteri; order Cypriniformes; family Catostomidae; genus Moxostoma; species Moxostoma hubbsi. The sequence continues at coordinate 4,396,183 of JAVLUX010000010.1, read as the reverse complement.
GAAAGCCTCCCAGTGGTGAATTTCAAAGCAGGGAGGACACATTACAAAGAGTTTAACCTCTGACATATAACCATGTACCACAACAAAATTCTTGATGCCAGGCAAGCACAGAATAGACAGCCAAAATAAACGAATTATAGGAGAGGAAACTGCACACTACCTAAACCCAGATAAAGAAATGTCCAAAACAAATTGATTTTTTTTAAATATATATTAAACATACAGTATATTATATAACGAATACATAAAACATATATTATATATACTAAGATATGTACTGTATATATTATACTATATAAACATAATATACTATTCTAAATGTTCATATACAATAATATATAGCTACAATCATAGAAAACATACATTTTTTTTCAACATAGAAAAAAATGTGTGTCACGGTTGCCTGTGCAAAATTCCTTACCACAATGCTAGGGTGCTCAGGGTGTTTGTCCAGACATTGCATTGTGGTTGCTATGGTGTTATGGGTGTTTGATTAGGCATTGCTAGGTGGTTGCAATGGTGTTCTGAGCAGGGAGGGGTGATCGCAAACTAAAAAAAAAAAAAAAAAAGTTTTTTTGCTGCTTGTTTAAATTACCCCCTAAACTTTGAAAGCTTAGAATCTAAAGTTTTCAGAGATAACCATCACTTCTGCATTTATGTTACTTAAATTAAACAACATTAAAATTGAACACCATCTAGGAGGTAATGGGGTAGAAATATTTATATGAAAATAAAAGTCTTTCACATAGCACCTAAATGGACAAGCTATATATCAATACGAACAGAGAGAAAGATTTTCAAAAGAATCACTAATTGAAATATGATTTCTGTAAGTCATCAAACACAAATGTTTCTTTTATGTTTCGATTTTACTTGTTTGTGAACTTGCTTGGCTGAATAATCCAATGTTAGATTTTATAAGTCCAGATCAAATTATGCCATCCAGAAGGAAAAGCATGCTAAACAAATCATCAGAAAAATATGTTTTCACAAAGGGGAGGATCTCTCTAATGATACCTAGATTGAGCTTCTAGTCCACTCAGAGGCCGAGATACTTGATGAAACAATAGGAGTGGTGCATGAACAGAAAATTAGACTGAATGTCTATGGACGTGCACAACTGTGAGGGCTAAAATGCCTCTGTATATTGTGAAGGAACGTGATAGAGAGGAAAAAACATTTCTAGTGATTGCTGCCATCTAGTGGAATAAAATGAGGCTTTTCAAAGTGAGGTAGAGTGAACAGAACCAGAAATACATGTTTACAAATTTAAGACAACAACAACAAAAAACATACATTATTGTTTATGAATAATTGGATCTTTTTATTATTGGGGGGTTCCTTTGACAAATTAGACCACTTTTTTGCTATTAGTCCACAGTATGTTTGAATGGTGAGCTTTTAAATTTGAGTGTGAAAAATTGTATTGCATTCTATCCATTTAAATTTGTAAAACTGAAATTTACTTAATCCATTTGAGTTGGGAATACATGAATACTTTTTGTGGTGTAGCATCGATGAATCCAGGCAGGGGATTTCCATTTAACAGTATGCTCTGCATGAGACTCCATAGGGAGAGTAAATGTTAAAATTGTGTGTTTTTATGCAAGCTAAATATAAAGAGGGATGCAAGTTATTGTTTAATGTTTTGTTATGTGGAGATATAGAAGAGTTTCTGTTATTTTGGATTTTTGGGGGTTACCATTATGGTGAAGAGTGAAACTTGAGCTAACGATGAGGACTGTCCACGACTGAATCAAGTTCACAGAGAGAGACAAAAATTATTGTAAAAATGAGCCATAAATGCAATCCAATAAATGATCCTAACTAGGCAGTATATTAAATAAAAATTCAAAACAAACAAAAAAAATGTGTGATGATATATTTAATTCATTTATTCTTTTATAAAATTCCACTGATTACAACAAAAGTCATGTGTATCTTTAACTACACACTGTGATATGAACATCCAGTCAGTAACTTCACTGCCTGAAGTTTCACAAGTCTCCAGTACATTACATAACACAGTAACATTTATAATTTAATTTCGAGTTGGACATGAGAAAAGTCAAAACCTGTGCGCCAGTAAGCTTAATTCAGTAACCGTTCAGACTGATGTATTTTAAATGACTACAAAGCGGCTGCTCATAAGAGTCGATTGTTTGTGAACCGCACTACACTGGTCACGCTGTATGTTTTTGATTCACTAAAAAACACTGCTCATAAGAGCCATTTGCTGAATCGGCCTACACCAGTAGCGCTGTATGTTGCTAAGTGTAGATTCAAAAGAACGGCTCATTTGAGTCATTTGTTCGGGAATCAGACTACACTAGTTGCGCTCTGTAGATTCAGAAAAGTCCAATCGATTAAAAAAAAAAAAAAAAAAAAAAAGTACACGTCTCCTCAACAAGCTATGTGATTTGCAATATCATTCATGTTTGTAGTACAAATGGTAGAGGAGAATTTGCATGCCAAAATGTAATACTCAGGGTTAGGTTTTTTGTGCAAATCCCTAAACCCCAAGTATGAACAATAAGCAAGCACCATTCTTAAACTGTTCGATCACAGCTCATTGTGCCCGTTTTTACTCAATAAATGCATTTAATCTGCTTAACTATTTTATTTAAGTATGTCAACTAATAATTTACATCAAATGATTACAAACGCAGATCTGGGCTGAAGCCCAACAAACAGAGGCAGTCTTACAACAGAACATTATAATATATAATACAACAATAAACACACAGCAAATGGTCAACATCAACAAACACATTTGATTTATTTACAGTCCCTGCATTGCTCTTAGTGTCTCACATACACACTCTTGCATACATGCGTACCGTGCTGTACATCACAGAAGACATATGTCTGCTATATATAATGACACCAAAACCCAAATCAGCACATGTGATTAATCTTTTTTTGGTCAAAGCCACGTGAAGGACGGAGTAACAGAGAGCCATGGGCCATCCTTTCAGATGAACACCGAAGGGTGTAGGAAGTTTAGAATGACAATGGTGCGTCTACAGCAATAGCAATTCCCAAACACGGAGTCTGTGTCCTTATATTTCACAAATTATGACAGGGAAGTCGACGTGGATTCGCGGGTGATCCAACTTAACGATTCCCTGCAGATATGAAATATAAAAATTATTCAAAAGCTTTAACCACAAACAAACAGTTATATAACCAACATGTCCAACACAAGGAAATGCTTAAAGGGATAGTTCACCCAAAACTGAAAACTCTCTCTCATCATTTACTCTCCCTCATGCCACCCACTCACTTTCAGAAAGTGAAAGGAGAAGTACTTTAGTACTTAAGTATACTTAAGGAAAGGACTTAAATATTGATTTGTTTCTCAACCATACCAATTTTATCTCTTCTGAAGACATGGATTTAACCACTGGAGTCATATGGATTACTTTTATGCTGCCTTTATGTGCTTTTAGGAGCTTCAAAGTTTTGGACCCTGTAAAATATGTCTGCAATTGTAACGGTAAAAGACTGTAAAAATGCTGAAGTATACAAAAAACGTTAATTGGTTAATGGGTAGTTACCATACCTTCTTTTTCATTAGCTGTGCTGCAATAATGCATTCTGTCTGAATGACTCTAAATGATCATTACACGGATGAGCCAAAAACATTATGACCACCTGCCTAATATGCTACACGTTGAATATGAGAACTGATTGCTCACTTACCTTCTAATCTACCCAGACCTTGACACGTGACCTTATTAGGAAATGATCAACAATATTCACTTCACCTGTGAGTGGTCATAATGTTTTGGCTCATCAGTGTATATCTCACCTGAGGTATGAGGTTTTTCTGAAGTCTCTTTAGCTTGGCTCTCTTTCTGCCATTCTTGGTCACCACAGTCTCCTCATAGAACTCATGAGCCAGATCTCCATCTTCATCAAAATACAAGGAACTGCAACCACAAACAACAACAACATGTAACTACAAATGACCATGGTAATATATAATCTAATTCAACTAGCAACTTTTAGATCAATGTTCTGGTATTGCAGATTTAAAGTCGACATCAAATGTCATTTGCAAGTTGCAATCCATTTTACTTCCGTAATGTGACATTTCCAAGTGAAGGAAAAATGGAGGACAGGACTTGATTTTATCCATCAGGATTTGATAGTCTCATGAAATGTTAGATTATGACCTTATTGGTTAATATACTTTAACTGTCCAGGAACATGGAATAATTAATACAGGAACATGTATTAAGTAAATACGGTCGATTTTGATTTCATGCTGACTTAAATATTCCGGGTTCATTCGACAGCATTTTTAGCCTAATGTTGACTACCACAAAAAAATAAATGACTAGGAAAAAAGAGGTTACAGTGAGACACTTACATTGGAAGTGAATGGGGGCCCAATTTTGGAGGGTTTAAAAATGTGATGCTTCTAATATATAAAAGATTTTAAGAAAGCACTTTAACTATTGTTAACCGTTTGTTTCAGCTTTAAATTGTCACTAAAGGGTTTATGGCGTTACGCTATGACAACTTTATAAACAAAAAGGTTAGTAAGTGATTTTAAATCACACTAAAATCATGTTAACACACATTTTTTATGTCTTGTGGCAATAATTTTGAAACTCAGTATTTTAACTTTTACAGATTGGCCTCATTGGCCTTACAACTTTCATTGTAAGTGCCTCACTGTAACCAAAATTTTGCTTTTTTGTAAAGAAGAGGGACATGTCGGAATTATTAATTTTTTGGGGGGTGGTAATCATTTATGCCACAAATGCTCTTGATTAAGCTTATTGAACATGGAATATTCAAATCAATTACCTGTATGATCACTAAAATGTGAGGTTTTGCTCCCATTTGATTGAACAACTTTAAAGACTTTACATGTTTACCTTCTCCTTGTGAATACAAATGGTGTTGCATTCTTTGAGCCACGTATTCGGGCTAAACACTGTTCGTTGACCTCACCAGGAGGTTCTCTTCCAAGTCCTGTACTGGTAAAAGGCCAGACTCCTTTGCTTTTGGATCCGCTGCCTCCCATGTTTAATGGCAGTGCATTATTCTGGAGGAGGTGGACTGGCCAGCAGATCACTTCAGTTCACTCCTGAAAAACAGAGAGATTGTTGCAGACTTCTGCTATTAAAGCAAAGCCATATGGCAATTGTGTGGCTTCAAAGCACTACTGTGGCTGCTGTAGTTCTCTTAACTCCACACAAAGGGATTGCGGTGAGGTTTGTTTGTAGTCTAAAACGGGGTAGTTCATATAACACCTGGAGTCAGGATCTAAAATTAACACTCCAAGATTGCCAAATGCAATTAAAGTTGGCTTTGATAATGTGGAGGCATGAACGAGAGTGGAGAATGATTTCCACCTGTGCTTGACACCTGTCTTGTGATCCAGTGAGGAGTGATAGGAGCTTTAAAGGAGAGGAAACCGTCATGCGCGTGTGTGTTGCTGCCATTTTGCAACTTTGAATTTTATGTCAAGCTATATAGTTGCACATTTAAGCGAACGTGTTCCTCATTCCTTGAACCTCATTACAGATAATTAAAGTGAGTTATGAGCCGGGTGGCTGGAATTGCAACATCTTGCATGGTGGAAACAAACCAAAACGGCTAAATTATTCCTGTGACATTTGAATAATAATGCAGAATACTTTTTTATTTGTAAAGTTTAGGGGCAGCAAGTTCAATCGCCATTGGCTGTTGCGACCAAAATGGTAATTTTGATTCTGCCTGAAAAGTAAAGACTTTAATGCTGTTGTTCAGAATGAGCACTGGTTTGAAACAAGGGTTATTAATTATAAACCGAGTGGCACTAAATGGGACTAAATATTATTGCCAACAGAAGAGTTATTGGTGACAGGGAGGGAAATTAATGTGTGTACCATTAAAACTCTTATGTGACAACTGACAAGTCAAATGGATGCATAACTAATCATCATTTGTTGTCGACGGTCTCTAAATACACCGATCTGCTGGTTCAAGATGTAATCCCGTTTAGCATTTCGACCATTTCAGCAAGTTTACAATGTCCGAACAGTCACTTTTAACCTACAAGCAACGATTATTTACAGATTTGTCACACACGTGTGTGTGTGTGTGTGTGTGTGTGTGTGTGTGTGTGTGTGTATATATGCATGCATATATACATGTATATGTGTGGTAAGAATTTACTTGGTTATAGACAACTAGAAACATAAAGGATGTTAAAGAGTTGCCTAGTGGCATTGTAAACAAGAAGCCATTCCCTACATCATATATAGGAGAAAACACGCCAGTTTTACATTTCGGTTCTGTACCATACCAAAAAAATAAGTAAACAATGCGAAGAGCATACATACAGTTCGTGTACATGTCATTGTTTTGATTCTTCTTCATGACTGTTGTCTTGAAGCGCTTTGACGTATTTGACGACGTCATATTTACGCGCCTCATTGCGAAGAAGAACGTGGAAAGGTCGTGTCTATTAGGGAACTCTCTCGTTAATCTCGCGAGATACTTACAGCAACGAGAAGCGCTCGTGAAAGATTGTTTTGACGAAGTGTCAGTTTTGATCATCAATTCAAGCTCTTAAATATATCACATAATACATTTTATATTTTTAGCCCTACGTCTGCTACTTTCGGTTATTTTCGTACATAACGTGAACTTATGTCAAAATATTACTGTATACAAGAAATATGGGGCACTATATGAGATTTCAAGACAACAGGATTTCTTAATAAGGCAGAGGCTATTTGCATAGTGTTAGAAAGATACTATTACTATTTGCAAGTAGTCACACTATGATAATAATAATGTAATATTATTGGTATTATTTAAGTTTCTAATTCTTTCCATCATTATTACGCTGAAATGTGAGCAAAAAAGCACAGGCCAAAGCATCTTAAAAGAATGCGCATACAGAAGTAGCTGACGAGAGTGGGATCCCTTCTAGACACGAGGAAAAAAAATAATAATAAAATATCCATCCATCCATCCATCCATCCATCCATCCATCCATCCATCCATCCATCCATCCATCCATCCATCCATCCATCCATCCATCCATCCATCCATCCATCCATCCATCCATCCATCCATCCATCCATCCATCCATCCATCCATCCATCCATCCATCCATCCATCCATCCATCCATCCATCCATCCATCCATCCATCCATCCATCCATCCATCCATCCATCCATCCATCCATCCATCCATCCATCCATCCATCCATCCATCCATCCATCCATCCATCCATCCATCCATCCATCCATCCATCCATCCATCCATCCAGGGATTCGGCACCTGTGTAAAGGTGATGAATGGAAAGGAGGTGAGAACTGGCTTGACGATATAAATAATAGTTTAATATAAAACTAAGATAAAAATGCACACAGATGTCGGACAGCTGTCTGTAAATATCTCACTCTGTCGCACTGCCATCTTCGGTCGGCCTGTATCCCTTTCTGAGGCTTGATCGGTCGCCCTGCCACAAACCCATTTTCTCCCAATTTGGAATGTCCAATTCCCACTACTTTACAGGTCCTCATGGTGGCACGGTTACTCGCCTCAAACTGGGTGGCGGAGGACAAGTCTCAGTTGCTTCCACTACTGAGACAGTCAACCTACGCATCTTATCATGTGGCTCGCTGTGCATGACACCGCGGAGACTCTGCACAGATAGACTCATGCTACCCTCTGCGATCCACACACAACTTACCATGTGCCCCATTGAGAGCGAGAACCCCTAATTGAAGAGGTTACCCCATGTGACTCTACCATCCCTAGCAAATGGCCAATTTGGTTGCTTAGGAGAACTTGCTGGAGTCACTCAGTAAGAAATTACTGTTAAATCTGGTAAAATTATGGCTTTTTTTTTTTTTACAGTGCAGCATTTCAAACATTAATGAAGCATTTGAAGCAATAAAGTTCAGTGTGTGAGCACACCATTGGTGAGGTAGTAAGAAATAGTAATAATTTAAAAAATAGAAATGTATCTAGTTCACATGGTGAGCCTAAAATGAACAGCAATGATTTTTGTAGGTCAAAGCTAACAGCTCAAAACTGACACTTTTAACCTTTACAAATAATTAATAGTTCATCACCTATTCCTTAGTTGAGGTGCATATCTTACTGTTACAAGTACTTTGATTACTTATTCCATATTACATGTAATCTATTACTACCCAGCACTGTTTACAAATATACATTAATAATAAACATTTTTATAATGTATAACATTGGACCAACAATATTTGGCCAGAGGAATTTAGTTAAGTATATATATATATATATATATATATATATATATTACACACACACACTGGAATGAGGACAGTTTCATTTTGAAGATGTGGGTTTTTAAAATCTCAATTTATGAAAATATGTCATCCAATAAATTTAAATATTTACAACCAAAGTTACTTTTTCGTCCTCTTATCAATCCAAATGTCACAATATCCCAGTTAATAATGAACAGATAAGCCTAATATTGCACTCCAAATATATACTGGATATATTGTTTCGGGCAACGAGTGGTAAATTGCTGTGAATCTGTATCAGTCCTTCAGTCTATAAAAAAACTACACTTCTAAAAGTAGGCAGGATTTGGTGTATGAAATTATCCAAATGCAAACAAGGACAGTTAGTTCTGGGATTAGGGTTTGTTTTACGTGGGTGCCAGCACATATGGGGATTGAGGGAAATGAAGAAGCAGATTATTTAGCTAAAAGAGTATTCAAAAGGGAGATGGTGGTTGCTGAAGTGCCAGTGAGCAAGATGGAAGGGAAAAGTTTAATAAAAAAATTGACTGATGTAAAAGTGTCAACAGGGGTGGGATGCTGCTTGTATCCAAAGGGAAACAATTTGATACCATACAGAGTATAGGTAGGAATGGTGGGGAAAAAATCATTAGGTAGAAGTAAAAAGGAGGAGGGAATATACACAATGCTTAGATTAGGACACTTTTTGTTAAATGGGACATAGTCATAAGTAAACATCAAGATGGAAACTGCGTGTTTTGTATGCAGAGAGAGAATGTGGAGCATGCAATTCTCCAATGTAGACAATATAGAAGGGAAAGAGAAAGGAGTTTAAAAAAGTTGGACATCAATGTTGCAGTTTTTAAATGAATAAGGTTTATTGGACAGGGTATAATTATTTCTTTTTTTTTCTCCCAATTTCAAATGCCCAATTCGCTATAATGGTGCGTTCCCATACAATGTGAAGCGAGCATTTCACGAATAGAGCGAATGACGTGACTCGAACACGTGAAATCGCTTCATTCAGCTACTCGCGTGAGTTGAAATGTTCAACTAGAGAGAGAAATTTGCATGACGCGTTGTCGCAAAAGCCTATCAGTATTGAGATTGTCCGGATGTCACTGACGTACTGAGAGTAGCAGAAGAAATCTGGAAATATGGATGAAAACATTGTTGTAGCGGTGTGCGGGCACCCGCAATTGTATGACACAACGTCATACATGTACAGAGACCGGACGAAAAAAGACATCGCTTGGAGGAAAGTGAGCGAGGAAGTTGGACTACCTGGTAAGTTTTGAAAATATCCGCGTACACGTGATTGCAGCTATTGGAGGTACTTTACTATGAACCAAGTCGTAGAAGCCCCTCCTCCTGTCGTTTTCCGGAAGAGGAGGAGGAATACTCACTGATTCGTGTTACTTGCACGAATGTGAGTTTAAACAAATGTACAATCCAGTGGTCAAACTCCCGCGAGCAATGCAAGGCAAAAATTTTCTGTAGTTTGGTGTAGTGACTCGCCTCAATCCAGGTGGCTGAGGACAAATCTCAGTTGCCTCCGCGTCTGAGAGAGAAATTTTAAATTGAATTGAGTCAATCTGCGCACTTATCACGTGGCTTGTTTAGCGCGTTACCGCGGAGACCTCGTGCATGTGGAGGCTTCACGCTATAATCCACGCATGACTCGCCACACGCCCCACCGAGAATGAGAACCACATTATGGCGACCATGAGGAGGTTAACCCAACGTAACTCTTCCCACCCTAGCAACTGGGCCAATTGGTTGCTTGGGAAGCCTGACTGGACTCACTTGGCACGCCCTGGATTCGAACTTGCAACTCAAGGTGTGGTAGTCAGTGTCTTTTCTTGCTGAGCTACCCAGACCCTGGGTAAAGTATTTCTAAAGAAGTACATAGAACAGGAAACTGGTAGCAGTACCATCTAGTAAAATCCACGCAACAAAGTTTCGGTAGGTGGCGATAATGCTTCAATTGGTGGTAGCCAATCGGCGATAAACAACAGGAATATGTTGGTGCAGAGGGTTAAATACGGTGTTATATCGAATTGTGTTCCCCGCTGGAATCAATTTCCCCCTAGCCCACAAGGGTATGGGGTTATGGTTAGGGTAGGGTAGGTAGGGTAGGTTAGTGTTGGTAGGGTAGAGTAGGGAAGGGTTAGGCTTAGGTTTGTGCATCAACGGCAATAGGAAAAAGGATGTAGTAATTTCCTGAATGTGTATTGGACCTGCAGCATTAAATCAGAGTCTGCACATAATAGGGAAAAATGCAGACATCACGAAACGGTAGAACATGTACTCTTAAACTGTGTTGCATATGAATGAGAGAGATTTAATCTAATCCTAGCCTTAAGATAGTTGGGAATCAACAATATTTCACTCCAGGTTATGTAATGGCCCAAAGCAATCAATAATTATTTTATTATTTGAAAGAGACTGGATTGATAAATAGGATTTAGGATTAATTAATTTAATGAATTATTATTATTTTGCCATTTTACGCTCCAAACTCCAGTCCAGTAGGTGTCGGAAGTACATATTTTACGTTTGTTTGCCAACCATCATAAAATATGACCAGAAGAAGTTAATCGCTGTTTAACTCGATAAGATGATGACTGGACTGGACGAGAGATGGCAGAAGGAAGTGACGGTTCAGGAAGTGAGTTCGGAGAGATGGACTTAGGTGGCGGGAGTTATGAAAAGTGGAATATAGCAGGTAGGAAAAATAAGCGTAAAAAGAGCCTAAAATCGGATGGGAGTGATAATGACGGGAGAGCAGCAGTAACAGAAAGGAGGAGAGAGGATTTCTAAATGGCAAGAAAGTACAATGTTCTCTGATGACTGATAGAAAATTGGTCAGAGGAGTTATTACAGGGATTCCGGTAAATGTAACAGCAGATGATGTTAAAGGAAATGTAACAAATGCAAACGTGAGTGAAGTCCGACGTCTTAAAGCGAGCAGAAATGGGATTAAAAGTGACAGTCTCTCTGTACTGATTACATTTGATGAGGAAAGACTCCTGGAAAAGATCTTTTATTGGATATATGTGTTATGATGTGAGGCCGTATGTTCCCCCACCTCTCAGATGTTTCAAATGTCAGAGGTTCGGACATGTAGCATCCGTGTGCAAGGGAAAGCAAACATGTGGCAGATGCGGTGGAAACCACGAGTATGGCAAATGTGCAGAGGGGACAAAGCTGAAGTGTTGTAATTGTGGAGGAGAACATAGCTCAGCTTACCGCGGATGCGAGGTTAGTAAAAGAGCGGCAGAGGTGCAGCGAGTCAAGGCTACTCAGGGAATAAACTACGCAGAGGCAGTAAAGAAGGTTTCAAGAGATGTGCAGGTGACCAGGCAAAATGACACTAGGAATAAAGATGCAGGAAAATGTGGAGGATGTGATAAGTTGAAGGAGGAAACTCTGATAGTGAACAAGAATGACTTTGTATTCTTTATGGCAGACATAATCAACTGTTCAGCACAGACAAAAAGCCGAAATGAAAGGATCAAAATAATTGTCAAATCAGCTGAGAAGTACCTTGAAGTGAGGGGGGCTGCACTGGGAAACAGTTAAAGACATTCTTAATGAAGATATTCAATCATCTCAGACATGTGTTGGATCCTCTTAATGGTGTTAATTCTACTCCAGTGGAATGCAAGAAGCTTAATTTCAAATGGCCAAGAGTTTAAAAAGTATATTGATAAGTTGGAAGAGAAACCTGATGTAATTTGTATACAGGAGACATGGTTAAAGCCACAGTTGGACTTTATTATAAAGGGATATACTGCTGTTAGAAGAGATAGATAATCTGGCAAAGGTGGAGGCGTTGTGACATTCCTACAAAATGGAATGAGTTATAAGGTTATACGTATAAGCAAAGATCATGAATCAATTGCGGTTAAGGTATGGACTAGTAGAGGTAATATTGACATAATTAATTACTATAATCCGTGTGGGAAAATAAGTCTAGATATATTAGAGGATGTTGGAGGGCTATTGCAAGATAACGTGATATGGTGTGGGGATTTCAATTCACATAATTCACTATGGGGCAGCAATAGAACAGATTTAAATGGTTTAGTAGTTGAAGAATTTATAGATAATCACCGTTTGGTGTGTATTAATAATGGGGAAGTAACACGATATAATAGTATGCAAAACACAGAGGCAGTGCTTGATCTAACACTTGTGTCTAGTGAAATAGCAGGTTTAAGCACATGGAATGTGATCAAACATACCACAATAGGAAGTGACCACTACCCTGTGGTAACTAAAGTTGGCATTGAAGGATATTATGATGGAAATTGGGAAATGCTAACTGGGATGTTTTCCAAGAGATCAGTACAAACAGATTCAGGAAACTTAGAGGAGAACCAGACAGATGTAAACATAATCAATAGTTAATGAGATTATTCAGTCTGCTGAGGAAACAATTCCTAAGAGTACAGGAACTAAACGGACCAAGAGTGTACCCTGGTGGAATGATAACTGTAGTAAGGCCATAAAAGTCAGGAATAAAGCATTTAGAGAACTCAAGAAACTTCATTCCCAGGATGCATTGATCCAGTATAAAAGGGCCCAAGCAATAGTAAGGAGGACTATAAGAATACAAAAACAAACATTTTGGAGGCAGTATTGTAGCACTATTGGAAGGGAAGTACAGCTGTCAGATGTGTGGGGCATGATTAGAAGAATGGGGGGGATTAGAAGAAATTATGAGATACCAGTGTTGATCACTGGGAACAAAATGGCTGTCAATAATTTAGAAAAAGCAGAACTTCTTGCACAAACATTTGAAAGGGTTCATAGTTCATGTAATCTCACAGATAAGGTTAGGCAGTGTAGAGATAGAATCTTAATGGAGAATCCCAAAATAACAGACAAAAGGGAGGTGTCAGGAGATCCGTTAGATCTACCATTTAATATGTTTGAGCTAAGAAGAGCAATTACGAGTGCTCGTCAGACCACTCCAGGGAAAGATGGTGTATGTTATGGAATGTTGGCACACATGACAGATAGTGCACTGGACATGGTGTAGGGTTTGTTTAATAGAGTTTGGGATATTGGCCAACTTCCTTTAGCTTGGAAACAAGCAATAATTGTGCCCATTCCAAAACCAGGAAAAGATCAGTCAGACCCTTCTAGTTACAGACCTATTGCATTAACTTCACATTTATGCAAAATTATGGAACAAATGGTCACCGAACGTTTAACATATTTCCTAGAGAGTAAAGCTCTTCTGTACCCATACCAAAGTGGGTTCCGTAGGGGTCGGAATACAATGGACTCAGTATTGTGCTTAGAATCAGACATCAGGAAAGCACAGACCAACAAAGAAGTATTGATAGCTGTATTCTTTGACATAGAAAAAGCATATGATATGCTCTGGAAAGAAGGGTTACTTATTAAGTTGAAGTCATTGGGTATTGGTGGTAGAACATATAATTGGGTTATGAACTTTTTATTTGACAGGGAAATACAAGTAAGAGTAGGCGCAGAATACTCCAGTGTATATAAGGTGGAGAATGGGACTCCGCAAGGTAGTGTGTGTAGCCCGCTGTTATTTAACATGATGATAAATGACATCTTCTCTCGGGTTGAACAAAGCGTCGGGAAATCTTTGTATGCAGATGACTGGGCTCTGTGGGTAAGAGGCCGTAATGTTTCACACGTCAGTAAGAAAATGCAAGCTGCAATAGTTGATGTGGAAAAATGGGCAAATAAATGGGGATTCAAATTATCTGTAGCAAAAACACAGGTGATTTGTTTCTCAAGGGGGCATAAAGTCACGCCTATTTCCATGAAGTTATATGAACAACCTCTTGAGCAAGTCAAAACAGTTAGATTTCTTGGGGTTTGGTTTGATGTGAAGCTCACGTGGAATACTCATTTAGACAAAGTTAAGAACAAATGTAAAAAGGTCATCAATATATTATGTTGTCTGTCAGGACAAGAGTGGGGAGCAAGTAGAGCAGCTCTACAAAATATATACTGGGCACTCATGAGATCCGTTTTTGACTATGGATGTGTAGCGTACATGTCAGCAGCAGAATCAAACCTTAAGAAATTGGATGTATTACAAGCTCAGGCCTTAAGAATTTGCAGTGGATCATTCAGAACATCTCCGGTATCAGCAATGCAGGTGGAAATGGGAGAAATGCCGTTAAAGATCAGGCGAATAAAGTTAATGCTGGCATACTGGGTTAATCTCCAGGGGCAATGTGATTCTCATCCTGCCAAGAGTCTTTTAATAGATTGCTGGGAACACAATGAGACAAATTTCACAAGTTTTGGGTGGATTGGTGATGCAAAGGCAGAAGTCATAGGATTACGACAATTAGATTACAGCCCTACAGTGCCACAGTCTTCTATTCCTCCCTGGTTATTCCCAACAAATACTGTTATTGCATCTGATAGCTTGTCTGCACTTATGAGTATTAAATCTGGCAAATCATCATTTAGATCAAATATCATCAATGACATATTCCTTATATTGTACAGGATGGAGCTAAAGGGTTTATCCACATGCTTCATTTGGGTTCCTGCTCATGTTGGTGTGGAGGGGAAATGATCAAGTGGATATTCTGGCCAAAGAAACACTCAAAATCAAACATGTAGACCTAAAAACCCCATTAACTAAAGATGTAGCTAAAATATTTATCAGGACATATGCACAGTCAGTATGGCAGGAGCATTGGGACAACAGCGAAACTGGAAGGCATCTATATAAAGTACAGAGACATGTTGGTGCTGGGAGGACGGTGGGCTGGAAACGTAGGGAAGAAAATTTAATCACTCGTCTGAGAATAGGACATACAGGTCTCAAACATTCGTTGTATAAAATAGGCAAGCATCCAACTGGGAAATGTATAAATTGTAACCAACCAGAAACAGTTGAACATGTTCTCCTTCAGTGCAGGAGATACACTATCAAGAGGGAACACCTCTTTCAGTCATTACGGAAGGCAAAACATCATGATGTCTCATTGTCAGGTCTCTTGGGGAAAACCGCAGGCCAGATATATTGTCATATAATTAACTTTCTTAAAGAACCTGATTTAGATAAAAGAATTTAATTTTTGTTTTGTTTGTGTCTTTTTTTTTTCTTCTTTTTTTATTTATTTTTATTGTCCTGCTTAAGCTCTCGTTCCACACCAGTCCAGTTGGTGTCGGTAATGCACCATTAAACTGGTTTGCCAACCGACATTAAACAAAGAAGAAGAACTCGATAAGAATAAAACGGCAGCTATTCTCGAGCTCGCTCTAATCACATCTGTTCTTTCTTTGACATCCGTAGACGTATTTTTGCGTTGTATTTAGACTGCGCTTTATTGGTTGACCGACGATTGCGCTCGAATTCAAACAAGAGACATTGTGCACGCGGAGGTGTGGCCACAGAAAACACAGCGCGCGCATAATATTCTTCGCTCTTCTGTATAAGTGCATGTAAGTGAATGCTTTTTCCTCTCGTGAAAGATTGCACAGGGGCTGTAATGTTCATTTGCACGTCATTCAGTAGGAAAGTAAAGACTGCACTGTATGGTTCCCATGAAGATATACGTTGCATAAGTTAATGAGCGAGCGCCTCGTCTTTGCAACAACACCTTCACTATTTGCCAATGCCACAATCCGTTCTGAAAAGATAATATATATATTAATGAAATACAGCTTCGAATTTACACTGAGCCAAAACATTGACCACTCACCGGTGATGCCAATAACGTTGATCATCTCAAAACAAATCCATGTGTCAAGGTTTGTGTAGATACGATGGAAAGTGAACAATCAGCTCTTGTAAATGACAAAGAAATGGTCATGGGTGAAGAACTGAGCGACTTTGACAAGGGACAAATTGTTGTGGCCAGACTACTGGGTTTGAGCATCTCTGATACGGCAAGGCTTGTGGGGTGCTCCCGGTCAGCAGTGGTGAGTACCTACCGACACTTTCTGACTCCGAGGAAAAATAATGCAATTATAAAACCTAAATGACAGGGTTGTTGTGGGTTTGTATATGCATGTTGCATAATTCACTAGTTTTCTTGTAGGGATGCACAATATATGCGGTTTCAAAGTACTAAACGCGTATCCATCTTTGATGCTTTGTCTACATTATCAGTGTTGGGTGTGCAAAGTAATTAGTTACTGTAATTACATTTATTAAATTAATAAAAAGGTAGTGTAATGCATTATTTAAACTCCTGTAATTTTTTATTCTGCAGACTTTTAACTACATGTAACCTAATGCAGCTTAAAACAGTAAACAATATTAAGCTAACCTAAACAAGTGGGAATCGTCACATATACAGTTGATGGACTTCTACTTTGTGCATGACACGAGTCATTTTTCCAACAATTGTTTAGACAGATTGTTTCACTTTTAATTGACTATATCACAATTCCAGTGGGTCAGAAGTTTACATGCACTAAGTTCACTGTGCCTTTAAGCAGCATGGAATATTCCAGGAAATGATGTCAAGCCTTTAGACAATTAGCTTCTGATAGGAGGTGTACCTGTGAATGTATTTTAAGGCCTACCTTCAAACTCAGCACCTCTTTGCTTGACATCATGGAAAGATCAAAAGAATTAGCCACAACCTCGAAGGCGTAGACACTTGGAATCGGCCCATAGGTGGCGCTATTGTGAACAAACCAAAAATCACATGTTGGGCCACAACTCTTGAACCATAAGTGCAAGAAACGAAATCTTTTTCCGGTGATTCAAGGCGAATATTTTAATTCTAAATTACACCCTGTAATTTTCCTGCTATTTTGGTTTGGTAAAAAAATAAATAATTAAAAACGAGCTTGTCCTAGGCCATTTGCCTGATCGGAACCAAACCAGTGCAGAAATATTCACCAGACTCCCAGTATAAAATTGTAAAAGAATTTTGAACTTTTGATTTATCGTCAAACGAGCGTGGCCATTTTTACTAAAACAGTTCTAACTTTTGAACGGATTGAGATATTACTGGCACATGTGTGCATGGGGTCATTCTCAGGACACACAAATAAAACCATGTCTCTGCCACTTGGTGGCGCTATTATAATTAAACAAAAAATGTCTCTAACTATGGAACTGTTGGTCCCATCGATTTTTCATGCCATGTCTTTGTCCAAGTTGCCATCAAGGTCTATGTAGACAGTCCTATATCTTGAAAAACATGGCCGCCATTGGCCAATCAGTTTTTAACAGCTATTTGACAAGGTTAAAAAAGGTTAAGTGCTAGACCTATTTGACTCTTGGCCCAAGAGGTCAATACAAAATTGGCCTCCATCGAGTTTTAAACGTGTGCAAATCTATGTAATAAAAAAAATTGCACAACTCTTGGTAGCGATATGACAGTCAGAAATTTAAAACACACCTTATCTCTGTTCTACCTAACCTGATGGTTCTGAAAATAAAGGCATTTTATCATTTAGATGCAAACAGACTGTCTAATTAATACTTAATATGTGTTACATATGTACTTCAAAGGACCTTAAAGGCTTGACTCCCATTAATCACTGCTTGCAGCTATATATATATATATATATCTCTTTTTGACCGTCTCTGTATAGTTACACATCTTAGATATGTTTGACAATAAGCTGCAGAAAAGATGTTCATCATAGTAAATGTGCATTCAAGTAATTGTTTGGTGTAAATTTGCATGTTTAATGCACTTTTGAATACATTAACCCCCTTTAATTTTCAAGGAAATCTTTTATGGTATTGAGATATTAACCCAAGTCTGTATAAAGTTTTATTTAGCTCTTAAAATGTTCTCGACACTTTGATAGCGTGAATAAAACCAGCCCTATATGTTCTAAAGACATAAAGCAAAAGAAGGAATGATACAGCAACAACAAACAAGAAATGTGTGGACAGATATAAATATTTCACATGTTAGTCAAAGTCAAGCTAGTAGAATGTGTCAAGACATTTCAGTGGCTGTAGGCATGTTATGTTGTGGTCTGGCGCGTGCGAGCAGTTTTATATGATCTGTCATGCAACAACATACAGTTAGAGCCAGGGATAAGTATTCGGTGCTAAAGTTTTACAAAAGTGAAATTCTGTGGTCTCTGTGCTCACATTAACTTTACAAAATAAGCATTTTGCCATCAAGTTTAATCAAATTAGCACATCCATAAACAAAGTGATTGCAAGTGTTTACGGCTAATGGGTGCAGAGAAGTTGGTTGTTTTTACCTCATCCGTGCAATGTGCTATTGAAAAGAGACAAAACATGCAGTGAAAGAAGAGGCTGAATACAGCTTAAAGGTTCTGTAAGTGATTTTCATAATTTTTCTAATTCCACGAGACTGAGCCGTTGAATTAGCAACACCCCACTGTCGCCTCACAGCAAGAAGGTCGTGGGTTCAAACCTCGGTTGCCCCGGCCTTTCTGTGTGGAGTTTGCATGTTCTCCCCATGTC
The DNA here is from genome assembly GCA_032164185.1 of Moxostoma hubbsi. Lineage (NCBI taxonomy): Eukaryota > Metazoa > Chordata > Actinopteri > Cypriniformes > Catostomidae > Moxostoma > Moxostoma hubbsi. Next base: position 4,377,508 of record JAVLUX010000010.1, on the reverse strand, counting down.
TGCGTGGGTTCTCTCCAGGTGCTCCGGCTTCCTCCCACCATCCAAAGACATGCAGGCTAGGTTAATTGGTGTCTCCAAAAATTGCCCTAGGTGTGAGTGTGTGTCTGTCTATGTGTGGCCCTGCGATGAACTGGCGACCTATGTACCCCGCCTTTCGCCCAATGTTAGCTGGGATAGGCTCCAGCCCCCCGCGACCCTGTACACAGGATAAGCGGTTGACGATGGATGGATGGATGGATGGAGACCGACATTGTGCAGAAACTTTTGTTGATAACCACAGCAGCAAAATAGCGTTCAACTGACAAATATTATGAACAACATGGCTTAAAAATGGCAGGAAGCCTCAATGTTCGTGATCCGCGGAAACATTTTTGATTGCTGTTTACAAAGTCTACAGCTGTCTCCGATACCTCACGACATGTATTTCATTAATATCTTTAAGGGAGTAGGAAAATTTTGCATACATTTCCATGAAAAACTTGCTTGCAGCATCTTTAATCGCTAGCTTCTAATTCAGTAAAAGGATCTTGGTGCTTCGTCATGACACACAATCACTGGCGACATGTACTAGCCAATAGCTAATAACTGACGTATTTAAGTCGCACAGCACAAAATTGTCACAACGTAGAGGGCTGAAACATCTGTTTGCGTTTGTGACCGCTGAAGGGAAAACTAAAATGAACAAGGATGAAATATAGATGTTGCTATGAATTTGTTTAGCAAAGAAATAGAGTTGTCGATTTAACACGTTAATTTAGTGTATAGAAGTATTAATTTTTTTTTAGTTAAAATTCAATTAAAGGACAGTTCACCCAACAATTATAATTCTCATGATTTACTCACCTTAAAGCCATCCCAGTTGTGCACATCTTTCCTCCTTCAGCAGAATGAAAATAAAGATTTTTATAAGCATATTTTAGCTCTCTGTGTCCATACAATGAAAATGTATGGTTGCCTTGAGGCTGATGGCTGTTTGACGGTCCAGAAGTCATATTTGGGCAGCATAAAAGTAATCCAAACGACTTTGGTCAATCAATTAATGTTTTCTGAAGCAATTACCATAAACCCTAACACTGTACATTTATAATGTTGCGATGCCTCATGTCATCCAATGCATTAATACGTGTATATATATCTGTTTTTATCGGCATCCCTAGTTTGGTAACATTATAGTCTGTTGTATTCCAAAACTGTATCAAGATATCTTTTAAATAAATCTTAAAATTTCCTTGCAGGAAGCAAGTGGATCGCCAACTCCAGAAAAACAAAGAGTACGGCCAAAGGGTAGCAGAAATAAAGGACGTTCCAAGAGAGTAAGTGATGATGGTCTTTTTGGATAAACACTATTTTTATGTCATGATTTCTTTAGGATTGGCCTTCTGTATAAATATAAATACAAATACAGATATTTTTTCTTCAATTGCACTAGTACAACACTGCTGTCTTTAATTTGCAGACACATAGAGACCTGCATTATTACATTTAAAGTGTGTGCAGATTGTTTTATGACGGCTCATCCCCAGACCAGCAGGTCACCCGCTGTTAGCCACTTACTGTAGCTCTAAGAGTCCTCTGTGAACTCATTGCCCCCTCCATCTGTTATCATGTGCAGAAAGTGGCTCCCTCTACTGGTGTTGATGCAGCATTGTTATTGGCTCAGTCAAAAATACTGGGGGCTATATATATAATACAGCACTCTGTTTAACAAGGGCGGGAAGATTGTGTACAACCAAGTCTCACATTTTTTTTTAAATGATATGAATTGTTAATTCGTGTAATTTTCTATTTTATAGAAAGCATCGGCTGGAGGAAAACCGAAGGGAAGGCCTAAGAAAGAGGTACATCTAAAGCAACAGTAGTTCAGCCAAAAATGACATCTCTGTCATCAATTGACTTGCCATCGTACTGTTTTTGTATGACTTTATATTATTATTATTCCATGGAACACAAGGAGAAATTTTCAAGATCCATAAAAGTATATTAAGTCCATATATTTCAAGTCTTCTGAAGACATAAGATAGCTTTGTGTGAGTATATAGTTTGCCAATGGAGTAATATAACGAATCCTCTGCATTCATAAACCAATTGAGCGAGGGAAAAACCCGGATGACAAGAAGTGTGGATCCACTGGACACTTTACTATCCCATAATGCCCCAGGAGCTGAGGAGGCATCACCTTCAAAATGCTGGTTTTAAAAACCGTTAGATTAAAAAAAAAATTAGAGAACAGTCAGACAAGTGGGATAAGAGATTTTTGCCAGTCGCTGCAGCTGCTCAATCTAGCATGATGGTGGCGGTAATCAACTTGAAAACACCGGCATTGGACGCGCAGTTGATGGGCACCCCCGAAAATTATATACTTAAAAATAAGTAATGCAGTTAATGAAACCTTGGTACTGCAATCATAAACCCGGTCTGTTTTTGAAAGTCTGCTTATGGTGTTTTGTCTTGATGTGCATTATTTGACATGTTTAACAGATGCCTACTATATTCTGATGACATTAAAATGGCTGCAAGGTTCAGCAATTCGTTTGCACTAAGCTCATAGTAAAATAGCCCATAAAAATATTTGTTACCCGCAATGATTTTACAAACAAATTGCAGAACCACACTGCTATTTTTATTGCAAGGATAATTTAACAAAGGATTGCAATAAAGAAAAGGCAATGAGCCAGTAAGTTCTTTTTTTAATATTATTTTTAATATATGCATCCTATTTTATACTAAACCTAATTAATGTTGTTATTATTAGTGTACCTTATTACATGTGTACAGTGAGGAAAATAAGTATTTGAACACCCTGCTATTTTGCAAGTTCTCCCACTTAGAAATCATGGAGGGGTCTGAAATTGTCATCGTAGGTGCATGTCCACTGGGAGAGACATAATCTAAAAAAAAAAAATTCAGAAATCACAATGTATGATTTAACTATTTATTTGTATGATACAGCTGCAAATAAGTATTTGAACACCTGAGAAAATCAATGTTAATATTTGGTACAGTAGCCTTGGTTTGCAATTACAGAGGTCAAACGTTTCCTGTAGTTTTTCACCAGGTTTGCACACACTGCAGGAGGGATTTTGGCCCACTCCTCCACACAGATCTTCTCTAGATCAGTCAGGTTTCTGGGCTGTCGCTGAGAAACCCTGAGTTTGAGCTCCCTCCAAAGATTTTCTATTGGGTTTAGGTCTGGAGACTGGCTAGGCCACGCCAGAACCTTGATATGCTTCTTACAGAGCCACTCCTTGGTTATCCTGGCTGTGTGCTTCGGGTCATTGTCATGTTGGAAGACCCAGCTTCGACCCATCTTCAATGCTCTAACTGAGGGAAGGAGGTTGTTCCCCAAAATCTCGCAATACATGGCCCCGGTCATCCTCTCCTTAATACAGTGCAGTCGCCCTGTCCCATGTGCAGAAAAACACCCCCAAAGCATGATGCTACCACCCCCATGCTTCACAGTAGGGATGGTGTTCTTGGGATGGTACTCATCATTCTTCTTCCTCCAAACACAGTTAGTGGAATTATGACCAAAAAGTTCTATTTTGGTCTCATCTGACCACATGACTTTCTCCCATGACTCCTCTGGATCATCCAAATGGTCATTGGCAAACTTAAGACGGGCCTTGACATGTGCTGGTTTAAGCAGGGGAACCTTCCATGCCATGCATGATTTCAAACCATGACGTCTTAGTGCATTACCAACAGTAACCTTGGAAACGGTGGTCCCAGCTCTTTTCAGGTCATTGACCAGCTCCTCCCGTGTAGTTCTGGGCTGATTTCTCACCTTTCTTAGGATCATTGAGACCCCACGAGGTGAGATCTTGCATGGAGCCCCAGTCCGAGGGAGATTGACAGTCATGTTTAGCTTCTTCCATTTTCTAATGATTGCTCCAACAGTGGACCTTTTTTCACCAAGCTGCTTGGCAATTTCCCCGTAGCCCTTTCCAGCCTTGTGGAGGTGTACAATTTTGTCTCTAGTGCCTTTTGGACAGCTCTTTGGTCTTGGCCATGTTAGTAGTTGGATTCTTACTGATTGTATGGGGTGGACAGGTGTCTTTATGCAGCTAACGTCCTCAAACAGGTGCATCTAATTTAGGATAATAAATGGAGTGGAGGTGGACATTTTAAAGGCAGACTAACAGGTCTTTGAGGGTCAGAATTCTAGCTGATAGACAGGTGTTCAAATACTTATTTGCAGCTGTATCATACAAATAAATAGTTAAAAAAAATCATACATTGTGATTTCTGGATTTTTTTTTTAGATTATGTCTCTCACAGTGGACATGCACCTACGATGACAATTTCAGACCCCTCCATGATTTCTAAGTGGGAGAACTTGCAAAATAGCTGGGTGTTCAAATACTTATTGTCCTCACTGTATTTATATCACTGTACATTATATTATCCAGGCAGTATAAAAAGAGATGTTTGGTTCTGGAGTCTGTATGGAAGATACTCTTAGATAAATATATGTGCAAATATAAATGGGACATATATTTATGCAACAGTGCTCTTTACTCACTCGCATTAAAAAAAACAGATTATATACTCAAAATACATCAACACCAGGGATAGAACGTAATAAAACAGCTATGCCAGATTGTGCAAATAAATGTGTAAACTGCATTCATTATATTAATCTCTAACAGCTGAAGGGTGAGGACAGGGGATTGGTCTAATGACAGGGGACTGGTATAACAGCGCCACCTACTGTACAGGAGTGAAATCGTTTTTCCATTTAATGTTTTTGCGGACTGTGAATTAACCTTCCGTCAGAAGTTCGTCTTGCAAAATCATCACTGATTTGGTGTGAACAGGCCTTCAGTTGTAATATTATATTTTATGTTGTTGATTTAAAGCTGATAAATGTCTCACAGGATGTTTGAGTGAGTTAATTAACCCATTAGTAAAGTTCATTAAACAAGGTCAAGTGGGAAAAATTCCCAACACAATGACTGACTGGATTATTTGAATCAATTCTTTCTAGATTTTACTTTAAAGTAAATTGTTCATGTTAGTGCATGGTTAATATCTTGCAATATATTTCTTGTCATATTTTCGTCAACAGTTTGAAAACTGTTTTAAAACCATTTTATTATCGTCATGGCTCATCGCTATTGTCTCGTCATTTATTATCATTGTCAAAATCTGAAAGACCTTCGTTGGCAAACGTTTTCTGGGCAAGATTACCACTGAATAATGACTTGAATATCAGGATGTTTTTCACACGAAGATGGACTACTTTTATGGGTGCTTTGTTTTAATTTTTGAAGCCTCAGTAATTTAAGGTGAGTCGGCAGTTTTCAGGTAAACCATTCCTTTAAAAGGGCATTCAGTAGTTCTGTAGCTAGCGTTAGCATTGCTGATACAACAGTGATGTTAGACACTGCCCATGCCAGCTCTGGAATATCATTGGCATCTAGAAATTACCTCAAACTCGAAACTTTTACAAAGTTATTTATTACTACTTTTAATTACTTTGCCTAAAAACAAATGTCAGAATTTAAGCGAACATGCTTCTAGTTAAGGACAGATTATTATTGTTCCTCGTATCAATCACGTTCTAAGGACAGTTATTACCTTTATTAGAGAACTGTTTAGCGTAAAATAAACCTCAGTTATCTAGCGATACAGAATGTTCTGTAAAGGAAAGATTAGAATTTGATTTTGATCAAATTTAGCATGTCCATGAATACTGTATTTGGCGAACTTGTTTTGTTCCAAGTAGGGCTGGGATAAACTTATTTTTAACGATTAATTTTTTTTCAGTCCGATTCGATATCAATTATCTATAAAATGTAAAAAAAAAAAAAAAAAAAAAAAACAATTGCTGGGAGTTTGATTGACAGGCGATCTGATCAATCATAATACGCCATTTTTGTCCCACAAAGTTGTCAGGAGAGAGATGATTAACGTCGGTGGATTTGAATTTGAATAATGGATTGTAGGCTACTGTACTGACGTCTTTCCGCGGTTAAAACATCAGTCCTTCTGATGTAGGCTACATTCATGTTTAGCCTATTTGATGCTATAAATTAACCAAGGAAAAGATGATTGGTTCACGAGCAGCTTTAACTGAGGCAATCTGTCATGACACATTAAAGAGCCACAAAATAGTAGGCCTATTTATGGTTTAATTTTCTTTGACTGACCATATTTGAAAGTTGAGACTTTATTAAATGTTACCTGCTTGGTCCTGCGTTGTCAGTGTCCTCTATGCATTTGTATTTTGCATTATTAATAGCTATAAACGAAAACTTTGTGTCGACAACGTATTATAGCCTATTCCAACATCGAGTGCAAAGTGGGGAGTTGAAAACAAACTTGCGGTGCTCTGTCATCTGCAGCTGCTCCCGGGTGGCGCCTCTTCTGGTGCTGGTGCATTGCCGTGGTACTAGAATGGAAGGCCATCTCCATTTTGCAAAGACGACATATCACAGAATTGTTTCCTTTTAAATTAAAGAATTCCCATACTTTAGAGGAACGAGTGTGTGCCGCCTTGCACTTCTGATAGTCTGAGGAGCCACTCGTGTTGCTACTACTCTCCGCGCCGCCATCTTTGTTTTGGGTCTGACGAATCAGCGTGAATATTTTGCCCCTAGTTCCAAGCAAAAAAGATTTAAGTATTAGTAAAACACGGCAGGTCATGTGATTTCAACATGACGAAACACATTGAAGGGTGTGACCCACATCATGTGGAATAAAACACTTTTTATATAAAACTATGAGTACAATCTTCATCTCATGTGAGTGTACACCATACAGATCACTCTTCACAAAAACACAATTCAATCATTAATGTGTAAAACTTTTTAAATTGGCTCCAAACTACTGAATGTACCTTTTTAAATTTCATTACAATTTTCACGTCAGAAACGGCTACCCGACAATCTATCATAAAACCAATTTTAAATGGCAGTTTTTTAAATGTCACATCTAACATGCATAACAGGAAGCTTTGCTTGCTTGAAATCTACCTTACAGTTTATACCCAAATGTTTGATTCAATTCTTTGAAACAGGAGAAGGAAAAACAGGAACCTCAGGACTCGTCTGAGGACGCTGAAGATGACAAGAAAGAACAGTAATTATATCTTACCGGAGCACTACCCCTCACAACCAAACAAACTGCCCGTCTGCTCTCCAACCTGTGAATTGCAGGGAATGTCATTCACAAAAGGACAGTAATAACTGTATAGGAAAAATTCAGAATAAATACATAATGCATTTTTTGTAAATAGGTCAAATAAAGAAACCAGAATCAACCTACATGAGAAAATGTTGTTTCAAGTTTTTATTTTACTACATATATATCTGTTGAACTGAGGTGCTTTACTAGTGGTGTTTGTAGCTTTGTTTTGTATTTTATCCATGCTGTCAACTAGCTATAATTTAACGCATGTGCTGTCTTTACAATTTTCTTTTTTTTTTTTTTTTAAACTTAATTTGGTCAAAAATGACCGTTCTATTACAAATGGTTTGTAACTCTAATTTTGCTTATTTATCACCAAATATCGGATTGGATCTTTGTCAACTTTTTTTTTTTTTTTCTCTTCAATTGACAGGTTTTGTACTTCTATCTGGAAATTATTGACTGTAGGTCTCATTGAACTAAGCTTATGCACCTCTGTTTTCCGGGTTCATTTGTATTGGGAATCATATGTCTGTTACAATGACACTACAGAAATTAAATGGAAGTGTTGGTAAATTAAGCCATTTTTGACACTGACTAGGGGTTGCTGTTACAAAATGCAGTGAAACTGAACTATAAATTTACTTTTTGGTGTTTTGTGTTAAATGAGACATTCCTAATAATTCATGTTTGGGAACTACACAGATCAGCCACAAAATTAAAACCACTGACAGGTGAAGGGAATAACATGTATTATCTTGTTACAATGGCACCTGTCAAGGGTTGAGAGAGAGAGAGAGAGAGAGAGAGAGATATATATATATATTACACACCCACTCACCTAAAGGATTATTAGGAACACCTGTTCAATTTCTCATTAATGCAATTATCTAATCAACCAATCACATGGCAGTTGCTTCAATGCATTTAGGGGTGTGGTCCTGGTCAAGACAATCTCCTGAACTCCAAACTGAATGTCAGAATGGGAAAGAAAGGTGATTTAAGCAATTTTGAGCATGGCATGGTTGTTGGTGCCAGACGGGCCGGTCTGAGTATTTCACAATCTGCTCAGTTACTGGGATTTTCACGCACAACCATTTCTAGGGTTTACAAAGAATGGTGTGAAAAGGGAAAAACATCCAGTATGCGGCAGTCCTGTGGGCGAAAATGCCTTGTTGATGCTAGAGGTCAGAGGAGAATGGGCCGACTGATTCAAGCTGATAGAAGAGCAACTTTGACTGAAATAACCACTCGTTACAACCGAGGTATGCAGCAAAGCATTTGTGAAGCCACAACACGCACAACCTTGAGGCGGATGGGCTACAACAGCAGAAGACCCCACCGGGTACCACTCATCTCCACTACAAATAGGAAAAAGAGGCTACAATTTGCAAGAGCTCACCAAAATTGGACAGTTGAAGACTGGAAAAATGTTGCCTGGTCTGATGAGTCTCAATTTCTGTTGAGACATTCAGATGGTGGAGTCAGAATTTGGCGTAAACAGAATGAGAACATGGATCCATCATGCCTTGTTTACCACTGTGCAGGCTGGTGGTGGTGGTGTAATGGTGTGGGGGATGTTTTCTTGGCACACTTTAGGCCCCTTAGTGCCAATTGGGCATCGTTTAAATGCCATGGCCTACCTGAGCATTGTTTCTGACCATGTCCATCCCTTTATGGCCACCATGTACCCATCCTCTGATGGCTACTTCCAGCAGGATAATGCACCATGTCACAAAGCTCGAATCATTTCAAATTGGTTTCTTGAACATGACAATGAGTTCACTGTACTAAAATGGCCCCCACAGTCACCAGATCTCAACCCAATAGAGCATCTTTGGGATGTGGTGGAACGGGAGCTTCGTGCCCTGGATGTGCATCCCACAAATCTCCATCAACTGCAAGATGCTATCCTATCAATATGGGCCAACATTTCTAAAGAATGCTTTCAGCACCTTGCTGAATCAATGCCACGTAGAATTAAGGCAGTTCTGAAGGCGAAAGGGGGTCAAACACAGTATTAGTATGGTGTTCCTAATAATCCTTTAGGTGAGTGTATATATATTAGGCAGAAAGTGAACAGTCAGTTCTTGAATTTCATGTATTGGAAGCAGGAAAAATGGTCAAGCGTAAAGATCTGAGTGACTTTGACAAGGGCCAATTTGTGATGGCTAGACAACTGGGACAGAGCATCTCCAAAATGGCAGGTCTTGTGGGGTGTTCCTGATATTCAGTGGTTTGTACCTACCAAAAGTTGTCCAAGGAAGGAACACTGGTGAACCGGCAACAGGGTTGTGGGCGCCTAAGTCTCACTAACTACGTTTCCATCCAAAGCGCATCAAAATAAAGCTGATGGAAATGCAAATTATCGCTACTAAATAATGGCCACTGTTAGTATGAATGGCCAATATTTGGTGTGACCACCTTTGCCTTTAAAACAGCACCAATTCTACTAGATACACCTGGACACAGTTTTTCTTGGTTGTTGGCAGAAAAGATGTTCCAAGCTTCTTGGAGAATTCACCACAGTTCTTCTATCTATTTTGGCTGTCTCAATTGCTTCTGTCTCTTCATGTAATCTCAGACTGACTTGGTCAGCACAGACCAAGACCTCCATCTTCACCAAAATACAAGGAACTGCAAATGACCCAACTTGCCATGGTAAAATATGACCTAATTCAACTAAGTAACTCTTAGATTAATGTTCTGGTTTTGTAGATTTGAAGTCAACTTCAAATGACATTTCCAAGTGAAAAAAAAGACAAGATTTGATTGGTTATTGGTTTTCTGGCCTGGGGTAGCTTGGCGAGTATCGATGCTGAAAGATGGAGTGTTTTTGTTGTAATCGTGATGATTATGATTTACAGCTCATGGAAATCAAAAATCCAGCATCTCAAAATATTAGAAGAAAGAATTTATAATACAGAAATGTCGACCTTCTGAGAAGTATGAAAAGGGTGGTTCTTTTATCAAAGAGAAGATTTGATAAAAGAATTTTGTATTTAATTATGAGGTTGAAGTACTTCATTTTGGTAACTTTTTATGCACAAATTTGTGCTGGATTAGCTTGTCTGCTGGTATCTTAATGAGCACGCTTTTTGATGCACTGAAAATATTTACTACAATGTTGTCAAATTGCTTACCAAGTATAACAACCGTACCGTTTGGCAGTCTTTTTGAATATATGTTCAATATTCTGCGACAATGACGCTGCTGCCTGCTTTCTCTTCCGTCTCTCCTGCTTTTTTCGCGCCATAATCACTATCCAGCTGGATGTCGTTGGCCTCACTGATTCAGCGCGGTAAAGTTTGACGTTCGAAATTCGGTTTCGCAGATGTAAGGAACCATCTGAAAACTCCACTCAGTACGCTGAAACGGGAGATGTCTATGGAACGCCATCCGATTCATAAATACGTGACTTGTTACACGTAGACAACGCGTAAACAACACGTTGTTAACGTGCTGTTAACGTCTTAACACGTTAACAACGTGTTGATTTCATGTGATTTTGAGCCATTTGGCCACTTGTCCAGTTTGAACGGGTGAGGGTTGTACTTTCCCATTGGCTGCTGAGAAGTAGGGTTAAACCATTTCTGGAAGCCTGGGGGGGTTTGCCTGCCACTATTAAACATACTAAGGATCCTCTAATTTCTCTTCCTTTTCTTCCTTTTGTGTAGCCTATAACAATCTTATATTTGGATTGCAGTTTCAGACTTAAAATACATTATTATTATTATTTTCATCAAGATTAATTGCCTCATTTTGCTCCTTTACTGCCTATTTTGGTAAACAAACACAACAGAGGGAATTCATGCTTTTTACACCATTCATCAACTTTAGTTTTATAACTTACAAAACATTAACAGTTGTGCAGGGAAAAACTAACAGCAGTGGTACTCATTTAACGTTGGTGTAGGATACAAACCATTTTAATAAATACTGTATATGTCTTTGGAAAACAACATGAACCTTTTTCAGCATTTTAATTTAATTTAGTGCTTTGACCAGCAGAGGGCACATTGTGACTAATTATGGGGCTTGTTAAAACCTAAAAGGACCTATTTTTAGACATTAAGCACTCAGACATATGTACACAGGTGATATTACCCTTGTTGATGAAATGTACAGCCGTCCAAAGACTAATCATGATTATAATGAAAGTTTGTAATGAGGTCAGATAGTAACTGATTTGACTTTCCTGACAGCAGATGTACACTACTGTGCCAAACTCCAAGGTCATCCTTAAAATCCTTATTAAAGCCTAAAACCTGAGAAGTGTTTAGCCAGTTACAGCCTATTATACATAAATTATATATATTAATGTGGTTCAACAGTTTTAATTGTGGCCAATATTGTGCAAATGGTCTGATGGCTCTTGTTAAATATCAGCAGACTTCGCAATTAAATCATGAGTCTGGCTATCCATAGCTGCTTTCACACTTTAATATATTATCTGAGAGTATTGTCTCACTGTATGAAAGGTACAGAGCGTGAAAGGGGGGTCTGATTTGGTCCACCTCTGTGCCAGGAACACAGGTAGTAACAGAGATGGAACAATGTCTATGTGAAAAGCCACAGCCAGCATGCTGGTGTTGTGTCTTTTTCTGTCACACCGCTGTTTCCGGAAAATTGCATCACTATGTGAAAGCATGGTTGCGGGATTATGCTGCAAGCTTTTGTTTCGTATGAATGAGCGAATGTGGCATATTGGAGATACTGGGGAAATGAAAAATCTGGTCCATCAAGTCTTATGTTTTTTATAGCTTATATATTAGTGAGAACCCGTAAGACAGAAACTATGCCGTGTATTAAGCATGTTTAAAGTAAATCCATCTTGAAGCGTCTCCAAGCCTGAAAGCCTTGACAACAGCCATCAAATCCATACACTATATCAGTCAAAGATAACTATAAATACAAAATAAAAGTTTCAGTTGCACTTTAATAAATCAAGCCATGTCTTTTCACTCTGTTTTACTTTTTATTAATTCTGTTTTATTTTCAGAGACAGAAATAAAGCAGGATGACCACTGCTCCACCCGGCTTTATTTTTGCTAAGGTGCTGGATGCAACAATGAGTCAAAACTGATAAAAGAGATATCAGCACACTTAAATCTATGCAGTGTATCAGTTTATTAAGCTTTCGGTCTGACAGACCTTCATCAGAGCGTACATAACTTAACATTAGATAGTCAGGCAGAAATAACCAATCACATTCCAGTCACTGGCAGTGCCAACACATCTGTGCACCCCAATAGACTGTTAAGTCTATGTGCAAACCCTGATGACAGAGGCTCCACTTCCTGGGAATTGAGGTTTTGAGTACTGAATGGTGTACTGTGATGCATGCCAATAGAAGCCTTACTTGCCCCTTATAATAGTACAATACAATTTAATCACAAAGTAAATGGTGATTTATGAGGGATCAGGCTTGAGCCATCATAAATCAGAAGTCCCCAGATCTATAAGAAAAAAGCATCTCAGAACAAAGGGCTAATGGAGAGTTATCAGGTGTGGGGCACCATAAACCATAGACCCTAAACTGTACATGAGAGAAAAGAAACATCTTTGATTACAGCACAACACATATCAAAATCCACGTTGAGGATTTTCCCTTGTTGTTTGGCACTGGGCACAATTGCCAGATGGATTATTCCCATCTTTTAGAGGAGCTAAAATATTCTGTTTAGAATCTGCCTTAATGTTGCCCTGCACCAGCTTGTTGCTTAAGTTAGGACCTCTTCTATAGACAAAGAGGGGAGGATCCTTAAAATGCTGGGTATGTTTATGCCAGATCAGAGGCCAAAATAGGCCAGTGTTTAAGAATAGTGTTCTGACAGAGTAACTTTTACCCTGTTTGACACTTTTTTGTAAAAGATCAAACTAGAATTGAAATGCACCGTGGTAAGCCTCATCAATACCCTGTAAAGAGTAGTCTCTGTCCCGAAAGCTTTGTTTTTCATTCAGTTTTATCAATTAATTCCTCATTAGAATGACATCTGAGCCTAAATGACTGTTGGGTAAACCGTATTCCAGAGCTCGATGAGCACTGCTGGCTATAGGCAGATTGTAGTCTTATCTGTTTATTTTTGATATAAGGCTGCTATTGCATAATTCGATCCACATATCCAAAAAAGACAAACGTTTATGATCATATTAAATTGAGAACGTAAGGTCAGGAGGTTTCTGTTAGTGTTAGAAACATAACTGGGTAAAAACATATAAATTAGCATATTCCAGTGCAAAAGTAGAACCCATTAATGTTCCTTTACATTGTAGGAAGAAATCTCCAATGAAGGAGAAGTAGTTCAGTTTAAGGACCAAATCAGCTCACAAATAAATGTACAGGGTGCGCTTCCTCGGTGCAGTCTTAAATAATACTCAAGAGCCTCAACACCTCTTACAAGGAAGATATTTGTGTAGAGGCTTTCCACATCTAAGGTGGCCAGAATAACATCATTGGGTAACTTTTTTAATGTTGATATCTTGAATAAATCAATCTTTAAAATATGATTGAAGCCTCTGAACAGATGGTTTAAGAAAATTATCAAAATAGTTAATTAATAGATAATGGCTCTAGTAGACAATCATTGATGGCTACAATAGGTTGGCCTTTGTGTTTAACCAACCAAGTAGAGCAACTGTTAAGTTAAGTGGGGACTATCAGAAGAACCCCATACACTCACTCATTGCCTAGATCTGCTCATATTTGGCTGCTTTGTATGACACAACATCATACATGTACAGAGACCGGACGAAAAAAGACATCGCTTGGAGGAAAGTGAGCGAGGAAGTTGGACTACCTGGTAAGTTTTGAAAATATCCGCGTACACGTGATTGCAGCTATTGGAGGTACTTTACTATGAACCAAGTCGTAGAAGCCCCTCCTCCTGTCGTTTTCCGGAAGAGAAGGAGGAATACTCACTGATTCGTGTTACTTGCGCGAATGTGAGTTTAAACAAATGTACAATCCAGTGGTCAAACTCCCGCGAGCAATGCAAGGTGAAAATTTTCTGTAGTTTGGTGTAGTGACTCGCCTCAATCCAGGAGGCTGAGGACAAATCTCAGTTGCCTCCGCGTCTGAGAGAGAAATTTAAATTGAATTGAGTCAATCTGCGCACTTATCACGTGGCTTGTTTAGCGCGTTACCGCGGAGACCTCGTGCATGTGGAGGCTTCACGCTATAATCCACGCATGACTCGCCACACGCCCCACCGAGAATGAGAACCACATTATGGCGACCATGAGGAGGTTAACCCAACGTAACTCTTCCCACCCTAGCAACTGGGCCAATTGGTTGCTTGGGAAGCCTGACTGGACTCACTTGGCACGCCCTGGATTTGACCTTGCAACTCAAGGTGTGGTAGTCAGCGTCTTTCCTTGCTGAGCTACCCAGACCCTGGGTAAAGTATTTCTAAAGAAGTACATAGAACAGGAAACTGGTAGCAGTACATCGTAAAATCCACGCAACAAAGTTTCGGTAGGTGGCGATAATGCTTCAATTGGTGGTAGCCAATCGGCGATAAACAACAGGAATATGTTGGTGCAGAGGGTTAAATACGGTGTTATATCGAATTGTGTTCCCCGCTGGAATCAATTTCCCCCTAGCCCACAAGGGTATGGGGTTATGGTTAGGGTAGGTAGGGTAGTGTGGTTTATGTTTCGGGTTAGGGTAGGTAGTGTAGGTTAGTGTTGGTAGGGTAGAGTAGGGAAGGGTTAGGCTTGGGTTTGTGCATCAATGGCAATAGGAAAAAGGATGTAATAATTTCCTGAATGTGTATTGGACCTGCAGCATTAAATCAGAGTCTGCACATAATAGGGAAAAATGCAGACATCACGAAACGGTAGAACATATACTCTTAAACTGTGTTGCATATGAATGAGAGAGATTTAATCTAATCCTAGCCTTAAGACAGTTGGGAATCAACAATATTTCACTCCAGGTTATGTAATGGCCCAAAGCAATCAATAATTATTTTATTATTTGAAAGAGACTGGATTGATAAATAGGATTTAGGATTAATTAAATTAATGAATTATTATTATTTTGCCATTTTATGCTCCAAACTCCAGTCCAGTAGGTGTCGGAAGTGCATATTTTACGTTTGTTTGCCAACCATCATAAAATTTGACCAGAAGAAGAAGCCAATCGCTGTTTAACTCGATAAGAATAAGACGGCTGCTATTCTCGAGCTCGCTCTAATCACATCTGTTCTGTATATCCGTTCACAACTGACAGTGTTCATTTCTTTCTTTGACATCCGTAGACGTCTTTTTGCGTTGGATTTAGACTGCGCTTTATTGGTTGACCGACGATTGCGCTCGAATTCAAACAAGAGACATTGTGCACGCGGAGGTGTGGCCACAGAAAACACAGCGCGCGCATAATATTCTTCGCTCTTCTGTATAAGTGCATGTAAGTGAATGCTTTTTCCTCTCGTGAAAGATTGCACAGGGGCTGTAATGTTCATTTGCACGTCATTCAGTAGGAAAGTAAAGACTGTGCACTGTATGGTTCCCATGAAGATATACGTTGCATAAGTTAATGAGCGAGCGCCTCGTCTTTGCAACAACACCTTCACTATTTGCCAATGCCACAATCTGTTCTGAAAAGATAATATATATATTAATGAAATACAGCTTCGAATTTACACTGAGCCAAAACATTGACCACTCACCGGTGATGCCAATAACGTTGATCATCTCAAAACAAATCCATGTGTCAAGGTTTGCGTAGATACGATGGAAAGTGAACAATCAGCTCTTGTAAATGACAAAGAAATGGTCATGGGTGAAGAACTGAGCGACTTTGACAAGGGACAAGTTGTTGTGGCCAGACTACTGGGTTTGAGCATCTCTGATACGGCAAGGCTTGTGGGGTGCTCCCGGTCAGCAGTGGTGAGTACCTACCGACACTTTCTGACTCCGAGGAAAAATAATGCAATTATAAAACCTAAATGACAGGGTTGTTGTGGGTTTGTATATGCATGTTGCATAATTCACTAGTTTTCTTGTAGGGATGCACAATATATGCGGTTTCAAAGTACTAAACGTGTATCCAATCTTTGATGCTCTGTCTACATTATCAGTGTTGGGTGTGCAAAGTAATTAGTTACTGTAATTACATTTATTAAATTAATAAAAAGGTAGTGTAATGCATTATTTAAACTCCTGTAATTTTTTATTCTGCAGACTTTTAACTACATGTAACCTAATGCAGCTTAAAACAGTAAACAATATTAAGCTAACCTAAACAAGTGGGAATCGTCACATATACAGTTGATGGACTTCTACTTTGTGCATGACACGAGTCATTTTTCCAACAATTGTTTAGACAGATTGTTTCACTTTTAATTGACTATATCACAATTCCAGTGGGTCAGAAGTTTACATGCACTAAGTTCACTGTGCCTTTAAGCAGCATGGAATATTCCAGGAAATGATGTCAAGCCTTTAGACAATTAGCTTCTGATAGGAGGTGTACCTGTGAATGTATTTTAAGGCCTACCTTCAAACTCAGCACCTCTTTGCTTGACATCATGGAAAGATCAAAAGAATTAGCCACAACCTCGAAGGCGTAGACACTTGGAATCGGCCCATAGGTGGCGCTATTGTGAACAAACCAAAAATCACATGTTGGGCCACAACTCTTGAACCATAAGTGCAAGAAACGAAATCTTTTTCCGGTGATTCAAGGCGAATATTTTAATTCTAAATTACACCCTGTAATTTTCCTGCTATTTTGGTTTGGTAAAAAAATAAATAATTAAAAACGAGCTTGTCCTAGGCCATTTGCCTGATCGGAACCAAACCAGTGCAGAAATATTCACCAGACTCCCAGTATAAAATTGTAAAAGAATTTTGAACTTTTGATTTATCGTCAAACGAGCGTGGCCATTTTTACTAAAACAGTTCTAACTTTTGAACGGATTGAGATATTACTGGCACATGTGTGCATGGGGTCATTCTCAGGACACACAAATAAAACTGCATGTCTCTGCCACTTGGTGGCGCTATTATAATTAAACAAAAAATGTCTCTAACTATGGAACTGTTGGTCCCATCGATTTTTTCATGCCATGTCTTTGTCCAAGTTGCCATCAAGGTCTATGTAGACAGTCCTATATCTTGAAAAACATGGCCGCCATTGGCCAATCAGTTTTTAACAGCTATTTGACAAGGTTAAAAAAGATTAAGTGCTAGACCTATTTGACTCTTGGCCCAAGAGGTCAATGCAAAATGTGAAGAAAAAAAATTGGCCTCCATCGAGTTTTAAACGTGTGCAAATCTATGTAATAAAAAATTGCACACCTCTTGGTAGCGATATGACAGTCAGAAATTTAAAACACACCTTATCTCTGTTCTACCTAACCTGATGGTTCTGAAAATAAAGGCATTTTATCATTTAGATGCAAACAGACTGTCTAATTAATACTTAATATGTGTTACATATGTACTTCAAAGGACCTTAAAGGCTTGACTCCCATTAATCACTGCTTGCAGCTATATATATATATATATATATCTCTCTATCTCTTTTTGACCGTCTCTGTATAGTTACACATCTTAGATATGTTTGACAATAAGCTGCAGAAAAGATGTTCATCATAGTAAATGTGCATTCAAGTAATTGTTTGGTGTAAATTTGCATGTTTAATGCACTTTTGAATACATTAACCCCCTTTAATTTTCAAGGAAATCTTTTATGGTATTGAGATATTAACCCAAGTCTGTATAAAGTTTTATTTAGCTCTTAAAATGTTCTCGACACTTTGATAGCGTGAATAAAACCAGCCCTATATGTTCTAAAGACATAAAGCAAAAGAAGGAATGATACAGCAACAACAAACAAGAAATGTGTGGACAGATATAAATATTTCACATGTTAGTCAAAGTCAAGCTAGTAGAATGTGTCAAGACATTTCAGTGGCTGTAGGCATGTTATGTTGTGGTCTGGCGCGTGCGAGCAGTTTTATATGATCTGTCATGCAACAACATACAGTTAGAGCCAGGGATAAGTATTCGGTGCTAAAGTTTTACAAAAGTGAAATTCTGTGGTCTCTGTGCTCACATTAACTTTACAAAATAAGCATTTTGCCATCAAGTTTAATCAAATTAGCACATCCATAAACAAAGTGATTGCAAGTGTTTACGGCTAATGGGTGCAGAGAAGTTGGTTGTTTTTACCTCATCCGTGCAATGTGCTATTGAAAAGAGACAAAACATGCAGTGAAAGAAGAGGCTGAATACAGCTTAAAGGTTCTGTAAGTGATTTTCATAATTTTTCTAATTCCACGAGACTGAGCCGTTGAATTAGCAACACCCCACTGTCGCCTCACAGCAAGAAGGTCGTGGGTTCAAACCTCGGTTGCCCCGGCCTTTCTGTGTGGAGTTTGCATGTTCTCCCCGTGTCTGCGTGGGTTCTCTCCAGGTGCTCCGGCTTCCTCCCACCATCCAAAGACATGCAGGCTAGGTTAATTGGTGTCTCCAAAAATTGCCCTAGGTGTGAGTGTGTGTCTGTCTATGTGTGGCCCTTCGATGAACTGGCGACCTATGTACCCCGCCTTTCGCCCAATGTTAGCTGGGATAGGCTCCAGCCCCCCGCGACCCTGTACACAGGATAAGCGGTTGACGATGGATGGATGGATGGATGGAGACCGACATTGTGCAGAAACTTTTGTTGATAACCACAGCAGCAAAATAGCGTTCAACTGACAAATATTATGAACAACATGGCTTAAAAATGGCAGGAAGCCTCAATGTTCGTGATCCGCGGAAACATTTTTGATTGCTGTTTACAAAGTCTACAGCTGTCTCCGATACCTCACGACATGTATTTCATTAATATCTTTAAGGGAGTAGGAAAATTTTGCATACATTTCCATGAAAAACTTGCTTGCAGCATCTTTAATCGCTAGCTTCTAATTCAGTAAAAGGATCTTGGTGCTTCGTCATGACACACAATCACTGGCGACATGTACTAGCCAATAGCTAATAACTGACGTATTTAAGTCGCACAGCACAAAATTGTCACAACGTAGAGGGCTGAAACATCTGTTTGCGTTTGTGACCGCTGAAGGGAAAACTAAAATGAACAAGGATGAAATATAGATGTTGCTATGAATTTGTTTAGCAAAGAAATAGAGTTGTCGATTTAACACGTTAATTTAGTGTATAGAAGTATTAATTTTTTTTTAGTTAAAATTCAATTAAAGGACAGTTCACCCAACAATTATAATTCTCATGATTTACTCACCTTAAAGCCATCCCAGTTGTGCACATCTTTCCTCCTTCAGCAGAATGAAAATAAAGATTTTTATAAGCATATTTTAGCTCTCTGTGTCCATACAATGAAAATGTATGGTTGCCTTGAGGCTGATGGCTGTTTGACGGTCCAGAAGTCATATTTGGGCAGCATAAAAGTAATCCAAACGACTTTGGTCAATCAATTAATGTTTTCTGAAGCAATTACCATAAACCCTAACACTGTACATTTATAATGTTGCGATGCCTCATGTCATCCAATGCATTAATACGTGTATATATATCTGTTTTTATCGGCATCCCTAGTTTGGTAACATTATAGTCTGTTGTATTCCAAAACTGTATCAAGATATCTTTTAAATAAATCTTAAAATTTCCTTGCAGGAAGCAAGTGGATCGCCAACTCCAGAAAAACAAAGAGTACGGCCAAAGGGTAGCAGAAATAAAGGACGTTCCAAGAGAGTAAGTGATGATGGTCTTTTTGGATAAACACTATTTTTATGTCATGATTTCTTTAGGATTGGCCTTCTGTATAAATATAAATACAAATACAGATATTTTTTCTTCAATTGCACTAGTACAACACTGCTGTCTTTAATTTGCAGACACATAGAGACCTGCATTATTACATTTAAAGTGTGTGCAGATTGTTTTATGACGGCTCATCCCCAGACCAGCAGGTCACCCGCTGTTAGCCACTTACTGTAGCTCTAAGAGTCCTCTGTGAACTCATTGCCCCCTCCATCTGTTATCATGTGCAGAAAGTGGCTCCCTCTACTGGTGTTGATGCAGCATTGTTATTGGCTCAGTCAAAAATACTGGGGGCTATATATAATACAGCACTCTGTTTAACAAGGGCGGGAAGATTGTGTACAACCAAGTCTCACATTTTTTTTTAAATGATATGAATTGTTAATTTGTGTAATTTTCTATTTTATAGAAAGCATCGGCTGGAGGAAAACCGAAGGGAAGGCCTAAGAAAGAGGTACATCTAAAGCAACAGTAGTTCAGCCAAAAATGACATCTCTGTCATCAATTGACTTGCCATCGTACTGTTTTTGTATGACTTTATATTATTATTATTCCATGGAACACAAGGAGAAATTTTCAAGATCCATAAAAGTATATTAAGTCCATATATTTCAAGTCTTCTGAAGACATAAGATAGCTTTGTGTGAGTATATAGTTTGCCAATGGAGTAATATAACGAATCCTCTGCATTCATAAACCAATTGAGCGAGGGGAAAAACCCGGATGACAAGAAGTGTGGATCCACTGGACACTTTACTATCCCATAATGCCCCAGGAGCTGAGGAGGCATCACCTTCAAAATGCTGGTTTTAAAAACCGTTAGATTAAAAAAAAATTAGAGAACAGTCAGACAAGTGGGATAAGAGATTTTTGCCAGTCGCTGCAGCTGCTCAATCTAGCATGATGGTGGCGGTAATCAACTTGAAAACACCGGCATTGGACGCGCAGTTGATGGGCACCCCCGAAAATTATATACTTAAAAATAAGTAATGCAGTTAATGAAACCTTGGTACTGCAATCATAAACCCGGTCTGTTTTTGAAAGTCTGCTTATGGTGTTTTGTCTTGATGTGCATTATTTGACATGTTTAACAGATGCCTACTATATTCTGATGACATTAAAATGGCTGCAAGGTTCAGCAATTCGTTTGCACTAAGCTCATAGTAAAATAGCCCATAAAAATATTTGTTACCCGCAATGATTTTACAAACAAATTGCAGAACCACACTGCTATTTTTATTGCAAGGATAATTTAACAAAGGATTGCAATAAAGAAAAGGCAATGAGCCAGTAAGTTCTTTTTTTAATATTATTTTTAATATATGCATCCTATTTTATACTAAACCTAATTAATGTTGTTATTATTAGTGTACCTTATTACATGTGTACAGTGAGGAAAATAAGTATTTGAACACCCTGCTATTTTGCAAGTTCTCCCACTTAGAAATCATGGAGGGGTCTGAAATTGTCATCGTAGGTGCATGTCCACTGGGAGAGACATAATCTAAAAAAAAAAAATTCAGAAATCACAATGTATGATTTAACTATTTATTTGTATGATACAGCTGCAAATAAGTATTTGAACACCTGAGAAAATCAATGTTAATATTTGGTACAGTAGCCTTGGTTTGCAATTACAGAGGTCAAACGTTTCCTGTAGTTTTTCACCAGGTTTGCACACACTGCAGGAGGGATTTTGGCCCACTCCTCCACACAGATCTTCTCTAGATCAGTCAGGTTTCTGGGCTGTCGCTGAGAAACCCTGAGTTTGAGCTCCCTCCAAAGATTTTCTATTGGGTTTAGGTCTGGAGACTGGCTAGGCCACGCCAGAACCTTGATATGCTTCTTACAGAGCCACTCCTTGGTTATCCTGGCTGTGTGCTTCGGGTCATTGTCATGTTGGAAGACCCAGCTTCGACCCATCTTCAATGCTCTAACTGAGGGAAGGAGGTTGTTCCCCAAAATCTCGCAATACATGGCCCCGGTCATCCTCTCCTTAATACAGTGCAGTCGCCCTGTCCCATGTGCAGAAAAACACCCCCAAAGCATGATGCTACCACCCCCATGCTTCACAGTAGGGATGGTGTTCTTGGGATGGTACTCATCATTCTTCTTCCTCCAAACACAGTTAGTGGAATTATGACCAAAAAGTTCTATTTTGGTCTCATCTGACCACATGACTTTCTCCCATGACTCCTCTGGATCATCCAAATGGTCATTGGCAAAATTAAGACGGGCCTTGACATGTGCTGGTTTAAGCAGGGGAACCTTCCATGCCATGCATGATTTCAAACCATGACGTCTTAGTGTATTACCAACAGTAACCTTGGAAACTGTGGTCCCAGCTCTTTTCAGGTCATTGACCAGCTCCTCCCGTGTAGTTCTGGGCTGATTTCTCACCTTTCTCAGGATCATTGAGACCCCACGAGGTGAGATCTTGCATGGAGCCCCAGTCCGAGGGAGATTGACAGTCATGTTTAGCTTCTTCCATTTTCTAATGATTGCTCCAACAGTGGACCTTTTTTCACCAAGCTGCTTGGCAATTTCCCCGTAGCCCTTTCCAGCCTTGTGGAGGTGTACAATTTTGTCTCTAGTGCCTTTGGACAGCTCTTTGGTCTTGGCCATGTTAGTAGTTGGATTCTTACTGATTGTATGGGGTGGACAGGTGTCTTTATGCAGCTAACGTCCTCAGACAGGTGCATCTAATGTAAGATAATAAATGGAGTGGAGGTGGACATTTTAAAGGCAGACTAACAGGTCTTTGAGGGTCAGAATTCTAGCTGATAGACAGGTGTTCAAATACTTATTTGCAGCTGTATCATACAAATAAATAGTTAAAATCATACATTGTGATTTCTGGATTTTTTTTTTAGATTATGTCTCTCACAGTGGACATGCACCTACGATGACAATTTCAGACCCCTCCATGATTTCTAAGTGGGAGAACTTGCAAAATAGCAGGGTGTTCAAATACTTATTGTCCTCACTGTATTTATATCACTGTACATTATATTATCCAGGCAGTATAAAAAGAGATGTTTGGTTCTGGAGTCTGTATGGAAGATACGTTTAGATAAATATATGTGCAAATATAAATGGTACATATATTTATGCAACAGTGCTCTTTACTCACTCGCATTAAAAAAACAGATTATATACTCAAAATACATCAACACCAGGGATAGAACGTAATAAAACAGCTATGCCAGATTGTGCAAATAAATGTGTAAACTGCATTCATTATATTAATCTCTAACAGCTGAAGGGTGAGGACAGGGGATTGGTCTAACGACAGGGGACTGGTATAACAACAGCGCCACCTACTGTACAGGAGTGAAATCGTTTTTCCATTTAATGTTTTTGCGGACTGTGAATTAACCTTCCGTCAGAAGTTCGTCTTGCAAAATCATCACTGATTTGGTGTGAACAGGCCTTCAGTTGTAATATTATATTTTATGTTGTTGATAAAGCTGATAAATGTCTCACAGGATGTTTGAGTGAGTTAATTAACCCATTAGTAAAGTTCATTAAACAAGGTCAAGTGGGAAAAATTCCCAACACAATGACTGACTGGATTATTTGAATCAATTCTTTCTAGAGTTTACTTTAAAGTAAATTGTTCATGTTAGTGCATGGTTAATATCTTGCAATATATTTCTTGTCACATTTTCGTCAACAGTTTGAAAACTGTTTTAAAACCATTTTATTATCGTCATGGCTCATCGCTATTGTCTCGTCACTTATTATCATTGTCAAAATCTGAAAGACCTTCGTTGGCAAACGTTTTCTGGCAAGATTACCACTGAATAATGACTTGAATATTAGGATGTTTTTCACACAAAGATGGACTACTTTTATGGGTGCTTTGTTTTCATTTTTGAAGCCTCAGTAATTTAAGGTGAGTCGGCAGTTTTCAGGTAAACCATTCCTTTAAAAGGGCATTCAGTAGTTCTGTAGCTAGCGTTAGCATTGCTGATACAACAGTGATGTTAGACACTGTACTGACATCTATTGGTGTGGATCAGCATGATTGTCTCTGCTGCCCATGCCAGCTCTGGAATATCATTGGCATCTGGAAAAGTTTCGAGTTTGAGGTCATTTCTAAAGTTATTTATTACTACTTTAATTACTTTGCCTAAAAACAAATGTCAGAATTTAAGCGAACATGCTTCTACAGTTAAGGACAGATTATTATTGTTCCTCGTATCAATCACGTTCTAAGGACAGTTATTACCTTTATTAGATAACTGTTTAGCGTAAAATAAACCTCAGTTATCTAGCGATACAGAATGTTCTGTAAAGGAAAGATTAGAATTGATTTTGATCAAATTTAGCATGTCCATGAATACTGTATTTGGCGAACTTGTTTTGTTCCAAGTAGGGCTGGGATAAACTTATTTTTAACGATTAATTTTTTTTCAGTCCGATTCGATATCAATTATCTATAAAATGTAAAAAAAAAAAAAAAAAAACAATTGCTGGGAGTTTGATTGACAGGCGATCTGATCAATCATAATACGCCATTTTTGTCCGACAAAGTTGTCAGGAGAGAGATGATTAACGTCGGTGGATTTGAATTTGAATAATGGATTGTAGGCTACTGTACTGACGTCTTTCCGCGGTTAAAACATCAGTCCTTCTGATGTAGGCTACATTCATGTTTAGCCTATTTGATGCTATAAATTAACCAAGGAAAAGATGATTGGTTCACGAGCAGCTTTAACTGAGGCAATCTGTCATGACACATTAAAGAGCCACAAAATAGTAGGCCTATTTATGGTTTAATTTTCTTTGACTGACCATATTTGAAAGTTGAGACTTTATTAAATGTTACCTGCTTGGTCCTGCGTTGTCAGTGTCCTCTATGCATTTGTATTTTGCATTATTAATAGCTATAAACGAAAACTTTGTGTCGACAACGTATTATAGCCTATTCCAACATCGAGTGCAAAGTGGGGAGTTGAAAACAAACTTGCGGTGCTCTGTCATCTGCAGCTGCTCCCGGGTGGCGCCTCTTCTGGTGCTGGTGCATTGCCGTGGTACTAGAATGGAAGGCCATCTCCATTTTGCAAAGACGACATATCACAGAATTGTTTCCTTTTAAATTAAAGAATTCCCATACTTTAGAGGAACGAGTGTGTGCCGCCTTGCACTTCTGATAGTCTGAGGAGCCACTCGTGTTGCTACTACTCTCCGCGCCGCCATCTTTGTTTTGGGTCTGACGAATCGGCGTGAATATTTTGCCCCTAGTTCCAAGCAAAAAAGATTTAAGTATTAGTAAAACACGGCAGGTCATGTGATTTCAACATGACGAAACACATTGAAGGGGGTGACCCACATCATGTGGAATAAAACACTTTTTATATAAAACTATGAGTACAATCTTCATCTCATGTGAGTGTACACCATTCAGATCACTCTTCACAAAAACACAATTCAATCATTAATGTGTAAAACTTTTTAAATTGGCTCCAAACTACTGAATGTACCTTTTTAAATTTCATTACAATTTTCACGTCAGAAACGGCTACCCGACAATCTATCATAAAACCAATTTTAAATGGCAGTTTTTTTAAATGTCACATCTAACATGCATAACAGGAAGCTTTGCTTGCTTGAAATCTACCTTACAGTTTATACCCAAATGTTTGATTCAATTCTTTGAAACAGGAGAAGGAAAAACAGGAACCTCAGGACTCGTCTGAGGACGCTGAAGATGACAAGAAAGAACAGTAATTATATCTTACCGGAGCACTACCCCTCACAACCAAACAAACTGCCCGTCTGCTCTCCAACCTGTGAATTGCAGGGAATGTCATTCACAAAAGGACAGTAATAACTGTATAGGAAAAATTCAGAATAAATACATAATGCATTTTTTGTAAATAGGTCAAATAAAGAAACCAGAATCAACCTACATGAGAATGTTGTTTCTAGTTTTTATTTTACTACATATATATCTGTTGAACTGAGGTGCTTTACTAGTGGTGTTTGTAGCTTTGTTTTGTATTTTATCCATGCTGTCAACTAGCTATAATTTAACGCATGTGCTGTCTTTACAATTTTCTTTTTTTTTTTTTTTTAAACTTAATTTGGTCAAAAATGACCGTTCTATTACAAATGGTTTGTAACTCTAATTTTGCTTATTTATCACCAAATATCGGATTGGATCTTTGTCAACTTTTTTTTTTTTTTTCTCTTCAATTGACAGGTTTTGTACTTCTATCTGGAAATTATTGACTGTAGGTCTCATTGAACTAAGCTTATGCACCTCTGTTTTCCGGGTTCATTTGTATTGGGAATCATATGTCTGTTACAATGACACTACAGAAATTAAATGGAAGTGTTGGTAAATTAAGCCATTTTTGACACTGACTAGGGGTTGCTGTTACAAAATGCAGTGAAACTGAACTATAAATTTACTTTTTGGTGTTTTGTGTTAAATGAGACATTCCTAATAATTCATGTTTGGGAACTACACAGATCAGCCACAAAATTAAAACCACTGACAGGTGAAGGGAATAACATGTATTATCTTGTTACAATGGCACCTGTCAAGGGTTGAGAGAGAGAGAGAGAGAGAGAGATATATATATATATATATTACACACCCACTCACCTAAAGGATTATTAGGAACACCTGTTCAATTTCTCATTAATGCAATTATCTAATCAACCAATCACATGGCAGTTGCTTCAATGCATTTAGGGGTGTGGTCCTGGTCAAGACAATCTCCTGAACTCCAAACTGAATGTCAGAATGGGAAAGAAAGGTGATTTAAGCAATTTTGAGCATGGCATGGTTGTTGGTGCCAGACGGGCCGGTCTGAGTATTTCACAATCTGCTCAGTTACTGGGATTTTCACGCACAACCATTTCTAGGGTTTACAAAGAATGGTGTGAAAAGGGAAAAACATCCAGTATGCGGCAGTCCTGTGGGCGAAAATGCCTTGTTGATGCTAGAGGTCAGAGGAGAATGGGCCGACTGATTCAAGCTGATAGAAGAGCAACTTTGACTGAAATAACCACTCGTTACAACCGAGGTATGCAGCAAAGCATTTGTGAAGCCACAACACGCACAACCTTGAGGCGGATGGGCTACAACAGCAGAAGACCCCACCGGGTACCACTCATCTCCACTACAAATAGGAAAAAGAGGCTACAATTTGCAAGAGCTCACCAAAATTGGACAGTTGAAGACTGGAAAAATGTTGCCTGGTCTGATGAGTCTCAATTTCTGTTGAGACATTCAGATGGTGGAGTCAGAATTTGGCGTAAACAGAATGAGAACATGGATCCATCATGCCTTGTTTACCACTGTGCAGGCTGGTGGTGGTGGTGTAATGGTGTGGGGGATGTTTTCTTGGCACACTTTAGGCCCCTTAGTGCCAATTGGGCATCGTTTAAATGCCATGGCCTACCTGAGCATTGTTTCTGACCATGTCCATCCCTTTATGGCCACCATGTACCCATCCTCTGATGGCTACTTCCAGCAGGATAATGCACCATGTCACAAAGCTCGAATCATTTCAAATTGGTTTCTTGAACATGACAATGAGTTCACTGTACTAAAATGGCCCCCACAGTCACCAGATCTCAACCCAATAGAGCATCTTTGGGATGTGGTGGAACGGGAGCTTCGTGCCCTGGATGTGCATCCCACAAATCTCCATCAACTGCAAGATGCTATCCTATCAATATGGGCCAACATTTCTAAAGAATGCTTTCAGCACCTTGTTGAATCAATGCCACGTAGAATTAAGGCAGTTCTGAAGGCGAAAGGGGGTCAAACACAGTATTAGTATGGTGTTCCTAATAATCCTTTAGGTGAGTGTATATATATTAGGCAGAAAGTGAACAGTCAGTTCTTGAATTTCATGTATTGGAAGCAGGAAAAATGGTCAAGCGTAAAGATCTGAGTGACTTTGACAAGGGCCAATTTGTGATGGCTAGACAACTGGGACAGAGCATCTCCAAAATGGCAGGTCTTGTGGGGTGTTCCTGATATTCAGTGGTTTGTACCTACCAAAAGTTGTCCAAGGAAGGAACACTGGTGAACCGGCAACAGGGTTGTGGGCGCCTAAGTCTCACTAACTACGTTTCCATCCAAAGCGCATCAAAATAAAGCTGATGGAAATGCAAATTATCGCTACTAAATAATGGCCACTGTTAGTATGAATGGCCAATATTTGGTGTGACCACCTTTGCCTTTAAAACGGCACCAATTCTACTAGATACACCTGGACACAGTTTTTCTTGGTTGTTGGCAGAAAAGATGTTCCAAGCTTCTTGGAGAATTCACCACAGTTCTTCTATCTATTTTGGCTGTCTCAATTGCTTCTGTCTCTTCATGTAATCTCAGACTGACTTGGTCAGCACAGACCAAGACCTCCATCTTCACCAAAATACAAGGAACTGCAAATGACCCAACTTGCCATGGTAAAATATGACCTAATTCAACTAAGTAACTCTTAGATTAATGTTCTGGTTTTGTAGATTTGAAGTCAACTTCAAATGACATTTCCAAGTGAAAAAAAAGACAAGATTTGATTGGTTATTGGTTTTCTGGCCTGGGGTAGCTTGGCGAGTATCGATGCTGAAAGATGGAGTGTTTTTGTTGTAATCGTGATGATTATGATTTACAGCTCATGGAAATCAAAAATCCAGCATCTCAAAATATTAGAAGAAAGAATTTATAATACAGAAATGTCGACCTTCTGAGAAGTATGAAAAGGGTGGTTCTTTTATCAAAGAGAAGACCTTTTTGCAGTTTCCCCCTTCATTTTGTATTTAATTATGAGGTTGAAGTACTTCATTTTGGTAACTTTTTATGCACAAATTTGTGCTGGATTAGCTTGTCTGCTGGTATCTTAATGAGCACGCTTTTTGATGCACTGAAAATATTTACTACAATGTTGTCAAATTGCTTACCAAGTATAACAACCGTACCGTTTGGCAGTCTTTTTGAATATATGTTCAATATTCTGCGACAATGACGCTGCTGCCTGCTTTCTCTTCCGTCTCTCCTGCTTTTTTCGCGCCATAATCACTATCCAGCTGGATGTCGTTGGCCTCACTGATTCAGCGCGGTAAAGTTTGACGTTCGAAATTCGGTTTCGCAGATGTAAGGAACCATCTGAAAACTCCACTCAGTACGCTGA
Source organism: Moxostoma hubbsi (assembly GCA_032164185.1). Taxonomy (NCBI): domain Eukaryota; kingdom Metazoa; phylum Chordata; class Actinopteri; order Cypriniformes; family Catostomidae; genus Moxostoma; species Moxostoma hubbsi. Next base: position 4,348,424 of record JAVLUX010000010.1, on the reverse strand, counting down.
AACGGGAGATGTCTATGGAACGCCATCCGATTCATAAATACGTGACTTGTTACACGTAGACAACGCGTAAACAACACGTTGTTAACGTGCTGTTAACGTCTTAACACGTTAACAACGTGTTGATTTCATGTGATTTTGAGCCATTTGGCCACTTGTCCAGTTTGAACGGGTGAGGGTTGTACTTTCCCATTGGCTGCTGAGAAGTAGGGTTAAACCATTTCTGGAAGCCTGGGGGGGTTTGCCTGCCACTATTAAACATACTAAGGATCCTCTAATTTCTCTTCCTTTTCTTCCTTTTGTGTAGCCTATAACAATCTTATATTTGGATTGCAGTTTCAGACTTAAAATACATTATTATTATTATTTTCATCAAGATTAATTGCCTCATTTTGCTCCTTTACTGCCTATTTTGGTAAACAAACACAACAGAGGGAATTCATGCTTTTTACACCATTCATCAACTTTAGTTTTATAACTTACAAAACATTAACAGTTGTGCAGGGAAAAACTAACAGCAGTGGTACTCATTTAACGTTGGTGTAGGATACAAACCATTTTAATAAATACTGTATATGTCTTTGGAAAACAACATGAACCTTTTTCAGCATTTTAATTTAATTTAGTGCTTTGACCAGCAGAGGGCACATTGTGACTAATTATGGGGCTTGTTAAAACCTAAAAGGACCTATTTTTAGACATTAAGCACTCAGACATATGTACACAGGTGATATTACCCTTGTTGATGAAATGTACAGCCGTCCAAAGACTAATCATGATTATAATGAAAGTTTGTAATGAGGTCAGATAGTAACTGATTTGACTTTCCTGACAGCAGATGTACACTACTGTGCCAAACTCCAAGGTCATCCTTAAAATCCTTATTAAAGCCTAAAACCTGAGAAGTGTTTAGCCAGTTACAGCCTATTATACATAAATTATATATATTAATGTGGTTCAACAGTTTTAATTGTGCCCAATATTGTGCAAATGGTCTGATGGCTCTTGTTAAATATCAGCAGACTTCGCAATTAAATCATGAGTCTGGCTATCCATAGCTGCTTTCACACTTTAATATATTATCTGAGAGTATTGTCTCACTGTATGAAAGGTACAGAGCGTGAAAGGGGGGTCTGATTTGATCCACCTCTGTGCCAGGAACACAGGTAGTAACAGAGATGGAACAATGTCTATGTGAAAAGCCACAGCCAGCATGCTGGTGTTGTGTCTTTTTCTGTCACACCGCTGTTTCCGGAAAATTGCATCACTATGTGAAAGCATGGTTGCGGGATTATGCTGCAAGCTTTTGTTTCGTATGAATGAGCGAATGTGGCACATTGGAGATACTGGGGAAATGAAAAATCTGGTCCATCAAGTCTTATGTTTTTTATAGCTTATATATTAGTGAGAACCCGTAAGACAGAAACTATGCCGTGTATTAAGCATGTTTAAAGTAAATCCATCTTGAAGCGTCTCCAAGCCTGAAAGCCTTGACAACAGCCATCAAATCCATACACTATATCAGTCAAAGATAACTATAAATACAAAATAAAAGTTTCAGTTGCACTTTAATAAATCAAGCCATGTCTTTTCACTCTGTTTTACTTTTTATTAATTCTGTTTTATTTTCAGAGACAGAAATAAAGCAGGATGACCACTGCTCCACCCGGCTTTATTTTTGCTAAGGTGCTGGATGCAACAATGAGTCAAAACTGATAAAAGAGATATCAGCACACTTAAATCTATGCAGTGTATCAGTTTATTAAGCTTTCGGTCTGACAGACCTTCATCAGAGCGTACATAACTTAACATTAGATAGTCAGGCAGAAATAACCAATCACATTCCAGTCACTGGCAGTGCCAACACATCTGTGCACCCCAATAGACTGTTAAGTCTATGTGCAAACCCTGATGACAGAGGCTCCACTTCCTGGGAATTGAGGTTTTGAGTACTGAATGGCGTACTGTGATGCATGCCAATAGAAGCCTTACTTGCCCCTTATAATAGTACAATAAAATTTAATCACAAAGTAAATGGTGATTTATGAGGGATCAGGCTTGAGCCATCATAAATCAGAAGTCCCCAGATCTATAAGAAAAAAGCATCTCAGAACAAAGGGCTAATGGAGAGTTATCAGGTGTGGGGCACCATAAACCATAGACCCTAAACTGTACATGAGAGAAAAGAAACATCTTTGATTACAGCACAACACATATCAAAATCCACGTTGAGGATTTTCCCTTGTTGTTTGGCACTGGGCACAATTGCCAGATGGATTATTCCCATCTTTTAGAGGAGCTAAAATATTCTGTTTAGAATCTGCCTTAATGTTGCCCTGCACCAGCTTGTTGCTTAAGTTAGGACCTCTTCTATAGACAAAGAGGGGAGGATCCTTAAAATGCTGGGTATGTTTATGCCAGATCAGAGGCCAAAATAGGCCAGTGTTTAAGAATAGTGTTCTGACAGAGTAACTTTTACCCTGTTTGACACTTTTTTGTAAAAGATCAAACTAGAATTGAAATGCACCGTGGTAAGCCTCATCAATACCCTGTAAAGAGTAGTCTCTGTCCCGAAAGCTTTGTTTTTCATTCAGTTTTATCAATTAATTCCTCATTAGAATGACATCTGAGCCTAAATGACTGTTGGGTAAACCGTATTCCAGAGCTCGATGAGCACTGCTGGCTATAGGCAGATTGTAGTCTTATCTGTTTATTTTTGATATAAGGCTGCTATTGCATAATTCGATCCACATATCCAAAAAAGACAAACGTTTATGATCATATTAAATTGAGAACGTAAGGTCAGGAGGTTTCTGTTAGTGTTAGAAACATAACTGGGTAAAAACATATAAATTAGCATATTCCAGTGCAAAAGTAGAACCCATTAATGTTCCTTTACATTGTAGGAAGAAATCTCCAATGAAGGAGAAGTAGTTCAGTTTAAGGACCAAATCAGCTCACAAATAAATGTACAGGGTGCGCTTCCTCGGTGCAGTCTTAAATAATACTCAAGAGCCTCAACACCTCTTACAAGGAAGATATTTGTATAGAGGCTTTCCACATCTAAGGTGGCCAGAAAAACATCATTGGGTAACTTTTTTAATGTTGATATCTTGAATAAATCAATCTTTAAAATATGATTGAAGCCTCTGAACAGATGGTTTAAGAAAATTATCAAAATAGTTAATTAATAGATAATGGCTCTAGTAGACAATCATTGATGGCTACAATAGGTTGGCCTTTGTGTTTAACCAACCAAGTAGAGCAACTGTTAAGTTAAGTGGGGACTATCAGAAGAACCCCATACACTCACTCATTGCCTAGATCTGCTCATATTTGGCTGCTTTGTATGACACAACATCATACATGTACAGAGACCGGACGAAAAAAGACATCGCTTGGAGGAAAGTGAGCGAGGAAGTTGGACTACCTGGTAAGTTTTGAAAATATCCGCGTACACGTGATTGCAGCTATTGGAGGTACTTTACTATGAACCAAGTCGTAGAAGCCCCTCCTCCTGTCGTTTTCCGGAAGAGAAGGAGGAATACTCACTGATTCGTGTTACTTGCGCGAATGTGAGTTTAAACAAATGTACAATCCAGTGGTCAAACTCCCGCGAGCAATGCAAGGTGAAAATTTTCTGTAGTTTGGTGTAGTGACTCGCCTCAATCCAGGAGGCTGAGGACAAATCTCAGTTGCCTCCGCGTCTGAGAGAGAAATTTAAATTGAATTGAGTCAATCTGCGCACTTATCACGTGGCTTGTTTAGCGCGTTACCGCGGAGACCTCGTGCATGTGGAGGCTTCACGCTATAATCCACGCATGACTCGCCACACGCCCCACCGAGAATGAGAACCACATTATGGCGACCATGAGGAGGTTAACCCAACGTAACTCTTCCCACCCTAGCAACTGGGCCAATTGGTTGCTTGGGAAGCCTGACTGGACTCACTTGGCACGCCCTGGATTTGACCTTGCAACTCAAGGTGTGGTAGTCAGCGTCTTTCCTTGCTGAGCTACCCAGACCCTGGGTAAAGTATTTCTAAAGAAGTACATAGAACAGGAAACTGGTAGCAGTACATCGTAAAATCCACGCAACAAAGTTTCGGTAGGTGGCGATAATGCTTCAATTGGTGGTAGCCAATCGGCGATAAACAACAGGAATATGTTGGTGCAGAGGGTTAAATACGGTGTTATATCGAATTGTGTTCCCCGCTGGAATCAATTTCCCCCTAGCCCACAAGGGTATGGGGTTATGGTTAGGGTAGGTAGGGTAGTGTGGTTTATGTTTCGGGTTAGGGTAGGTAGTGTAGGTTAGTGTTGGTAGGGTAGAGTAGGGAAGGGTTAGGCTTGGGTTTGTGCATCAATGGCAATAGGAAAAAGGATGTAATAATTTCCTGAATGTGTATTGGACCTGCAGCATTAAATCAGAGTCTGCACATAATAGGGAAAAATGCAGACATCACGAAACGGTAGAACATATACTCTTAAACTGTGTTGCATATGAATGAGAGAGATTTAATCTAATCCTAGCCTTAAGACAGTTGGGAATCAACAATATTTCACTCCAGGTTATGTAATGGCCCAAAGCAATCAATAATTATTTTATTATTTGAAAGAGACTGGATTGATAAATAGGATTTAGGATTAATTAAATTAATGAATTATTATTATTTTGCCATTTTATGCTCCAAACTCCAGTCCAGTAGGTGTCGGAAGTGCATATTTTACGTTTGTTTGCCAACCATCATAAAATTTGACCAGAAGAAGAAGCCAATCGCTGTTTAACTCGATAAGAATAAGACGGCTGCTATTCTCGAGCTCGCTCTAATCACATCTGTTCTGTATATCCGTTCACAACTGACAGTGTTCATTTCTTTCTTTGACATCCGTAGACGTCTTTTTGCGTTGGATTTAGACTGCGCTTTATTGGTTGACCGACGATTGCGCTCGAATTCAAACAAGAGACATTGTGCACGCGGAGGTGTGGCCACAGAAAACACAGCGCGCGCATAATATTCTTCGCTCTTCTGTATAAGTGCATGTAAGTGAATGCTTTTTCCTCTCGTGAAAGATTGCACAGGGGCTGTAATGTTCATTTGCACGTCATTCAGTAGGAAAGTAAAGACTGTGCACTGTATGGTTCCCATGAAGATATACGTTGCATAAGTTAATGAGCGAGCGCCTCGTCTTTGCAACAACACCTTCACTATTTGCCAATGCCACAATCTGTTCTGAAAAGATAATATATATATTAATGAAATACAGCTTCGAATTTACACTGAGCCAAAACATTGACCACTCACCGGTGATGCCAATAACGTTGATCATCTCAAAACAAATCCATGTGTCAAGGTTTGCGTAGATACGATGGAAAGTGAACAATCAGCTCTTGTAAATGACAAAGAAATGGACATGGGTGAAGACCTGAGCGACTTTGACAAGGGACAAATTGTTATGGCCAGACGACTGGGTTTGAGCATCTCTGATACGGCAAGGCTTGTGGGGTGCTCCCGGTCAGCAGTGGTGAGTACCTACCGACACTTTCTGACTCCGAGGAAAAATAATGCAATTATAAAACCTAAATGACAGGGTTGTTGTGGGTTTGTATATGCATGTTGCATGATTCACCACTAGTTTTCTTGTAGGGATGCACAATATATGCGGTTTCAAAGTACTAAACGCGTATCCATCTTTGATGCTTTGTCTACATTATCAGTGTTGGGTGTGCAAAGTAATTAGTTACTGTAATTACATTTATTAAATTAATAAAAAGGTAATGCATTATTTAAACTCATGTAATCAGATTACATTTACTGATTTTTTTTTTTGGTTTTTTTTTTTTTCAGTCACGTTGATTACTTGAGTACATTACTTAAGCAACACTTTACAGACAGTTTGGATAAAGTATCGCCATTGTTTTTATTTTATTGTGCAGACTTTTAACTACATGTAACCTAATGCAGCTTAAAACAGAAAACAATATTAAGCTAACCTAAACAAGTGGGAATCGTCACATATACAGTTGATGGACTTCTACTTTGTGCATGACACGAGTCATTTTTCCAACAATTGTTTAGACAGATTGTTTCACTTTTAATTGACTATATCACAATTCCAGTGGGTCAGAAGTTTACATGCACTAAGTTCACTGTGCCTTTAAGCAGCATGGAATATTCCAGGAAATGATGTCAAGCCTTTAGACAATTAGCTTCTGATAGGAGGTGTACTGAATTGGAGGTGTACCTGTGGATGTATTTAAGGCATACCTTCAAACTCAGCACCTCTTTGCTTGAAATCAGCCAAGACCTCATAAAAAAAATTGTGGACCTCCCAAGTCTGGTTCATCCATGCGAGCAATTTCCAAACGCCTGAAGGTACCACGTTCATCTGTACAAACAATAGTACACAAGTATAAACACCATGGGACCACGCAGCCACCATACCACTTATGGGGCCAGTGGTGGCTGAGCAGTTAAGGCTCTGGGTTACTGACTGAAAGGCTGGGGGTTCAAGCCCCAGCACCGTCAAGATGCAACTGTTGGGCCCTTGAGCAAGGCCCTTGACCCTACCTGCTCCAGGGGCGCTGTTTCATAGCAGACCCTGCACTCTGACCCCAGCAAGGAAGAAGCCACTGCCTCAAAACTGCCATAAAAAGCCAGACTACAGTTTGTGCACATGGGGAGAAAGATCTTACTTTTTGGAGAAATGTCCTCTGGTCTAATGAAACACAAATTTAACTGTTTGGCCATAATGACCATCATTATGTTTGGAGGAAAAAGGGTGAGGCTTGCCGGTTGAAGAACACCATCCCAGCCGTGAAGCATGGGGATGGCAGCATCATGTTATGGGGGTGCTTCGCTGCAGGAGGGACTGGTACACTACACAAAATAGATGGCATCATGAGGAAGGAAAATGATGTAGATATATTGTAGCAAAATCTCAAAACATCAGCCAGGAAGTTAAAGCTTTGTTGCAAATGGGTCTTCCAAATGGACAATGACCCCAAGCATACATTCAAAGTTGTGGCAAAATGGCTTAAAGACAACAGTCAAGGTATTGGAGTGGCCATAAGCCCTGAGCTCAATCCAATATAACATTTGTGGGTAGAACTGAAAATGTGTGTGCGGGCAAGCAGGCCTACAAACTTGACTCCGTTACACCAGATCTGTCTGGAGGAATGGGCTAAAATTCTAGCAACTTATTGCGAGAAGCTTGTGGAAGGCTACCCAAAACATTTGACTCAAGTTAAACAATTTAATGGCAATGCTACCAAATACAAACAAAGTGTATGTAAACTTCTGACCCACTGGAGTTGTGATATAGTCAATTAAAAGTGAAACAATTTGTCTGCAAACAATTGTTGGAAAGATTACTCATGCCATGCACAAAGTAGAAGTCCTAAACGACTTGACAAAACAAAAGTTTGCCAATATGAAATATTGGATTCCATGAAAAACTTGCTTGCAGCATCTTTAATCGCTAGCTTCTAATTCAGTAAAAGGATCTTGGTGCTTCGTCATGACCCACAATCGCTGGCGACATGTACTAGCCAATAGCTAATAACTGACGTATTTAAGTCGCATAGCACAAAATTGTCACAACGTAGAGGGCTGAAACATCTGTTTGCGTTTTTGTGACAGCTGAAGGGAAAACTAAAATGAACAAGGATGAAATATAGATGTTGCTATGAATTTGTTTAGCAAAGAAATAGAGTTGTCGATTTAACACGTTAATTTAGTGTATAGAAGTATTAATTTTTTTTTAGTTAAAATTCAATTAAAGGACAGTTCACCCAACAATTATAATTCTCATGATTTACTCACCTTAAAGCCATCCCAGTTGTGCACATCTTTCCTCCTTCAGCAGAATGAAAATAAAGATTTTTCTAAGCATATTTTAGCTCTCTGTGTCCATACAATGAAAATGTATGGTTGCCTTGAGGCTGATGGCTGTTTGACGGTCCAGAAGTCATATTTGGGCAGCATAAAAGTAATCCAAAGACTTTGGTCAATCAATTAATGTTTTCTGAAGCAATTACCATAAACCCTAACACTGTACATTTATAATGTTGCGACGCCTCATGTCATCCAATGCATTAATACGTATATATATATGTTTTTATCGGCATCCCTAGTTTGGTAACATTATAGTCTGTTGTATTCCAAAACTGTATCAAGATATCTTTTAAATAAATCTTAAAATTTCCTTGCAGGAAGCAAGTGGATCGCCAACTCCAGAAAAACAAAGAGTACGGCCAAAGGGTAGCAGAAATAAAGGACCTTCCAAGAGAGTAAGTGATGATGGTCTTTTTGGATAAACTCTATTTTTATGTCATGATTTCTTTAGGATTGGCCTTCTGTATAAATATCAATACAAATACAGATATTTTTTCCTCAATTGCACTAGTACAACACTGCTGTCTCTAATTTGCAGACACATAGAGACCTGCATTATTACATTTAAAGTGTGTGCAGATTGTTTTATGACGGCTCACCTCCAGACCAGCAGGTCACCCGCTGTTAGCCACTTACTGTAGCTCTAAGAGTCCTCTGTGAACTCATTGCCCCCTCCATCTGTTATCATGTGCAGAAAGTGGCTCCCTCTACTGGTGTTGATGCAGCATTGTTATTGGCTCAGTCAAAAATACTGGGGGGGGGGGGGCATACAGCACTCTGTTTAACAAGGGCAGGAAGATTGTGTACAACTGAGTGAAACATTTTTTTTTTTTTTAAATGATATGAATTGTTAATTCGTGTAATTTTCTATTTTATAGAAAGCATCTTCTGGAGGAAAACCGAAGGGAAGGCCTAAGAAAGAGGTACATCTAAAGCAACAGTAGTTCAGCCAAAAATTACATCTGCCATCAATTGACTTGCCATCGTACTGTTTTTGTATGACTTTATATTATTATTATTCCATGGAACACAAGGAGAAATTTTCAAGATCCATAAAAGTATATTAAGTCCATATATTTCAAGTCTTCTGAAGACATAAGATAGCTTTGTGTGAGTATATAGTTTGCCAATGGAGTAATATAACGAATCCTCTGCATTCATAAACCAATTGAGCGAGGGAAAAACCCGGATGACAAGAAGTGTGGATCCACTGGACACTTTACTATCCCATAATGCCCCAGGAGCTGAGGAGGCATCACCTTCAAAATGCCTGTTTTAAAAACCGTTAGATCAATTCTTTCTAGATTTTACTTTAAAGTAAATTGTTCATGTTAGTGCATGGTTAATATCTTGCAATATATTTCTTGTCATATTTTCGTCAACAGTTTGAAAACTGTTTTAAAACCATTTTATTATCGTCATGGCTCATCGCTATTGTCTCGTCATTTATTATCATTGTCAAAATCTGAAAGACCTTCGTTGGCGAACATTTTCAAGGCTAGATTACCACTGAATAATGACTTGAATATCAGGATGTTTTTCACACAAAGATGGACTACTTTTATGGGTGCTTTGTTTTAATTTTTGAAGCCTCAGTAATTTAAGGTGAGTCGGCAGTTTTCAGGTAAACCATTCCTTTAAAAGGGCATTCAGTAGTTCTGTAGCTAGCGTTAGCATTGCTGATACAACAGTGATGTTAGACACTGTACTGCCATCTATTGGTGTGGATCAGCATGATTGTCTCTGCTGCCCATGCCAGCTCTGGAATATCATTGGCATCTGGAAAAGTTTCGAGTTTGAGGTCATTTCTAAAGTTATTTATTACTACTTTAATTACTTTGCCTAAAAACAAATGTCAGAATTTAAGCGAACATGCTTCTACAGTTAAGGACAGATTATTATTGTTCCTCGTATCAATCACGTTCTAAGGACAGTTATTACCTTTATTAGATAACTGTTTAGCGTAAAATAAACCTCAGTTATCTAGCGATACAGAATGTTCTGTAAAGGAAAGATTAGAATTGATTTTGATCAAATTTAGCATGTCCATGAATACTGTATTTGGCGAACTTGTTTTGTTCCAAGCTAAAAAGATTTTCAAGTATTAGTAAAACACAGCGGGTCATGTGATTTCAACATGACGAAACACATTGAAGGGGGTGACCCACATCATGTGGAATAAAACACTTTTTATATAAAACTATTATGAGTACAGTCTTCATCTCATGTGAGTGTACACCATTCAGATCACTCTTCACAAAAACACAATTCAATCATTAATGTATAAAACTTTTTAAATTGGCTCCAAACTACTGAATGTACCTTTTGTAATGAAATTTAAACTTTCACGTCAGAAACGGCTACCCGACAATCTATCATAAAACCAATTTTAAATGGCAGTTCTTTTTAAATGTCACATCTAACATGCATAACAGGAAGCTTTGCTTGCTTGAAATCTACCTTACAGTTTATACCCAAATGTTTGATTCAATTCTTTGAAACAGGAGAAGGAAAAACAGGAACCTCAGGACTCGTCTGAGGACGCTGAAGATGACAAGAAAGAACAGTAATTATATCTTACCGGAGCACTACCCCTCACAACCAAACAAACTGCCCGTCTGCTCTCCAACCTGTGAATTGCAGGGAATGTCATTCACAAAAGGACAGTAATAACTGTATAGGAAAAATTCAGAATAAATACATAATGCATTTTTTGTAAATAGGTCAAATAAAGAAACCAGAATCAACCTACATGAGAAAATGTTGTTTCAAGTTTTTATTTTACTACATATATATATCTGTTGAACTGAGGTGCTTTACTAGTGTTGTTTGTAGCTTTGTTTTGTATTTTATCCATGCTGTCAACTAGCTATAATTTAACGCATGTGCTGTCTTTACAATTTTTTTTCTTTTTTTTTTAACTTAATTTGGTCAAAAATGACTGTTCTATTACAAATGGTTTGTAACTCTAATTTTGCTATTTTATCACCAAATATCGGATTGGATCTTTGTCAATTTTTTTTTTTTCTTCAATTGACAGGTTTTGTACTTCTATCTGGAAATTATTGACTGTAGGTCTCCTTGAACTAAGCTTATGCACCTCTCTTTTCCGGGTTCATTTGTATTGGGAATCATATGTCTGTTACAATGACACTACAGAAATTAAATGGAAGTGTTGGTAAATTTTTAAGCCATTTTTGACACTGACTAGGGGTTGCTGTTACAAAATGCAGTGAAACTGAACTATAAATGTACTTTTTGGTGTTTTGTGTTAAATGAGACATTCCTAATAATTCATGTTTGGGAACTACACAGATCAGCCACAACATTAAAACCACTGACAGGTGAAGGGAATAACATGTATTATCTTGTTACAATGGCACCTGTCAGGGGTTGAGAGAGAGAGAGAGAGAGAGAGAGAGAGAGATATATATATATATATATATATATTAGGCAGAAAGTGAACAGTCAGTTCTTGAATTTCATGTATTGGAAGCAGGAAAAATGGTCAAGTGTAAAGATCTGAGTGACTTTGACAAGGGCCAATTTGTGATGGCTAGACGACTGGGACAGAGCATCTCCAAAATGGCAGGTCTTGTGGGGTGTTCCTGATATTCAGTGGTTTGTACCTACCAAAAGTGGTCCAAGGAAGGAACACTGGTGAACCGGCAACAGGGTTGTGGGCGCCTAAGTCTCACTAACTACGTTTCCATCCAAAGCGCATCAAAATAAAGCTGATGGAAATGCAAATTATCGCTACTAAATAATGGCCACTGTTAGTATGAATGGCCAATATTTGGTGTGACCACCTTTGCCTTTAAAACAGCACCAATTCTACTAGATACACCTGGACACAGTTTTTCTTGGTTGTTGGCAGAAAAGATGTTCCAAGCTTCTTGGAGAATTCACCACAGTTCTTCTATCTATTTTGGCTGTCTCAATTGATTCTGTCTCTTCATGTAATCTCAGACTGACTTGGTCAGCACAGACCAAGACCTCCATCTTCACCAAAATACATGGAACTGCAAATGACCCAACTTGCCATGGTAAAATATGACCTAATTCAACTAAGTAACTCTTAGATTAATGTTCTGGTGTTGTAGATTTGAAGTCAACTTCAAATGACATTTCCAAGTGAAAAAAAGACAAGATTTGATTGGTTATTGGTTTTCTGGCCTGGGGTAGCTTGGCGAGTATCGATGCTGAAAGATGGAGTGTTTTTGTTGTAATCGTGATGATTATGATTTACAGCTCATTGAAATCAAAAATGCAGTATCTCCAAAATATTAGAAGAAAGAATTTATAATACAGAAATGTCGACCTTCTGAAAAGTATGAAAAGGGTGGTTCTTTTATCAAAAAGAAGACCTTTTTGCATTTTTTTTCCCCTCATTCAAATACTTCATTTTGGTAACTTTTTATGCACTAAATTGTGCTGGATTAGCTTGTATCTTAACGAGCACGCTTTTTGATGCACTGAAAATATTTACTACAATGTTGTGAAATTGCTTACCAAGTATAACAACCGTACCCTGTTTGGCAGTCTTTTTGAACATATGTTCAATATTCTGCGACAATGACGCTGCTGCCTGCTTTCTCTTCCGTCTCTCCTGCTTTTTTCGCGCCATAATCACTATCCAGCTGGATGTCGTTGGCCTCACTGATTCAGCGCGGTAAAGTTTGACGTTCGAAATTCGGTTTCGCAGATGTAAGGAACCATCTGGAAACTCCACACAGTACGCTGAAACATAGGAGATGTCCACTCATTCATTCAATTCACGTGCAAGTTATACATGAAAAAACAACTGTAAAATACATTTTCACATTCAGAATGTTCTTATAACGTTCCAGAGGACAGACATACATACCACAGGTGAGATTATTACAGTATGATCAATTACATAAGTGCAGTAATCCATTTTAGAGGGTAGAAGGACTTACTACTTAATCACTAAAATAAAAAACTAACAGCCTTTAAAATGTGAAAATATAATTTTGGTGAATTTTAGTGATTTTTTTTTCTATAAAATAATTGATTACTGTACTTATATAATTGATGGTACTGTAATAATATAACCTGTATTAAGCCCGTATATCCTCTGGGAAGTTACCACAGCCTTTAAAATGAGAAAACATAATTTTGGTGATTTTTAGTGAATATTTTTCTAAAATAATTGATTGCTGTAGCCTACTTATATAATATACTGTAATAATCTCACATGTGGTAAATCTGTCTGTCCTCTGGGAAGTTATAATAACATTCTGAATGTGAAAATGCATTTTACGTTATTTATTTTTTTTATGTATAACTTGCACGTGAATTGAATGAATGAGTGGAGGACATCTCCTATGTTTTAGCGTAGTGAGTGGAGTTTGCAGATGGTCCCTTACATATGCGAAACTGAAATGCCCAACGAATGTCGAACGTCAAACTAACTTTCCCGCGCTCACAGATTTTGCAATGAGTGCATCACGTCCGTTTCTGCGCATGTAACTCCTGTAAAGGATGATATTAATGAATACCAAAAAAAAAAAAAAAAAAAACTGGACTTAAATTCTGGACCTTTTATGGCACAAAATTTGCGTATGACAATAAATAAAAAAAAGGTAGAATTCTGAGAAAACCTGCCATTACAGGCTGTAATCAATTTAAAGCAACAAGTTCAACAGTTACAATATATAAAAATATGTACAAAAAGTAAGAAATGATTGGGTATACCTAAAAAACAAATTTACAAATACATTAATAATATACTTTTTTTTAAAATATAATATATAACATAGAGCCTTCATATTTTAGCCAGATGAATTCCAATTATTGACGAACAGATGAGCCTAATATTGCGCAATAAATATACTTTTATTATTTTCGCATTTCAATTTCATAACAAAATTCCATCAAACTGAACGTGTTTTGTTTTTTCTAAAAACTTTTTTTTTAATTAAGTTTTATCAACAATTATGCAATTCAATTGTTATGAAATTGAATTGCGTTAATCTTAAATATATCTTAAAATATTTTTTGAGTGCGTGCACCTCATCTACGTTGAAAAATAATGTATTAACGCATCTCTCTTTGTATTTGGCGCCACCAATTTGTCACCGACAGCAAATGAAGAATATTGCTCGTGGAGACCCGCCTCTCTGCCCGTCAACCTGCGGCTCTTCCTGCGCTGCCATTGGCCTTTCATACCAGTGACACGGCTGCTATTCTCGAGCTCGCTCTAATCACATCTGTTCTGTATATCCGTTCAGACAACTGACAGTGTTCATTTCTTTCTTTGACATCCGTAGACGTCTTTTTGCGTTGTATTTAGACTGCGCTTTATTGGTTGACCGACGATTGCGCTCGAATTCAATCAGGAGACATTGTGCACGCGGAGGTGTGGCCACAGAAAACACAGCGCGCGCATAATATTCTTCGCTCTTCTGTATAAGTGCATGTAAGTGAATGCTTTTTCCTCTCGTGAAAGATTGCACAAGGGCTGTAATGTTCATTTGCACGTCATTCATTATAAAAGTAAAGACTGGTTGTAGTAAAGTATGGTTCCCATGAAGATATACGTTGCATAAGCTAGTGAGCGCCTCGTCTTTGCAACAACACCTACACTTGATCTGATCTGAAAGGATTATATATATATATATATATATATATATATATATATATATATATAATCCAATATATATATGCCAGTTAATGTAATGCACTATATTTGTTGTAATGAACCTCTAATGCATAATAATAGACAATGTTCATTGGTGTTATAAATTAAGTAAGTAATTGAATAGAAAATCAACTGCTTATATTTAATTTTGTGTTTTTGAAGCTTGGGAACATGAGTGATTCAGAGAAACAAACTGTCTCCCTTAAAAACAAGGATGGAGTGGAGAAAAGGGGTCGAGGGAGACCAAGAAAACATCCAAAGGTATGAAGAAATAGTTCATTATTATTATCATTATTATTAATGATAAATATTGCAGGTTAATTTCAGATTTAGTGGAAAATAATGCAATTATAAAACCTAAATGACAGGGTTGTCGTGGGTTTATGCATGTTGCATAATTCACCACTAGTTTTCTTGTAGGGATGCACAATATATGCGGTTTCAAAGTACTAAACGCGTATCCATCTTTGATGCTCTGTCTACATTATCAGTGTTTGGTGTGCAAAGTAATTAGTTACTTTAATTACTTTTAAAAATGAATAAAGGTAGTGTAAAGCATTACAATTTAAATTCCTGTAATCAGATTACAGTTATTGATTTTCAGTCACGTTAATTACTTGAATACTTGAGTATATTACTTGGGTTACACATATTTCCAAAATAATATTTATGTAGAATACATTTAAAACATGAGTTATGAGGGGGCCTGGTTAGCTCATCGACTATTGACGCTGAATACCACCCCTGGAGTCGCGAGTTCAAATCCAGGGTGTGCTGAGTGACTCCAGCCAGGTCTCCTAAGCAATCAAATTGGCCCGGTTGCTAGGGAGGGCAACCTCCTCGTTGTCACGATTAAGTGAATCTTGCTCTCAATGGGCACGTGGATCACGGAGGGTAGCATGAGCCTCCACATCGCGGTGTCATGCACAGCGAGTCGTGATAAAATGCGCGGATTGACGGTCTCAGAAGTGGAAGCAACTGAGATTTGTCCTCCGCCACCCAGATTGAGGTGAGTAACCGCGCCACCACGAGGACCTACTAAGTAGTATGAATTGGGCTTTCCAAAATTGGGGAGAAAAGGAGCTAAAAAACCACAGAATGAGAACGGCTCACGGTAGAAGCACAACAGAATACAGGAATCTTGAGATGCTATTTTCAAAGTTTCCACTACATTAAACATGACAAAGTGCCCTAAAAATGTGCCGTTCATGACACTGAATACCAGTGAGATGCTCCAAATGCATCCGTCTGAGGCACAGGTACATAAAGCGACAATTACCGTGTACTGTGTACCAGTACTGTGAGAACTAGACACCTTGACGATGCAAAACAGACCGCTGTCAACTGTATGCAATATATTTAGTTCTTAAGGCACTTTTTGTATTGTTTTATAAATGCTTTATTTATCTGCCGCAATAATGCAATTTATTTCTAAATTAATTTTAATTGGTATTTTAGATGTATTATAGGCCCTATGCATTATTTCTATAAATATTAAAATTATTATGCATTATATATATATATATATATATCTATATCAATATTTGGGGGTCTTTCTCAGCAAATAATGGTGTATGTGATTAATTGCGATTAATTCTATTATTGTTATTAATTGTATGTTATGTAATTAATTGATCGCCCTAGAAAAAACTATTTTTCTATTTTTATATTTTTAACTATAACTATTTTTATAAAGATTTTCTGAAATTGTTTTGGAAAATACATTAAAATTAAAGTAATTAGTAATGTGATTACTTTCCCCATGAAGTAATTAGTAAAGGAGTCTGATTACATTTTTTTAAAAGTCATATTTAAATTGTAGTGGATTACTATTTTTTTAATAACTTACCCAACACTGTACATTATAATGTTGTGATGCCTCATGTCACCCAAAGCATAAATACAAATATATAAAAACATGTTTTTGAATAGGAAATGTTAATGATTATTTAAAGGTTGTGAAATACAACAGACTATAATGTTACAAAAAACTAGGGTTGCCGATATATAGCCAATATATAAAATGTATTTAGTATATCGATATATAAACATCGATGTATATTTACAGGAAGCAAGTGGATCGCCAACTCCAAAAAAACCAAGAGGGCGACCAAAGGGTAGCAGAAATAAAGGACCTTCCAAGAGAGTAAGTGATGATGGTCTTTTTGAATTAACTCTCTATTTATGTCATGATTTCTTTAGTCATTGCCTTGTGTGTAAATATAAATAGACATTTTTTTTTCACAATTGTTTGCACTAGTACAACACTGCTGTCTCTAATTTGCAGACACATAGAGACCTGCATTATTGCATAAATAGTGTGGGCAGATTTTTTCTTGACGGCTCATCTCCAGACCAGCAGGTCACCCGCTGTTAGCCACTTACTGTAGCTCTAAGAGTCCTCTGTGAACTCATTGCCCCCTCCATCTGTTATCATGTGCAGAAAGTGGCTCCCTCTACTGGTGTTGATGCAGCATTGTTATTGGCTCAGTCAAAAATACTGGGGGGGGGGCATACAGCACTCTATTTAACAAGGGCGGGAAGATTGTGTACAACCAAGTGACACATTTTTTTAAATGATATTAATTGTTAATTCGTGTCATTTTCTATTTAATAGAAAGCATCGGCTGGAGGAAAACCGAAGGGAAGGCCTAAGAAAGAGGTACATCTAAAGTGACACAGATTTACTGACCCTTTTTTCCACACAAAGGTATATTTTTCCACCCAAGCAAATTTAATGACCGTCATCATGCGTTTGGCACTTTAAAAGTGCTAAATATTCTTCTCATCTGACACGCGAATGTTTCACGTGACTGAGCTCCGAAGTGCGCAAATCCAGCAGGCTTTCCGATATTTGTGTTCCAGAGACAGGAGAGCTCAGAGCAGGAACACTCATTCATTTTTTGACCCAGGAAAACCCCAAATGGAGAAAGAAATCTCCACAGAATGGGACGACTCCCAAACAGGTCAAGAAAATGAATAGGAGCTTGTTATTAAAACGGGTGTAACATCTGTGGTTCGCACGACGATAATCACTCGTAATACAAGCGATCTGTTTCACCGCCTCAAAACGAAGCACGCAAAATAATAATATGACAGCCAAAAGATGAACACCGCATTAATTTGGTAATTTATTTATTTAGTTATTTTGTTTATTTGATATTTATTTTCTTTATTTTCCTTGGATATTTGTTTTTACTTATGTTTTATATTTTTTGTCTCATTGCTTTGAGAAGATCTTACATTTCTTGAGCAAAGTGTATAATTATAATAATAATATTAATTATAATCATATTGGCCAACAATGTTTTAAACTGAATTGTGGCATACTGTTATATTCAGCATTTTGGTAAGGTTGATTTTTATTTATTTATTTAGTTAGTTATTTACTTTGACATTGTTTGTCTTGTTGCAACTAAAGAGGAAGTAGTTTAATTTATAAATTATTTAATTCACTGACTAGGGTTCCAAAAATAGGTATTACAATATGGTTATTTTATATAGAGTATAAATCAATTTTTATTGATTTTCCTAAAAACTTTTACTGTTTCATGGTACTGTATATATCATTATCGCGATATAAGATTTTGATCATATCGCCCACCCCTAGAAGGTGTAAACATTGAAACCATTTTCACAAATAACCACTAGATGGTGCCATAAACATGTGAAACTTACACACCATATGTTGTTTGGCTCTGCAGCTTGAACAGAGAGTGAAACAGGAGCCGCTAAATGTTGTTTATCATATTTGATAAACACAGCGTAATAGGGTTAAAGGTCAAACTATCATAAAACCAATTTTAAATGGCAGTTCTTTTAAAATGTCACATCTAACATGCATAACAGGAAGCTTTGCTTGCTTGAAATCTACCTTACAGTTTATACCCAAATGTTTGATTCCGTTCTTTGAAACAGGAGAAGGAAAAACAGGCACCTCAGGACTCGTCTGAGGACGCTGAAGATGACGAGGAAGAACAGTAATTGTATCTTACCGGAGCACTACCTCACAACCAAACAAACTGCCCGTCTGCTCTCCAACCTGTGAATCGCAGGGAATTTCACTTCACAAAAGGACAGTAATAACTGTATAGGAAAATATATTCTGCATAAATACATAATGCGTTTTTTTGTAAGTAGATCAAATATAGAAACCAGAATCAACCTACATGAGAAAATGTTGAGTGTTTCTAGTTTTTTTTTTACTACATATATCTGTTGAACTGAGGTGCTTTACTACTTGTGTTTTGTTTGTAGCTTTGTTTTGTATTTTGTCCATGTTGTTGACTAGCTATAATTTAAATGTGAAACTTGATGGGCTCAATAGATCTCATAGAAACATTATTTTTTGAATGTCGCTGTTTACAGTTAGCTTTTTATTAGATGTTCCATCTTACTATACAACCATCAGTGAATATTTCTTAAAGCAGGTTCTTGTATTTTGTAGTCATATATATGTTACCCAGGCCTGGTGTTGATAAATATATTTAACTTAAAATACCATTGTAATTACCACTTGAAACCCCAGGAATCAGCATAACAAAATTACAGTTTGTATTAGGAATCATACAGTATGTCTGTCACAATGACACTAAAAGACACTACAGAAGTTAATGGAAATGTTGGTACATTTTGAAGAATTGCCACATTTTTAAGCCATTCTGCCAGGCGTTGATGGTACAAATCGCAGTGAAACTGAACTATATATGTACTTTTTGGTGTTTTGTGCTAAATGAGACATTCCAAATAATTCATGTTTGGGAACTATATCCTATCATTATATTTATTGTACCCAAATCTAACATTTCTGCCCCAATCTTTTTTTTTTAAAATGGTTTATTTTCCAATTAAAGCAGAAATACCTCATCAACCTAAATAATAAGCTAAAAAGCATTGCTTACAGTATATTTCCACAAGGTACTCTTTGCAACAGGTATCAACTCAAGGTTATCAACACACACAAGTGCTTTTGGAATAATTTTCTAAATTATTTAAACCACTTTCCTGTGTTTATTTAAATCACAACAATTAGAAGCTGAAGGATGTTCTCAAAGGTTCCTTAGACCCTTGTGACTTGAGTTAGAAGACTATTACATATGACGAAATGCAACCTAAAGCTTAGCCAAGTTGTCCTTAAAACACTTTACAATGATCTGTTGTGCATTCAAATCCTCATAACTTCAGAATGATATTCGCCTCAGGTATTATTCATTTGCTCAGTAGTATAAATACCTTTTATCCTGCAGTGACTGTTCGTGAATAGCAGTAGAATAGCCTACATGTAGGCATACTGTAAGTGGGATTTGGTTAATACAACATTAGAGTTCCTTAATGTGTATTAGATTTATTGACTATTTATTTGTATGTGTAATGTGTGTTGATCCTAATAAAAATACTTTTGCAAAATATTTATGCATTGTTATACAATATTAAAACTAGAAAAAAAAACTAAAATGTAGCAGGAGTACTGCTTTTATTATTTACGATTAAATTATAATATAGTAATATTTTATTGTACAATATTGCATACACAAAATAATTGTTTAAAATCGTATTAATCTTTATTGCGACACATATATGATCACATCCCTCATTCTCCATAAAGTGGATAATATTTAGGTATAATATTAAAAATATATATTTTATACCTAGTTCAGTAAAATACTTATAAAATATTATATTTTACAATGTATTCTTGTTTATGCTTTCTCATTCATTTTTACACTCCAAAACATTATTTTGGCTCCTTGTTCAATTTACTCAACTAAAATGAACGAAAGCGTCACAATTCTAGAACATTTTGTCTCAACTTAAAGGGACAGTACACCTAAAAATGTAAATTCTCTCATTATTCACTTACCCTGATGCCATCCCAGATAGAACACAATGAGCTCTGTCAGGTCCTTATAATGGATGTATACAGGTGCCAGAACTTTTGACAGTCCAAAAGTCACATTTAGGCAGCATAAAAGTAATCCACACAACTCCAGTCGATCAATGAATGTCTTCTGAAGCAAATCGATGCGTTTGTGTAAAACATAAATCGATAGTTAAAATGTTATTAACTTTGAAAAAGCACTTCCTGCCACGTGAAGCGTGATTTACTTATTTACTTAGCTTATTTACAACAGATGAACGAACATCACGTGACTTTTGGACTGTCCAAAGTGCTGACACCGTGTATTTCTATTATATATCTTCTAAAAATCTTCAGTTGTGTTCAGCAGAGGAAAGACAGTCACACATCTGGGATGGCATCAGAGTAAGAGAATAATGAGCGAATTTTTATTTTGGGGTTTTTATCATTGCGTTCTATCGTTTTAAATTTGTAAAATGAAAGTTTACTCAACCCGTTCACGTTGGGATTACAACAATTTTGTTGATGAACCTAATGAAAATGAGTTTGGCCAAATTCAGCTAAATTTTGTTCGCTCAATGAATCTGACTTAATCTGAATGAAAGACATTCAGTTACTTAGAAACTTTCTACAATTCAGTTAAGTGAGGATAAGGACATTTTTTGAGTGTAGGGTGATAGATGTTTTACATTGTTATAAATATTATTTACTGCCCTTATTTATAGGCCTACGTTGATAAACAGGAGTTTGACCATGTATTTTGCATGATCACAGTCCAAGACAATATACACTTCTGGCCAAAAGTATGGAATAATGTAATAAATAATAAAGAAATTGGTACTTTTATTCACCAAAGTGGCATTCAACTGATCACAATGTATAGTCAGGACATTAATAATGTGAAAAATTATTATTAAAATTTGATTTTTTTTTCTTAATCTGCTTCAAAGGGTTCTCATCAAAAAAATGCACATGCAGCAATGACAGCTTTGCAGATCCTTGAAAAAAAGCTGTTTCTTTTTTTTGCAGTTTTTGACCTAATATTGACCTTAAGACATGCCAGTCTATTGCATACTGTGGCAACTCAAAAACAAACACAAAGACAATGTTAAGCTTAATTTAACGAACCAAATAGCTTTCAATTGTGTTTGATATAATAGCAAGTGATTTTCTGGTACCAAATTAGGAATTTAGCACTGTTACTCGAGGATAAGTTGTTGGACCGATGGCTGCTGTCTAGTTTTGATAAAAAATTACTTTTTTCAAATAGTGATGGTGCTGTTTATTACATCAGTAATGTCCTGATTATACTTTGTGATCATTTGAATGCCTTTTTGGTGGATTAAAGTACCAATTTCCTTCTGAAACAGCAAAATATGTACATAATTCCAAACTTTTGGCCGCCTGTATATATCTATATCTATAATTCAATTTAAGTTATTTAAGTTAACATTTTTAGCTTATTTAATACTATTAAAAAAATATTAGACTATTTATTTTATTTATGATTAAATTAATATTGAGAAATTGTTTACTGTTTTTATTTTGAGTATTATTTGTTAATAATAATAATTAGTAGTAGTAGTATTTAATTTTATAAATATAATTGATTTAATGCCATAATCAATATTTATTCAGTAATAAATTATTTTATATTATTATTCAGTACATTATTATTATTACCGGTAATCATACGTAAATGGGTAAGAGAGAAAGAGTTGCCGTTTGCAATAGCATAAACGCAGACTGTATTCTCTAAAAGCAACTACGTGTCTTTTCTCAATCTGCGGCGTTCACGTTGCGCGCATGCCGTAACTCTTTCGTTAATGGCGTCTGTCTCCGAGATGTGCTCGCATTTAGAAAAATGAAGCGCAGAAGAAATTCTCTCTTGTAATAAAACGCGGGGTTTCCATTCGCGGACTTTGTGTCGCAAGCTCCCGGTTGTTCACGTTCCGATCTCAGTCGTGACGCTCAGCTAGAGATGATAAAGCTCAAGTCGAACCAGACGCGCACGTATGATGGAGACGGGTTCAAGAAGCGGGCCGCCTGCCTGTGCTTCAGGAACGACACCGAAGAGGAGGTGAGGAAGTCCCGGGGCCGCCACCGGCAGAACGCGTAACGGAGATCGTGCATGCGTCTGTCAACGCGTCAACTGGCCGCATTATATCGCTTGACGTTTTAACGCGAGTTAGCAGTGTGCTAGTAGCGGTTAGACTGTAAATAGTAGTTAAACTAGCGTTAAAGTGACGCGACAAACTGATCATTAAAAGAAGCTGCCCACGCCGCAACTGTTCTAGTTAGTCGCGTCGTTTACAGTTAAGCGTGCAGCTCAATAGGCCTGTGCTGTGCTGTGTTGTGCTAAATCTCTGTGTATTCTCAAAATCGTTCAACATGTTTCGATTTTCATCACGTTCTATTGTATTACCATTGTTTTTGGACATGTACCATGGTAATACCACTATATTCTTTAAAATACATTCGAGTGCCATGGTATATATCAAAGGACCATGGTATTATCAACTTTCACCATCTCAGTACCATATCGCATATGTTGTATCACCACAGTTATTTTTTTGTTAGGAAAATATTTTTGTATTCCCAGAATGGTCCCTTGTTAAAGGATGCTATCAGGATTCATCATACAATGATATATTACCATGGTTTTTGGACATGTACCATGGTTTTAGATGTATACCATGGTATTACAATAGTTTTAGATGTGTACATCATGGTATTAGCGTTTTTTTAGAAATGTACCATGATATTGTCATTGTTTTTGGACATGCACTATGGTAACGGCAGTGTTTTTGATGTGTACCATGGTAACACCAGTGTTTTTGATGTGTACCATGGTAACGACAGTGTTTTGGGATGTGAACTGTGGTAACGCCAGTGTTTTGGGATGTGAACCGTGGTAACGCCAGTGTTTTGGGATGTGCACCGTGGTATCGCCAGTGTTTTGGGATGTGAACCGTGGTAATGCCAGTGTTTTGGGATGTGCACCGTGGTATCGCCAGTGTTTTGGGATGTGAACCGTGGTAATGCCAGTGTTTTGGGATGTGAACCGTGGTAACGCCAGTGTTTTTGGATGTGCACCGTGGTATCGCCAGTGTTTTGGGATGTGAACCGTGGTAACGCCAGTGTTTTTGG
This sequence comes from Moxostoma hubbsi, assembly GCA_032164185.1. Classification (NCBI taxonomy): domain Eukaryota; kingdom Metazoa; phylum Chordata; class Actinopteri; order Cypriniformes; family Catostomidae; genus Moxostoma; species Moxostoma hubbsi. Next base: position 4,324,859 of record JAVLUX010000010.1, on the reverse strand, counting down.
ATGTGCACCGTGGTAATGCCAGTGTTTTGGGATGTGCACCGTGGTATCGCCAGTGTTTTGGGATGTGAACCGTGGTAATGCCAGTGTTTTGGGATGTGAACCGTGGTAACGCCAGTGTTTTTGGATGTGCACCGTGGTATCGCCAGTGTTTTGGGATGTGAACCGTGGTATCGCCAGTGTTTTGGGATGTGCACCGTGGTATCGCCAGTGTTTTGGGATGTGAACCGTGGTATCGCCAGTGTTTTGGGATGTGAACCGTGGTAATGCCAGTGTTTTTGGATGTGCACCGTGGTATCGCCAGTGTTTTGGGATGTGAACCGTGGTAATGCCAGTGTTTTGGGATGTGAACCGTGGTAATGCCAGTGTTTTGGGATGTGAACCGTGGTAATGCCAGTGTTTTGGGATGTGAACCGTGGTAACGCCAGTGTTTTTGGATGTGCACCGTGGTATCGCCAGTGTTTTGGGATGTGAACCGTGGTAACGCCAGTGTTTTGGGATGTAAACCGTGGTAACGCCAGTGTTTTGGGATGTAAACCGTGGTAACACCAGTGTTTTGGGATGTGTACCGTGGTAACACCAGTGTTTTGGGATGTGAACCATGGTAACGCCAGTGTTTTGGGATGTGAACCGTGGTAACGCCAGTGTTTTGGGATGTAAACCGTGGTAACGCCAGTGTTTTGGGATGTAAACCGTGGTAACACCAGTGTTTTGGGATGTGTACCGTGGTAACACCAGTGTTTTGGGATGTGAACCACGGTAACACCAGTGTTTTGGATGTGTACCGTGGTAACACCAGTGTTTTGGGATGTGTACCGTGGTAACACCAGTGTTTTGGGATGTGAACCGTGGTAACGCCAGTGTTTTGGGATGTAAACCGTGGTAACACCAGTGTTTTGGGATGTGTACCGTGGTAACACCAGTGTTTTGGGATGTGAACCACGGTAACACCAGTGTTTTGGATGTGTACCACGGTAACACCAGTGTTTTGGGATGTGAACCACGGTAACACCAGTGTTTTGGGATGTGTACCACGGTAACACCAGTGTTTTGGATGTGTACCACGGTAACACCAGTGTTTTGGATGTGTACCACGGTAACACCAGTGTTTTGGGATGTGAACCGTGGTAACACCAGTGTTTTGGGATGTGAACCGTGGTAACACCAGTGTTTTGGGATGTGAACCATGGTAACACCAGTGTTTTGGGATGTGAACCATGGTAACACCAGTGTTTTGGGATGTGAACCACGGTAACACCAGTGTTTTGGGATGTGTACCACGGTAACACCAGTGTTTTGGATGTGTACCACGGTAACACCAGTGTTTTGGGATGTGTACCACGGTAACACCAGTGTTTTGGATGTGTACCGTGGTAACACCAGTGTTTTGGGATGTGAACCGTGGTAACACCAGTGTTTTGGGATGTGAACCATGGTAACACCAGTGTTTTGGATATGTACCATAGTATTACCATGGTTTTGGACTTGTACGATGGTAATACCATAGTTTGGAATGTGTACCATCGTGGTATATTAGCACTGATTTTAGACACGTATTATGCTAATAGCAGTGTTTTGGATGTGTACAATTGTATTAGTATATTTTTGGACATGTGATTTTCAAAATGTTTTTACACCTTTATTAAGTACCACTAACTCAAAAGTACAAGTTGGTAGTGATCAACTCTTATGTAGGTTTTTACAATTGTCAATAATTTCAAAATGGCCAAATATCAGTTAATTTAATAATCATTTCACAGCTAGCCAGACAGACAGTAAACTGTAATGTGTGTTCCCGCAGGTGTTGTTGGTGAGTAGCAGCAGACATCCAGATAAATGGATCGTACCTGGAGGTGGAATGGAGCCTGAGGAAGAGCCCAACATCGCAGCAGTCCGAGAAGTTTGTGAAGAGGTTTGACTTTTGATTGGCATCTCTCAAAGATATATAAACATGGTTGAGAAGTCATTGAAATTAATTGGACAAAAAGTGTGGCGTTTTTGTACCAATTGGTGGGTTGCCTGAACGACTAGTCGACTAATCAACATGTGGGAATGATCGATTTTTACAATTGAATTTTCATAATGCTAATTCTTTAAATCAGGAAAAATAAAAATAAATTATGTCAGTACTTTGGTTTGCACTGGTAAAAGCTTATATTGTTGATATAAAAATTGCATTACTACACTAGTAAAAATGCTAATTTTTGATATCTGTACATTTATTTCACCATGTTACATGTGTTACTTTAGATATTTGAAAATGGATTTCAAGATGTCAAGAATGTGTAATTCTGTGAGTGATGATGTCATTTTTGATATCAAGAATTACAATTTTTACTAGTGCAAATTGAATTACTGATAGCAAAAATTTGCATAGTTGACTTGTAGTAAATCCATTCCTGATATCAAGAATTTGAATTCTAACTAGTAAAAATCCCCTTCACATGATTAAATATAATTTCCACTTGTGTTAGTAGTGGTTATGATCTATCAGCTGATTCTTATACATTTCTGTCTCACTAATGATACTTTCACTGGCTGACAGACAGCAATAAACATGACGCTCAGTCTGTGAGGACGATCGCCTTACAGCAGAGATTTAAAGGGCTTCAAACTCTGATTAAGTGCTGCTTTTTACACTTTGACTGATGTGCAGACAGACCGCAGCCAAAGGCATAACGTCAATGCAAGTGGAAGAGACCATAGACATAAAACATACCATTCAATTCTACTTTATTGGGGGGGATTGTTTATTTGTCCTGATTATGCTTTTGATTTTTGGCCAATCTTAGTCATGTATGTTCAGGACTAAATTTAGACCAGGACTGATGACCATCAACTACTCAAGCTGAAGTCACTGGCCATGTTAGGGACTTAACATTTGCCCTAAAGAGTGCTATGAGGGATTGCTATCAGTGAGGACTGGTTTAGACTGCTACTGACTGAAGAATGAACTTATGTTCTCGTGGGGTTTATTTTACCTCCGGTACTTTGAAAGATCAGTTGTGAAATTAACTTGTTGATTTCAACTTTCAATGTTTCAACTGAAGAACCTGACTCACACAGTAATGACTGCCTCTTGCAGTTACACTGAAAAATAAGCTTAATTCGCTTTGTCACAGGTCTTGCTTCCGAATGTCTGGTCATGCTCAGTAAGAGTGTTAAACCATTATGGGTTTTTAGAATGGCAATATCGACATTAGATATAGACCGATATATCGATTTTAACGATTAATCGGTGCCGATAGTTGCAGAGAGTATTTTTTTATTTCTCCGTGTTCTGAAATTAAAGAGAGGGAACCTACTATATGTGTATATATATATATGTATATTATTTGAAGTCGGAAGTTTACATACACTTAGGTTGAAGTCATTAAAACTAATTTTTTTAACCACTCAACAGATTTAAGATTAGCAGACTATAGTTTTGGCAAGTCATTTAGGACATCTACTTTGTGCATTTAAAGTAATGTATTTTTTTGGTTGAAAATTGTTTACAGACCGATTGTTTCACTTTTATTTGACTACATCACAATTCCGGTGGGTCAGAAATTTACATACACTAAGTTAACTGTGCCTTTAAACAGCTTGGAAAATTCCAGAAAATTATGTCAAGCCCTTAGACAATTAGCCAATTAGCTTCTGATTGGAGGTGTACTGAATTGGAAGTGTACCTGTGGATGTATTTAAGGCATACCTTCAAACTCAGCACCTCTTTGCTTGAAATCATGGGAAAATCAAAAGAAATCAGCCAAGACATCAGGGGAAAAATTGTGGACCCCCACAAGTCTGGTTCATCCTTGGGAGCAATTTCCAGATGCCTGAAAGTACCACGTTCATCTATACAAACAATAGGACACAAGTATAAACACCATGGGACCACGCAGCCATCGTATCGCTCAGGAAGGAGATGCATTCTGACTCGTAGAGATGAACGTAGTTTGGTGTGAAAAGTGCAAATCAATCCCAGAACAGCAAAGGACCTTGTGCAAATGCTGGAGGAAACGGGTTGACGAGTATCTATATCCACAGTAAAACAAGTCCTATATTGAAATAACCTGAAAGGCTATTCCGAAAAGAAGAAACCACTGCTCCAAAACCGCCATAAAAAAAGCCAGACTACAGTTTGCCTGTGCACATGGGGACAAAGATCTTACTTTTTGGAGAATTGTCCTCTGGTCTAATGAAACAAAAATTTAACTGTTTGGCCATAATGACCATTGTTATGTTTGGAGGAAAAAGGGTGAGGCTTGCACGCCGAAGAACACCATCCCAACCGTGAAGCATGGGGGTGGAAGCATCATGTTGTGGGGGTGCTTTGCTGCAGGATGGACTGGTGCACTTCACAGAATAGCTGACTCATGAGGATGGAAAATTATGTGTATTGAAGCAACATCTCAAGACGTCAGCCAGGAAGTTAAAGCTCAGTCACAAATGGGTCTTTCAAACGGACAGTGACCACAAGCATACCTCCAAAGTTCGGGTAAAATGGCTTAAGGACACCAAAGTCGAGGTATTGGAGTGGCCATCACAAAGCCCTGACCTCAGTCTGATTGAAAATTTGTGGGCTGAACTGAAAAAAGTTGTGCAAGCAAGCAGGACTACAAACCTGACTCAGTTACACCAGTTCTGTCTGGAGGAATGGGCCAAAATACCCGCAACTTATTGTGAGAATCTTGTGAAAGTCTACCCATAACTTTTGACTGGTGCACTTCACAAAATAGATGAATCATGAGGAAGGAAAATGATGTGGATCTATTGAAGCAAATTAAACAATTTAAAGGCAATGCTACCAAACACTAACAACATGTATGTAAACGTCTGACCCACTGGGAATGTGATGAAAGAAATAAAAGCTAAAATAAATAATTCTCTACTATTATTCTGATATTTCACTTTCTTAAAATAGTGATCCTAACTGACCTAAGACAGGGAATGTTTTCTACAATTAAGTAGATTTAGGGACTGCTACACCACCATACAGACACTATGATTGGCCAATGCCAATAATCTCAAAATGGCCAAATATCAATTTAATTGGTCTTTCACAACTAATTTATAGGAAATTAGCCCAATCATTTTCCTTAATTTTTTGGTAACTTTTTTCCACCCATAGTTAGTAGTGACATGGCCACAACAAAGGATATTTTCTGGGAATGCTCAGAAACAAAAATAATTTCTTGGAAACTGAAATGTTGATGTTTTGACTGTTACATAATTTTAAATCCGTTTCATCCGCTCGTTTTTTGATAGGCTGGTGTCAAGGGCACTTTAGGAAGGCTCGTAGGAATATTTGAGGTAAGTTGAACTAATATGAGAACTAGTTATTGTTACTCCGGTAACCATTTACAATAAGGTAGTATTGGTTAATATTACATTATAGATATTATATATCTAGCTACATTGGTTAACATGAATTGACAAAGAACAATACTTTTTCAGCACTTATTAATCTTGGATAATGTTCATTTCAATATATACTAAGTTGTGTATGTTAACTTGTAGTTAATGCATTATGAACTACCAATGAACAATTCTATTTTTATAAAATAACATTAAAAGATTTTGTAACAAATATTGTTCTTTGTTAAATGATGATACCAAAAGGCATTTACTAAGAAATAAACCTTATTGTGAAGCGTTACCGTTACACGTCTGCGGTGTATGTAACTTTTCCAATTTGTCATTTTGTTCTATATTCAGAATCAAGATAGAAAACACAGAACGTATGTGTACGTTCTCATCGTAACCAATGTTCTGGAAGATTGGGAGGATTCAGTAAATATTGGTTTGTAAATAAGAATAATTCTTCTTGAGTCAGCCTCAAAGACCACATTTACATGCAGATGATTTTCCAGTTAAGGCCCAAATACTGGTTAAGCTTTTATTCAGAAAAACAGGTTTGCATGATCCACAGCAATTGAAATATTCTCACATAATAATCAGCATATTCTGTATAAATGCTCATGCTCTTCTTTCCATACAAGCAAATGTAATTAAATAATTACACATAGATACAAATATTTATATACAAGTATTGACTTACTGTGTATATTCTTAAAAAGGGTTTTAAAGCATATGCCAACTGTTTTATTCAGATGTCTAGTACATGGAATTTTGACATATCAAGTGTTAAGCATGTATAATAAATAAATATATATATATATATAAGTGTGATTCTCACCAAATATAAAGAAAATGGCCTGGGCCTATTTTACTCCAAAATCAAAAGAAACAAATAAGAAATAATTTTTTGCATACAGAAAATGAAGCCTATTTTTAGTTCCATATTTGACATTTTGACAATATTTTCATGACAGGTTTTCACAGATTTCCCCAATTCTCATTACTGCAACACTGGTCATTATGAAAAAATTATATATTATTTAAATCATAAAGTATTTATACATCATAGAAGTACAATTATGATCATTTTAATTACAAGAATCATTGTCTTTTTACTGAAATGCAGTATAAAGTGACTTTTACGGTAATGAGAATCATCACTGAAAATAATGGTATTAGTAAAAGTAAAACATATGGATGCATTGCGGTAATCAGAATTGGGATGTAAAATGTGCTTAAATGTCCTGAAAATAATGGACCATATTTTATGAGTGATAGCGTTAAGTTCAGGGCTTTACCATAAGACATAAGCGCAAAGTCAGTGTGCATGTCCATGTAGATTTAGTATTTTCGTGCAAGCATGCGCTAAGTCTAGGTGCGAGTGGGTTTAGCGAAATCGCACGTACAATACGCAAATTGGCCGGGTGAGTGCAATTTACTTCTGAGATTCTTCTCTGGTTATTCCACCGTCTGTGTCCTATAATATAGTCCATTCCCTCAAGCGGCAGCGATATAAACAAAGACAGCACATTCATAAGAAGGTGGTAGTGTAAATGGACTGTATGCAATGAATTAGAAGAACAAAGGCATTTTTGTGTATTAACTGCGTCCTTGATAAATGCCAGGCATATTTATATGACAGTGACACGCTCCTTTTATACACAAATGGAAAATGTGACTCTCGTTAGAATTTGGATTTACGCTCCATTAATTTCAATCTTCTGATGCACAAATCATGGCTAGTATTAAAAGTGATTGTATTGGTGTGCACTTCACTTCTACCAGTTGTTATGATTAAAACATTTTTGTATTGAAACTAGAGCTGTCAGAATGAATGCTTTAATGCATATGATTAATTAAAAAAGTTTTAACTTGTGATTAACACATTTACCGTTAATAAAGAAGGGACAAACTTTGTAATGTTTGTGGTGTGTGAGTCACTGCACTGACGCACACACCACAAACAGACACAACAGCGCAAGAGCCTTCTACCAGACTAATATAAGTTTAGCATAAAATACCATAACGCAGAGATCCCATAGACATACTAAGGGCGGTACTGTCATAACACGCTAGTTGACCATTATGTTCTCTCCTATGAGTGAGCAGCAGAGGTTGTTATCTCCATAAATAAAATAATCTCTGACAGCGCTTCCATCATCAAAACGCAGAAAGAGATGTTTTTGTATGCAAGCGCTTTTCATGGTGAGTTCAAAGGGGTGCTTGACACTGCCGTTGACACTCTGACACAAATCATGAAAGCAGCTTCACGATTGCTGTAACAAAGCGAATAGCCAGTCTTATGGCAGATTAATATTGTGGATGATAAGAGTAAGAGATTTAATGCCCATTGCAATGAATGCGCAACCAATGGGGAGACTAGATCTTTCTATTAGTCAAACTCCCACTTAGACTTTGGGAAATGTTTAATGTTACTTGAATTGGTGCTATTTTAGTGCATTTCTATCTTTATTTTGTGGAAGACTTTGTTTGGAAAATGTTAAAGCATTATATTGTTACATATTGTTTATTTTCTTTGACATGGAAATAAATTAATTTTGACAAGAAAAGTAGTATGTGTATATATATATATATTTATTTATAGTGCCTTTCAAAATCTGCCATTTAATTGCGATTAATCACAATTAAAAATATGAATCAACTGACAGCACTATTTGAAACACAAAGAAACGTAACCAAATTTATTTCTAAATTAAAATTACACTTCAAACTAAATGAAAATATAATCAAAATAACATCATGCCAAATCCAAACATTTTACTCTTCTTCCACCGGTCCCTTTTGCAGCGACTTAAAAATCACTACGACAACAGGTGGAAAAATACCAATACAAATTAGATCATAAATACAATTGTAAATATAAACAATAATAATAATAATTGAAAAATAAACCATGACTTAAAGATTGTTCTCATAAATATTTGTTTCATAAAACGGCAACAACAGTGATCACACTGTATTTTCAGAGATTGGACATGAACTTTATTACCACCGCAGGATAGAGGAACAACTGAAAACTGACGTGGTAATTTAAACATCTAATGCAATAACCATAATTTCTCAGAAAAATAGCAAATTGTGCTTTGCTCCACTTCATTAACATACAACACACCCACAGATAGTGCAAACACTCACGCCCATTTGCACTTGGAAAATTGCACTTAAAATTGGCACTCTCACGAAAACTGGATAAGACATTGAGCACTCGTAGCGCTGCGCTTTGCACACTCACTGAAAATGAGCCCAGTGTCACAATGCAAAAAATCTTGGACCTAAATGCAGGCTTCATTTTTCTTAATGCAAAATATAATTTCATATTTTTTATTGATTTGGGGTTAAATATAACAAGGACATTTGAATCACCCATAATTGCATTGTATACGATAACTAATTGACTCATAACACCTGCTCTTCCTTTTTTGTTTTGACAGGGAGAAAAAGGGAATGGTTTAAAATTGACGATGCCATACAAGTGTTGCAGTGTCACAAGCCAGTACAGGCCACCTACTTCACAGCTTTTCAGGAAGGTTGTCTGAACAGTAACGGGACGCCTCTAGAGGCCACGATAGGCGGAGAACTGTCGCCCACCTACAGCATCAATCAAAGCTCTGTCTCTGATATCAGATAACTAATGCAAAACACCGACCCTTTGGATGCTTCCGTCGTCGCTCTCGCTCTTGTTCTATTCTTATTTTGATTCTTTAAAAAAAAAAAAAAAAAAAGACATCAGTTTGCCAATGCTTTTTGAATGCCGGGAAAGTGGCACAAATGTCACAAATGTTGCTGGAAAATTCAAAACGATGTTTTGAAAATGTTATCTTTTTGCTATCTCCTGTTTCATTTTCATTTCATGCGGACTGTTGCATGAAACCCACATACTTTAAGTGCCCTTCATGCGGCCCAAGTGTGAGATTAAACCAATGCAAGAGCTACTTTTTACTGTTGTGATGTAAAAATATACACATTGTGCGTTAGCATGTGGCTTTCAGTATTTTTACACATGCATTTTTTTCTCCCTCTTTACAAATGCGTTTATAAGAGAATATGAATGCGTGGAACTGTGAGAAGTTATTAGTTTTGCATGAGCACTGGTATTTATTTGTCCAATGAGTTTGTGTGATGCAATGAATTTTTAACTTGTACTTCATGTTAAATAGGTGTCCTGGACTTTCCTGTTTTTGCCAAATTGTAAATATCGTACAGGCCTCCAAAAACACATGGGTTTAAATGATTTGACTACCTGATTAGACTGTAGCGTAATTCTACAATTTCACCTTTTAATCTAGAACTTTTCCAAACAGCTGATGTTTTGAGGAATTTGAGGTAATATTGTAAACTCTGAAATGAACCCCAGTGGTTAAGTAGACCATTATATGATTTGGTTTTAGAAAGATTCAGCAGGTTCTTTTTACTTTATGCTGTAATGGTTATCTGTAGTATTTTTTTAAAGGGATAGTTCACCCAAAAATGAAAATACTTTTGAGCATGACTTTCTTCTGCTGAACACAAATTAAGATTTTTAGAAGAATATTTCAGCTATGCAGGTCCATACAACACAAGTGAATAGTGACCAGCATTTTGAAGCTCCAAAAAGCACATAAATGCAGCATAAAAGTAATCCATAAGACTCAAGTGATTAAATCCATGTCTTTAGAAGCGATATGATAGGTGTGTGTGTGTGTGTGTGTGTGTAAAATAGGTAAATTATAAAGACCCTTTTTACTCTTTTGATCTTACGTTTTGGACCCTGTTGACTTGCATTGTATGGGCCTACAGAGCTGAGATATGCTTCTAAAAACCTTTGTTTGTGTTCAGGAGGAGAAAGAGAGTCATACACATCTAAGATGGCATGAGAGGGAGTAAATGATCATTTTTGGATTGAACTAGTCCTTTAAATCAACATGAAATCAAAATTGACCCTAATAACTTAATTAATATTCTGTGTTTATTACAAGTTAAGTTCAATCAACAGCATTTTTGGCATTATATTAACTACCATAAAAAATTATTTTGACCTGGATCATGTTTTTTTTTTTAAAGAGAAAGTTTTAATGTTATATCCAATATTACAACTTTGTTGTCATGTGGAAGTAAAGCATGTTATCACCATTATAATACGTGTAATGTTTACATCTTTTGGCTATACTTTTGAAACTGAGTATTTTAATGTTTATTGACTGGCTTCATTTACTTCAATTGTAAGTGTCTCACTGTTTGTTAGTTTTTTTATTAAACGAGGGACAAGTTAAAATAATTTTTTGTTGGTATCAACATTATGCCACAAATGCTGTCAATTGAGCTTAACCCGGAATATTCCTTAATACATGTTCCCGTCCTTACTGAGCAAAATTCATTAGTGTTGAAAACACACATTTGTCTTCATAGTTATTAAAAATAGTTTTAGACTACTGTTGTACATAATGTATCCTCTCTAAAATTTTACCAATATTTAATGTAATTATAATGCCAGTTAGCATTAATGTAATTAAAGTTCCAGCATTAATTAAAATGACAATACATTTTAAAAAAAGAAGTGATAACATTGGGATACATGGAGATGCTCTTGAACTTCAGTCTCCACATCCTTGCCAATTTTTACAATCATGTTGACTTTATTTTTGGCTATAGTACCATTTGGGACAACTCTAAAATGAAGCATAGTTCAGGACTAAAGAGTGAGTTGAATAGATATTAAATAGTATATAATTTTTTGTTTGATGCAATGTGCATGTACAAAACTGGCTTTGTCTGCACTAACAGTGTAACTCTGTAATTCTTTCAATTATAGTATCTTTAGTGGATCCCGAATATTGCCCTAAAAGTTCATTTCCCCAGTGTGGACATTATTAATTTGGTGACAGAAACTGTTGAGGTTTTTCATTGTTTTACCTCTCAGTGACTCAACATCTTCATCCACTCATTTACTCCGTGACATTAACAACGGAGAGGTTTCAGTCTATATGCACAATTGAAATTAAGGGCAAGCCTTGATACATTTTGTTTTAGCCTATAGAAATGTTCAAACGTGATCTCTTTCCTTGGAAACGTCAAGTACGTCTTCAAAGCCAAACTGTACGCTTTGGAAAGCAGTGGTTGGCGCAATACTGTGAATTTTGAGCCACTGTAGTTAGTGAGATGTTTTGGTGTCTTTTTATTTCTCCTGTACAGATCAAAGACAAAACTTCAAAGTTGAGCTCTTGTCGTTATGATGTATAGATATGGTACACTTCAGATTGCGTCCTGGAACTGCTGAGAGTTAGGCTCATTTAATTGACTAAACCATGTCGTTTTTTGCTCCTCCTGGGCGTTTTAAGTGCTTTTATGATGCAAGGTTCTTTTCATTGAAGATTTCATTCGATTTTTGTATTGTTAGTCTGACTGCTAAGTGAGTAATATTACCTGAAAATCTAAAGAGTAAATGAACAGACTTGTATCAGTGATTTCTAAAGTTTACATGCCTGTGATTCATTTTTATTAACACTAATGTAATGGATTTTACAGCTGATTGCCTTTTAAAATCTTTGTAGCATGAAATGCCTAATCTGGACTAATCCAGAAGTTTTCTGGATTGGTATATGTGATGGCCATAATATTTTTAACATTATGTATAGAAAGTAGAAATGGCTGCATCAACATGTGGTCCCAAGAGTATAGCACACATACTGTATTCTATCGGTACTTTTCAGGTTCCTTTTAGAAAACAAGGATGTGAAATCTTGATCATGTGAAACTAATATTCCTGGCTAATATCTCAGATAAAGCACCTTGCCCTGCTTGTGAGGTTTGACTATGAATGTATATTTTAATAGGGTATATCTTTCCACAGAAACTGAAAAGAAAGAAAAAAAATGCCCAAAGTTTTTTTTTTATTTTTTTTTAAAGATTGAATTGGTTTTCAATTCGGATGTTGAAAATATGATTGAAATCAATATACTCAACAGCTGTGACCCTTATTTTGGACATTGTGAAATCAACCAGTTTGAGAATGTAATATTTATGTGCCAACTAATAAACACCAGTATTTCATCTTAAGGTTTCGTTGACTTCCCCATTTTAAAAAATACTGTCTGTAAAATTAATAAGCAGTATTTTGTGATAAGTTTGTGCCATAAAGATCAAGCATGTACCACCAAACAGAATTGTAAAATGGTTGTTTCTAAACATATGGAAAGTTATAAGGCTGCAAAAAACTTAACCCCAACTGATGCAGTGTGTATCTTCTCATTTCTTAAACAACCATGTCGGAAGACGCATCGTGGAAAGCGGTTACTGTGTTTCAGAAGGGGCAAATTATTGTCCTGCATCAAGAAAAGAAAATAACTATGAAGAGAGGTAATCTGACAGGTAGCTCAGCAAGTAAAGACGCTGACTACCACACCTGGAGTCGCAAGTTCAAATCCACGGCGTGTTGAATGACTCCAGTCAGGCTTCCTAAGCAACCAATTGGCTGTTGCTAGGGTGGGTAGAATCACGTTGAGTTAACCTCCTCGTGGTTGCTATAATGTGGTTCTCACTTTTAGTGGGGCACATGGAGTTGTGCGTGGCTGCCGCAGAGAATAGCGTGAGCCTCCACACGTGCTACGTCTCTGCGGTAAGGAGCTCAACAAGCCACGTGATAAAATGCGCAGATTTGTCCTCTGCCACCACGAGGACTTGGCACGTATTGGTAATTGGCCATGCGATATTGGGGAGAAATCCCCCCCAAAAAGAACTGTCCAACACATTATTAAAACCTTGAAGGATAGTGGTGAACCGTCAGCTTTGCGGAAGAGTTGTGGTCATAAAAAAATCTTAAAATGATGGGAGATCACTAAAACGTTGAAGTCACACCGTAAAACAAATCGACAGTAGATGTTCGGCTGTTTAATAGTGAAAGCAAGAGCATTTCCACATGTACAATGCGACAAGAATTCAAGATTGGCACTAAACAGTTGTGTGGCCACAAAAAAGCCACTTGTCAGTGAGACTAATCTATAAGGGGGATAAAGATTGGACTGTGGATCAATGGAAAAAGGTCATGTGGTCTGATGAGTCCAGATTTACCCCATTCCAAAGCGATGGGCACGTCAGGGTAAGAAGAGAAGCGCATGAAGCGATGCACCCGTCATGCATAGTGCCCACTGTACAAGCCTCTGGAGGCGGTGTTATGATCTGGGGTTGCTTCAATTGGTCAGGAATAGGCTCAGCAACGTTATTCAGCAATAAAATGAAGTCATCTGAGTACCTGAATGTACAGGTTATAAAAAAAAAAAAAAATCAATGGATTTCTTTTTTTAAACTGACGACAAGGGCATATTCCAGTGCCAAGATTAATCTGGCTCAAATTGTGAAAGAGTGGTTCAGGCAGCATGAGGAATTATTTTCACACATGAATATGCCACCACAGAGTCCTGACCTTAACCCCATTGAAAGTCTTTGGGATGTGCTGGAGAAGACTTGACGGAGTGGTTCGGCTCTCTCATCATCAATACAAGATCTCTGCCAAAATTTAAAGAAATTCTGCATGGAAATAAATGTGACTGCATAAGGTTGTCAAAACAATGCCATGATGAATGCATGCCGTAATCAAAGCTAAAGGCAGTCCAACTAAATATTAGAGTATGCATATTTTTTTGGCCAGGCAGTGTATATCAAATACTGCATCTAAATGTAACTAGATAAATGGCATGTACAGCCAAAATGCAGCAACTCACACTGAGACAGTTTACATGCACACCAATACACCGATAACTACCAAAAATGAGTTTAACAGGATATGAAAATCTGACAAAGTTTTTCCCTGCGTTTGACGTCAAACCATGAAGAGGCATGCCCACAACACGTGCTTTCATTGGATAAGCTGGCAAGGATGCCGGTTAAGGTATTTACATGCAAAAAGAGAGGTAATGGGCGAAAAACCCATGCCGATTGTTTTTTGTTTAAGCCGTTTGACCTTACACTGATAATGGAACACCATTTAATGCCACACACACACACACTGTCGGATTAAGCATAAACCTGCATGTAAACGCGCTCACTAAAACCAAGAATAACGGCTTCAAAGTTTTTCCATTATCTGGTCCGATGTGGATTACACAATACTCTCGCTCCGTTTTATCTTAATCTGATCGTAGTTGAGCTGAACCCATCGGTCACAGGATTGACTGGTCAAAAGAGACCTGATTTCAGTGATAACGCAAAATTGACAGTGTAGTTACTGCATTTTACCTTCGCATGACAGTATACTAAATAACATTAGTAAATAAATCTGAAACTTGTATACAATTAAGTCGTCTGATGCAAGAGGAAGTTCTTTTGAAATTTTATTGTACAGATAATGTGGAAAATCACTGTGGCTGCTGTCCTCGGCCACGGCCAAAACCACCTCTCTGAAAAATAAAACAGAAGAGTGTATTCAAATGGTGAACCTCATTTTACTCTTTTCCAGCTGAACTGTTTAAGTCTGAACTCTTTCGGTAATCATTAATTTAAACAGCAGCCTAATAAGTGATTTAACAGCAGTACTTACAAACTGGAATTCTGTGGCTGCACCTGCACCAGCTTCAGCCTTTTTGTCTGCACCAGCTGTATGTACAAAAATCTTGTTAATTTAATGAAAACAAATTTCATAAAACACCCAAAAATGAAGCTTCCAACAAAACAGCATATAATCTACAGCTTTGTTCAAATTGCAGAAACAATTAGATTCTGTAGCAAATATGATTCAATTGATTCAGTTGTAGGTTTGTAATCTGAACAGGGGAAAAAAAAAAAAAAAAAAACGCATTTTACAAACCCAATCAATTAATATTGGTTTTTCCCAGCCTTTTAAAGTCGACTCATAAATTCACTCACTGTATGCAGTAGTGTAAATTCAGAACCACAAAGAGAGATCATGATGGCCATGAACTTTGGTAAAATGTCCAGTTTTCAGTCTCTCTTTTCACACTGACAGCTACTCTCAATCGTTCAAGTCTCTTGGCATGGAACTGACACATGTAGCTACAGCAAATATCGACTACACCATCTGAACAAATTTATCTGGATTATATTACTTGCAAACTGATGGTGCAGTCATTATGGAAAACAAACTGATTTGGGAACAGTGTGAACAAGGCCTCTAAGCTCAGACAGTATGCATTTGTACTTACGTGGAGCTGCAGACCGTCTATATGCGTCTCTGTCTCCCTCGCCACGGGCCAGACGAGCCGGTCTCTCTCCCTCAAGACCTGCAAACCATACCATGTTTGACTACTAAGTTTCACTCAAGGGATTGAGGCAATTTGACATCGGCTCTTCCTTCTATAATCTCCAAATTATACTGTTATGTTAAATTACACTAACAGAAATGTTAGAACTTCCAAAATGTGACACGAAGTAATTTACCGCGAGACCTTAAACCTTTAAGACGAGGGAAAAAAAACGTTACCCTTGGGGCGCGGTCTGGCCGTCTCTGGGCGAGTCTGGCGGCGGAGGGTAGCGGGTACGATCTCAGGGGGCAGGTGCAGGAAATCCCTCAGGTACTGGATCCCCTCATTTGTCAGGTACCAGTAGAAATGGCGCCAAGCAAACTGCTCTTTGACGTAGCCGCATGATTTCAGAGACTGAAGGAAATACAATACAATAACAGCTTTGTAAAACATAAATTAAACCTAATAGGCCGAAAATGTGTGTGGTCATGTAAACACAATAAATGGCTTTCATTTATTGAACACTTAGTGGGTCCACAAGGTGCCAACACTCACTTTTGAAAAGTTGCGGTCACGAAGCAGCACTAGAAGATATAATCGCCGCTAAAAAACAGTGGCATGTTGCATTAAGCCAGTTTCAGTGGCCACCCATGTAAGTTTGAGTTTAGTTTGAGCAAACTCTGTTTTTTCATTTCAAGGTGGTGGGTTGGTTTTTATTGGTTGTCATCGCCATAGCAACTTATGCTGCATGGTTAACCTGCTCTGTAGCAGGTTTTATTCTGGGTTACAGATTGCAAATCTGCCTAGATTTTCTTGATTTGACTTGTCTGTGTCCGTGTCTGCGCATACACTTGCCATTGACTGTACAAAGTGTGTCACAAAGCAGTTGTAATGCGCATGTGTGAAACGCATTCATGTACGTTCGTGGTCAGAAAAGTATATACAGAAAGGTAACCCGGTCTGCTGTGGTGCAATCCGAAATGCAGAAACGAGGTATACCAGAGCCTTAAACGTACACTTTAAAATTAAAGTTTACTTTGGGCTTAAAGGTGCTGGAAGCGATTTTTTTCATGGAATGGTATCCAAAACTTTTCCTACTCCCTGAAAAATATTAATGAAATATGCCAGCAGAGTTCTTTGTCTGGGCAGCCCGGCCGCGGAAACAAAGCCGGAAAAGGGGTAGGGTAGGAGAGCCGGCGTACTCTTCAGACCAAGACATCCCGCAAATGTACCCCGCTAACCAGCATTCTTCTGGCAAATGTTAAGTCTCTGGACAACAAGCTCTGCTAGCTGAGTGCGCGGATCTCTTTCCAATGAGAGACGAGGGACTGCTGCTTTATCCGTTTTACAGAAACTTGGATGTCTGTGGAGATTCCAGACTTAACCCCGCAGGTTCAATGGCTCTCTGTGCACCGAGTGACAGAGCGAAAGACCTCTCAGGTAAAAGCAGAGGTGGTGGTGCATGTTTTAGGATCAACAAATCCTGGTGTGAGAAGAACACATTTTATCACAGCTGTGTACATCCCCCCACAAGCCGACACAGACCGGGCACTCAAGGAACTGTATGGGAGTATAAGTGAGCAGGAAACTGCACACCCTGAGGCCAAGTTCATTGTTACCAGGGGACTTTAACAAAGCCAATTTCAAGTCAATAGCACAAAAATACAACAACACATCAGTTTCAACACACGAGGGGACGGGGTTTTGGACCATTGCTACTCTCCCTTCCGGGATGGCTACTAATCCCTCCCTCGCCCACCATTTGGCAAATCGGACCACTCTTCCATTCTGCTTCTACCCGAAACTGAAGGTAGAAACTGAAACAGGAAACAACCGCCCTCAGAACAATTCAGTGCTGGACGGACCAATCAGATTCTATGCCACAAGACTGTTTTGATCACGTGGACTGGGAGATGTGCCGGTCCACCTCTGATGACAACATTGAGGTTTACGCTGCTACCGTAACACGTTTCATCAGTAAGTGCATAGAGGACGTTGTACCAACCAAAAATATACGGATCTACCTGAACCAGAAACCATGGATTAATAGCGATTTTCATGCGGCACTCAATGTGTGGACCTCTGCTTTTGATTCTGGGAACGCGGAGGAGCATAAACAAGCCAGTTATGCCCTCCATAAAACTATCAGAGCAGCCATATGCAAGTACAGGGAGAGGATTGAAGGACAGTTCAACACCACTGACTTTAGAAGCATCTGGCAGGGAATTAATATCATCACAGACTTCAAAGGGAATAAAAACTCCACTATGAACACCGCTGCCTCTCTCCCTGATGAGCCAAATCATTTTTATGCTCGTTTCGAGGGAAATAACACCGCCCTCATGGAGAGAGCTCTCGCAGTCTAGCTACAGAGGTTAGGTCCCTCTCAGTCTCCGATCCTTCCGAAGGGGGAATATCCATAAAGCCACGGTCCAGACGGTATTCAGGGCCACGTCAGAGCTTGCACGAACAAACTGGCTGGAGTTTTTAACAGACATTTTCAACCATTCCCTCTCCTTGTCTGTAGTCCCACACTGTTGTACACACTGCTCTCTCCCTCCTGGAAAAAAGGAACACATATGTGAAAATGCTGTTTGTAGACTACAGCTCAGCATTTAACACCATAGTGCCCTCCAAGCTTGATGTGAAACTCCAGGCTCTGGGCTTAAACAGCTCGCTGTGCAGCTGGATCCTGGACTTCCTGTCAAGCAGAAGTCAGGTGGTTAGAGTGGGCAGCAACATCTCATCACTGACCCGCAACACTCGAGCCCTGCAGGGCTGTGTTCTCAGCCCACTGCTGTATTCCCTGTACACACATGACTGGGTGGCAACACATCAATTCCATCATTAAGTTTGCAGGTGATATGACGGTGGTAGATCTGATCACTGACAATGATGAAACAGCCTACAGAGAGGAGGTGCACACTCTGACATGCTGCTGTCAGGAGCACAACCTCTCCCTCAACGTCAGCAAGACCAAGTAGCTTATGGTGGACTTGAGAGAGAGAAAAGAGAACACAGCCCCATCACCATCAATGGAGCACCAGTGGAGTGTCATCAGCTTCAATTTCCTCGGTGTCCACATCACTGAGAAACTCATATGGTCCGTCCACACGGAGGACATTGTGAAGAAGGCTCACCAGCGCCTCTTCTTCCTGAGACGGCTGAGGAAGTTTGGAATGAACCACCACATCCTCACACGGTTCTACACCAGCATTGCAGAGAGCATCCTGACTGGCTGCATCACTGCATGTTCTCATAGTTTATGCGAATTGAGGTGTAATGTCATTTTTATGCCTTTTTTCCCATAAATTGTCACTTGAGGGCGCTGTTTTGATGCTGCTGTTTTAGACAACCACATATGCTCGATATTGGTCTCAAAGCTCATTTTGGTATCTTTGGGGAGCTGGGTTTTGGAAATAGGGGGTGTGGCTAATCCAATGGTTCAGCACCTGTAAGTAGAGCCTCTAAACATTGCATACATGTTTTAACCATACATAACTCCCACTTACCATTAAACTGAGGAATTAAATTTGATCAACTGTACAATTACATTAAACATTAACATACTCAAATGGCAAAATATATAACTTTACAATAAATGTATCCACTGCAATAGAGAAACACATACAATTCAATGAAACTCAGAAGACAACCAAACAGACGAGTTACACCAATTCAGTCAGGTGGCCTCACCTGCATGGCCTTCATGACGTGAAGGTTGGGTACGTTCTTGTCCGCGAGTTCTGGATGTTTGGCGAGATGCACATCTTTCTTGGCCACCATGACGCCCTCTTTAAACAAGAGTTCGTAGATAGCAATGCGGTTCTTCTTGGGCATCAACATCTACACAAGGAAAACAGAGATGAAATCATGTGTATGCTTGCACCAACAACAGAAAATCAACATTACATAAACGTTGTGGAAATCTGAAGACAACCATTTTAAATGCATAGAAATCAAAGATTCGTAGAGCAACTTCCTTATAACATCCAAACAGCACTCTGGTATTATACATACACAAATGTGTTACCATGTTATTGAATTCTAGCATGATTGGTAATAACATGGTATCCTTGGTAACACCTTGCATTAACGTGGTATCACTACAATCTTTCATATTTACTTGCAATGAACATATGAACAGCAAGAGCCAATGTGTCTGTTTAACATCCACTGCCAACAACTATTATCATTGTACCATGGTAAAAACGCTACAGTACGACTGAACATTCCCAAAACAACAGTACCATGTTATACGTGCATATAACATGGTAATACTACAGTACTTAAAAGTGACGTACTGTGAGACAGACCTATACAATAATACCACACGAAGTGGTTTGAATTCACGTTAACATGTGTCTGCAATCTTCTAATATTGCCTAGTAAAACGACAGAAATATTGACTTTGTTTCGTGCCGTTATCTCGTTTTTAGTGACTTTAATATGGGCCAGGAAACACTCTCGCGCCAAGCATACATTAGACACACATCCTCCCTTAAATATCGTATTATACTTGTGTCGTTTCAATCAAGAACTGGGGCATGTACATTGTAAGGGTTGTCTAGATGCAAATACTTTCTAAAATACGCTTTTAACAATAAGATGATGAAGATGTTAAACGGATTTTCAGCTCTTGTTAGGGCCTACCTTTACTCTTGCTGATAGACCGGAGCCGGAAAGAACGTCATTCGCTGTTCTTCGCTGTTAAAAGCCCTTTGTGAAGTGCGTGGCGCCATCTACTGAACGGGACATGTTGTGTCAGTTTGTCACTGACAGTTTATCAATATAAATTTTAAAGCGCTTAAAGGAATAATTTGGGTTTTTAATGCAAGTTAGGCTCAATCGACAGCATTTGTGACATAATGTTGATTACCACGAAAATTAATTTCGACTCGTCTCTCCTTTTCTTAAAAAAAGCACAAATCTGGGAGACAGTGAGGCATGGACAATAGAAGTGAATGGGGCAAATTCATTAATGTTACTCACGTGTATGATTAAATTGGCTTACTAACCTTTACTGTGTAAAGTTATAGCCAATTTTACAACTTAATTGCCATGACGATTTTATGTCAACAAATGACTGTAAAAATGACGATTTAAACAATGTTACATCTCAAATACTACATAAGTTGACAGAAAAATTAACGTTAGTGCTTTTATAAAATGATACGCTTCACGTGAATGCCTTGAAATCCTTCAAAAATTGGCCCCATTGTAATTGTATCACTGTAACATCGATTTTATTTATTTATGTATTTATTTATTTTAAAGTAAAGGAGGGATGAGAATTTTCCTGTAACTGGCGTGATTGTTTTACTCACACACACACACACACACACACACACACACACACACACAAAATATTAAAATAAAAATATTTAATTATGATTAACGCCTTTCAATTTCATAACACATTTTCAGCAGATTGAATTGACTGAACATTAACAGAGTAAAGTTTTAAGTTATATTCATTACATTTTGTTATTGATTAAACCATTTAATTTGATGGAAATTTGTTGTAAAATTTAAATTTGTACATTTTAAAAATAGGCAAAAAATATTTTGGAGTGCAATATTGTCAACACATCAAAACAAAAGAAACACAAAACAGTGATAGAAAAAATATATAATAAAATAAAGTAATAATAATAATAGTAATACATTTTAATAAGAGAGAGAGAGAGAGAGAGAGAGAGAGAGAGAGAGAAAACCAGTATTTTTCTTGAACAGATATGCATCCCGTATTATTGCAACTATAGATTGATTTTTACCAAAGCCAAGATGAAAAACTAAATTCCCTCCCCCAGACACCTATGACTATGTTCCAAATTGTGGTCACCAGTGTTTGCTTCACTTTTAACTTTTAAGGTCATGAAATATTAGAGTAATAAACAACAAAAGAAAACAAACATCAAATGCTTTGACAACAAATACTATCATGTTTTGACAGCAAATACTGTCCATTAGAAAAGTCACAGCCACTAAGAGACAGTAGTGAGGTCTCAGCGCTACCAAAGTGTCTTTAGGCAAGTCAGTCCACTCTGCGGCCTTCTTTGGAACACTGCCGGGCAGCTACAATCTCCATAACGGTTGTCCAGACTGCGATCAAAAAACATATTTATAATCAGAGGTTACAGAGGATAAAAATAGTATCATAAATTGTGCTTCTTTAGCTCAGATCACACACACATTTTTTAAAAAAATTAATTTAATTACATTTAATTAACATTCTGAATCTAAAAGGTGATTGGCTCTTTTAGCAGTTAGGCGGCACTTTCTTTTCTTCATCCGCCATCTTGGGCTAAACAGTTTTTAGCCCTACTTTCACCTTGTTCAGTGGTTGGATAAAGTTGAATGCTAAAGGATATGACCTTTTCCTTGCATGCGAGGAAATATTTTAGTGACAGAAAATGCATCCATAGCCATATTACCAAAGACACAATTCCGCACAAAATACACTTCATTTGGTACTTCAGGCTAATTGCCATCTGATTGTGCTTGAACATTAGGAGTTGGTGCTAGGGCATTTTTGCTGAATATAAAGAAGTTTCCCAAAGCAGGTTGCACATGCACACAGGTTTTATTCGTCTTTGAATGTATTATGTGATTCAGAGCATAGGATTATATTCCTCTTTTGTGTTGAATTGGATCTGGGTACACTGGTTTAATCTTCAGCAGGTGTTTTTCCTAGAAATGTGTTGGTTAATATTTCAGCTCTCAGTGCATTTTGCATTTAGCTTTTGGCAGTGAGCAGTGTTTTGCTGTTTTCCCATCTGTGTTGGGAGGCAGTGATGTGTTTAGTGCCTGAGGTTTGTTGACTAATGTGATATTAACATAACACAAGCTATGATTGTTGTTTTACCTGCACTAACACATTGAGAAGTTAACATTGCAACATCCCCATCTGCTTTCATACACACGTATGCTGTATTGACTTTGTTGTAAAATTTCATGTCTGCAATATTACATTAGGAGCCCCAGTCTTAATACTAAAAGTTCTTTAATGGTTCTTTTAGCAGTGGTGAGTGCTAATAATGCAAAGTAGTGCATCAATATTATGCTGAACATTATGGCTTCATCACATTATGTTAATTTGTCATTGAAGTGCCACTGCAATGGTGCCACCAATAAATGCATAGTGACGACTAATGAAGTAATCAAAAGCAAAGATATTTTACTGATAGTTGTAACTCATAACAAGCTGTATTGACATTCTAAATGTTATTCGTTCATGGTCTTTGTTAATATTTTTGAGAAACTCATATGGTTTGCATTGTATGGTAACACCATGATAATTATTTAAGTATTTAAACCCTTGTGCGACATTTTTGTCTTTTTAATGTTTGTTTTTTTGATCATTGTGGCTGTGTTAATGCCAACATCATAAATTTAGCCAAAGGTGTGTATTTTGGGGGGAATTTTAATATTTCAACCTTCTATAATACACTGTGTACACAAAATAGTTACACTTAGGACCTTCAGGACAAAAATGTCCCCATTGAAACCCATTAAAACTGCAATATTTGATCCCAGTGCCATTAAAGAATAAAAGCAGGAATTCTATGATATTAGGCTTTCATTACGGAGCCCTGGCTTCAAAATTACAATTCTCCACCAGATGGTGGCATGGATGGTTTAGCCTATGGAGCAAATACATGCTTTTTCCTATTTTTTGTTTGCTGTATTATAGATTATATATATTATATTATATATGTGTTTTGTATGTGTGTATTGATAAATGTGTGCGTGTGTGTGTGTGTGTGTGTGTGTGTTTTTATGGCAGTTTTTTTGACGCAGTTATTTTTGTCCTCTAAGGTCTGCACAAAAAAAAATAATGCATCAAAATCAATGTTGTTGCTAATCATTGATATCTCTGACTGTGATAATCAAAAAAATAAATAAATAAAAATAAAATATTCCCCATAGCATATATATATATATATATATATATATATATATATATATATATATATATATATATATATATATATATATATTTTGGAATTTCAATATGCATTTAATTATTTATTTTAATATTTATTTAATTTTTAGTAATTAAGCCCTCCATACACAAATGCTTCAGTAACGGTCATTAATATGTAACATTGGTCTCCTGAACTGAACATCCCCCATCTGATACACCCACAACACAAACCCTGACTGTGTTCATCCGATACCTTTGTGTTGACTGATGTCCGACTCGCGAACGAGTCGTTCCTATGAAACGGTTCCATGTAATGATTCAGACGAACCGATTCAAAAAGCGTTTGTAAATCACTCGAATGTAGAACATTTGACACAGCGCAGACAGCGCATTTGAATACATAGCGAGACACTAAATCGTTAGCGATGAAATAACACTATGATTCAACCTTATATTTATTTAATTACAATAAAAACAATGCGTAAATTGCTGCGCGCGAACTCTGTGAAGAGACTCAAATGAACTGGCGAATCGCTTTCGAACCTGCTCGTTGAAATGAACTAGTTCAAAAGAACCGATTCGCAACAACAAACCGGACTTTTCATTACGCTTTACTGGAGTGGAGGAACCGTGTAGATCACAGAGGAGCTTGGATTCTCATTCATCTTTCTTTGGTATGTCTTAATGTTTGTATTTTCATAACGCAGCTTTAATGTGGATATGCATATTGTGTCTGGTTATGCCATTTGTTGCCATGCGCGAAGAATATGAACGCTTGCGCAGTCATTTAAGGACGCTGCGGTTCTTTTCACAGTCAACGCTATGTGCGCTGGAAGTAATACGCATGGCGGGCGAACGAAATTGAATGGCATTAATATATGAGCAGGCTTTTATGCATTGTTTAAAATACGCATCTGTTGCGTTATATGTTTTTGCATATGGAAAATATGATGCAATTGAAATTATTAACTTTTTTTAAAAGGCTATTTAGTTTACTATTAACATTGGGATTAATATCACAGTGACTGACTAGAAATGCTTTAGTGTTAGGTTTATATATTGTGTATATAATCTATATAAAAATAGTTTTGGTGTGTGTTTAGGTTTATTTATGCATGTTTGTTTACTCTAATTTAAGCACCAAAAAATATGCACATTTTTACCATGGTACCATTTTATACCACAGTATAATACCATAAAATTCTTAATATTAAAGCACTATGACCATATATAAGTACACGAATAATGTAATAATTGAGTACTAAATGTAAGTGTTAAACAATTTATAGCCTTATGGCAATTGTTTCAGGAGAATTGTTTAAATAATATATACCTACCAGTAACAGAAACTACTAAAAAGTACCACATTATTATTGCAGTATTCTATAAAGTACCTTGGAGCACTATTTCATACAAAATGCTATTATCGGATACCATAATTGTACCACCGCAGTAACTTTTCTAACATAAAAGTGCTAAAAAGTACCATATACTACCATGTTTTTCTAAACATTTACCGTGGTATTACCATTGTGTTCTTTTACTTACCTTTGAGGACCATGTAAATATCATGGTGAATTGGTATCGAATTATTACTATATCACGGTATACATCAAAACACCAAGGTATTCCATCTGATGCTTCATCATTGTACTTTGGTTCAACCACGTTTTTGTAAAGTTAGTGTATGTTACATTTCTTTATTAAAAAATACCAAATGCAGTGGATGATTGTTAACCGTGCCTACATCCAGCAGATGAGAGTGTAAATGATGAGAAAGCCCATGGCTGTTACCGCAGACCTCACAATAGACCATTTTCCTAGTAAAAGCAATCGCTGTTGCTCCCCTGGGAGATCTTGGTGATTTCACAATATCCTTGCATGATAAACTTAAAAGGTTTGTTTTAATAACCCAGTAGCAATGAATAAGATTTGATTGTGCATTGGTGTGCCAGCTGTCACCACCAACAGCAAATACGCACGTAAGTGTTTTTAAGTCTAAAGCCCAACTATACCATTAAACTAATTGTTTATTCACAGATACCATATGTTGCTGAAGTCAAAGGTGAAAACTGTCCAAGGTCCTGAAAACATGTCCCATCATGTCCTCTATAGTGCTGGGTCATCTATTATTTTAATTTGTCATGCACAGGGACAACGTTTTGATTTCTGTGTTTAGTTATAATGGGGAATACAAGCATTCCTTGTGCTATATAGATATTTATTCTTACATTTACATTTATGCATTTGGCAGACGCTTTTATCCAAAGCGACTTACAGAGCACTTATTACGGGGACAATCCCCCCGGAGCAACCTGGAGTTAAGTGCCTTGCTCAAGGACACAATGGTGGTGGCTTGTGGGGATCGAACCAGCAACCTTCTGATTACCAGATTACCAGTTATGTTCCAGTTATGTGCTTTAGACCACTACACCACCACCACCACTTCTTTATGAATGGATACCCAAACAACCTACACTGAAAAATCGGCAACCTGCTGTTGTTACCTGAAGGATCTATTTCTACCTGATGTAACCCATAAAACTATCTTTGTTGGTGTTACCATATTTTGAGTTTCAGATTAAATACATTTTGGACTTGAATTAAACCAATTTATTAAGATGTTTCCACATGAAGCACATTTTTAGGTTACCAAACAAAACATCATCCAATTGACCTTCCATTTCCAATGTAATAAATGAACCTTGAGTAATATTAGTGAACCTGACTGCCAAAAGTTCAGACATTATAAACATACTTTAAAACACAGTAAGCTATACGTGTTGGTTTGATTGGATATCCATTTGTATTTTATGAATCTAGTCAAGTTCATGGTCAACAATCTGTCATTGTGAAGGATGAACTGGGGTTGGAAAGGGTCATTGTTGCATGTCATTGCTCACTTTAAGCTAATTGGGGCCAAGAGTCATGCTTAAGGATGCTAATTTTATCACCCGAATTTCTCATTCTTTTCACCCCTTTACTGCCCTCATGGGATTCCAACCAGTAACCTTGTTATAGTACAAATCCATGTTCTTTTAATTTATCAGTAGCTTCTGTTGTTAGGTTTGGAAACCTGTCAGATGAGATAAGCATTATTTGTAAGTTCCGGATGTGTACGTGTGTTCACGTACTTGCGTAGAGTTTGATTCGTGCCGTAAAGACCCCATGAAATCAAAATCTGAGTTTTGTGGCTTTTAGTCCATATCTGTTAGCTTTCAGGCCTTCAATATGCTAGCATACCCCTAAAAGATGACAAAATGTACTTTTAGCAGATAAACATGTTTAATTTACAGAATTTCACTTCCAGGAAAACAGACCATAAAAACTGATGACTCATCTTGCACTAGGGCTGCACCATATTGTGATTATTTTGAGAGATATTGTGATTGCAATTTGATGATGAACAAAAAAATACACTTGAAAAAAACAATTTAGCCTATTTTTAAGATTTACACATTTCAATTTCATAATTTTAACAAAATGTAATTAAAAGTTTTTAAAATATGTAAGATTTTTAAAAATTTGGTTAAAGGTTATGCAATTCAAATTTAAATAATTTTATTAAGACATAAAATACAAAAATCCAACAGTTATACTTTGAGTGTAGTAATTCAGTGATACCTTTTGAATAAAATGAGATAATGTTTTGACCATTCTCTACTGCCAATCAAAACATGTATAAGTCCCCTTAAAATGAACCAAACTCAGACCTTTTTTAATACATCCAAAAATAAAATAAATAAATAAGTAAACATAGTGAAATTCATGTTTTTCATGAAATTCATGAAATTCAAGTGTTTCTTTCATATTCATATTCATATGTTTTTATCCACTCTGTGATTGGATTTCAACCCACGATTAATCATCATTATTTTTTGGAACCCATTCAACTTGAATATTAGATTATTGTAATATAATATTTTTTATAATAATAATAATTATTATTAGACAATAGTATTACATCAAGCTTTTATTTTATAATATAATCAAGCTTTTATTTTGGCGGGAAATGCAAGAACACCTTAAAAGTTTCTTGTTGTAGCTGAGTTCACAGTAGCTGTATAATGCTCCTCAATTGAACATCTTCTCCAACATATTTTGAATTATGCAAAAGTGAAATAAAAGTGGATCTGAAGTGCTTTAAATATAACGCCGTCAGTGTGTGTAAGCAAATGGAAACAAACTCGGAGCATATCTCTCTTCTTTGAGCACGAGACGGAGTTGTGGAGCACAGAACCACTCTGAATACAGACCGAACAGAGCAGCACACATGAAATTTGAAGCGAGCAATGCATGCAGACTATTTTTTATTATATATAATTATATTGCAGCGTTTAGCAGTTTCACATTAGCACAAGGTCGTATCGTGATTTCAATTTTATTTCGATTAATTTTGAAGACCTACCTTGCTCTCAGGGGCTTTTGTGAATGTTTGTTCAATGAAATGTTCTCTAGAATGAGAATGACCCTCTCCTTGATAGAGTGCAACAGTCTAGTTCCTCAATATCATAAGTAGTGTAGTTCTTCACCATAAATTCTGCCATTAAAAGTGTTTGTTTTTTTTTATGTTGAAGAGTAGGTTCATTTCTGAGTTCATTCAAGTGCTTACAAGACCCATTGAATAGAATTTATTTTATTTTTACACTTTATTTGAGTGTATAGGCTGCAAATCCGACAGTATGACGTCTTTTATAGATGGATAGATTGCGTTGTTCTTTGAAGCCTCAGAGAATCCATGCAACAAGATCTCATCTGCTGCAGCTCTCAAGCATTGTATTACCAGAAAGCTGGCAGGCATTTTTAACAGATTCTCATGTGTGTCTGAGCCAGTGTGGATATCAGCTTCAGTGTGACCTTACCAACCACACACAAATCCTTATACACACATTTTGGCTGCTGTGAGTCCCTGCGTTGATCATTCATGCAATCATGCAACATGAGAGTGAGTAAATAGTGACAGAATATACATTTTTGGGTGAACTATACATTCAAGTCAAAAGATTCAAGAGAGATCTAAAGGTCAGAGGGTATTCTGTCATGAGTTTTTATTTAAACAATAATTTAATGGTACAAACAGATCCTATCACTTTAGAGCTATTGAACTTAAGACTGTGTGTGTGTGTGTGTGTGTGTGTGTGTGTGTTTGAATGCAGTGTTTGTAATGGATGCTTCTTGCTGCCTCAGCCTCTGTATTTCACACTTGGATGCACTGAACTAGAGCGAAGAAATTTGTTGTGGATATCTGTGATGTATAGTTGCACAAGCGAGAGATAAAAGATTGTGAGATAAATATATGGGTCTATTATACATAAAAGAACCTGACAATAATATAAAGGCCTAAAACTAATTTGTTGGTTGATGCTGACTACTCATTTTATGCTGTAACAGTTAATTTATCATGGTTTTATTAGCATGTGGTTTGCAGTAAGCTGCTCTAAGATTACGTTTTCTGTCTGAAATAGCTCTGAACAATGAGCCTGCAATGAGATACAGGAAAAGCAATGTGCAGGCCAAAATTTAATATGGTTATATAGGCAAAGAATTGAAGAGGGCCCTTTGAATTTCGCTTCGGGTTGTGGGGAAAATTGGACTTCAGAGGGTGAAGAAAAAGGCCACTGTCAGTGTGAAATGGGATGTGAACTCATGTGAAATTGGAAAGACTTTAGCAGAGAACATCGCTGATGCTAATCTTTTGGAAATTAGCCGGAGTAATTAATGTGACTTTGGCGCTGATGTAAATTCATAGGAAAGAGATCAAACTGCCTGAAAGTTCAAATCAAATGCAAACTATTCTATTCATAGCAAAAAATAATAAAATATAAGATAACCGAACAGAATAGAATAGAACAGAGCAGAGAACATTAAAATAGAATAGGATAACAGAACAGAATACAACAGAAAAGAATAGAAGAGAATAGAGTAGATAGGATACAATAGAATTGAACAGAGCAGAGAAAAATAGAACAGAATGGAGTAAATGGATCAGATAAAGGCAGAATGGATTAGAATTGAACATAATGCAATAGAACAGAATAGAATAGAGAAGAATAGAATAAATTGGAGAAGAGTCAAATAGAATGGAATAGAATATAAAAAAATAGAGCTGATAGGATACAATAGGTTTGAACAAGAGAAGAATAGAATCCATGGAACAGAATACAACAGAATCAAATAGAATGGAATAAAAACAAAATAGAACAGAACAGAAAAGAAAAGAACATAATAAATAGGAGAAGAGTCTAATAGAATGGAATAGAATAGAAAATAATAGAGCAGATAGGACACAATAGAACTGAACAGAGCAGAGAAGAATTGAATAGAATGGAACGGAATATAACAGAATAAAAGAGAACAGAATAGAGTTGAATGGATTAGAATAAAACTGAATGGAATAGAACAGAATAGTGTAGAACAGAAGAGAATAGATTAGAACAGAATAAAGTGGAAAAGAGTCTAATAGAGTAGAATAGAATAAAAACAATAGAATAGTGCAGAACACAACAGAAAATTATAGAACAAAGAAGAATAAAATAGAATACAATTACAGAACAGAATACAACCAAAGAAAATAGAAGAGAACAGAATAGAGCAGGACAGATTAGAATAGAAAGGAATAGAGCAGTAAGGATACAATAGAATTGAACCGAATAGGATAGAGTGGAACAGAATAGAACAGATTAGATTGGAATAAAAGATACCAGAGTAGGGCAGAATGGATTATAATAGAACAGAATGGAATAGATCAGAATAGTGTAGAACAGAAGAGAATATAATAGAATTTAACAAAAAAAAGAACAGTATATTAGAACATAATAAATTGGAGAAGCATCAAATAGAATAGAATAGAATATAATAGAAAATAATAGAATAGTGCAGAACACAACAGAATAGAATAGATTTGAACAGAACAGGATAGAATGGAACACAATGGAATAAAAATAGAATGGAATGGAATAGAGGAATATGGAACAGAATAGAGCAAAATGGAACAAAATATAAAAGAACAGAACAGGATAGATTGGAACAGAACGGAACAGGATAGAATGGAATAAAATGGAATAAAAATAGAATGGAATGGAATAGAGCAATATGGAACAGAATAGAGCAAAATGGAACAAAACATAAAAGAACGGAACATAACAGGATAGATTGGAACAGAATGGAACAAAATTGAATAAAAATAGAATGGAATGGAATAGAGCAATATGGAACAGAATAGAGCAAAATGGAACAAAAATTAAAAGAACGCAACAGGATAGATTGGAACACAATGGAACCGGAATAGAGTCGAATATAACAGAATGGACTAGAATAGAATAGAGTAGAAAAGAACAGAATAGAACAAAATGGAATAGAATAGAATCATAAACAACATCTCTGCATTGCTGTCACTCTATGATTTTATTTATTAATAAAACTAACAGTAGCCATTCAGCTACATGATCCTCAGCACTGATCAATTTAACTCCTGATATCTGCTGGTGTCAGACTACTTTTATTCACATCAGCCTGATCAATGGTGGGATTCTTTGCTGCAGTGGGTGAGAGCCAAGTCACCGTTTGCTAAATAGCAGGCAGTTAGCACTATTTTGCCCCCTTGCCTGACCGCAGTATCGAACAATGGCATAGCCATCAGTATAACTAGCAGGAACATATCTTATTTAAAGATTTCTTTAGGACAAATATCAATACCCATGTGTTACTGTCTTTGTGAATGTAAGCATCTGACAAAGTTCATTACATTAAAAGTCTTTTTCTTAAACTTGATGTTAAAATACTTTTTCCTATCCCAATATAGGTAGAGACAACTATATATATATATGTAAGCCATTTTATTTCTCTGATAAGTTTTGTTTTAGTGTTTGAGACAGATGTACAGTATCTGTCTTTTAAGATTGCTGGTAATGTAAATGTTCAGGATTGCCTTGTCTGTACTGTGGCTAATCATTAATCATCTGGGACGTTCCTAGGTGGAGTTGCCAAAGTCCAGTTTGATGCATGAGCGTGTGTCATAGCAAACAATTTTGCGTCCATGTATGCATGTGTGGAGAGTGTGCGTTGGAGAAGTTGGGTTTGAAAGGTTTTGGTACAGACACACCTACTAGACAAATACTCATCTGGTATCAAGCGTGTCCAGTGTCACTCGCAGGTCCTGAAATATCCTTCTGTTTTGGGCTGTGCCTCCCAGGTGAGATGTTATTTTATACTGAACAAACTTCTAAATCAAATATTGCAGTTTAAATGATCTTGCGTAATGGAAATGACATACTATGTAAGGGTGAATCTCATGAAAGCTGTCAAGAACATGTCCAAGACATATTTCACCCCAAACTCAAAAGAAAGAAATACGAAATTATATTTTGCATAAAGGAAATTAAGCCTATTTTTGGATGCTTTAAGATTGTGAAATCAGTTTATTTGCAATTAAAGGGACAGTTCACCTAAAAATTAATACTTTTTCATAATGTACTCAAGTTGTTCTAACCTCATATGATTTCATTTCTTCTTTAAAACACAAAAAGAGATTTCAGACAGTATATTAGTCTCAGTCACCATTCACTTTTATCGCATCTTGATGTAAACGAGGCAATGTTTGTGCGTTCTCATGTGGTCCATTTTCACAACACGTGCTTGAGGAACGTTTCTCACACAGCTCAGGAAATTGCATCTTCCCTTATTACGCCACCGTCACCTTTCAGGTTTGCTTTAATCAACTCGATGTGGATCAGTGTTGGGATATCCATCCTGTTGTTGTTCTCGGCTGAGGAGAATGAGGTTTGGAAGAGAAGGGTTTGGTTTCAGTGCAGTATGACAGAGTATACTTTATTTATAGCTTTAGACAGCAAAGTAAACCTTGTCACTTGCCCAATAAGGAGAATAAGGGGCCATTCAAACAACGATTTTTTGCATCCGTCTGTGCTGTTTTTTATCGAAAGCCAAAAGGTTCACATTTCATGTGTATTGTATTGGCATATCAAACTTTGCAACAGCATTTTCTAAATAGCATGTGCCGTTAAAATAACGGTGCTAGGCGTTCAATAAACACTGTGTGCCATCACGTGTTAATGGCACGGCAGTTTTTTTAATTGTTTTTCTACATTTGTAGTCAAGTAAAAAAACAACGACTTTTAAAACCTCGTCTTGATACACCGGCATTCTGTTATATTCATTTCGCCATGTCTAGATTTTTCCAATGGTATCAAAAGTACAAGTTCGTTCTGAACATTATCTAAAGGCCAAAGCATACTCTAAGCAGTACATGAACGCAGATGCGAGCACTTGGCAACCGCATTGCCAATCCACAGTCTGCTTGAACATGCTTAACATGCGTTCTTGCGTTATCATGGAAGGAACAAACCTCAGTTCTCAAGGAGGCGATAAAACTGAATACAAATAAACTAAATGTGTTATTATTCTGGTAAGTTGCTATAAATGCTGTATTGACTGTATTGACCTTATTTGCGCAGTAATAGTCTCTTGTTGCTTCATCATGACTGTAGTATGTAGACAGTTCATATGAATCTCAGTATAGCACCCCCTTGTGGCAACATTAAGAATGTTAAATGTATTTAAATTTATTGAACGTAACTCTGCATAAATTCAAGCTTGCGAGCTTGCGTTTTCGTTCATGCACTTGCGTTGAGTATGCTTCAGCTTTAAGGGGCCATTCAGACCCAACGCGTTTTCGCGTCAAGGGTCTGCGCTGTTTTTCTATAGTTTATCTATGTAAATGTGTTTGCCAAATGTCTTCGACTGATGTTTTCAGCATCTTGCTCTGGAACTTTTTTTAGACGCTGTGTCAAGTAATATTCAAACATTTTTTATTTAATTTTCAAAGCATGACATAAGACATCTACTTTCTGTTAAATAGTTTTTTTTTTATTATTGTATTGTAACACGTTCGATTTGAACAGCCCTAATGCCTCCTACACACTACATGAATTTCAAAGACGTCGGATCGTGGTACCGTTCATATTACACAACTGTCTGTCTTGTCACTGAAGTCGTAGCGTTTTCACATTACACACATTACAAAACATTTAACTATTGACGAATCCCAGACGACTCTGCCTGGACTCCAAATTACGTTTCACAACAGAGCACACGCGAGAAGTGATACGAGATACGAAAACAAATGCATGATCATATGTTATGCAGAATATGATGTATATGTTTTTAATCATATATTTTATTGGTTAAAATATGAAAAAGTACCTCCTACTGAAAAATCTACCTATTTGCTTACTCGACTGTCCAAGAGAATTGGCCATTTCTCTCCAACTCTTCTCTTTCTCCACCTGGATGCGGGACAGTTCAGATGAAACATCAAATAGGCACTGGTGCTCCTGCCAATGTTCCACTAATCTTTCCTCCTTTTCTTCGGTCCAATGAGACTATCTTGATACCGCAACCATGCTAGTTGATGTTCTGTTGCAGGTACTTCAGGACTCCTCCCACTGAAACTTCCTGTGCCCCGTTTCTTGCTCTCTCATTGGCTGTAGGTCAGCACTGCTGTTGTATTCAGTCAAAACATATTTCACATTGCACGATTTGGAATCGCAGACAGGTCCAGATATTTAACATGCTAGATATCTCGCTGACATCGGCAACGCGTTGGCACTTCTCTCAAATCATGTCTTTGATAAAACTGTCGGTGAGCAAAAATCAGGCTTAAAATCGTGTACGTGTAGTGTTAACTCAGCTATAAGATATATAGCAGAATATAAACAAATGTACTGTATAAGACTTGTAATGTCCATCTTATATGACTCTTGTATAGCCTGTTTCATATGGATTGAAATGAAAAATACAAAGTATGTATGGTGTTTTTACATAGATTAAACTTATCTGTTAGTTTCATTTGGACCATTAGTGACACCCAGCGACGTGGATTCAGCATCATTTAAAATCTATAGTTTTCAGTTACTGATGCCATTGTATAAATTCCCTATTCCCAGTGAGTCATGATTAATCTAATCCATGAATGAAAGTGTCCAATAACAGCACGGTTACAAGACGTGTTCGGCTGGTCATCTTAACATGGCACATCTTCTACATCTCAACGTTTATAACTGAATTAGCAGATAAACTGTATGGAATTGCATATGGCATCTTTGAGAACTTTACAGAGAAACTGGATGCCTCTTAAAAGCATAGTTCACCTAAAAATGTAATCTCTTTCATTGTTTACTCACCCTCATTTTGTTCCAAACCCATATGACTTTCTTTCCTCTGTGGAGCACAAAAGAAGATTCCAGTCACCACTTTTGCATCTTTTGTCCATACAATGAAAGTGTATGGTGACTGAAGTTGTCATTCTGCCTAACATTTTCTTTTGTGTTCCATTGAAGAAATAAATACAGGTTATATACAGGTGTGCAACAACATGAGGGTGAGTAAATAATGAGAATTGTAATTTTTGGGTGAACTATCCCTTTTACTCACATCACAAATGCATAATGCAGCATTTAAGCATGGCTCAACGTATACAACCTGTAACGTATATTTGTATGCGGGTACTCTAGGATCGTTTGCTACTGTGATCTGTTAACTGAAAGAACTGAATTATTCATCAACACTGCGCTCAGCTGATCACAGTTCTGAACTGTTGCATTTTCATAAACTATGTCATTTAGAGCTTTTTAAATGGAGAATTAAGCGGTTAAGTAGATTACTTTAAGAATCTCTGGCGGCAGCTTGATGAAGCGAGTTCATAACAGGTCACAAAATCTGCAAACTTTTTCTTTCACATCTGTTGTGCTGCTGTGGAACAATTTTAAAGGAACAGTTCACACAAAAATGGTGGAAGATTTAAATTAAATTGAGGCTTATATTCCGGTCTGTTCCTCAAACAAAGCTATCATATTAACGTATAGCGCATGAGTCACGTGCACTAATTGTATAGTGCTTTAATGTTTTTGTTCTGTTGAGCATCTTGCATGTTTCTCATACAGAAATGGATGGAGTGTTAAATGTCCTTGGCTGCATTGATCTGCAGGTCTCATGAGTGCTGCAGTAGAAAGGCACTGCAGTCATGCAGCCACTGCAGATATTCTTGAGCAAGGGCTTGCGTTATTTACTTTTATTTTATGTTATTACAGGTCAATTTCTAATTATATGCTCAATTAAGGATTAAGGGAACAATTCTGTAGGATAAATTGACCAGATTTCTGAAATGAAAAACGGGGACATTTCAATCAGGAAGAGTTGCAGACTTGAGTGCAATATAAGATTAAATTTATTTGGTGAATATAAAACAGAAAAGTAATGTCTCTCTTTGGCGTAAGCCCCGTCTGGTGGTCCGAAGAAGTTGTACTCGGAACAGTCATATCCCACCGGAGATAGGAGGCAGGGGCGAGGAGCCTACCCCAGTGCGGGATGGGGCTCAACTGGTGGTGGTGGGGTGGTGGAGGTTGCCATGTTAGCGCACTGAAACAGCAATGTGACAGATTGTGAGCAGACTTATAAAGCAACGGTTTACATGTGATTGGCTGGGAATTACCCAGCTAATGGTGCGATGATGTACAGCTGCTAGTCTTCCCGCTAGAACTACGCTGCGCTCACATTTCTAGTTCAGTGGTAAATATGTAATTGAAATTTCACATTATTATCTATGATTTTAAAAAGGGGGACAATTCGGATGTTATGTATTATGACTAGGGACTAAAAACAGTTTAAGGAACAAAAACTGAAAACGAACAAAATTTTTTAGCAAAATGTAACCGAAAACCGGAACAAAGTGATTTTCAATAGTTCTGGAATGAAACGTTATTTTTAAATGCTGGTAACTGCTTATAACTAGTTAATTTTTTTCCAATAATTTTTTTTTAATGAAACGAAAGGCCAAAGGGTTTTTCACAGTTAACTTTTTGGAATTACACCATTTCATGTTGCTTGAAAAAATGAAACATGTGATTTGATCCTGAAGGAAACTGCTGCATCACATATTTCTTTGCCTAATTACCCGTTGTGGATGTCGCTTTCTCTGATTGAAGACCGTTTTAACAACTATAGATAAATACTACATCATGTACATGCACGGCTAATCCAGATACAAGGAAAACATTCTAAGAGGTAAAAGTGCATTTCTTAGTTGTTTCCAAGTCTTCACTGAATTATTGTTAGATATGATGTATTGATACAGATTTGATGCTGGTGGGTTTTGACTGTGAAGCAGATCTGGAATTAAATTAACTGCTAATTAAATCCTTGTTATAATATCTATGCCAAGAAATCCACCAAACACAATAAAAATAATTTATTGTTTTCGCTTATTTTGGTGAGGGAAGTGGCTTATATTGGGCTTGTTTTTCCAGACCATGTTGCTTGTTTCTCTTGTGATATCTGGGGTGGCGGCTGTGGCTCAGGTGGTAGAGTGGGTCGGGCTAATCACAGGGTTGGCAGTTCGGTTCCTGCCCCACACGACTCCACATGCCAAAGTGTCCCTGAGCAAGACACTGAACCCCAAGTTGCTCCCAATTGCAGGCTAGCGCCTTGCATGGCAGCTCTGCCACCATTGGTGTATGAGTGTGAATGTGTGTGTGAATGGGTGAATGGGACTCAGTGTGAAGTGCTTTGGTAAACTCTAAGGTTAAAAAAGGTGCTATATAAGTTCAGACCATTTACCATTTTACCATATCTGGCAACACTACAATTGGTATTTCGACCACCCATGAGCACACAGTACTGTCACTTATAAAAGAACATTATTAACCATTCTTTTATTTTGTTCTAACCGGTAACCTTTTGGAAAGGAGGCTGCAGAACTTCTGAACCGAACAAAAAATACAGTTTTTGCTCAGAACAAACTGGAATGAAAAGCATTTCGTTTTTAGTCCCTGATTTTGACAATGTTGAATGTAGTTATGTGATGAAATATGGTAGATCACACTCTATTGAATATGTCGATGAGGTAAAGCTGATCATTTTTAATTGTCTTCTGTTACATGAGTTCATTCTTTTCTGCACTGTATACAGTAGATGACACTGTGGTATAAATGTGAACTTAACAAACATATATAAACAATGATTGAATAATGGAACTATTGGGGACATGGGAGACCTGCCAATGGTCACTCTCTTTATATCACTCTTCTTACTCTCTTCTTTTCCTTCACCTTTTCCTGGCACTTTCCTAAAAGTAAGATGGTAGACTGCTAACTTGCTTGCTGGCAACTAAAAGAGGAATTAAAAAAATAAAAATAAGCTCAATTGACTACCATTTCCCTCAGTATTACAACTGAATCATATGAAACACTTACACTATGTATTATATCAGGGCCTGAAATTAATTTCATAAATCAATTCATAAATTGATTGCCCCTTTAGATGCCTCATATTGTTGGGGATTTTTTCCCACTTTGTAGTCATGACACAAAGATATTCAATAGTGTATAATAATAATAATAATTATTATTATTATTATTACACTATTTCACCTGTTTCTATCAGTTATATCACATGGTATCTCATTGACCTGCTTTTCTTAATTATACCTTTTATTTTGATCAACTCTTATGCATTATGATGCTTCTTTTCAGTCACTTGTTTCCCAGCAAGGCGCAATGTAATATATTCTGTAATGTGCTGACTTACATTTATTGTTGTTCTTTTCAGACACTTTATTTTACATTTCATTTATTTTTCCATGTTGTTAATGTTGTATTGTTATTTTAAATGGATTAGTTTTATGTAATACATAACAATATCACTTCTTTATAACATAACTAATATATGCCCCACCTTGAAGCTGATGAACTCTTTTCAATTGCGCTTGCTCCCTGGTCCAGTTCTTAATGGCAAACTGGCGCAAACAAGTAATTAGTAAAAGAAGACGATTGACTCACAGCTGCTATAGCGAGCAGCTCCCTCTGTTGGTCAAAATAAACAGCACACGATTAACCATGTTGCCGATAGGCTTCAATAGGGGCTTTCTTGCCATGTATTTTCACTTAGCGGACTGTTTTGAACAAGCAATAATAATGGGGATATTTCCGTGGACATCCTGTCGGGGGCAGACTGTCAAAAACGGTCTGAAACCCTTCTGTAGGATATGTCAGAGCAAGCTTTGACAGATTCACACACACACACAAAAAACATTAACCTAAAAATATGCCTCAGTTCATCTAAATGAACTGGTTTGAGTCAAGTAAAAAATATTATATAAATCACAGAATCGATCTGAATGCATCAGGTTACACCAGCAAAACACATTTTTAGGTTTAGGTCAAGTAAACATAGCTCCTGAAGGTAGCTGTGTAGTATGCTGAAAGATACTGATGTAAAACAACAAAGACAAGCAAGACAGGTAAAGTTTGCCAAGACATGATGTTGTCTTAACAAAGCCTTGTTTGAAAGTTTAAACTAAGAAAAAAGATGAGAGAGCAACTTAAAGCAGATCAAAGGGCTTTTGTGGGTTTGTTTACATTTGAATTTGTGACAGGTGGAGTTTGAAATAACGAGCATTCCATTGACATGTTTGAACATTCCGTCAATGTAAGTCTATGGATTTGTCTGGTTTTGATAGTCTGCTGTGTGAAAACCGTAACCCCAATAAATTAGAAAAGACATAGCACACTATTCCAGAACAGTCTGAAGATCTGTACTAGGTTTGGTGGATGTAAATAGAAAACTCTAGGAGGAGTTTGTGTTAGAATGTTTGGTCTCGGTTTAGAGATTTTGAAAATTACATTTGTCAAATAATAGTATTTTGGCTTCATCAAGCCAAGATAATGAATATTTACTTTAAAAATATGCTTCTTAGACTTTTTTTATTTGGTGTAATTTGTCTTTGTTTTCACCAAAATAGCATATTCCATAGAAAATAGTTTTACCCTAACATCACAAGGATTTTTTGGACACAGCCATGATGGTATTATTTGTAATACTGTATATGGTTTTCATTAAAGTGCCTTACAATACAAATACCAAGTAGCATGGTACATGAATATGGACAGTACACAGTATTTTTATATTGATTTCTGGACATGTGGTGTAGTCAATCAGTGGTTTTTAAACATGGCAATTCCATGATGTTCTTTCCCTTCAAAAAGTTAATTTTGTGTCAGGGTGGTTTTATTTGAAATTTTTCAGACTAATGTGCTGGTGCTGTTAAATTTCAAATGGTTTGAGTGCGTGTTTGTTGGGTGTTCCTGTGCTCTTGCTGCTCATGCTGTTCTCCTGCTGACTGATCAATAATGGTCGATTCTCCTCCTGATTCATATGTCATCACATCCTCCTCCACTTCGTCCTCATTGCTTCCTCATGCTTTTGTACAGTCGTTCCATATTGGAAAACTCTGCTGCAAATTTCACCTCAATTTAACTTAATAGAAGTAATAGTACAAAGTTTTTGTAAAATAATTTTTCTTTACCTGGTTCATTCATCTAATGTTCATCTCTGGCTGTGATTGAATTGTTGTAGGTTAAAGATAAAATCAACAAGCATAAATAACCTTACTATACCTTCAGACTTTGAACAGCATTTGTGAAGGTTGAGATAAGTTATCTTAACAAGCAGCATTCCTTTGAGCATCAGTGGTGATCATTCCCTTGATCACTGCTTTCAATTTATCTTGTTGGGCTTTTATTTATAGAGAATTCTGTACACAAAACAGACAAAAGCATAAAACAGACCCCTAAATATTTAGGGGTCTGTTTTATGTTTTTGTCTGATTTAAACCTTTAATTTCTGAGGGTGTTTTTAAAGATTTTCTGTTTGAATGGAATACCCAAAATGAAAGGCTTATAACTTGATTTAACATTATATAATATATATTTAATTGATTTCTCTGATTTTACATTATATATCTCAGGGCGTAAATTTGGTAGCTCCGAAAAACAATTCTGTCACATGTTACTGAGTAACATTTTGTGTTGATAGAGCAAAGCAATTAAAATTTATAGCATTACAAAAATAATTGATCCTAGTGTCCAAAAACGTCCCCAAACAAATAAAACATAATAATTGTACATAAGAACTAATTAGACACGCAAATACAACGACTAAAGGTATGCTATCTCTCCAAATAATGCAGGCATGAGTAACGAGATCTCTTTCAGTTCCATTCTGTGTCATTTGAGCCATCATTGAGTCTGTGTCAGGTACTATATGTATATAATATATATAATTAGAGTGAACGATCCTCTCTGCCCATATTTGGATGACTTCCATCTCTGGATCTGAATCCTATTACAATTGATTTAGTGTTCTATGAGGCTGAACAACGTACTACATAATTTCCAGTGAAGTTGTCTGATCCAGGAAAGCTAACGTGTTTTTAGCCAGATAGCACATTATGTGTACACATTGTCCTTTTCTAAAAATCGATGCATCCGATTACATAGTGTGGGGGTTTGTTTTAAAGATAATCACCTTCTTTAAGTAATGGTATGTGATATTTTATGTTCAATTTATTTTTCGTAAAGTTATAAGTGAATATGCAGCATATAAGCAATACCAGTTTACACGTAACATGTATGTCAAAGACATATTCTTGGCTATTACTCACAATATTTTTGTCTGTGAATAAAAACAAATAGCTGGTTGTATTCTACTCTTTAAGGGCTTTCCAGCGACAAAAGACACATGGCTATTTGATCAGTTTGATGTTTTTACAGATTACAGTAATATGTGCCATGCTAAATTCTTAATAAATTAGCAAAACTTAACACTTCTGATTTGTCTGTAAATTTCACTTGTTCATTTTTGGTCATAATGCCTACATGCATTGTAAAGTACAGCTATTTTGTGTTGGTCAAGACTGTAGCAATTAAGGTTTTAATGATTAATTTTTTTATCCGAGCTTAAAGGTTTAAACAAAACCAGACTGGTCCACTGTTCTGATATTTTCCTCTGTTGTAGAAAAACAAATATCTACGTCTTTTGTTTCCAAAGGGTCAATTTGCTCTTTCCCAAAGTATGTTTACTGTAAAATAAAATTATTATTGATAAGAACAACAGAACCAGTTGGACTGTTATTACCTACAACTTGAAGCATAACATAACTAGCCTGCTCAAATGAGAAATGCATGCTAAGCTAGTAAAACAGGCTTGTTTGTTTGGGTTGCATAGAGCTGACTGCATGACACTCAATATTGTCTCACATCATTTTTGTAAATGACACAGGGATATTTTTATTTATTGATCAATAACTATGCTGTATATATTACTTAACATTGAAAAATGTTTGGAAACATTTGGGAATTTCAACTACTCTTTCCTTGCTCACATCAGTGCCTTGGCCTTTAGACATGAATGTTAATAGGTGTTAGAGACTTCAAATGTTTATTTGCTGATATACAATAAAAAATAATTTGACACAGTGAAGGACGAATGGTACTTCAATAACTGTTCAGGAGCAAAACTTCACATTTATCTATGCTTTACTCATGTCTTAATTCTTAAAGTGTGATTCTTACGTTGGTACACTAATGCACAAATTTTGGCGTTTTGCATTGCAAACTTAAAAAACAAAAACAAAAAAAATGGTCACACATTATACATACATTTCTGTATATATACACAGTTAAATTATTTATTTTTCACATATCCCAGCTAAGCTGGGGTCAGAGTGCAGGGTCAGCCATGATAGAGCACCCCTGGAGCAGATAGGGTCAAGGGCCTTGCTCAAGGGCCCAACAGTGGTATCTTGGCAGTGTTGGGGTTTGAACTCCCGACCTTCTGGTCAGTAACCCAGAGCCTTAACCGCTGAGCCACCAACTTAGCATAAAGCTAAATGTTACATGACAGTTTAAACAAGGTTAACAATTTTATTGCTACTTCGAAACCCCACAGAGTGTACACAACAACATCATTTTCTGATCATATGTGGATTCTGTTCATAGAATGAGACAGAAAATATATTATTTGTCAATTTCTATAGGTTACATTGGTCAGCATTTCTAGTAAAAATACCCTTACTGCATAAAAAACATTGGCATGTAATCGTTTATTTATTGGATTTATGTTTCCTATGTCAAAGCATTTCTAACAGTTCTTTTTGTTAGGATGTAGAAACACGGTGTAGCTATTCTATTAAGCTCCTAAGTAAAAGTTTCTTTATGATGTCATATCCACCTTTTCACTCAAAACAGTGTGAAAGTGCTCGTATGAATGAAACAACTCATAAGAAATTTGTTCAAAAGCGGATCGCATAATTTAGATGAATGAATGTTTTACAACCGAATAGACAAATTTCAATAAAAGACAAAGTAATCGCTTCAGTAAATACTTTTTGAATGTAACTCTATTCTGATTACCAACTATTTAAATTGTAACTGTAGTGAAATACAGTTGATAATATTTAGTTTTTAAATACGTAATCCCGTTACATGTATTCTGTTACTCCCCAACCCTGATTGGAAATGACAGCCAATGAAAATACTCTATTAACCAAAACTATATATTTATGAGATAAGTCCTTGAGAGCACCATGTCATATCTTCTAAATCCATTATTTTTGAATATCTGCAAACTATCTGCAATAACTATAATCATGAAAAAAGAAATCCAATGAAGAAAAAACACATATACCTGTAATGTGTCCTCAGTGCTGTTGTCTTCCGAAATAAACAAAAGCCTTGAAGCTGTATTCACCAACCCCCCCTTCAGCCCCCCACCTCTCTCTGTCAGAATAATTCAAGTCAAATGTGATTAGTCTTACACACACACACACACACACACACACACACACACACACACACACACACACTGCTGCACAAGAGAGGCTGTGATTGGGGTTGGGGGGGGGGGCCCTCCCACATGCTCAGGCTCTGAAGGCAACCGTGCAACGGTCGAACGCATGGGATCGGGTAAGCCTTTTGTTGCTTTCTCTTTTGTTATGTCTGAATTAGACTTTTTGCAGCTTTCTTCATCAGTATGGAGGAGATGATGGGTGTGTGTGGTTGTTCTGAGCTTTATTTGAGTGTAGCGTGGGGGTTTGTTGTGCTTGTGTGAGCGGTGGAGAGAGATAGATTGTGTATCTGTCTGTCTGACTCACTTTAACACACATGCTCATATACAACTGACTGGAGTCTTTGCCTTTGTGTATGTGTTTATGTGATGTATTTTAGTGCATTTATTCATGCAATGGCCTTTGTTCTATTGCTTGTATTTGCACTGTTATTCAAGCAATAGAACATATCTGGAATAAAGTACATATTGT
This sequence comes from Moxostoma hubbsi, assembly GCA_032164185.1. Taxonomy (NCBI): domain Eukaryota; kingdom Metazoa; phylum Chordata; class Actinopteri; order Cypriniformes; family Catostomidae; genus Moxostoma; species Moxostoma hubbsi. The sequence continues at coordinate 4,281,229 of JAVLUX010000010.1, read as the reverse complement.
TGCACTCATAAAAAATATTATTTCAATTTTATGACAAATTTGCATCAAATTGATTTGAGTAATCTTCAAATTGTGCATATATTATGACTTTAAAATGAATGTGGTGTTTAATTTCAAATATTTGAAGTATGCATTTTTAAAACCTTGTAAACATAATTAATGTTTTTTTAAACAAAACAGTTTTGTAAATGGGAAAGCAACTTAATTTGCTTTGGTATTAATTGAACTAATTTTATACTTAGCAAAGTTAAGCATATTAAAGTGAATCTCATTTATGCCATTTGCTTAAATCTTTTGCCATTCATATCTTTATATTAGCATAATTTTTACATCACTCTTTATTTCATTGTTAAACAAATTGTTAGATTTAAATATGAGCGATTAGATATGTTCGGTATGCTCTTAATATAGAGAATGGCCAGAGTTAATGATTTTATAGTTAATGCAATGGTTTTAAACAGCATGTTTTCTGCGTGTGGGATAAAATCTTTATTGTCTCATGCACAACCAGAGAGAAACTGTTGCTATGAGCTCAGCTAATCAATATGATGGGATGCCCTGCAACTTTTACAGTTCTTTTGTCTGACATGCCAAAGACAGTCATGTGCAATGATTAAAACACCTCCCAGCGCCACCTCCAACACTTTGAATGGATTAACTGAACGTGACGCCCAAACTGAAGCCAAAGACCCTCGTATATTCTTTATTTAGCAACTTACACTGTCATTTATTTAACATTTAACATTTTTGTTGTCCATTTTAGTTAATTTGTGACAATTGTGACAAAAGTCTCTCTGAAATGTGTTCCCATTTATTGGTTTCAACTAACCCAAATTCTTCAGCCCCCTCCCAACGCACTATTAAATAAGTTGAAGCCCTCCCCAAAAAATCGCCCTTAAATCAAAACACCTTGGCTTGTCTGGTCTGCATAATAGCATGACATCATCAGTACTCTCCGGTAATTTTACTTTCATTTCTTGAAACATTTAGATGAGTGCAAAAGAGTAATTTGTCAATGTCAGTTAATAAAAGATTTAGCTGTCCCGAGAAGGACATTCAAACATTTTCATCCAAGGTTATACAAAGATAAGACGCCACAAGACATTACTGACATCATGTGACATTGACTTTGGCTTTGTTTGTTGTCAATCACTGACAGAGATTAACATTTTCATGATGCAATTGGTGCCTGAGGCTTCAGACAGACCTATTGGGTTTGTTTTGGAGTATTATTTGTTCTGGAAATAAATCAATGAGCCATTTTTGTAATGATTAATCACATGAGTGGTGTAGAAAGACATTTGAAGTAACAGAGTGATTTAATCACATTTAAAGGTGGATGTACTGAATTATTTGCAGAGTCTGGGCAGATAACACCATTATGTTCAAAGTTTGGCCATTTTAGTGATTTTATTTTTCTGAGTGAAAATATACATTCAGTGTTGAGTTTTAGAGATAACAATAGAACTAACATAAGGTTTGAGAGAAATCCTGTTTCACCACGATTTAAGCTTACATTAAAAACACATTTTTAGTAACATTAAATAATATTTAGTTAAAGACTTTAACCTATATATGATAATAAGGGATGGCGATATTTCTTTTAAGTCTTATCAAAGAGAGGAGATTCTATTAATGTAAGTAATTGTTATCATATTATAAATGTGTCACATTAACTTAAGTAGCCTAATTGTACATTTGGTGGGCCAAATTACTTTAATTCTATTTGGTATAGTCTGGTTTAGATAAAGGCAAACGCTATATCTTAAGCTGTGACAGTTAAAAAAAATCACATTTTGGATTGAAAAAAGCAACAACAGCTTTGTCAGATGAAAGCTCTGTTTTGATTAAGGTTAAATTACATTCTTTATCATGAACCGCTGCTTAAAGCACAGTTGAATTAGTGAATGGACTGTATTGGTTTAAAATAACCTTGTAGATCTATCTTAAAATGTGCTTTTTCAGACTTAGTTTGAATGTAATTGCTAAAGGAGTCCCCCAAGGCTCCGTTTTAGGCCCTACCTTGTTTTCTGTTCGTAAATAATTAAGCAAAAGGGCTACACTCTGCCAAATTACATTTGTATACTAAACAGTTTCTTTTCTGAGAATTACAAGTTGGAGATGAGCCATACTCCACCTCTAAATTAGTAAAAACTGCTCTGACAGAGTAAACTATTCCTGAAATCCAGTTTGTTACATTTCTTAAAAAACAAGACTTAATTTGTTGTGCCATTTTGTTAAAGTAATAAGTAATTTTTCCTTGTGTTTAAAGAATGTTTAGGTATATTAACCAAGAAAATTTGACAAAATACTCAATAGAAAAATATGTTTTTGCTGTGATGAGATCATGTACGTCATGCTAAGTCACTTTCTGACCAATGTTTACTACATCAAAATGGAAAGGCTGGATCTCGATATACAGTATGTTTGTTTATGAAGACATTCTTGGTCATGTGGTCATGTGCTTTTAACCTTTTGAGTTTAATAGCTGTAAAACCTGGTCCATTACATGGTTTTTATAGTATATAAAACAAACAAGGCACAACTGTTTTATCACACAGTTAATATCTAAGGCTATTTAAAATGAATGGTCCTCTGTGATGTTTTGTTGCCCTTGTAAAGACGTGTTGCTGTTCTGTAAGGTCAGTGCATGTTTCTTTTTCCTTCAAGGGGTCATTTTAGGTGGCTATTGTGAGAAAAGTGTTTTGTTTTTGTATCAATTGCTAACCATGTTCCACTTAGAAGAGAAACTGATGTTGGAGATGTCGCCTGGTGGATGGTGCACATGCTCTGTTGCACTTGGCAAAAGCCAAAAATGAAATAAAATAAGGGGAGAATTGCAATGTCAACAGGGCTTTTTGGTTAAATAAAGGCTAAATGAATACAATGAATAAAATATGTCCATATGGACACCATTCAGCTGACAATTTATTTAAAATTTAACCAGATATGTCCATTAATATGTTCTCATCACTTTGGTCTTTTTTCTGTTCTGCAGTGCATGGTGAATACCATTCGATAAATTCTCCAGCTTCAGTCCTGCTCTGCCAAATCTCACAACATGTCGGGTGCCTACTATGACAACACCATGTCCGACGAGACCACAGACAGCTTCTGGGAGGTCAGGCACAAAATCATAATAATTGGTGTTTTGGAAATATAACTTTGGGATTGGCTGGCCTGAAAGTTTAAGAAAGCCAGCTAGCAAGTTTTGATGTAAAAACAGTATGTGAGATTAGTTACAAAAGATATCTAGGACCACGGCCACACTAAAATGTTTTTGTTTGAAAGTGCATTAATTTCACTACGTTTATGCCTCGCATTCACACTGGAACAGCGTTTTCCTCCACCAAAAATTTAGCATTTTGAAAATGCTCTCCATAGCTGCATACTTTGGGAAACGATGACGTTGGGAAGCTGAAAAAAAAAAACTGTTTTATTTAATAATAAATATTTTTATATTATTAGCTAAAATTATATGAAAAATGTATAAATAAAATATCAAATTAAATGTACATTAATTAAAAATGTATTCATTAAAAATACTAATTTAATTTTGTGCATAGCACAAATTATTCTCAATATTTACTTGCGCCCATAAAGCTGGACGTGGCCAAAGTCAGAGCACAGAACAGTCTGTAGGTCTGTGCCAAGTTTGCTTATTTTGGTCTTGGTTTAGGGATTTTGGACAAACCCATTACCAAAATATGTCAAGCCTTATGTTGGCTATGAGGTAACATGCTGTTTGCCAGTGTTGTACATCTTCTCCCCTAGCGTGTCACTTGTTATTTTATCTTATTGACTGGTTGAGTTTTAAATCTGTGCCTCATTTGAAAGTATGTCATTTTAAAAGTCAACCAGGCATTGTATTGATCAGAATAGTGTTAGAAGTTTCACTGTGCTTGATTTACTGGACATACAGTGCTCACAACTCCTTTGTATGTTTTCCATAACCCTAGCTATTTCAAAAAGTATCCGTGTTTCTCAGGTTGGGAACTACAAGCGCACAGTAAAGCGGATTGAGGATGGTCATCGGCTCTGCAATGACATGATGAACTGCATACAGGAGCGTGCTAAGATAGAAAAGGCCTACGCGCAGCAACTTACTGACTGGTCTAAGAGGTGGAAACAACTGGTTGAGAGAGGTAATGAATGATTTGTGATGAAACGCACTAAGTGATCACATGTGATCAGCCCTAAATACAGGTCTAAACAGGGTCTAAAACATTTTGTGATCAGATCTGATTTGAGGGGTAAACATCAATCTGTCCTGAATGCGTCCCGGCCGAGCGAAGCACTGCCTCTCACCTGTCAATCAACTGCTGCGCCAAAACAAGAGGTTAAACTTTGCCATTTACGAGCGGCTTTAAAAGGAAACCATCCGATCTGAAAATGTTTAAAAAGCGGATACATACAAAGTCTTTAAGGATCTTCTTTAGTGTGTCTGAGATGAACACAGATGACAAGCACGAACACCAGAAGCTCCTTTAATACAGGTAATCCACTAAAATAACAGATAATTCTGCTTGACATTGTTGCGCTTTATTATCATGCAGTATCACACAGACTTAGTGATTGATGTATGTCGTCATGAAACAGAGACCCTCCCCTCCAAATCCATTTACAAGTTGTCACAGCAGATACATTTAAATGACCAGGTGTAAACAGCGATGTGTCTGACCATATGTGATCGGATCACCCGTGACGCATGCTAGTACCAGGTGGAAACAGGACCTATATCTTCTGAAGAATTTTAGGAGTAACATCTGAGATAAAGTTGATATATTTATATGAAGCATAACTGAGATCTACATTAAGTCTCCTGAGCTTTGAAAGAGCAAACTCAGAGTGAAAAAAAGTCCATTTGGAAAGGAGAGATTTACGCATATCAATGGTAGGACACATTTTCCCATCAAACTGAATTGAGTAATCTGGCAGCACTTTGTAAAAACACATTCAATTTGTTAATATTTGCATTAAGCATATTAAATGCATTAAGTATCATGAAATAACAATGAGCAATGCTTTCTATTAGTATTTACTGTGTTAATATTGGTTAATGTTAATTTATAAAAATACAGTTGTTCATTGTTAGTTCATTGTTTAATTTAAAAAATGTATTAGAATATGTTGAGATTAACATTAACCAAGATGAATACATTTTGATAAAAAATATGTTAAATAATGTTAATGAATATAACTGGTGGAAAGTGTTACTGTTCAGTTTGATACAAATTTGTCATACAATCTTAAAGGAATATTCCGGGTTCAAGTTAAGCTCAATCGGCAGCATTAGTGGCATGATTTTAGTTAGAAAATTAGTTTCAACTCGTTCCTCTTTTTCTTTAAAAAAAAGCAAAAAACGGGGCCTGGGTAGCTCAGCGAGTATTGACACTGACTACCACCCCTGGAGTTGCGAGTTCGAATCCAGGGTGTGCTGAGTGACTCCAGTCAGGTCTCTTAAGCAACCAAATTGGCCCGGTTGCTAGGGAGGTTAGAGTTACATGGGGTAACCTCCTTGTGGTCGCTATAATGTGGTTCACTCTCGGCGGGGCGCGTAGTGAGTTGTGCGTGGATGCCGCGATGGATGGCGTGAAGCCTCCACACGCGCTATGTCTCCACTGTAAAGCACTCAACAACTTACTCAACAAGCCACGTGATAAGATGTGTGGGTTGATGGTCTCAGACACGGGGTCTCCACCACCTGGATTGAGGCGAGTCACTACACCAGCACGAGGACTGAGAGCGCTGGGAATTGGGCATTCAAATTGGTGAGAAAATAATAGCATAAATCTGGGTTACAGTGAGGCACTTATAATGGAAGTGTAAATCTGTAAATATTAAAATACTCACTGTTTCAAAAGTATAGCCACAGGAAGTAATAATATATGCATGTTAACATGATTTTAGTGTGATAAAATTGCTTACTAACCTTTTCTTTGTGAAGTTATATTCTATTTTACAACTTTGTTGCAATGACAACAAGACACTGTAAACCCTAACACCCTAAAACCCTAAAACGACTTTTAGGGTGCTTTCATGACATTATAAGCTTTATTTCTGGCATACACTTCCATTGTAAGTGGGGACGGGTCGAAATAAGCTTTTGTGGTTATCAACATTATGCCAAAAATGCTGTCGATTGCACCCGGAATATTCCTTTAAAACTAGCCTGAAATATTTTTGAGTGCATTTGTGCCCTTCAGTTTATAAAATCATAAAACTAGAGGAGAAGTGACTGTCTGGAAGGCAAATGTCTTCTTGGTTCTCTTAACCTTTCATTCCGAGTAAGCTTGTCTTTCTCTCACTTTTTCCACTCAATCAATGTCGTTGTTGTTTATTGGCATGTTGTCTCTCTGGCAGGGCCGCAGTACGGAACTCTGGAGAAAGCCTGGCTAGCTGTGATGACGGAGGCAGAAAAGGTGAGCGATCTGCACCAGGAGGTGAAAAACAACCTGATGAACGAAGACTTAGAGAAAGTCAAGAACTGGCAGAAAGATTCCTACCACAAACAGATGATGGGTGGCTTCAAAGAGACTAAAGAGGCGGACGAGGGATTCAGAAAAGCCCAGAAACCCTGGGCCAAAAAACTCAAAGAGGTGAGGGACTTAGGGGCCGTTCCCATCAAACAAATTTTTCCTCCATCTGTGTTGTTTTTGTGAAGTTAAATGAGACACCTGTATTATTTTCCATTCGTTGTGCTGCGTTTAACCTAAGAACACGTTAGTGACACATGATTACAAAAGCCTCTCCAAAAACATTGTAGATTCTCTTAAAGATGCACAGTGTTTTACGGCTAAACAAACGAGTAGTACTTTCGAAAATGTGTTTAAAATGATGCACAGTCCAATGAAATGAAGATTCCAGTGACTATAAGAACATTTTACTCCACATAATTCTTGCATTGCCACACTTTTGACATTCGGTATAAAGTCTGGTCCACATCGCAGCTTATTCTGGCCAAGAACCGCACACTTACACAGGAAGTGATTATTTGACTGACTTGTAAAGCAACCGACCACAGTTTGCTTTGTTTTTACATGCCTAAAGAAATGACGTAATATGCTAATTGATGCACGTGTCGCATACCTTGTTCAACAAAACCTGATTGCAATATCTTCTCTTTAAAATATAGTTAGAAACAGCAAAGAAAACATACCACATGGCCTGCAAGGAAGAGAAAATAGCGTCTACAAGAGAAGCCAATAGCAAAACAGAGGCATCAGTGACATCAGACCAACAGAAGAAGCTCCAGGAGAAGGTGGACAAGTGCAAAACCGACGTTCAGAAGGTCAGCCAAGAAAATCAATTTATTCTGAATAAATCTAAATGGTAAATGGTCTGCACTTATATAGCGCCTTTTTAAACTTAGCGGTATTCAAAGTACTTTACACTGCATCTCATTCACACACCAATGACGGCAGAGCTGCCATGCAAGGCGCTAGCCTGCCATTGGGAGCAACTTGGGGTTCAGTGTCTTGCTCAAGGACACTTAAGCATGTGGAGTCGTGTGGGCCGGGAATCAAACCACCAACCCTGCGTTTAGTGGACAATCCGCTCTACCACCTGAGCCACAGCCACCCCTAAAACCTGATCAAACAGTGTTGATTAGCTGTTTTATTTTTATTTTAGCAAGGTTACCAGTTTTTGCTGTTTTTTGCACCATACAACAACTGTAAAACATGGCCTAACTTAAATATCCTCATGCAATTTCTTCTACTATTCATTACACCAGCAGGTCCAAATCCCCAGAGCTTTCTGCCATAATACTGCTCTGCCTCTGGGCCACTTAATAGGAAGGAACACAGATATGTTCAATAAATGTCTCTCTAACACACTATACAGCCAATTCATTAGCCTTTAACCTTACCCAGAATCCATTTTAAGCACTTAGAGCCCCAGTGGAATCAGCTACTGCCAGATCTGAATGGGAACGTTGTGTTTGAACAAGCCACAGTGGAACAATGGAGAAGATGAACATTTGAGTAATGGCTGTAATAATCTGTAATGTAGCTGTAAAACTATCCCTTATGACACTAAACCATCCTATATGATGATGTTATTCAATTAGGAAAGAATGCATACATTCTCAAAGGAACTTATAAAAGAAAAAAAGCCTATATTAAGATCATTACGATTTATTTTTTTCATTGTGACATTATTTTAATGTCAATTAAGTACATTTCATTATTTCTCATTATTCTCAATGGTAATTTTCAATTATCTAATACATTTTTTCATTTGATTTTACGGTGAATTATGACACAAAATTGTTCTTGAAATGTTTTTTGAGATTCGTCTAAATACTATTTTAAAGGGATCATATATATTATTTGTATTATTTTGTTTACCTTTTTTACCCCACATTTCACCCCTAAAAAAATTATATATTTTTGCTTTTAAAAAATAATACAAAATTGTAAGGTCATTATGATTTTTTTGCTTTGTGAAGTTATTTCCATTAATACAGCATACTGTATCCAAATAAAATAAAAATAACCACAAAATTATGATTTTTATTACCGTAGTTTATGTTTTCCTGTATTAGTACTATGGTTTTACTATGAATATCAAGGTTAGAATATGGTTATTTTAGTAAAACCATTGTAAATTTATTGCAAGGGAACATTTTGACTTTTTCTTTCTTTCTTTTTCATTTTTTTTGTATTTCTCATTTTCAAAGGTGATTCTCAATTATGTAATTATTTTTTCTTTCTTTTAATTTTGTGATGAATTATAACAGAAATGTTCTTTAAAGGTTTTGTGAGATTCATCCAAATACACTGTAGTTTTTAAGGAATAATATCAGTACATTTTATTCATTATCATTTTATTTTTTCCCTGAAGCCACCCATAATATCTTTTTTAATAAAGTCATATTATAAAGTTAAAGTTACAATTTTAATTAAATAGGTTTTTAATTACTAAAGTTTTTTTTGGTAATTAAGTTTTTTCTGACCATTACAATTATGTAGCCTATTTATTTATTTATTTTTTCTGCAACTGTACCTATAAAACCTTTACGTAAACATACTTTGTTATGATTGGCTAAACTCTTCAGAAATATCACATACTATATAACATGCTACAAGTCATTTGATTTTAGATGGCGTGTGTTTGGTGTTACAGGCCAAAGAGAAATACGAGAAGAGCCTGGATGACCTCAGTAACTGCACGCCGCAATACATGGAGAACATGGAGACAGTGTTTGATCAGTGCCAGCAATTTGAGGACAATAGGTTGAACTTCCTCAGAGAGGTGCTTCTGGATCTCAAACGACATCTCAACCTTGCAGAAAGCCAAAGGTCAGCAGCAAAACACACACCTGTTCTTCAAAGTCTAGTAGTCTGAATGGCAGCCTCGACTGGAGTACAGGGACTATATGGGTCCAGCTGTAATTATTTGGGGATCCTGAATAATCATACTGCATTTTTGTGGCATTTAGTCCATGTCCTTTAGCTTTGAGGTCATCTATATGCTCATTTACTCATAAAAGTTGTTTGTGTTTGATTAAACCATTTCGTTTGGACTTTAATCTCTTTATAATCTCTACAATCCCATCTCTACCCACAGCTATGCCACGGTCTACAGAGAACTGGAGCATAACATCAGCTTGGCCTGTGCTCAAGAAGACCTCAAGTGGTTTAGCAATGCCCATGGTCCTGGCATGCACATGAACTGGCCACAGTTTGAGGTAGCGCACCATTAGTGGGGAACTCTAGTTCATTTTATGTATATGCAGTTCTTGAGCTTTAAAGGGACTTTGCCAGAAGTCACTATCTTAGTTAGTTGCTGCTGCTTACCACTATATTTCAACTCGGTTATATAAAATAGGGTGTTTTTTTTAGTTGCATTCATTTAAGGGAATATTCCGGGTTCAATACATGTTAAACTCAATCGACAGCATTTGTGGCATAATGTTGATTAACTAAAAAAAATGTTTTGGCTCGTCTCTCTCTTTCTTAAAAAAAAAAGAAGCAAAAATCAATTACAGCGTGGCACTTACAATGGAAGTTAATGGGGCCAATTTTTGGAGGGTTTAAACACAGGAATGTGAAGCTTATAATTGTATAAAAGCACTTACATGAATTATTCTGTATTATTTGAGCTGTAAATCAACATTTTTCTGGTGGACTACTGTTCTGGTGGATTACATTTTAGTTATTTGTTACGGACGTTATGACTTCATGGCAACAAAGTTGTAAAATAGAATATAACTTTTTTAATATTATCAGCAGATTATTATATATTTAAACACATTTTCTTATTTGAATAGCTTCAATGTAGACATAATTCTTGTTCTCTCTGAATTCTTTTTTGACTACGAATCAGGAGTTCAATCCAGATCTGAGTCACTCCATCAATAAGAAAGAGAAGATAAAGAAGAATCACGAGGAAGTGACTTTAACTCAACTCACACATGGTGAAAATCACGGCACACCCCCCACTGGAGACCGGGGCAGGTACAGAACTTTACCCCCTTATTTACAACTTATTTGTAGCTTTTAAGCCCTTATTGTAATGTTTTGAAAATGTTTCAGTTTTATTTTAAAGCATATAATTTAGCGTAGCATTAAAGGTGCTGTAAGTGATTTTAGCATTGTAGAATTCCAACAAGGTGAGCCATTGGATTAGCCACGCCCCCTTTCCAAAACCCTGCACTCCAGATATACCAAATGAGCTTTACTGAGACTGATATTGAGCAGAAACGGTTGTCAAAAACAACAGCAGCAAAATAGCGCCCTCAACTGGCAACTATTATGAGCAACATGGCATAAAAATGTCATTAAGCATCAATAATTTGCTGCAACTACAATACTATGAGAACACGAAAACTATTGACAGGCAGAAACATCAGAGACCGTGGCCCACTGAAACATTTTTGTTTGCTGTTTACAGTCTAGAACTGTCACAAAGACTGGTGAGATATCTCATGACACTGATTTAATTTAAAACAAAAAATAGCTTACAGCACCTTTAACCCTATTTATATGTGTTTTTATTTAATGGTTTTACTGCAGACAGTATTTTGTTGTTTGATTAACTTAAATAATTCCAATGATGTCCAAAATCGCCCCCTGTTTCCTATGCAGTACACTACATTGCAGTGTTATCCGAATTCTCTGTGAACATTTTCATTTCATAGTTCATCAATTGATTAAAAGAAATGATGGTGAGACAAATATGTATAGATTGTTAAGAAATAATTGATTTTTTTGTCATTAACTCAGGTTAAAGGAATAATTCACCCAAAAACAAAAGAAAAAAATGAAAATTACATCATCATTTACTCACCCTGATGTTGTTCCAAACCCACAGTACTTACTTTCTTCTGTAGAACACAAAGATGGACATGTTAGGCAGAATGACGTTATCAGTCACCATTCACTTTCAATTTATATATATATATATATACATATGTTAAAAAAAACAATGCAAAGAAAGTGAATTGTGACTAAAGGCCCCGATATACTTCCGAAGAAGTTCTTCATTGTTCTTCGATCAGGGGTAAAAGAACTTTGAAACAGCCGAGCAATGGTATGCTATTTGCGAACATTCAGACACGGGTCACACCACAGTGGGAGGCGTTTAGAAGTACACTTAAATATGAGGCTGCTACATGTAAAATCTGAACTAATATGACTTTAAAATGTGTTTTCAATGACTTTATGCCTCATTCTATGAGTGGAATTCACATGAGCTCAGTAAAACAAGTTGTTTTAACCACTCAATGATGATTTAAAGTAATATATGTAGTAGAACATGTTTAATTGTTTACATTCTGAATTCATGACGCTAATGCGCTAACATGCTAAATGCAGCCAGATAATGTGCCGATTACACTCTGATATAGTAATTTATGATGACACTGATACTACTGCAAAGTGTGGTGTATAATAGAGTGATAATGGGATAATGATAAATACAGACAAAAAAATGATAATGGAGAAATATCTTTGGGTAGATGTGTGAATGGCTTTCACTGCAGATGAATCATGAGTGAAGCAGCATATAAAACAAGAGTGAATGGGCACTTGAGAGTATTTGAGTAGATTTGATTACTTTTGTAGACTAATTAAGCAAAAAATCAATCAATCGCATGACTTGATCTTGGAAAATGTCTCTAAGCGAACGATCACACAGATCTAGGTGCATTTGCACCAACTCATGTTGACTGATTTTGACTGAACATAATGTAAACAAAATTAGCTGTTGGCTTCAAGGTAGGTTGAGCTCCAGGTCACAATGGCAGCAATAAGGTGTTTAGCAGCCGGTAAGAATTTTCTCTAAAAGTTTGCATAGGTGAGATGTGACAAACCACCGAGACAAATGCAAAACACCTTCTTTTTGGCCAGATTTTGTTCTAAATAATGTCACACCTGTTCATTCTTCGATTTCATGTGGAGTATATCAGGGCCTTAAGACCATCATTCTGCCTAATGTAACCGATCCTTCTCAACTCGCTCTGAGCAGGAATCGAACCGACGTCTCCGGCATGAGAGGCGGGTGCGCTAGCAAGAACGCTAAAGGCACTAGCGTCAGTCGCTAGTGCGCCTCTTGAGGCCAGGGGAGTGAGGTTTACACACTGCACAGCTACCTACCAGCTGAATACCGTTACACTCAACCCCCTAAACCTCACTCCCATCCAGGTCACGGCACCACTATAACTGGTCATGCTCGACCCGCTCCAAGTGGGATTTGAACCGGCATCTCTGGCATGGGAGGCAGGCATACTAGGGAGAAATCTAAAGGCTACAGCCTCTAGCGTTAGTCACTAATGCGCCTTTTGAGGCCAGGGAGGTGAGGTTTACACATACTGCACAGCTATCATATTCCAGATGGCTACTGTTACACTCACCCCCCTAAACCTCACTCCCATCCGGGTCACGGCACCACTGTAACTGGTCCTACTCAACCCCACTCCGAGCAGGATCGAACCGGCGTCTCCGGCATGAGAGGTGGCTCACTAACAAAGAGGCTGTAGCCTCTAGTGTCAGTCGCTAGTGCGCCTCTTGAGGCCAGGAGAGTGAGGTTTACACACTGCACAACTACCTATCAGCTTCTTTGTTACAAATATACTTCGAAACGCCACAGAGTGTATACAACAACATCTTCCGATCGTTTGTGGATTCAGTTCATATAAATCTATTATTTGTAGTTTTCTATCTGATGCTAAAGGCTACATTGGTTAGTATTTCACATATAAGCAACTTTTATTCTTGTATAAAATACCCAAACCACATAAAACCTTATAGCCTTGTAAATGTGTATTTTTTAGATATATATTATCTATTTTTTTTTGTTGTTGCTATAGATCTACCTTTTCATTGATAACAGTAGGAGAGCGCCCTCTGTCTGCTCGTATAAGTAATACATCAGAATGTTCCCCATCTGTTCAAACGCTACTCCGATCATTTATATATATAAATGTTTTCCATCTGAAAGGACTAAATATAAAATGAAACAAATGACAATAAAATGCAAAGTAATCTCTTCAGTAATCAAAATACTTAAAAAAGTAACTGTATTCTGATTACCACCGATTTAAAGTGTAACTAAAGTGGAATACAGTTACTCAAATTTTGTAGTTTAAATGCGTAACACCGTTACATGTATTCCGTTACTCCTCAACCGTGTTTGGAACAACATGAGAGTGAGTAAATGGTGATGGAATTTTCATTTTTGGGTGATCTTTTTGTATCTGGGTGTTTTCTTCAGCGTGAGCAGTTATGAGAGGAATCAGCAGTATTCGGCAGAATGGTCCGACGAAGAGCAGCCACCTGCCGCCCAACCAGCCAGTGAAACAAATGGCAGTGCAAATCCGTTTGATGAGGAGAGTAAAGGGGTGCGAGTGAGAGCGTTGTATGACTATGACGGCCAAGAACAAGATGAGCTCACCTTTAAAGCAGGTAAGTCTAAAACCACAACACTTTGAGTTTTTAGACCCCATTCCAGTACTAGCATTATAAATAGCGTTACTAGCTAGGTTTAACTATCCAGATAACTTTAAGATCAACAAGTATAAATAAAAGAAGACATGAAAAGAGAGACAATATTGAGCATTTAGCCAAAAGTATACCTCGGATTTGACGCGGCTGCTAGCCTTTCGAAGTTTACTTCATTTGAATGTGTAGTATACACAGGCGGTTGCCGCATGTGTGCTAGGATTGCTATGAGAGACTGGACTATTTATCTTCAGGAGTTTAGACCCATAAAGATGTCTTTATATTCCTTTAGTTATACAAATGCAGATATCTTTTGACCTCCTCACACACGCGCTCTTGACATGCACATCCACTGTTGTTTCCACATTCGTGTTCTGTTGTTTAGTGGTGATTACAACTTCTTCTAGTGCTTCTTGATGAGAGCAGCTCAAATGTGAGTGTTGCCACCTTGTGGACCCACTAAGTAGTGCAAATAATTCCCGGCGCATGCGCTCAGTGTTGATGATGAAAATTGCCTCACAGATCCTGTACGCAGACGCCTAGCATTCATATCTAACTGAAGTATACTTCAGGCTTTATTTTCTGAAAATGATTTCCAAACATTGCAATTTAGTTGGGGGAATGTTACAATATAACGTTACTTTTTTCATTTAAGTAGAGTGTTATTTAAAGGAATTGTTTAATCCTGATTACCACAAAAAGTTATTTTGACTTGCCTTTCCTTTTCTTAAAAAGTAAAAATCTGGATTACAGTGAGGCACTCACTGTTTCAAAATTATAGCCACAAGATGTAAACAATATGTGTGTTTTGAACCCCGGAATATTCATTTAAAGGCACATCATTCTGATGCAAAACATTTTCTTTTATTATTTTATTTCTCAGTCCGGGTGGTGGAGAACAAATCTCAGTTGCCTCCGCTTCTGAGACCGTCAATCCGCACATCTTATCACGTGGCTCGCTGTGCATGACACCACGGAGACTCGCAGCATGTGGAGGCTCATGCTACTCTCCGCAGTCCACGCACAATTTACCACACGCCCCATTGAGAGCGAGAACCACTAATCGTGACCGCGAGGAGGTTACCTCATATGAGTCTACCCTCCCTAGCAACTGGACCAATTTGGTTGCTTAGGAGACCTGGCTAAGGTCACTCAGCACGCCCTGGATTCGAACTCATGACTGCAGGGGTGATAGTCAGCGTCAAAACTCGTTGAGCTACCCAGACTCCCGCAAAACATTTTCTTAATTTCGTTTGTGTTAACAACTTGCATTTAATGAATATTCCATTCATCTTTATGGATGTCATCTGTGACATGGTGTCGAATACCAAAGGATTTTTAAAAATAAAAACTGCCCCGAGCATTTCGAGAACTTCGCCATCAGCTTCCACTAGTATCGTAGTAAAAAACGTGGAACGTTTTCCGACCTAGAAATGTAATTTTGTGTAATATTTATTATCTAACATTATAGAATTCATATTGAATAAATAAAAATATTATTATATACATAATGTTGAAGAAAATATAATAATCCAAAAATAATGACATTAGGACATTCCAATAACAATACATTTTTTACTAACTTTTGCACAACCTTTACTTAAGTTTTCCGAGTTTGGTGGGAGGAACTTTGTCATTAGAAGCTGATCCATGATCAGTGTTGTATCATCTCAATAGCATGTTTTTTGCAGTATTTGGTAAATAAAAGTACTCATTGAAATATATGATCTATATCTTTTTACAGGAGATGTACTCATCAAGCTGGAAGACGAGGACGAACAGGGTTGGTGTAAAGGGCGTTTGGAAAACGGCCGGCTAGGCTTGTACCCGGCTAACTACGTCGAGCCCATTTAGTTGCCTTGCGTGGTGGACAGCCTTTCCATCAAGAAGGCCTTAAAGACTTCTCCACACACTGCTCCAATCTGAGATTCCAGAGCAAACATTTCCTTGCCTGATTGACTTGCTTCAAGCTGTATTTCTTTAAATCCACAACAAAATATAGACCGTTTTCAAAACACAGACTGTATCATTTCCCTTTAACCCATCAAGGAAACAGTTCTGTACGCATATGTAGCCATGTTCAGTATGAGTTATTGGGCTGCTGACACATGTTCAAAAACAGCTATGCAATGAGAATTTTAGGCTTTTATTTTGAAATGCAAGGTTCATCATTAAACCTAGTGGCGTCTTCTCATGGATTTCTTAAAGTCAACATGAAACGGCATTCGCAACTCTTTTTTTTTTATGTAAGATGACATAATTCTGGGTGAAACATGATGTCCAAAGAGAAAAAAAAGTTAAGGCAGAAATTGATTTATCCATTGGGAACTGATTCTGTCGTGATAATTTGCTGTGAAATCATGCAAAATAAGACCAGGAACGTGTATCAAAAAAGTAAATAGAGTCCATTTCGATTTCATGTTGACTTTAATACAGAGACGGCAGTGTGATGCATTAACACTTTTTGTTTTTTCACACCCAAAGTGCAAATGATTTTAAGCTATGCCTCAATAGACCTTTAAATGAAATGCACTTCCTCGTGTTTATTTTTTAACCCTTTTAAAAATCAATTGAACAAAATGTAAAAGCCTTTGAACAAATTCTGAGCTTTTAGGTGAGAGAGGCTGTTCGAATTATTGACAAAACGTCTCTCAGACTTGTATTTTGTAATATCCTTAGTCCCAAAATCCTAAAGAATGCTAATGGATATTTATATCATCATTTCAAACAATCCTAAAAGGGGGATTCAATAAGACTCCCTTACAAATCTGACTGTATAAACTGAAAATCTGAAAAGTCAAACTGATAGATATATTTCAGTAGGATCTTATTTTATGATTTTGTAGATTGTTTAATTATTATCTGACTTTATTTAGCATTCCTTTAGGATATTTTGACAAAGAAAGTAGTTATGATTTTATAACCATGAACTGTGGTTTGCTTTGAACTCTGGGCACATGTAAAGCTATTTAAAATTGTGTTCAAATCCAGTTTTGCCTATTTGTCTGTTATAAGATTAGGAATGTCTTTTAACGTGCAACCCATAACCGATTCAGTTTGCAGAGGTTATGGATTGTGTCATTGTGAAGTGTATATACTGTATGTTTAGAACGGACTGATGTGTTCTACTCTTCATGCCAGTGTAGTTTCATTCATGTTCACAATAAAACTCATGCGCCTGAGACGAATGGAGTTTGTGTAATGCAAAGCTTGGAGTCACCACTAGAGGTCAGCACTGCAAAACCCCATTGCAGGTAGAAGACATGATGGGACGGAGTGACAGCTAGTGCGACATGCTACATATAAAAAAACATTTTAGAAAACATTTTTATCTTTTAGTTATATTTTTGCCATTTTTTTCTTTTTTTCTTTTTTTCTTTTTTTCACTATAGCCTTTGGCTATAAGTGCTATAGACGCAGTTTTATGACCTCATTTTAATGTAGAGACTAAACTGAATATTTGCACTTGTAAAAACCTAAACTGTGAACAGGAAAAACGATTAAAGGACTCTTAAAAAAGTTGAGAATCTTCAAAGAAATGGTGACTAGTCATAACACTTAAAAATATACATTTTCCCAAATGAAAATATGTACATTTTAACCTAAAATCTAAAACATTTAGAAAAATATAATTGTCCTTCATAAACCTTTTAAAGTAATAGTCCACCCAAAAATAATTGACTTGTCCTCATGCCATCCCAGATGTGTATGACTCTCTTTCTTCTGTAAACACAAACGAAGATTTTTAGAAGAATATTTCAGCTCTGTAGGTCCATACAATGCAAGTTAATGGTGGCCAGAACTTTAAAGCTCAAAAAAGCACATAAAGGCAGCATAAAAGTAATCCAAAGACTCCAGTGGTTTAATCCATGTCGTCAGAAGCAATATAATAAGTGTGGGTGAGAAACAGATCAATATTTAAGTCCTTTTTTACTATAAATATCCACTTTCACATTCTTCTTTTGTTTTTGCCGATTCACATTTTTTAATTCAAATCGCCACCTATTGGGCAGGAAGGGGTATTTATATTAATAAGGACTTAAATATCGATCTGTTTCTCACCCACACCTATCATATCTCTTCAGAAGACATGGATTAATTCACTGGAGTTGTATGGATTCGTTTATGCTACCTTTATATGCTTTTTTGTGCTTCAAAATTTGGGAACCTGTTGACTTGCATTTCATGGACCTACAGAGCTGATATACATATTGCTCTATTATTCTCTTTCTTCTGCAAAGGAAACACAGTCATACACATCCAGGATGGCATGAGGGTGAGTAAATGAGATCATTTTCATTTTTTGGTGTCTTAAATCAGTATTTTTTTAATCAATAATCTTCCTCTAGCCTATATAATATAGCACATATCCCTGCAAATAAAAACTAGGGTGGTAAAATGGCACAGAGATGATATCAGATGTTAAAGGTATCGTTCACCTAAAAATATGTCATCATTTACTCTCATTGGAAAATATCCAAAGAAATAATGCCATGGTAATACCACTAATATGATGGGATTTTTTTTTGTGTGTATAGTCTACTGGTATTCTATCATGATAAAATGATGATGGCAGAACTTCAGCATGTGATTAAGACAGGTGACAACTAAATGAAAAAAGTATATTTTAATAAAGAAGTTGAGACAAAATGCAAGAACAACAACTGAAGAAAACATAAGGTACATGACATAACTGCAAAAAGTATGAATAATATTTAGTAATGCCAACGTTAAAGTGAAAACGGTTGTTTTTTGGAATGGGAACGATTGTTCCAATGCAAACTCGAGACCACTCTTCTAGATTAGACTTTACAATAGAGATTTCAAAAATACAAGCCTTTCCAACTGGTATCTTACATACACTTGTGTCAAGTAACCTTTGCAACACAAGTGACACATACAGTATACCTATTATAACAAAACCCATGGGCCGCCGGTAAGCCCTCATTTGCATCAGTAGCAAAAAAACATGACGTGAGCAGTGAGGTGTGTGAAACGGTGGACGATAATTTATGAGTGAATTTAAGTAACTGTCTTTTGTAAGTCCACATGGGCAGAGTTGAAAGGTTTGCAGTACGATTAGTCACAAACCCAAAAAAAAAAAAATAAAGAAGTGGTGTTTGTTGGGTGCAAGCCAGAGATTAAACCAAACTGAAGTCCTTTCCACTGCACACACTGGCAGTATTCACGGTGATGGGAATATGAAAGCTGGCTTAGAACATTGTACGCTCATCTTAATGTACATAAAGGTGCATGAGTCCACAAAGAAACACTCTTTTGTTTTTATCTCACACCTTATTCGTTTGTTTTACAGGTTAAAGTTGACAGGCAGATCTTGCGAGATTTGGCTTTTTTTTGTAACATGCTTTAAGAAGCACAGTTTACTGACTCTCTCTTATTTTTAACCAGTCAAAAGTTTGGACACACCCACTCATTCTTTAAGATGACTATTTTCCATATTTCAGAATTTTATTAAAGTAATTAAACTATGAAATAACACAAATGGAAGTATGGGAATTATGTAGGTACAAAAAAGGCATGTAGGCATATTCTTTTAGATCAAAATTAGTTTTATATCTTGCGAAACATAAATCCTGTCAACCGTGTCCAAACTTTTGATTGGTAGTGTAGGTTCTTGAAGTAACAGAAAGTAAAAGTGCATTAACTGATACCATGTTTAAAGGAATCCAGGTCCATTTGTTAGTGTTGAAGTGGCACACAAGTATTTTTTTAAAGGAGTGCAATTATACTGAACAATTCATATGCATAGAAAATAATTGAAATCTTGTGATATTTTTCTTGGTTTCACTGTCGTGCAAAACTCAGGACTATGTCTCCGAAATAGATTGGAATATTTAGGAGGGCATGTCAGTTCATAAAGTGTGTGCCCATCCTCTGGTTTGGATGGATGAAATCATCTCTTTTATACAGGATGCACAAACTGATAGACGAGTCTTTGCGAGACATCTGGCTTGCGTATAATGCCCTTTTTATAGTACTGCCGAATGGAGCGGCTGAGTTTGTCGTAGTTCATAGCCGGCCGGTTCTTCCTCAAACCCCAGAGACGTGCAACGTGAGCCGAATCTTCGATTTTGAAGATCCCTGCGTAGACACACACACACACACACACACACACACACACACACACACACACACACACACACAGAGAGAGAGAGAGAGAGAAACACACTTCAATTATGGCATTGCATAGATAACTCAAACAAAACAAAAGTACAAATAATAGGCCTTCCATAGTACTGCAATTGTTTTTTGAACATGCTACTATAGTAATAGGTATTTTTAAAGTACTTTTCTGTAATCGTACTATAAAAAAAGTTTAATAATGCTGTTGAAAATGGATGAATTAATGTCTGTATTCATTGAATTGTTAAGGGTGGGACTAGCAACACTAGATGGAATTTAAAAACAATGACTGTTTTCAAGCAGGTTTCACAAACACTCCCCCCATCTGCTATTGGACAACAAAACAGATAGTCCTGCCCCAAACACACATCAATATTGCTGTGCCAGACTGGTCATGGACCAGACTTATCACACAGTGCATTTGGCGACAGGAGGTCGAAAGATCGGTCTATGCTTAACAAAATTGGAAACCACTGCCTCCAGAGTCTGAAGTTGAAAGTGATATTAAAATGTCCACAGAGTGGCGCCAAAAGCGAGTTGTATTTTTAGTGGCAAATAACGAAAGTCAACAGGAATGCATATTTTACTAACTCCCTAACCCAAACCCCAAACCTAAACCTAACCGTGAAGGTTAGGTGGAGTAAAAATGGAGTAAAAATGTAATTTTAGAGTAAAAATGCAACCGCCAAATCATTGTTTATGTGAACGTTAGTACCTCCTGGTGTCCACAGGACCAGAACCCGTGTCTCGGAGATTGCTTGCTCAACACAATATCAGCAGTGACACAGGGAAAGGTACATGTTTGAATCAATGCAAAAAATGTCTAACTGGACTGTGCTTGTCAGTAATTCGGAAGTATAGGGTCGATTTCAGGGTACATGAACTTTCGCAAGCAGCATGACAATTTCTCATGTGAACAAACAGAACAATATTGTGATAGCGCCACAGAGACAGTGTTTACATTCGTCCATAAGTCAAGCTATTGCTTACTTAAAGTTGACTCTGCATATTAAGCTGGGGTACAAAAGTATTTTAACATTGAAACAATTATTCTTACAAAAAAATCTAGAGTTCTGACATACTTGCTGCAAATTTTCCAATCATTATTTTTCGCCAGAAGTTTGCAGCTCTTCACCGGTAGTGCTTTGCCGCAAAGCTCATTTGCATGTTTGCAGCATGTTTGCCTGAACTCTCGATTTATATAAGGGTAAACACATCACCTGTAAGTGTCCAACCTTTGTGTTCTCACCTTTCTCTTTGTTGAGCCAGCGGATGTAGCGTCCATAACTGTGAGGTTTCAGGAGAAGTTCTCTGAGGAACTGCCACAGGTGGATCGGCTGACCTGAACACGATGAATCTGCTTCTGACCAAAGCTCCTCTGGTTCTGATGGGCAACACATGTGGATACATGTCATAAAAACAAGCATTATTTTAATAAACCGCTCAAGGCTGTACATTACAGTGATTTAACAGAGATAAACAAATGAGAAAACACCAAGACAACAATGCTGAATAACTAAGTACATTTATTTATAGTAGTAGTAGTTGTATAGTAATAATATGTATTTAATTAGCGTAATTGTTGGTTGCGGTTGCCAAGCCATGTAATGCTGATTTGGGGTCAGCACGATTTTGTGAGTCGCATCCACCTTGTGGCTCCATAGTGCTGATAATTTACAGATTCTCGATGACCATCTTTTGAAAGTGCCTCGACTGAGTGGGTAGATGACATGAAGCGATGGCTCAAGGTGAGTTGATATCAATATCAAAAGATATTAATATCTACTGACAGTCAACAATTTCTCAACTTTATCCTAAACTCATGCTTACTCCAACTAACACTTGGTGTTATCCATCTGGATTGATTGTTTCAGTAGTTTTTACATTGATTCTTATGAGACAGGACTCTGAAAATGGTCCAGTGGTTATCATGATCATTAATAATCATGGCGCGCCCAGTGGTTGATCAGGAAAACTGTGGATATCCGCTGTTTATGCAAGTAGGTATAGCTGTAAGGAGACCTCCAAATGGGTGTGGAATCTCCAAAAGAGGGCAGGGTTACTCCAAAAGAGGTATGGTTACACCAAAAGGGGGTGTCACTTCCAATCACAGTTAAGGTTAGGGTCTCCCTATATCTTTAATGGCAGTTTTGAGCTTCTGCTCCTTTTTGGAGCACTGCCTGCAGCAATATCCTTCTCGTTTAATGGAGAAGGGTATGGCTGCAGGCAGTGCTCCAAAAAGGGGTGGGAGGTCCAACCACCATTAAAGACATAGGGAGCCCCTAACCTAACCCTTTGCCTAACCATAACCGTGTGTGGAAAAGACAGTCCCTTTTGGAGTTGGCGCAACACCCTTTTAGAGGAACCCCACCCCTAATCGGGTAAGCCCCCCCCTCTTTTGGAGATTCCACCCCCCACTTAAACATCTCCTGCCTGCAGCTATACCTCTCCGTTTCACATTTTGTTCAATCTGTCACGTTTCGTCTCTCATTTTATGTGTAAGAAATAAATTCATAATAATGAATTTGAGCTGAAAATTTCTAAATTTGGGGGGGGGGGTGTTGTGCATCTCTTCCATTGTGTGTGTGGGAGGGGGTTAGTGTTAGTGCCATTTCGTTAGGGTTAGTGCCATGACAAAACACTTCAATCCTTATCTATATTTGTGCTTGGAGGGGGGGGATATGGATCATTTGAAGGGGGCAAACCCCACCCTAGCACCCCTCTAGAGCCAGCCATGCATGGTACATATATCAAAGTCCCATTATTATTATATTTTCAGACTGACAGGTGCCTGTGACATACCTCTCATCCTGGTCTCGCCAACCGAACATCTTTCCTTCATCCAGGCAGCTAAATACACAAGGAAATGCAAAATATAGATTGAAATATATCATGATTTGAGTGTGTTTATACATGAATTTGTGCAAGATTGTTGGGCTTACACTTATGTATTTCACCTGATTTCCATATATCCAGATGTGCATGTAAGGTGTCACTGCATTGTGGCGACCGCTGTCGGAAGTCTTCCTCACTCATGGAACATAAATCTTTCCCATTCAGGTCTTGGAAGGCCTTGCCCACCTGCGGAAGCCTGTACAGATGCTCCGTCCATAGTAACCACTTTTGTACATTCTCACAGTTCCACTCCATTGGATCTGTAAGATGATATCAGATGACTCACTCATCTTGACCAGCCATCTGTCTACTGTAGAGCAGCTAACCACCTTTGACAAACCACACTGTATTTCCAATGCAGCTCGGATTCAGTTTTGTTTAGATTTCAAATGTTGTGAAATGTCTTAAAGAGAGTTAGTGAAGGAGAGCGCTATTCAAAAGTGCAAACAGAGGGGATGAGTGTTTATGCAAGGTGGTGTGACATTTTAAAGGCAAATTTTGGCATTACGCCACAAATTGGCAGAGTGTGCAATTCATTAAATCGTTTACAATATGACGTGACACTAAAAAAATACCGTGCCATTGCAATTGATGGTGAGAGAGCTGAAGAAATTTAGACTGCAAAAAATAATTTACTTAATCAGAGGGTTCGCACACCTTTTGAGGAATTCCATGACTTTAATGTGACATTCAAGTCGTTCATGATTTAGCCAATACAATATTTTAGAGTTAAGGAAACCTGGAACAATGTATAATCACTATAGAAATTTCCATGACTTATTAATATACTGTATACTGTATTTATTTTTATTTTCATGGGTCTTAAAGGCTGACAGGAAATAATAATAATTTTAAAAATCCCAGATATTTCTAGGCTTTCCATGATCATGAGAACCTTGTAATCAATGGTTTTGTCGTATATTCTAGTAAAATATGACAAAAACAACCTTTTTTAAGACGGAAGTATCAAAATCCAATATTTACAAATGTGCAAGTCACATTGAAGTGTTTTTAAAATCATTTAAACATCTCCAAAAGAGCAACTTCAAGCCGTTTCAATATGATCAAGCTTAAAAATTCCCAGATATTTCCAGGTTTTCCCATGACCGCAGTATTTGCATCTTGTTTTCTAGTAAACATATGCAAACCTCCTTAAAACAAGATGCATTTACTTTCATTGCATAAGACATGTTATAAGAGAATATACATAAGAGAATATATTTTTATTTCCAAGAAATAAAAATATTTCTTGGAAGATTTACAAATTTCAAATTTTTTGTAACAAAATTCCATCAAAGTAAATTGTGTCAATTTAAACTAAATGGATAAAACTAGAATTATTTAGGATTTTTATTTTGTTAAATTATACTTCAATTTAATTTTATGTATTTTTTTGTGTTTTTTATTTTATGTATCTTTAATTTAGTTTATTTTTGTACCCTATTTGCAAATATTTTTTTCTTGTCTTGAACATAAATCTCACAAAATTTAGTTAGGTAGTGTGTTAAGAAAAGCATATACGTAGTTAACATACTCTATAGTTTCTGGAAACAGATCTTATCTTACACAGTTTTGCTTCTTAAGTAAATCTTGTTTTAAGGATGTTATTTTACTAATAATAATAATAAATAAAAAAACAAGACAAAATATGGATAAAGAGAAGCAGAAAGACACAAATGCATTAAAACACAATATATGCAATACATATCGGAGTGTTTGCTTATGTAGGGTGCATCATTGTTACAGGGGAGGGGCTCAAAAGTCCGTAAGGAAAGTTAGGGCAACAAAGCCCAGATAACATTAGTGAAACTCCAGAGGATTAGACAGATCCTGGTAGATAAACTTTCAACTGCCTTCAGGGATGGTTGAGTCAAAGGCCTTTTCTGACAGTTTCATTATGAATGTTTGCCTGGGCTCGATCATAACTCAGAGCTGTCTGTCACTCACATTTAACAGGAGCGATGAATGATTAGGCGTTCATTTGAATAAGGGTCATATAATTATAAGTATGTTATGTTTGCAGCTTTTGACCAGATGTGTCACTTGAAGCTGTATTTTTCCATTATGCGGTACATTTGGGAACTTTTGCAGTGGATCCAACTTGACAGAAATTAAACACATCAATCACTTGACCCGAGACATGCACAAAATCATAATCTGAATCGGAAGTGAATTCACAGCTCATATTTGTTTGGAATGTAATAATTGTAATAACTTGAGACTTGTAGCCATTTTCTCTTGCCTAAATGCCTTATTTGATGGGATTGCACACACACACACACACACATATCGGACCTTCATCATATCTAATTAACGCATTAATAGCACTAATTCTAATGAGAATAAACTGTTCAAAGATGTATAGCTGTAATATGGTTTACATGTGAGACTGTCCCTAAAAGTTAAGCACTTTATAGACATAAAGAAATCAAAATTGAAAAATGAAACATTGTTAATGAAACGCTCTGGGTTTAATACAAGTTAAGATCAATTAACAGCATTTGTGGCATAATGATGAAATGTTATCCCTCTATTAGTTATTATTATTATTCTCTATTTTTTAATGATGTAAAAATCTGGGTTACAGTAAGGCACTTACAATAGAACTGAATGGGCCCAGTCCAAAAACATTAAAATTGCTTAATAACCTTATATGTATAAAGTTATATCCAATATTATATCTTCGTTATCATGACAACGAAACTCTGTCATCCCCATATAGGATATAGATTTACACCGATAAGTTTAATAAGCGATTTTCTCACATTAAATTCATGTTAACATTTATAATGTTTACGTCTTGTGGCTATAGTTTGGAAAATATGTGTCTGTTCCAAAACTTAGTGAGCCACCTTGCTGTCTCCTGTCTACATAGACAGCTGTCTTCTATGGCAGCATCCTTACTGAAATGATTCCAAGAGCGATTTGGAACTTTCTACACCCCCCACCACTCTTGCAACCTCACTAGGTTTTGGAACAGACCCTAAGTATATTTTAGCGTTTATGGACTGGCCATCAACTTCCATTGTAAAAGCCGTACTGTAACCAATTTTATATGTATAAATGAGGAGTGAGTCGAAATGAATTTTTTTGTGGTAATCGACATTATGCCACATATGCTGTTGATTGAGCTTAACTTTTTGAACCCCTAATATTCCTTTCACCAATATATATATATATATATATAGATAGAACATTTCGAATGGAAAATGGTTCTGTAGTGACTAATAGAAAGCCAATATCTCACCTGGTGTGATGTTTAGAAGTTTACAAGCTGTTTCAATGTCCTTCAGAACTTCTCCCACCACCAGACTTTGCACCTGCTCCAAAGATCTCTCCTCCACCTGTTCTTCCAGGGTAGGAGACAGTGGTGAGGATTCCAGACCTGGGCTGTCAATGACAGGACACTGCTCTGGTTCTTGACACAGATCCAATTGGTGCCCAGCAGCACCCACGGATGTAGAGGAATCAGACACTCTCACCAGCCATGCGGCATCCTCGGTAAAGAGCATGTCAAAGCAGGACAGATAGAGTCCGGGATGTACACGGTCCGAGCCATCTAGACGGGGTTTGTGGTCGATCATCTCCGAGGTCTGCACTATTCCATCTTCTCGCTTAAGAAGAGCCAGCGAGGTATCTGCAAAACCGGGACGTGGTGTCTGAAGAATGGAGTTATCTGTCTGGATCCGAACCGGACTGGCCATTGTGTCCTGTAGAGGGTCAAGAGAAGAGGTGATACATGGTCAGTACACAAAACACAAGTCGTAAACCCCAATATTAGCCAATCAAACAAACTGTAAGATCATTTCGTGAATAAATACAGCATAACAGAGCTGTCGTACACCAGAGCGTTCCTGTTGGTTCTTCATCAATGTTATGGTGTTCCATAGCCAACTCAAGACAACCAACCCAACCCATCCCAATAAATGACTAAGCCTAGGTGATGCTGTTTCTGTTTTAAGTGTCCCAGGATAATCAGGAATGGGCCATTTGGCCTCAAAGTAAGTCCCAGTGCAGCATGGGGCCAGCAAAATGGATTTGACTGAGTCACTTACTCATGGGTCACTTGTACAGAATGGCGAGTGTCACTCAAGTAAAGCAGCGGTTTTGAGGTCTGCTTTTCAAGGTGCCGTCCTCAGTCTCCTGTCTCCTGTGCCAGCATGAGTTTTTAATCAATTTGAGGGAAGTTTGAGAGGAGGAAAAGATGCTTTAAATATAGGATGACAGGAGGAGGCGGGGTTGGAACTGATATCTATCTCAAATTGCCAGAGGGAAGAGATACAAAGTTAAAAGTGGGAAGATTACTTGAAAGAAAGCAACGACTCAGATTACAAGTTCACTGGAAAACAATTATACATTCAGTGTAAAAATCAAACCTGCAAGAGCCGTCTGTTTAAACTGCCATTTAATAAGCAAGGATTTTCTCAAAGAAAAAGCAAATGTGCCTTGAAGTGAAACAGAAAAACACATTGCAAGATAAATCAAGAAACAGAACAAGGACTGTAGACCTGAACACAAGTTTACCAAGCAGTCAAGACAGTATGGGTGGTCATATCAACATCAGAAACACAAGCTTGCTATGCAGTTTCTTGGGTGTTTTAAGTGGTTTCTAGCATTTACACTGACATTTAGTCATTAAGCAGATGCTTTTGTCCAAAGTGACGTACGAATGAGGAACAAAACAAGCAATTTGTCATACAAAAGTCAAGAATATCTTCAGTATACCACTGCCAAATTTTCACAGTCTCATGTAGCTATGTGGTTGCTAAGGTGTTATAAGTGGTTTCTAAAACATTGTCATGCGACTGCTAAGGTGTTCCTGGTGGTTGCTTACTGGCCAAATTAAAAAAAGGAGATGTTACGCAGAACATCTCTCAGTCACCATTCACATTCACTGTATGGATAAATGTGTAACGAAAGTGAATGGAATCTAGGACGTTGCAGTGCGGTTGCTAGGGTGTTGTATATGGTTTATAGAACATTGCTATGCAGTTGCTAAGGTGTTCCTATTGGTTGCTTACTAGCCTTAAAAAAGGAGATGTTAGCCAGAATGACAGTCTCAGTCACCATTCACTTTCATTGTATGGATAAAATGTGCAACGAATGTGAATGGTGACTCAGACTAAATATTCTACCTAACATCTCTGTTTGTGTTCCACGGATGAAATAAAGTCATATGGGGTTGCAACGGCATGAGGGTGATTAAATGAGGACAGAATTTTCATCTTTGGGTTTAACTATCCCTTTAATATTCTGAACAAAATATATAAATTGTTCCTTGAGAAAATGCTGTGTAATTGTAAAATTATCCCATTGCAGGATCCTACTGAGAAACAGCTCTGAGGAAAGCAAAAGTGCTGTAATTTATTACATGTGACAGAAACAATAGCCATCATAAATCATGAAGATCTTGTCTGGGCCTCCACGTTGCATGAAGAACAACATAGAGAACAAATGAAAGAACAAAGCGTCCTTTATGTGCCGACCAGTCAGCGCAGCTCTCCTTTGGACATGCTAAATGCACGTTCAAATATCCAATTGTCGACCTGGTTTTGCATTTGTAAAAGAGGAAACTGCATGTATTTTCATGGATGAATAAAATATTGTGGTCTGAATCAAATAAAATATAGAGCTGATGTTGATACAAATTTTAAAGTAAGTGAAGTGTACATCGTTCCATCAAGGCATTTATGTTTTGTATGCTTACTTTTTCATTTAAATATTCAATATAGAAATCTAGTGACACCCACTGTTGTTGAGTGACTATTTTGGATTATGTCTGTTTTATTGGATGCCATAAATGCTCCTGTTAAGGTATTTGTTGGGCAGTCTCCTCTGTTCATGTCATCATAAGTAAATATGTTCCTATAATCGTCTGACTGATAGAACGTAGTACAGATGGGGAATAAGAAAGATTTGGTAATCTTTTGTCAATTAGAGTATATGTCTACAGCCCATTCCTCATCTACCACATGTTCTCAGGCAACATCTGTTTGGACACAGCGTCACCTTCATTCATTAAATTGTATGATTGCCCCACACCCAATGATAGGGGAGGAAATGAGGTATTATTACAGCAGAAGACGTGTGCTGCCTCGTATTTGGGTTATTCTTTAATCAGGGCAACCTTTCTGTCCCCTATGATGATTATAAAGAAAATGCTTTTTTAAACAACACAATAATTCCACTTTATAAAGCGTAGATTACCATCAGACATAATATTACAAATCACACACACCACATCAAAAATCTGCTTGAGGGCTCAGATCTCTATCCCAGAACATTCCATGTCAGCTCAATTTTATTTTTGATTATTTTTGTGTCTCATTTTGTGTTGGGGTGCCTTTAACTTCAGAATTATTAAAGATATCTTAATATCCTTTTAGATTCTGGTTCAGAACAAACTTTTCCTTTTGTGTTTTAATTTGTAAGGACTTTTATTGTTAAGTCCCAGAGATATTTGGCTCTCAGAGTGGCTTCATGTGTAAATTTGTCAAATCCAAAACCTACTGTCGGTAGGCCTATCTTTGACTTTCAAAAATAGAAATTTTGACATGATTGTTTTTATTTATATGAACAAATAAAGATACATTTCCAGTTTCAAAATGATTTGTACTTCAGACCTTTGTTTTGTTGACGAAGAAATCTAACTTCATACCGCGTGAGCCACGTTTGCTTTTCGACCATTGAAAATGAGTAAAATTGAACAATTTACAAATGTAGCCACATTGAGAGCCCTATATCTCTGGGACTTAACCATATGGGGCTTTACAAATTAAGATATTAAAAATAACTTTTGTTCTGAACCAGATTCTAAAATTTTACTAAGATATCTTTAATACTTCTGGAGTTATAAGGGCTCAAACTTTGAAAAAACAACACAAAAAAGTGTTTTTAGTTTTTCCCATTTTTGGACTCTTGCCATCGGCATATGATGCAACAAGGGAAAGCTGAAGTCAACTGATTTTAGTTATAGACCTCCCTTACTGTCAGGGACGGATTATGGCTTGCAAAGGCCCTGGGGCCAATTCTCTCCAAGGGCCCCCCTTCCAATTGTTGTTTTCGGGGTTTCGTTATCCAGCAAAAATTTGTTGAGCTGGAAAATTTTGAGTTCGTTGTTCAAGCCCATTAAGTTTTTCGAGCGGGGGGGGGGGGATCACCAAACTAAATTGCGCAACCTTAAAGCCCAGAGCCCCCAGGCGGTAAAGCGCCTCCTAGTAGTCAAGGGCCCCTGGGCACTGGCCCCATTGGCCCGGTTGGTAATCCATCCCTGCTTACTGTGTATTAAAATAAAAAAAAATGGTGCTGCCACCTTGTTGTGGTTTGTTTGCTTCAAATTAGGTGACATTTACTTCTACATACTTCTGACCCTCTCTAAAACATAATGGATTATTTTGTAAATATTGATCCATAGCATTTAATATTTCTGCTTCTCTCATCGTTTCTGGAAATCATCTTTTTTCAGTAAATGTCTTTAAAAAATCAAAATTTCAACAGACATATTTTCTGAAATTGACTTGAAATGGAATAACCCATAGATGAAATGATTAGCTAACTGAAGAATCACCCTTATTCAATGACCATACTGCAATGCCACTGCAACAGTCACACTGGATGCAGCTATGGTATGCAAACAGAAATGGAGGTGTCTTTATAAATAGTGTCTTTAAAGCCATCCTGGGATAAACCTAAAAGGAAATGAAGTTATCCTTCTCTAAGGAATACCTGTTTTCATTCCCAAACTCACCCCACCCCCAACCTCCAAGGAAAAGATGGAGCGTGCTTTTCAATCCATTTGTGCTCTGCTTAGTTTCAGCCTGTAACCTAGTGTCCACTCTTGCTCGCAACAGCTTGCGATAAGCCCATTAGACAGGCGCATTTAGTCTATATTGACTCTGGCCAGCAGGGAGAATGCAGTGTTGAGGAGATGCAAACACGCTCCCCATGTGTGGGATTAGGTCCGTGACTGATCCTTAAATGAGTTTGGTTAAAGACTCTAAAATTCATTTCGGGAGGGTTAAGAGATGCTCCATTTGCCAGGTCAGCGGCATTCACTGCTAAAGAACTAGTTTATCATCAGCGTTTCTCGGCAAACAACACCAGGCAGGACATTTCCAGCTGTCAGTTTGCCCTGTTCATATTTTATTTATACTTCTTTATTTATGCATGGTGCACTTTCAAAAGTATAAAGCTGAAAAGAGTCGCAGGCCCCAAAATAAAGATTCTAAAATGGTTTTACAGCCTGATGTCATAAGAGAACCTTTAAAGCTCTGTAGAGAAGCATCTTTTTATTGGTGCTTCCAAGAACCCAGAAATCACATTGATCTGAAGAACCAATAATGTAACGCTGCAATGATGAATCTCACAAAACCTGTCAAGACAACATGTCCCAGTCACATTACATCAAAATCAAAAGAAAATAAATAGAAATTATAATTACTTAAAGAGAGTGAGAACTATTTTACATCCATATGTTTGACATGTAACAGTCTATATACGCCGATCAGCCACAACATTATAACCAGCTGCCTAATATTGTGTAGGTCCCCCTCGTGCCGCCAAAACAGCGCCAGCCTGCATCTCAGAATAGCATGAAAATCCCAGGAGATCAGCAGTTACAGAAATACTCAAACCAGCTTGTCTGGCACCAACAATCATCCATGCGATTATCTAATCACGCAGATATGGGTCAGGAGCTTCAGTTAATGCTCACATCAATCATCAGAATGGGAAAAAAATTGTATCTCAGGGTTTGGACCATGGCATGATTGTTGGTGCCAGATGGGCGGGTTTGAGTATTTCTATAACTGCTGATCTCCCGGGATTTTCACACACAATAGTCTCTAGAATTTTCTTATGATGTCATCATCAGATAGAGGGTCAAGTGGGGAGAAATGTATCCATATGCATTTACATAGTCTACCTGACTTCTGTGTCGCCTTCAAGCCGCCATTCTTGAGCATTTGATACACGCATAGATACTGTATTTATTAGGAGAGTCATTAATACACCTGCTACTGATGCACCTGAGGAACGGATAGAAACACCTTGGTGGCTAATAATCATCTAAATGAACTAGTACACAATAAGTTAATTGTATTGTACCTATTTAATGTTAGTAAATAGTAGTCACAGACACCTTATATAAAGTGGGACCCAATTTTTAAGTTGAACCCCTTACCCAAACCCTAAACCTAACCCATGATTTTAATTGGAAAATAATTTCTGTGAACCAAGGAAGAGAGAAAACATTGTGGTTTGGAACGAGACGAGCAAGGTGTATTACAGGGTATTGATGTATATATATATATATATATCAGTAATTTGTTTTGCATAAATAAATATGGACCGAATAGCCAGTTGTTCGCAACTAGGGTTGTTGATTTTTATATATATTTTTTATCAGATTCCTGAGCAATTCAAGCTTTACATACCACCTGTTTTCTTCAGGGGGCAGTAAGCAAAAATTCAGCTGTATAGGCAATGTGCAGCTTGTAAAGAGAACAAACCAACCCTTCAGCAGACAGCACAACACGTGGACATGTGCTTGCATTCAAAACAGCTTTATGGAGCGCAAATCTGACCTTAACAATCTCAAGAGGTATTTTTCTAAGTACTAAACTAAGTTTATCTTGACAGTTAAACTCAAATGTTTGTGATAATGTAAAGATTTAGCCGTTTCGGAAGGAAATTGGTACTTTAATTCACCAAAATGGCATTCAACTGATCACACAGTACAGTCAGGACATTACTGATATAAAAAAAAATCATCATCACTATTTGAAAAAAAAAGAATTTTTTGATCAAATCTAGACAGCAGCCATCACTCCAACACATTATCCTTGTGCAATCATGCTAAATTGATCATTTGGTACTAGAAAATCACTTGTCATTATATCAAACACAGTTGAAAGCTATTTGGTTCATTAAATGAAGCTGAACAATGTCTTTGTGTTTGTTTTTGAGTTGCCACAGTATGCAATAGACTGACATGTCTTAAAGTCAAAAATGGCAAAAAATAAACAGCTTTCTCTAGAAACTCATCAGTCAATCATTGTTTTGAGGAATGAAGGCTATACAATGCTTGAAATGGTCAAAAAACTGAATATTTCATACAAAGGTGTAACTACAGTCTTCAAAGACAAAGCACAACTGACTCTAACAAGGACAGAAAGAGATGTGGAAGATCAGATGTACAACTAAACAAGAGGATAAGTACATCAGAGTCTCTAGTTTGAGAAATAGACGCCTCACATGTCCTCCGCTGACAGCTTCATTGAATTCTACCCGCTAAACACCAGTTTCATGTACAACAGTAAAGAGAAGACTCAGGAGTTCAGGCCTTTTGGGAAGAATTGCAAAGAAAAAGACACTTATGAAACAGAAAAACAAAAAGAAAGGGTTTGAGTGGGCAAAGAAACACAGACATTGGACAACAGATAATTGGAAAAGAGTGTTACGGATCTTAACCCCATTGAGCTTTTGTGGGATTAGCTAGACTGTAAGGTGCGTGAGAAGTGCCCAACAAGACATCTATGGCAAGTGCTACAGGAAGTGTGGGGTGAAAGGTCACCGGAGAATCTGGACAAACTGACCACTAGAATAACAAGGATCTGCAAAGCTGTCTTTGCTGCACATGGAGGATTTTTTTGATGATAACTCTTTGAAGTAGTTTAAGAAGTTCTGATTTTTGTAATTTTTCATGTTGTTAATGTCCTGACTACACATTGTGATCAGTTAAATGCCACTTTGGTGAATAAAAATATCAATTTCTTTCCATAAGAGCAAAATCTGTTCAAACTTTTGGCTGCCAGTGTCAGAAAAAAAAGTCAGAATTCACATTGGGCCCCTATATGCTCAGAAACGGCCCTGGTATGTCATGTGACCAGTGGCACCAGGCCAAGTTAGAATACGCAGAAGTGCAAATGAGTCACAACGGAGGTTTTCTACCAATTTTGAATAAAAAATAAAAACAATCATTTTGTTTGGTTTCACACATAGCAATCAGAAGACTTTAAATATAGCGCAAGAGTTGTCTGGATAACTTTTTTCCTTTTGGGGCTTGACAGCAAAAGTTTGCTTTCATTGTATTGGAAAAGAGAAGCTGGTACATCATGCATGCAATCATGATTTTCCTCAATTAATTTTATGGGTGAACTGTTTGCTGTACACTAAACAATTATCATTCCTCACTCGGTACAATTTAACACTTTAGTTCAGTGATAATACTGTGACAGACTGGCAGTCAATTGAACCTTTACATTTGCCTTTGAGTATTAAGCTCTTTTCTTTTGAAGGATCTGGACGTGAGCCAAAGACAAGTCACTTGCACTTTTGCCTTCGGGGAGAAAAAAAACAGTCATTTGCGGTTTGCCGGTGTTGTTCTGGAAGCAAGCCAGATTAGAACCTTGGAGCTTTACACCTTTTAATTTTCAGTGACACATACCCCTTTATCTTTCTAAATGAGGACACATTGCATGTGAACGACAGGTGAATTGTGCCAGCTTTTGAACAGGTGCATTCAGAATGAATTTATTATCAGGCATATAAAGCTGACGCATTGCGCTTTCAATACATTTATTTTGTTTTGCTGCTGGAAATGAAACAAACAGCAAACTGCATTCAGAAATACTCTACCAGAAAACTCAAAAGTTTGAACGCACCGACTCTGACTATTTCGTTTAGCATAACAATAAAGTCATTTAACTTATGAAATAGTGCAAATGAAAGGATTTTAATGAAAAAAACGTCCAAAAATGTCTCAAAAAGTTGCCACTTTTTGTCTAAATTCCTGTTTTGCACACTCATGAGGTGTATGCTGAATACTTGTTAACTGCTTTTTCATTTCATTCATTAACCGCTCCAATTTCAAAAACTATTCACTATTAAGACTAAAATTTTAGACAAATTATGTCTACAAAACTATTCAAGTACAAGCCTTTAGATAAAAAGGTTTTTAATATGGTAAGAATCATCTATTTAGTCCAATATGTCTTTCGTTAATAGACATAAAAACAAATGTATGGTCTAATCTTAGGTTTTATTATGCCCTTGAAAGTGTGCCGATATCGATATATACAAGTTTTCCGCGGACTTACCTGTCCAGATAAAGACGGTGTTGCAGGTGCGAGAGGAAAGGGCTTTCCTGATTCCCGTTGTTTCAGATGTGCAGGTCTGCAGGTGCAGGAACTAAATCAAGGCCTTTTATTGGTTCTATCAGAAAAGGAGGGATTGTGACAAGCAGTTGTGATGTGCCACATTACTAACCTCAATGACTAATACTGCCTTCCTTGGCCTGTATGCGTGTGCGTGTGTGCGCGTGTGTGTGTGTGTGTGTGTGTGTGTGTGTGTGTGTGTGTGTGTGTACGTACCTGATGTGGGTGTGCACAAGACTTGAAGTTAGTGAAGGAATGACTGCTTCACTCACTTTAGGTCTCACTTTTATACACAGGCCTTATTAAGCTGTGTAAACATCGTCTCAGTGCCCCATTCCCAGCCTAAAGGCGTTTGACATGCCAGTCTGTTGTTGTGGACCACTGACCCCCCTTTATCCAAAAGAGGATAAAGAACAATTTCCAGAAGAATTGACTGATCAAATGTCTGTGATTGCATTTTTAATCTCAAATGAAAGCAGTGGAATAAGTGTGCATGATCAATAGTTTGAAGGGGGACTTCCTCAAAATTTGTTACAGAGCATATTTATATGGTCACCGATAAGCTGATGACTACAAAAATTTGGTCATTCCAAAAACCAAACAATGATTGAGAAGATGCGTATACATGAGGTTTAAAATCATCCGATTATTCTCTGCTTTTCACACTGTAAACAGGCATGCGTACAACACTTGAGTTCACTGGATAAACCGGTCGGCAAGGCGAAAACAAGGTAACAGCCAAAAAAATCTACCAAACCATTTATGACATTAAACTGTTATGCATTCATATATTCACAAGATGCACTTAAAAGATACCCATGTAATTGAAATGAGCAAATATAATTAGTAATTTACTGAACTAGCATGATTCAAATAAATAGTTGAAGTTTGTTGTTTTTGTTTTCCAAAATGTCAAAAATAAAAGACAACATCCAAAATGAAGCGTCGGTGCAAACATTTTTAAATAAATAAATGAAAAAGTCCAAAAATAAATAAATAAATAAATAAATAAATCAGGTGCGTAACATCAAAATGTCCTACAACAAAAAACTAAAAAACATCCTACAAAATCTATTAAAGGACTAAAAGAGCAAAAAGTGAACAACACATTGCAAAGTACAAAAAAGTGTGTGTGTGTGTGTGTATAAAGTACAATATATATATATATATATATATATATATATATATATATATATATTAGGGATGTCCATCCATGAACATTTTTATTACATGGTATGCCAATTAATTAATCAAATTAATCGCATACATAAATATTTGCTGAGAAAGCCCCTCAAGTAACAAAAAAATTAAATGATAATTATAATAATGATAAATAGTTATATTTAAATAATTATATATATATATTATCTAATATTACACACACACACACACACATACATATATATATATATATATATATATATTTATAATACAAAATATTAATACAGATAATTAAAATGCATTACAGTATTTTGGCACCGAAGTAAAGAATTAGAAAAGACAATACAAAAATTGGCTTTTGACTATATTGTTTATTTCCATATAATTAAACATAAGCCAATGATTGCCTTTTTTTTCCTCCTTGTCAATGGCTGTGTCGACATGCAAATGTATGTGATTTTCCAAAGTATGAGTCCACTTGTGAAAATGTTTCTATTTTGCATTTTTCGAATTTAATCATTTATTTTTAATAACGCATGATATTATCAGCCATTCGTGCATCACAATTCCATCAAGTATTTATCCCTTTTTGGTGAGTCGCACCTCCAAAATCCTGAAACTTTATTTTGAGGTTTGCTTTATACTTTGAACCCCACAATGTGGGTTTATGTTCTCTCTTTTAATCTTTTAATGTAATTTTGAGTGTGTACATGGTTTAAGGATGGTGTACCTGTATGCTGGGTCAAGGATTTATTGTGGTGCTTTCCTTCTTACATCACGTGTTGTTCTGAAAGTAAAAAGAAACTTTAAATGCACAATGTAGGCTGTCATCCGTGCAGGCTGACCGAAGCAAAACTGGCTTGATTACTCGTGTGATTAACCGAAAGTGAAGCGCTGCCGGCTTGTGATGTGTGAATGGCTTGCACGCGCTGCACGAGTCTGTTGTGTATACTGCAGTCTCATCATATTTGTACTTTTTGTTTAGCCTTCCATTCAGCTCATGAAAACAAGCTGCGTGATCACGAGGAAGGATTACATCAAGATGTAGATTGATTGGGACGCAGGTGTGGAATGTATATAAATAAAATAGTCTACTCCTGCTGACCCCTGGTCTATAGCAATCCATTTTGCAACTGAAATCGTCAGTCAGTCTGGGATTTATTACAAGTGTTTGTTTAAGGATGCATCAATGACAGACGCTTTTGGAGACGTTTTTTGGTCGCTGTGTCAAGTTAATACCACTTGGGATCCCTGCCTTCAGATTTGTGCTTCATCAAGTTGTGCTTGAACATGTTCTCATCATGCGCGGTTTGTTCTCTGTCTGTGTAAACTGCAGGTTGCCTATACAGCTGAAGTTTCGTCTAATGCCCCCTGGAGGAGACATGAATAATTGCATAAATGTTTTAACGCGTTAAATTGCCAGCCCTAATATATTTACAATAAAGTGCTGGGTAGAAACAGATTTCATGTAATCTGGATTATGTAATCATATTACAAATATCAAGTACTTGTAATTGGATTAAATTACATTTGAAAATACTTGTAAAAATACAGCCAAACTAAATATTTTGTTCCTTAGTTTTGGAATAAGTGATGGACTATTAGTAAGCACTAAAGGTAAAAAGGAAGTGTTTCAGTGTTTTGAGATGAAAACTTTGATTTAGCAACATCATTGATATTGATTTTATGACCTTACATTTTCGTTAATTTCACGTTCATTTTATGTTCATTAACATGCGTAATGTTGAAATAGTTTTATGCATTTAAAATACACTTGATCTCTCAGTGTAATGCGCTTAAACACGCTTAAACACATTTATTTGTAATTTTTTCTGCAAGGCTCTTTTTGTTAGCAATAAAGAATGGAATACATTTTCCATCCTCTTTGTATTTTTATGCAAATTAGCTACAGGATTTTCATATTTAAATGCAAGTGACATCAAACAAAAGAGTTAGGTTGGAAGTAATCCAAAATTAATCCAAAATAATCAGATTAGATTACCCAAAATGTAATCTGAAAGATTACGTTACTGATTGCAATTTTTGCCATGTAATTTGTAATCAGTATATATATATATATATATATATATATATATATATATATATATATATATATATATATATATATATATATATATATATATATATATATATATATATATATATATATATATATATATATAGAGAGAGAGAGAGAGAGAGAGAGAGAGAGAGAGAGAGAGTATAATATTTCATTCAAGAAATAAATAGTTTTCATATAGTCATTAACCTCATTAATATGCAAATGTTCCGTACCAATGTCTCGCTGTGTTCAAAGGCATTTCTGCATGTAACAAATCATTATGTAGAACATAAAGTTAATTTCTAGATATTTAAGTGCATTTGAGTGTGTGAACTGTGCCTGCGTCAATGTGCTGTAATTTGTCTACGAGCACTCAGCGCAGTGCAGTGTTTGCTCAGTTAAACAGACACACCAATGCACACACATTTAATACAGACTTTATTGATAATAGAAAGTTAAAAGGACAAGTAAAAAGATTGTACGTCAGCCTGTTATTTTAAGCTATTCCATACAATAATAAAAAGCTTAAAACTCTCAACGCTGCTATCTAGTTTGATTGCAAAATTTGACATTTTATGCACTTTGCCAATGGAACAATGTGCCTACATAATTGTATATGTCAGACGCTTTCTCTGAAAACTTCTGCAATGTTGCTTCTCATGTATATTTTATTTTGATTCAGAAATCTCTTTAGATCTAGAAACGTTATTGGAAAACAAGACAAAGATACAAAAAAAAAAAGAGTATCTTCCTGTATGGGAACTATATTTTGCTAATTATATTTTTAGTCCAAACGCTCCACGAAATCATTCCGGAATATTTCTTGTAATAGTGTAATATTACTTTGAATGGTTTTCCAGACTACAAAGAGATGCACTGTTAAGATCAGAATTAGGAAATGTGATAGAAAACCAAACAAAGGTTTACTTTACGCTCCTTCACTCCTAAATTTTTGTTTGTCTAGCACACTTCCCAGAGGGGGTTAATTTGCATGGCAGTTAGAAAGACTGCAGGTTTAAGATGTGCTCTTTACACCGTTTTACTTTGAAACAACATTCTCATGCACTAGAAAAATACTTCTGAACAGAAAGGTTATTACCACCGCCAAAGGTGCCTGTTTAAGGTGGAGTTCAGTTAGACCATTTATCAGAACGAGAGCAGATCTCAGTTGATGCTGTCAGTGGTTCATTGTGACTTTATGCACATGAAATCATTGGAGTTTGAGTTGGTTTCAATCCATAATCCATCAGGTTTCCCCATGATGGATGTTGAAAACAAGGGGGAATAGTGCCTTTTGGGTACAACGTTTCC
The DNA here is from genome assembly GCA_032164185.1 of Moxostoma hubbsi. Taxonomy (NCBI): domain Eukaryota; kingdom Metazoa; phylum Chordata; class Actinopteri; order Cypriniformes; family Catostomidae; genus Moxostoma; species Moxostoma hubbsi. Next base: position 4,241,555 of record JAVLUX010000010.1, on the reverse strand, counting down.
CAAAAATGTATAGCCTATGTATGTATTGGTATCTCCATTACAAGTTCTCAATTAGCAAAAACAACCATTTACGAGTGCACAGATGGATGTAACCACAAATCCACAAACCAACCATTGAAAATCTATAACGGTATACCACTAATCTGAATTTTGGTGGAGGATAAGTGCAAGTACATATCATTTGTTCACTAAAATAATGCATCTCAAACCCAGTTTTACATTTAAGCATTTGGCACATGTTTTTATGCAAAGCAACATTCAGAAAATTCAAGCTAAAGTATCTTTTTCATTATCAGTAGCCCAGCTGCATTTCTTGGAAATCAAACCCATGACGCTGATGTTGTCAGCCCAGTGTGCTACCAGATGAGCTTCAGGAACACAAGAAAGCTGTAAGAGAGCACTGCACATGTCCTTTTCTTGCCTATGTTGTAAAGAACTAAACATTTTATGGGTGAATAATATTCATAAAAGGTATACTGTTCCGTAGGATTTCTAATAAGGATCAAATTATTTATCATGCTGTTGATTTCAGAGTATATGGTTTATTTGGATTTTTGCCAATAGAATTACGATTACAATCTCAGAGTAGTCCCCCACACAAAATTTACAATAATGATGCTAGCGCATTACCAAACACGTTTTGCACATGTTTGCCCTAAACAGTCAAATAAAATGAATCTTAATAGTGGATTGAAATAGCCAACATTTTTCTGTAAACTGCATTTGTGAAAATGACAAGTACTTAAATATAACTAACTTGTATTAAACCATACATCTTTCATCAGTTTAAGTAAATATAGTATAACTAAATATAGTACTAACATTTGAACAATTCTATAATGTTGCCTCTAAAGTACACAGTTAAACAAAACCAAAAACTTGTTGCTACAGATACGTCAGTGAGTCATACGAGATCATCTAAGGTGAAGCAACAAGGCTTCACATAATAAATTAACCACAGCTGTGTACAATTAGGAGTGAATAAATGGTTGAGGAGAAATTCTCTCTATATATTATGAGACGTTGAGATAACAGTGCTGTAACAGGAATATTAGGAATATGAGTATTGGATGCCTGGCCAAAAAAAAGGTTGCATACCATAATATTTCATGGGACTGCTTTTAGCTTTGATTACGGCGTGCATTCGTCGTGACATGGTTTTGACAACCTCATGCAACGTCACAACATTTATTTCCATCCAGAGTTGCATACATTTTTACCCGAGATCTCGTATTGATGATGGGAGAGTCGAACCACTCCGTAAAGTCTTCTCCAGCACATCCCAAAGACTTTCAATGGGGTTAAGGTCAGGACTCTGTGGTGGCCAAATCATGTGTGAAAATAATTCCTCATGCTCCCTGAACCACTCTTTCACAATTTGAGCCTGATGAATCTTAGCATTGTCTTCCTGGAATATGTCTGTGCTGTCAGGGAAGTAAAAATCCATTGATGGGATAACCTGGTCATTCAGTACATTCAGCTAGTCAGATGACTTCATTTTAATGCTGCATTACATTGCTGAGCCTAGACCTGACCAACTGAGGCAACCCCAGATCATAACACTGCCTCCAGAGGCTTGTACAGTGGGCACTATGCATGACTGGTGCGTCGCTTCATGCGCTTCACTTCTTACCCTGAATTGCCCATCAATTGCGCCACAAATTCCTTCTACATGTAAGCATACTTGGCAATAAAGCTGATTCTGACCAATTAAAGTTAAAAGAATTGTTGCCAGCTGAAACATATTAATCTCTGCAATAATGAGCCAATCAAAGGCTCTTAAGTATCTGCTTATTTAAATCAAAATGGCGATTTTTTTTTTGGGCCTGGGAGTGTATTATACAATTGTGATTAATTTGACAAAAATATACTGTGGCGGAAACATGCGCCAGTGATGGTATCAAACTGTAATACCATATGTCGATACATGGGTCAATGACATGATGCTACTTTTTTTGTCCATGTCTAATAAAGCATTTTAAAATACACTCAGGAGTCAAAACATAAGACCACCTGCCTAAAATGCTGTTGGTCCTCCATGTGCCACCAAAACAACACCAGCCTGGACTAGAGGCATGGACTCTACAAAGTCATGTAGGTGTCCTGTGGTATCAGGCACAAAGACGTTAGCAGCAGATCTTTCAAGTCCTGTAAGTTGCGAGGTGGAGCCACATGGATCAGACTTGTTAGTCCAGCGTATCCCACAGATGCTCAATCGGATTGAGATCTGGGAAATTTGGAGGCCAGGGAAACACATTGATCTCTTCATCATGTTCCTCAAACTATTCATAAACAATGTGTGAAGTGTGGCAGGACATATTATCCAGCTGAAAGAGGTAATTTCCATCATGGAATACCATTGACATGAAGGGGTGTACCTGGTCTGCAACGATGTTTAGGTAGGTGGCATGTGTCAAATTGACTTCCACATGAATGGCCAGACCCAGGGTTTCCTGTGCTGACAAACGGTACACACATACACGGCTGCCCACGTGATGCAAAAGAAAAGAGACCAGATCCAGTTCCGATGCTCGCATGCCCAATGTAAGCACTTTCAATGGTGGACAGGGGTCATCATGGTCACTCTGACCGGCCTGTTGCTACACAACCCTGTACGCAGCAGGATACAATGCACTATGTGTTGTGACACATTCCTCTCGTAAAAAAAAAAATCATTACAATTTTCAGTGAATTGTGCCACAGTTGACCTTCTGTCAGTTCAGACCAAACAGGATAGCCTTCATTGCCCTCATGCATCGATGAACCTTGGGCACCCAACACCCTGTCACCAGTTTGTGGTTAGTCCCTCCTCGGACCATCGTCGGTAGGTACTCACCACTGCTGTCTGGGAGCACCCCACAGGCCTTGCCATTTCAAAGATGCTCTGACCCAGTCATCTTGCAATAAAAATTTTACCCACGTCAGAGTCGCTCAGGTCTTTACTCCTGCACAATTCTCCTGCATTCAACACACTAACTACAAAAACTGATTGTTCACTTACCATCTAATCTACCCAGACCTTGACATGTGGCCTTGTTAGGAGATAATCAATGATATTTGCTTCACCTGTGAGTAGTCATAATTTTTTGGCACATCAGTGTACATTGCAAACCCAGTTCACATAAAACAATTAGGCTACTTGAATACACCTCTTCTATGATAAACATGTTTTCAATATCTGAGTTCAAAGTCATTTTGGTATTTTTTTTCTGGGGCTTAAAGTAAAAAAAATTACAATATCAGGAAAATCAGACCTTCCCTGTCTGGATATGCTGCACAACTCCTGGTCCAATCTCTGTTCATCTCAAGACTGGACTACTGTAATGCTCTGTTGGTTGGCCTCCCTGCTAGCACAATTAAGCCACTGCAGATGGTCCATTTTGTCTTCAATCAGCCAAAGAGGGCTCATGTCACCCCACTCTTGATTTCACTCCACTGGGTAGCAGCCGACATCAAATTCAAGGCTTTGACTCTGGTCTTCAGGACAGTCTGTAGAACAGCTTCCTCTTACTTCAATTCAGCACTTCAGCTCTATGTTACCCAACTTGCTCTCAAAGGTCAATGAACAAGCGGCGCTTGGTGGTCCCGGTCACATAGAGGCACAAAGTCTATTTCACGATCGTTCACTTTCTCTGTTCCTCTGTGATGGAATGAGCTTCCAACCTCCACACGATCTGCTATACCATCTTAACATTCAAGAACCAGCTAGAAACATATCTGATTAGAGAGCACTTCACTGATTCACACTAAATACACTTACATAATATTTAAAAATATATTAAAAATATAAAATATTGAGGTGGTGGTGGCGTAGTGGCTAGAGCACAGGGCTGCTAATCAGAAGGTCGCTGGTCCGAACCCCACGGCCATCACCATTGTGCCCTTGAGCAAGGCACTTAACTCCAGGTTGCTCCGGGGGGATTGTCCCTGTAATAAGTGCACTGTAAGTCACTTTGGATAAAAGTGTCTGCCAAATGCATAAATGTAAATGTAAAAAGCCTCTTTTTTTATGCTAGCTTCTGTATTACTCCAGCAACATTAAGAACTTGGCAGTGCGATAACAAATTGCTTGCCATGTTCCTTTGAATAAAAGCAACTACTAAACGACTAAATGGATATGTAAAAATTTAATGTGGTGTAACCGTCTGGAGACAGTAAAAAATATCGTATTAAAAGCTGAAATTCTTGAAAAAAGGAATGTTGGTATGAGTAGTGCAGAATAATCTATTATTATTATTTCTTAAAGTAAATAAGCAGTAAAACCATTTTATTTTAAAATATGATTCATATTTGAAAAAATTTTGTCCACCAAATCAGTCATGTGGTGTAACCATGAGAAAACTTCTTGATATCCTTGACTTAAATTTTTCATTCAAGGTGCAAGGAAAGTATTTCAATACCTTTTACTTGTTGGTTACACCATATAACATTTCTAGTCATTAAATCTTTGTTGTTGTTTTTTTTGTAGAAACTGCTACGAGTCTTAAACGTTTTTTATTTGTCAATGACCCACGTACAATTAACATTTCGACTAAACCATTTAGTTCTTCTGGAAGTGGTGGTAGTGTAGTGGGCTAAAGCACATAACTGGTAATCAGAGGGTTGCTGGTTCGATCCCCACAGCCACCATTGTGTCCTTGAGCAAGGCACTTAACTCCAGGTTGCTCCGGGGGGATTGTCCCTGTAATAAGTGCACTGTAAGTCACTTTGGATAAAAGCGTCTGCCAAATGCATAAACGTAAATGTAATATTAGCTACATAAGGAAAGCTTCAATAACCACAAAAAAACTGTTAGATTACAAGATAGTCAGCACACTTACGGCAACTATAGCAGTAGCCGTAACAGTAGTCTGTTCGAGTGCCTACCATTATAGATCAGAATTGGACAGCATCAACAAAACATGAGTACTGTTATAATTTATAACAAGTATGTTAAAAAAAATACTGAAAAAGTGTAGTAGATACTACACCTTTGGCTAACAATTTAGCTAAATATGGATGCTAAAAAAGCAGTACATTTACCCTCAAACATGCACAACAAAATGAGTTATTATACCAACACACTATTACACCCAACTGTGTCAATACAGATTTTAAATTTGTGTGTTTACCCCCACAAAAGGGAATCACCAAGAAAATGCCTTCATGAAATATACGCAATGCAAGTTAGAAGGAAATTGTCATCTTGTGAAATACACATATGTAAATGGCCTGCAGGAGTTTGACACTTCCTTGTTTGCAGTTGTCCTGGTCCTAGAGGCTACATTTACTCTGGCAATAAAGTATCAGAGATAGATGTTAATCTAAGAAACAACTGAAACAAGAAACTCCAGCACCCCTTGTGACAATCACTAAGGAAATTCTAAAGCCTTAAAGGCTAAAATGGAAATTCTCAAAATACAATGGCTATAGTTCATCACCCCACTGTATTACCGCCATGCGGCCTCTTTTGAAAGTAGAAGTACGTTTGTAAGTTTGTTGTCCAAAAGTCAGAATGAATCAAATTGTTAAAAAGCTTTCTTTATGAAAACATATATGAGGCTGACCTTGTAGATGCATAGAAACACAATAGAGCTATAGCCACAAGTTCATTAATGCTCTATTTCAAATGTAACAAAGATAACTTTAAAACTCAAAATTGTATGAAATATTTTCCAAGATAATGTCATGCAATTATGGATGCCTACAGCATTATCCATTAGCATTAGCGCCTTGAATGCAAAGGGCGTAGATTCAAAACTAGCAAGTACAGCCCCCCACTCCCCAGGTAAACATGCATCTAGGCCCTTGGGTAAACATGACAAATTACACATTATCTAGTGCATATTTCTTACTTCCAATCATAATCGAGTTGTTGTAAAAGTTTTTATTGATCGCTTGTGGATTCCCTTCATAGAACGAGGAAGAAAGCAGATTATTTATAGAATATCCAGCGTGCAGCGGAAGCAAGTGCACAGCATATTTTGATCCAGGTCCATTATGTAGACAATAAACATATAAAATACCAGAGACCACATGGTCATTATAGACAAACCATATATTTATAGTTACATCATTCGTAGTTCTTCATGTGATTGCGCAGTCACTGCTGAGCTCTTTTGGAGCAATTTTAATCTCCACTGTCGAAGTCACTTCTCTGATTGGTGGATCTCTCTTCAGGATTATGGGTAGTGTAGTTCTTCAACAATTTAACATGAGTTTTAAAATGTTTAAAACTTGTGGCTTCTATAAGAAACATAGAATATCACTTAAATATAAAGAGTGAGATTTTCTTGAAGTTAAAACACCTACAATCCCAGTTAAATATGCAGAGACAACTACATAAAAAAACAGTAATCAATTCCATTTGTTTCCATTAGTGATGCAGAAATTACACACTTTACCTTTAATAACTTTGGGGCTCATTGGAAGTCAGTCTTCATTCTTTAAAAATCTATTTTCTTTATGGATACAGTTGAACTCCATTGTTGACAGTTTAAGCATCGGAATGAGAAATTCTCAATGTTCAGCTTAACTCAAATCAGTGTTTTCATACAAGACACCATTAACCTCACCCTGATACCACAGAATTTGCCTGCCACTTCAAATACCCACCAGCCCACACCGTGGCTACGGGTCTCGGGGAAGAGCAGCTGTCAAACCAAGAGGAAATGTTTTGCATTTGTTTAAGGTACTTCGACGATCATACGTGTTTGTCAGGTGGGTAATATTCCGATAGTGCCAAGGCAAGTTGCACAAGACAAGATGTGAGCAAATATTTGCCTAAATATAGTCTCCTCGTAAAGATCAACATATCCCAGCCTGGTTAATTAGTTTTAAGAAGGTTGTGTTCTGAAGGGCTATAGCATATCAGGGTTGCCATGTACTGTACTGGAATTCAGATTATGATAAGGACACGATTGCATGGTTTTGATCATAAAAAGGATACAAAAACTGTCTAGTCTTGACAAGTACAATTATGGTTAATATTTGACTACAAATCTAAAGAAATCAAAAAATTAAAATGTAATTGTATTTTGCATAGACAATAAATATACAAATCTAATTCTTATAATTGTATGCTAAAGAAAGCCACTTTTGAGTTTGTTTGTAATTCTCACTTTTATAAATGATGATTTTTATCAAGGTAATGAAATACCAATTTTAATCTGCATAAATGAAAGACATACATTTTGAACAATTTATATTATATTGAATGCAATTTCTAATATATAAGATTTTTCATTCATCATTTTCAGTTATTCTGTTTTAATGTGCAATAAAACTTGTTTCGAGATGTTTTTTGGCACTTTTTACCCGATCACATTTTTTTCTGGTATTGTTCACCCATTGGAGAACAACACCAAAGTTAATTTAATGACTATCCATACTTATTGTCTAAAAGGTATAATGCCAAACATGAATAACTGGAGAAAAAAAAAAAATAAAAAAAAATAATATATATATATTTATATTAAGCGCTCATACTTTGTCAGCAGTGCACTTTTATTAATCTCTGAGCGTGATCAAAATATATTTTCTTCAAATTTTCCAAAAATTCTATCATGCAATTGACACTCTTTGCTATTTTTTAAGCTCTTATTTTTGGTTATGCCATTTAAGCATAAAATCTTTAAAAATGCCTTCAGGGTGTAAGGGATTAAAGCATTTAACAGGGGCTGTCAACTTAAAAAAAGAAGACAAAAACACCCTAATAGAAGTCCATATGACTTGCACACTACGTTTCTAAATTTAAACATTTCCTTTTGTGTTCCACGGAAGAAAGTCAAATGGGCGTATGTTAACCCCCCCCCGCCCCCAGTAATCAAAACAAGCGAGTACAACCCCTCCAATATTTATACCATGATCAATGGAAACATGTAAATGCTTCACATTGCAACCCAGTTCAAGCCAAATCTACGCCCTTGCAAATGGGGTTGAATAAATGATCATCTTCCTCTAGGACTATTTCTTTAACAATCACACTCCTCACACATGTGGCATTAAACATCCAAACAAAATACTCTTTTTTTCTGTTAATTTAATCATACAAATGTTCAATTTTACATACAGGAAAAGGCTTTTCATACTCTCTTTTTCACTGTGCTATCACAGGACTCTAGTATGCAAACTCTCAGATCAATCATACACCATGCCACGGTGCAGAAAACCCAACAGATCTTAAAAAAAATAATAATCTGAAAAAAAGAAGACAATAATGCAGCAATGAATCAATCACACTTCTCACATGCATAAGCAACACAAAAAGTAGAAATAAAAATCCAGAGTGTAATTATAAATCAAAAGGAGGCTATGAAGTGTGCAGCGCTTGGGATGAGGACATTCAACATGAACAGCTCGAAGACTTGACTGATAAATCAATGACGTCATCCAATGAGCCTTCTATGGGCCGAGCACTAGGTGAAGAGTCTTGGTCCGTCCTTGCGGCAATGTGAAATGGCGACCAGCCTCAGAGCATTTACCACTTTTATGCTTTAACTGTGAGTGCAACGTTTTGGGATATGGAAGGGACTGTCCCTTAAAACACTGCATAGATCAATTGCAATGTAAAAGTGAAGCCACAGCAATACTAAAACTCTGGACGCAATGTTGGTGTCGTTAATGGCGAACTCTGAAAATTGGGAAATTGACAAAAATCGCTGACGTGTTAGATTAACAGGACAAGATGACAATAATCTGCTTCAGGTTTCTGGGTAATTTGTTTCAACACGTTTCCTTTCATTGCATGACCCAACTTGTATCTTATTAAATGGACCAACAAAACGAAAACCATTATGTGGGAACTTTTTTTTTATGATTTGATACATTTGTTTTATAAAGAGTGTAACCTTTGCAGTATGACAGGGGGAACAAATGGCATTTCAGATATAAATATAAACATCCAAGAAGTTTTCCATCATACCATCAACACAGAGGCACAATTTAAACCAAATAAATTCCACAAATTTTCTTCACGCATTAAAATATTATTTGGAGCTCTTCAGCTCGAAATTAACAATTTTGACATTCAGTGACTATTAAAGATAATTTAAATTAAAGGTATATCTGGGTTAAATGCAAGTTAAGCTCTTACACCAGTTTCTGTGACAAATAAAATAAAAAAAAGTGACGAGAAACGGACTTACAGTGGATATCTATGGGGCAAGTGGTTGCCCCTTTGACTTTCCATTTTAAGTTCATTTAGTCACAATGAAATAACTTCAATTTAACCTGGAATATTCCTTTAATGAACCCATTCCCTCTCTCTCCCACGTTAAAAAACCCTCAGCTCATCCTTCATTTAAAACAACTTAATACCATCTTAGGTCTAGGTGAATAACAGAAAAATATGACTGGGTAAATATATCAATGATGTGCTTATGGACTCTTAGGCCAGTAAACAAGGGAACCAAAGACACATCTCCAGCTTGCTATTATCTGTGATGTATTATTACCAATGGAAACCAACATCAGCACTCTAGAACTCTGCAGATCAACATAAATGTAAACAAATATGATACCAGCAACAAGATAGTAAGGGCATCTCTGACAACAGCCATCATTTGACTTGTCTGATGGCAGTAGAGTTGTATATTGCAATAAAATGAGGCATAATGTGCTCAAGTATGCATGACTTGTTCCTGTTGGATCCAAAAGAAGGTTTTCGAGAACACTTATGTAGTGGATGGTTGAGATTTTGAAATTTACCAATTCAATAATTTAACCTCCAAGTAGGCACACTGACCTTTATTTACTTGAAACTGTTGAGCTTGTAAAAAGAACATTGATGTAACTTATAAAACTACTTAACAGGCTTTAATTCTTTGTTGATGGCTTTTGCGCATGGTTGGAACACTCGCACGCACACACATTTGAGTGACTCTCACAAAACCTGCCAAGAACACGTCCTAGTCATATTTCACCCCAAAATCGAGAGAAATGAATAATATTGTTCATGAAGAAAATAAAGCCTATGTTTAGGACCATTAATCTGTTTTGCATTGTGACATTATTTTCAACAAATAAGCATTTCCCTTTTAATAAGCATTAATTTTAGCAATGTGAAAAAATGCTCAATTTATATCATGCAGTATTTACACGTCATGGTAGTATTTGATGTACTGCTTTTAATTTCTATAATAAACATGGTACTTGAGTATAATAGGATGTCCCAAATAAATATGCACTTTTAAGATATGAGCAATCGAACATAGCAGCCCTGTTTTTTTTTTGGCCACCCTGTATATACTGTAATAAAGTAAAATATTACTGTATTACAGTAATGAAAATCAGCTTTGAGAATAATATGGATTATTTAAAAAAGAACTCAAAAGTTAAACATGTGGACACAATTCGGTAATTCAAATTTTGGGGTAAATGTGCCTAAATGTCATGAAAATAATTGTACAATGCAAAAAGCCTTAATAGTTCACCAATTCTTATTACTGTAATGTTTCAATAATAATAATTACCATTTCAGTAATGCAAAAAAATTATAGAAATCTTTTGTGAAGTATTTATACATTATGGTAGTATTTGTTGTACTGCATTTAATAATAATAAACATTGTACTATGGTATTATTTTACACTAATCAGAATAGAGAAAAACGATTTTCCAAAAATGTGTTTAAATGTCATGAAAATAACGTTACAATGCAAATAATCATAATAGTTCTAAATAGGCTTCTTTTTCTAACGCGAAATGTCCTTTATTTTGATTTTGGGGAGATATGTGACATAAACAGGTTTCCGTCTGATTCACTCATTCATTTATCTGTTCACCCATCCTGGATCTGTTTCGAGCACACACACACACACACACACACACACATCTGAATTTACTGCTTTTATGTGACAATATAGATCAAAATCTGTGTATTTTCATCTCTCTTTAGGATTTCTAGCACTCATCTAAATCTAGCATTCACACATGCGGAACTCGGGTGTCAGTGTTGGTTGAATATCGATTTGGAGCCGAACAGAATTGTCCACAATTTAAAGTGATGTTGAGATGCATCAGGGGGGAGGGAGGGTCACCAAGTCTTTAGAATAAATCTATTCCTCCTCTCACTGAACCCCAGAAAAGGGCAAAAGCAGCAGCTCCAATGAGCTACCAGGTGGGTTCCGTTCCTTAAGACTGTCCGAACGGGAAGGGTCCATTAATGCCCTGTGGATAAAGAGAGAGAGTGAGAAAGATCTAATAACAAAAACTCATACTGGAGAGAACACATTTTTGCAGTGCGTTTGCTCTAATAATTTGTGGCAAATCAATAGTTACACTTTTCACACATTTCAGCTCACAAGTTGGCATGGTACTCCATCTTGTGGTGAGAGGTTACCTGTCTCTCACTAGCCTCTTCAAAAGTCACAGCTGTGCCAATCATAGTTTTAAACACTTCACAAACTCAGGATGGTGTACTTAAACTTTGAACAGGGCGATTGAGCTAAAGTAGTTACGAATCACATCAATCAAATCATCATATTTTTAACAATATATTTCTCAATATTTATGTATTTGGTTTGAAATGGTATTTTAATTGGAGAAAATGTTCAACCAATGTACCACTTTAATTATGAATTGCATTCTAAATTAATGTAAGACCTAAAACACAGTAAGTAGTTAAACATATTCACAAACTGTTTTTCTTTCCATCAAATTTTCATCGTCAGATCAAAGCATTGCATTTTACACCCTTAACAACTGCCAATATAATCACAGTGATGCAAACTACTCATCTTTCAGCTTAAATTACATTTTTTTAAAAGCTAAATTTGCCCAAATGGTTTGGTTTCTTTTTAAAATCACTTAAAATGTTTACTTTAAGCTTAAACACTTAAAAGGTTTTAAATGCAACAAAAAGCTTGAAATAAAACAGTCAAATCATCTAAAAATATTTATCTAGAACACCTGCAATGACATTCTCACCTTTTTCACCTCTCATGAATTTGCATCTCTGTAACCAGAGACTGACCCAAAAAATAGGCTTAACCCATAGCAAGATTATTAGCAAACAACTTACATAATTAATTACAAGATCACAAGTCTAGCTCGCAGCTAACCCGAGGCCTATAACATGAAGTCGGTTTAAATGGCTAGCCAGTTAAGTTTCAGTTAAGTTTGCATAAAACCTGGGTATTAGGTACCATGAAGATGAGTTGGCATTTACTGGTGTTCATCACCATAGTAACTTGGGCTACATGGCTAACCTGCTCCATAGCATGTTTTGTTCTGGGTAACAGATCGCTATCAGATGCTGAACCAGAGATATTCTATACAGAGATATCAACTTCCCCTGTTTTTAACATTGTACAGTGTGTAACAGTCAACTTGTATCATGTGAGTCTTCCTTGGCCAATCACATAACGGCTGACATCAATGGACCACTTTAAGCGTATTTACGGCAGATTATTTTTAGTTTTCGGTGCACTTTTTCTTGTGGTAGATTTTGAGATATATCTATTGTGCTGTAAAAGTTTATAAATGATAATGTTATATATTGAAGCTAAAAAAAGTTATCCAATACCAACGTTGTGAAAAAGTATTTGCCCCCTTAGTTACTAAACTGCATTCATAATGGGGTTCTGCTGGACTTGACACACCCAGAACGGATTACTAACAGCCATGTTCAATCTAATAAACACCTAAATAGAAGTTTTTCAGCAGCATGAAGTTGGCTAAAATGTCTCACCTAGTAGCACACTATGCCAAGGTGGAAAGTAATTCCAGAAAGGATGAGGGAAAAAGGTGATTGAAATACATCAGTCTGAAGGGTCACAAAGCTATTTCAAAGCCTCTGGGACTCCAAAGAACCACAGTGAGAGCCATTATCTCCAAATGGAGAAAACTTGGCAAAGTAGTGAACCTTCCCAGAAGTGGCAGACCTTCCAAAATTCCTCCAAGAGCACAGCGGCAACTCCACCAGGAAGTCACAAAAAAGCCAAGGACAACATCCAAGGAACTGCAGGCCTCTCTCGCATCAATAAAGGTCACCGTTCATGAGTCCATTATTAGAAAGACACTGGCCAAAATATGGCTTCCAAGAAGAACATTGAGGCTCATCTGAATTTTGTCAAGACGCATCTTAATGATCCTTTTGGGAGATTATTATGTGGACTGATGAGTCAAAAGTGGAACGGTTTTGAAGACGGGGGTCCTTCTACATCTGGCATAAATCACACAGAATTGAACAAAAAGAACATCATAACTACAGTCAAGCGTGGTGGTGGGTGTGTGATGGTGTGGGGATGCTTTGCTGCTTCAGGGCCAGGGTGACTTGCAATCACTGAGGGAAACATAAATTCTGCTCTCTACCAGAAAATCCTTAAGGAGAATGTCAGGCCATCAGTCCTTGAGTTAAAGCTCATGTGCAACTGGATAATGCAGCAAGATAATGATCAAAAGCATAGGAGTAAGTCCACCTCTGAATGGCTCAAAAGAAGCTAAATTAAAGTTTTGGAGTGGTCTAGTCATAGTCCTGACATGAAGATGGAGATGCAGTGGCAGAACCTTAAATGGGCAGTTCATGCTCAAAAACCCTCCAATGTGGCTGAACTAAAGCAGATCTGCACAGAAGAGCGGGCCAAAATTCACCAACAGTGTTGTGAAAGACTGATCAACAGTTATAGGAAGCATTTGGTTGCAGTTGTTGCTACTAAAGGTGGCACAACCAGCTATTAAGTTTAAGGGGGCAGTTAGTTTTTTACATGGGCGATATAGGTGTTGGATAACTTTTTTGCTTCAATAAAAAAAAAATCTAGAATTGAAAACTGTATTTTGGGATCAACTCTGGTTGCCTTTGTTTTGTTATATCTTGTTTGAAGATCAAAAACAATTTAGTATGAAAAATACACAAAAATAACTTTCACAACGCTGTATGTTGGTTATGTTATGTGAATACGTTTCAGTGAGCGGTAAAAAGAGCATGCTTTTACAGCTGCAGATTTCGGCATTAAGAGTCTTAATCTATTTAAATATATATATATATATTATCTTATATCAGCATCAATGGGTACACACCGCCATCGTAATATTCATAGCAATTAGTGGTCGACCGATATGGGTTTTTTAATGGCCAATGCCGATATACAGAATGCAGAGGCCGATACAATGCCTAACACAATTTAATATAGTAAATGTAAAAAAAAATATTTTACTCAATTTCACTCAAAACTTTAACTTTGTAAAAAAAATATTAAAAACTAAATTATAAAGGATTTTAAATGGTAGATAGCGGATTCTTCCGATTTCTGTTTAGTCATCAAATTTTAGTAATTTATTTGCACATGAAGAAGTTGTTAATATATAAGAAAGAAGGAAATAACAGTACACACAGTAGTACAGCAACCATGGATGGCATGTCCATGTTAGCAATCGCATTTCCTCAAAAATTCAGAATTAAACCAATTGTGCATACAGTGCATAGTGAATAAGACATTTACTCATAGCACGTGAAGAGTTTTACCTTGACGTTGCACCAGAGACAATTTAGCAGAGACAGGGCACTTCTATTCAAATGAATGGGAGAAATTAGAATGCCCAACTGTAGCCAACGGTCAACGGATGTAGATAGGAAGTCCCGCCTTACAGGTAAGAGCCAATCACCTTTTAGATAGTCACTAAACTAGAGAACGTGCATGAGCATTAGCTATAAAATCTGGGAAAATTAAATTTTTGCGTAATCTGAGGTAAAGAAGCATAATTAATGATACCAGTGTTGTCAGATTTTACTGCTGATTTGAAATAAGTTCTTTGATCGTTATCTTGACCAACTGTTTTGGAGATTTCAGTCTTGCCCCATTCAAGCAGATGGGGTCCAGCACGAGTCTCAATCTCCTGATAGTTTAAACGGCCTGGATCGCCTGCTTGGATTGTCATGGACTGACCGTCATGATTTGTGAGTCAGAGGAACTTTTGATCCTGAAGTTTTGATTGTGGCTGATGGAATACATGCTTCAAAGGAAGATATTAGAGGAGTGCTCGACGGGAAGTAAATTATCGTTTTTCATGAGGTTTGTGAATTACATCTAGTCAAGTCAAGTCAAGTCAATTTTATTTGTATAGCGCCTTTCACAACACACATCGTTTCAAAGCAGCTTTACAGAAGTTCAGCATTAACAGACGATAAAAATGTAATGTCTATAAAGTCGATAAATCATCATCCTTGTGCAGGGCTCCAAACTGCGACTAAAAATGGTCGCATTTGTGACCAAATAAATTTATTTGTGAGTGTAATTTCTGTCAAGGTCGCCATTGGCGACAGTAAAAGTTTACTCCCTTTTGATTTTAAAATTTGCATATCTGTTAAATATGTCATCTGCAAATTTGCAGACTGAATGAAATAGATGTTTTATTGATATTTGCATTTTATCGTTTGAAAAGTTACAGGGATCTGTTGAGGAGAGACTGTTAGAATACGTGCTTCAGAGGAAAATTTATGAGCACTCAGGATACTGGATCTGCTGAAGTTGTGTGAAGTTGGTTTATTACATCTTTTTAAACGAGATATGCGTATATTTGCAGACTGTAAATTATATTAGTTTTATTGATATTTGCCTTTTTATCATAACACAAGACAGTTAAATGTTACAAGGAACAGTTGATGAGAGGGAGAATGATACAGGAGAGCACTTTCTTAGTTCTAGTAGTAGTCTTAGTAACTTTCTGAGCTCAAATGCATCTGTCGCATGCGTTTAAATGGCACTGTGTTGCACACCGGTCAATTATTGTAGTAACACGATGACACTTAACAACAAAACGAACCGAGACTGGCTGTTTACATGTTTCAGTCGCTTCACATGCAAGCAGGCGATTCTTAGCTCCCTCGAAAAAGAAATAAACATTTCGGGCAAACAGAAAAATGAATTTATTTTTGTTTTTATTAGATGCATTATGCGTTTTGATGCTAACCTTGTAGGTTCCCCTTTAGAAAGGCTCTGGCTGAACCATCATGATTATTTAAATATAGATTATCGGAAGATCTTTTATTTAATTTAAATACACTATATTTTCTTTTCATTTGCATACTCTAGCCATAAAATATAAGAACAATATAATATTAGGCTATCTATAAAACAGCTAGTAAGTTGGATTAATATGATACATGCCAATAATGATTGATTTTTAAATATTAAAAGCTTAAAAGGTGCCGTTAATGATTTTAGCCATTCTAGAATTTCCACAAGCTGAGACGTTGGATTAGCCACGCCCCCTCTTTCCAAAACCCACACTCTAAAGATACCAAATAAGCTTTGAGACTGACACAGAGCAGACGTGGTTGTGAAAAACAACAGCAGCAAAATATTGCCCTAAATTTACAATTGTGATGAACAAAATGGCATAAAAATGGCATTACGCCTCAATAATTCGCTGAAACTGCAGTAGTTTAAGAACTTGCAAAATGATTGACAGTCAAGAGACAGCGGCCAGTGGACACAATTTTGTTTGCTATATAAAGAGTCTATTGGTGTCACAGACACCAGTGAGATATCTAAAGCTTCCCAAACCCATTATTTCATGGACTAGCGATGAACACACAAGTCATTTGAAGTTCAATATAAGCGGTACACAAAATATTTATAAAAAAAAAAAAAATACTAGTAGACCGATATATATGTTTTAATTAATTGGTGTTGATAGTTGCTTTTTGGAACTATCGTAATCTACAAAAATCTGTCGACAGTTGCAGATAGTATTTTTTTTATCATTTAGTCATTTCAAAATAAGAGTCCCTGGTGTGTTTCGGGCTTGTTTATACTTCAATCCCATGTTACGCACCAAATCTTCATTTTTCTGGTTATTTTGGTTGATTTAAAAAATGCATCTGGGTTTTTCTTAATTTTGGACTCTTTTTCTTTGCCCGCCATAGTAAAGAAAGGATAAGAGAAAAAAAATTGGACAATCTATAAAATCAATTTTAAAAACTATCAGCCGATTAATCGGTTATCAGCCTTACCCACCACCTTAATTATCGCATCTGCAAAATCTGTAGACCTCTAAAATATACGTCTTATTATTGCACACCAATTAGTCCAAATGCTCATTTTTTATTAAACAGTAGCCTATATTAATGTAATTTTTAGCCTAGATTAATAGTAATTTGCTATTAAGATTTCCATTTATATAAAAAGTTAAAAGTTAAAAGTAAATTTTAAATAAAGCTTTAGATTTTAAAGTGTAAGCTTGTTGTGAACCTATATGAACTCATGTTTGCATTGATATATCAGCTGTTTTATATTTTTTAATATATACAGAATTGGTTTCAGGAAGTCCTCAAGCTCTCGCAGCAGACATAGTTTCTTCTCGCTTTTAAATTTCTTCATAACAGTAATCCCTTGTGCAGTGTAAATCATGTGTTTTAGTTCTTGGTGATTTCATGGTGATCACTGTGCAGTGTCAATGCATTTTAATTTGTCAAATTCTTAAAACAATCTCATGTTGTACCATTTAAATGTATTCAAATTCTAAATTAGTGTTTTCAAAAATACCGGTACCAAGTCGGTACTCAAACAATAGCATTTTTACGATACCAGAATTTCTGAAGGTACCGGAGTACCGAGTCTACCCGGTTCCCAATCAGAGTCGGGAACTTTCAAACGCTCACAACAACTGAATCTTTCGAAAAGAAAAGTGGAAAAATCCAGTTTTGGAAATTCTTTGGATTTGAGGCTGATGAAAAGGGAAACATCATAGATCAGCAAAAACCTATTTGTAAATGCTGCTTGGTCACAATTATTTGACGAAAGGAGGAAACACATAAAACTTAATAAAGCACCTGAAATACAGACACCCGGATTTATTCAAGCAAATAAAGCAGGTGAGTTTAAAAGCATATTATCATTTGCATTAGGGCTGAAACGTTTAGTCGACATTATCGACAACGTCGAATATAAAAAATTGGCAAGAAAAATGTTCGTTATCTATTAGTCGTTTCATCTCATTTACCGTAACATGAAATCACATTAAACTGTAATGATGACGCGCGAGAGCAGCACTGCCGTTCATGACTGACGGAGGAGAGGAAGAATTACACAGATCAGTCCAGATGCACTCTAAACTTCACAGTTTCATCTTATGTAGATCCCAAAGTATTAGGGAATTATATATATAAAAAACAAACAAAAAATAAAATTCAGAAGCACTCTCGTTGTGGAATAAGCGGAGGCGGAGCTCTTTAAAGGAAACATGCATTACATCTTAAATGCAGTTATATTTCATGCGTTATAGCTTTATTAAAGTTCAAATAATACAGAGGCAGCTCATGTAATAACTATAAACTCATAAACTGGCATTTCTGTGTGGCCGGTGCCTCTTCTATGAGTTGCGCGAATGTCCCGATCTAAGGGGGAGAGACTGAAACTGCACCCGGCTGAGAGAGACTCTGCCTCGGGGACGCTCATCCCTCGAGCGTGGACGCTTAATGCAGCTCGATTACAACGCGATTGCTCGTGACTTATTTAATCATAGGTCACTCTCCATTTCTTTTTGTGACGAAAATTGGCAATATTCAGCTTTATTAATATGAGAGCACTGCAATTTAGTTTGGAAATTGTATGCTTATTTATTTAGGTTTTTTTTTAAATACTTGGTAAAAACTTAAAAGTAAAAGCTGCAAAAGTTGAAGCAAATATGTTGAGAATTTTCAATACTATACCACGCAGTCCGACTTCAACATGTGATTTTCATTTCAGATTGGCTGAAGAAATGGTGTAAAGAGGTCCTTTGTTGTTTTACAGACATTAATGTGTGCCTGAACACTAGGGCTGCAACAAACTATTATTTTGATAATCGACTAATCTAATGATTATTAGAACGATTATTTGAATATTCAGGCATTTTTTGCAACGATTAATCATTAGCTCTTAACCTATTATTCAGCTTGTGCCACGACTGGAAAGGTTGTATTAAACTTGCTTACTAACAATAAAGAGGAAAAATACCTCTAAATGACTGAATTACAAGGGGGGGAAAACTAGAATTTTTAACAAGTATAATCCCCGTATGTAAAAACTCCTGTTGTTTTTATCTTGCTTTCCATTTAAAATGATCTAAAAATCCCTAATACATTTACTTGAGAAGCAACATATTAAGACATTTTGACTTGCTTTCAGTGAATGTATCTTAAATATAAGTGCATTTAGTATACAAGTGCATTTTTTCACGTTTTATACTTCTGCCATTGCAATAAAGAAAACAATCATATTCAAGATATATTCTCTGAAAGCAAGTCTAAATATTGTATATGTAGCGTCTTAGGTAAATGTATATTGTTTTAAGGATAATTAGACATTTTTAAATATTATATTCAACATTCTCCGATAACAATTTTTTCTTCAGCAATATAGCTCCTAAAGTAAATGTGCGCTGTTTGAGTTTAGATATTATTTTGGAAAACAAGCCATAAAAGACAAATCAAAAACATATTTTGTTGCAGTGTATAATGGGCTAAGACTGAAATCTCTCACCTTTTTGTTCACGACGATCCATCTTTCACTACAAAAAAAAACCTTAATCTCATTTTCTTCACGTCACGATAAGATACAAACCGTGACACATACAGTATATTATGATTCAATACATTGGGAGCCATCATGTTATAATCTAGCTGCAGCTAACACATGCAAGGGACGAGCGTCCCCTCGCAATAGTGTGCATCAGCCAGGTGCAGTTTACCCCTTAGATTGGGTCACTTCACGCACCTCATAAGCGGCGCTGACCGCACATAGAACAAATGACAGTTTCTGAGTTTATTTACATGACTGCATTAAAGATATAACGCTGAAGTGTTTCCTTTAGATGCTCGGAAATTTCACGATGACACTGCTTCCGTATTTACTTATTTTGTATTTTTGCATTATAATTCCCTCATATTCTGCGATCTTCATCACCTTTTAGGCTGTTTGGAACGTCTGGAGTGCATCTGGACTCTGAGATGTGTTTTCTTCCTTTCCTCAATCAGGCGCGAGCTGCAGTGCTGCTCTTGCGCACCATCATTAGCGTTTCATATGATCTCATGTTTCGTTAAATGGGATATATATTCCCTAGAGGGAAATTTATTGATCATAATTCTGTTTCCACTATTCTAGGTTAAAAGAACACCAACTGTCAAAAGTTTGGTCACACTAAAATCTTTTGATCAAAAGGCTTATGATTAAATATTTAAAATTTGTTTTGTTGACAAATATAAATTGATGCTTCAATCTAGTAATAAAAAAAGTGAATAGTAATATATATATATAAAATAGAAATGGGGTCTGGAATATGATAAATGGCTATTGTATCACATGAGCATGGAATGAGAAAAGGTGCAACCAAATGTGGTGAGTCATCGCAATGCGATTTTTTTTTTTAAGTTGGCTGTCACAAAACACAGGGCAGGGAACAAAAAGGTGACATATGTTTTTGGAAAGTAAAAGGCCTTTCATTTCGCGACATATGCACGACTAAACAGCAGTCAGTACACTGAGAGTTTACAAAGGTACGACTTCTGGCATGAGAGAAAGATTTAAGAGGGTGGTGGAAAAAAACCTGATGATCTTGGTATTCTGGACTGAATCAGGCATCTAACTTGGCCTAACTTTTCTTTTTAAAAAAGGCCAAAATGTTATGCACCATGTTCACAAATGTGTAATGTTGAGATACTAGTGAATAATAATAGATTTTTATTCTGACTTACAGCTCACACTAAGGACAAGGTGATATATTGAATACTTCCAATATATTCCCAACAATTTTGTCGGTGATACAACAATTAGCAACATCTTGAATATAGCAATGATGTTAAAGAAACCCCAAGTTTGGGGCCTGGGTTGCTCTGCAAGTAAAGACGCTGACTACACCACTGGAGTCGCGAGTTCGAATCCGGGGCGTGCTGAGTGACTCCAGGCAGGTTTCTTAAGCAACCAAATTGGCCCGGTTGCTAGGGAGGGAAGAGTCACATGGGGCAACCTCCTTGTGGTCACTATAATGTGTGGTTCTCCTTTTCGGTGGGGTATGTTGTGAGTTGTGCAGGGCTTTACTGCATTTTATCCTTTTAAGCCATTTCAGAGCAAACAAATACCATGTCGTATGTTGAATAATCAAAACAAGTCTTAAAAAGAACGTCCAGGTTCAATACAAGTTAAGCTCAGTTTGCAACCAAGCTTTACCTTCCTGGCAGATGTCTTGAGACGTTGCTTTCACATAATTTTCCTTCCTCATGATGCCATCTATTTTGTGAAGAGCACCAATCTCTCCTGCAGCAAAGCACCCCCACAACGTGATGCTGCCACCCCCATGCTTCAAGGTTGGGGATGGATGACTTGCAAGCCTCACCCTTTTTCCTCCAAACGATGGTCATTATGGCCAAACAGTTAAATTTTTTGTTTCATCAGACCAGAGGACATCTCTCTAAAAATTAAGATCTTTGTCCCCATGTGCACTTGCAAACTGCAGTCTGGCTTTTTTATGGCAGTTTTGGAGCAGTGGCTTCTTCCTTGCTGAGCAGCCTTTCAGGTTATTTGGCGATATACGACTCCTTTTACTGTGGATATAGATACTTGTCTACCTTTTTCCCTCCAGCATCTTCACAAGGTCCTTTACTTTTGTTCTGGGATTGATTTGCACTTTTCTCACCAAACTACTTTGATTTCTAGGAGACAGAACGCGTCTCCTTCCTAAGCGGTATGATGGCTGCATGGTCCCATGGTGTATATACTTGTGTACTATTGTTTGTACAGATGAACGTGGTACCTTCAGGTGTTTGGAAATTGCTCCCAAGGATGAACCAGACTTGGAGGTCCACAAATTTTTTTTTCCTGATGTCTTGGCTGATTTCTTTTGATTTTCCCGTGATGTCAAACAAAGAGGCACTGAGTTTGAAGGTAGGCCTTAAATCCACAGGTACACCTCCAATTCAGTAAACTTCCTATCAGAAGCTAATTGGCTAATTGTCTAGAGACTTGACTGCTTAAAGGCACAGTTAACGTGGTGTATGGAAACTTCGGACCCACTGGAATTGTGATAGTCAATTAAAAGTGAAAAAATCTGTCTGTAAACAATTGTTGGAAACATTACTAGTGTCATGCACAAAGCAGAAGTCCTAAACAACTTGCCAAATCTATAGTATGGTAATATTAAATCTGCGGAGTGGTTAAAAAACGTCTTATTAATGACTTAAACTTAAGTGTATGTAAACTTCCGACTTCAACTGAACATTAATTCTTCAGTTAAAACTAGTGTATTATTTGAGCTGTAAAGTTGTTTAAATCGGTTTGTTAACATTACATCGACATGGCAACGAAGTTGTAAAATTGGCAATAACTTTTAACAGAAAAGATTAGTACGCGATTTTATCACACTAAAATTATGTAAACACGCATACTGTTTAGGTCTTCTGGTTAATCTTTTGAAACAGTGAGTATTTTAACGTTAAAATACTGGCCCCCATTCACTTCCATTGTAGGTGCCTCACTGTAACCCAGATTTAAGTCTAAATATTTTTTTTGGTAATCAATATTAAGCCACAAATGCTGTCGATTGAGCTTAACTTGTATTGAACCTGGAACATTCCTTTAAAAAAAATATTCAGAAATTATATTTTTAGCTAAATCTTTCAGCCTTATTTCACATACATAGGTATTCAAGTCAAAATAACTGCATACGTACCTGGCTGTAAGTCACTACTGATAAGTTGTTTTGGAGACCATTTGGTGTAATATTTACAGAGCTGTGATTGAGTCCATTTTGATCTTGCTGAATGGAGTCCAGAGGGGCCTCCCAGGGGCCCCCGGGGTCTTTTAGATTATCTTCATTGGTGTCCTGCTTGTTCTTCTGTGGTGAGGCAAAGGGGTTGAAGTCTCCCTCCAGACTGCGGTGTGGCTGCGTGTTGAACTCCGTCTCGAAGGAGGACAGCTGCTGTGTAACGCCCAGCAGACCTCCCTCTTCCACACTCAAAATCACCCAGATCACATCTGCACAAAATGGGGAACGAGGTGAGTAACATGTCCTTCACGTCACCAAAAATGGTTGTAGAACTTAAGGCCCAGGCACACTACGTACGACATAAAAAACGAATGGGTGTGACATAATTTAGAAAAAAAATCTAAACTGGCCAAAGCAAAGATGTTTTTGAGTTTGTTTCGGTAGTTTGTAACATTTCAAAAGGGTTAAATTTCATGAAAACTTTGTTCCGGATGCTAAACACTTTCTTACTGCCATTGGTCCACATCATTGATATGCTGCTTCACTCATGTTCTGTCTACAGCGAAAGCCATTTCACACTCTTATTATTATACTTTTGTCTTTATTCTGCCCATTAACACTCTTATATACACCCATCTTTGCAGTAGTATCAGTGTAATCATAAATTACAATGACAGAGTGTAATCAGCGCATAGTATGGCCATGTATAGCATGCCAGAAGATTAGCGCCATGAATGTAAACATGACAAATTACACATTGGCTGCATCCAAATCGTTGAATGCGATTTGCAGCCTAATCAGTTAATGGTTTAACCAACAGTGTTTTTGAATGAATGGAACTCTTAAGGAAACTGGTCTCAGAACAGTATAAATGTACCTCTGTATACAGTTTCTGAAGGCAGAATTTTCTAGTTTTCTGATGCAGTTGCATATCTATTACTTTAAATCTTCATCGAGTAGTTTAAACAGCTCCTTTTACTGATCTCTTTTGAATTCTACTCGAATCTACTAGAATGAGGCATGAAGCCATTTACAACACATTTAAAGTCACATTAGTGAAGGTTTTATGTGTAGTCTTTTGAATCCTCTTATTTAAAGGCCCCTCTAAACGCCTCCCACAGCAGCGTGGTGGGTGTCTGAATGTCCAAAAACAGTATACCATTCCTCAGCTGAATTTTTTACTTCTTTTGGCACTGAGCGAAGAAGCACTTGAGTATGCCGTGGCCTTATTGGACATGTTCGGAATTTCATACCTCTTTGGCAGTATGTAGTATGTATACTGTGCACAGCATGCATGTTTTCAGTATACAAGGAATACACTAATAATCTACTACATTTGCCAAAATGTACAATATACAACACCCCACAATGCATAGGATACTGTACCATTGCATTTCCAGTGTGACGGATGACCCGGAAGTAATATCAACCATAATTTTCTACTAATCTACTTGACCCATTTGATTGGACTTCCAAAAATTACAATGTTTTACTCAAAAATTGGATTAAAAATGGAAAAATAACTAATAATTCACAATAATTGGATGACACTTGCAACATGCAACATAATGACCTCATGTGTCACCACTGTAGCATACCACTGTTTGAAAATGTTTACCGATACATACTGTTTCACATTAAAAAACATTTTTATATTAGGCACTAAACTATATACACTCACAGTATGCAGAATTAATGCATTAATTGTTCAGAAACCCATTTGTATGCGAGTTGTTCCATTCAATTTAATGGGACAATTTTCATATAGGTTTAGTTACAATCTAAAAAGAAATCTGTTCTAGTGTTTCATGAAGAAGGCCCATTGACTCTTGTTTTTATCATTACTGCCTTACCTCCATAGAAAAGTCCGGTGGCCATACACATTCTCCACTGGCCCTGATACATGCCAGGAACAGCTGGACTACGCATCTGCACGCTCACATCCGAGATCTCCTGAGGTTCCAGAGACCGCACCATCACCATGTTCACATGACCAAACTGATCCCCACCAACATACTTCAGACACACACCTGGTGGCCACGACTCTGCACCTGTAATGACATTAAAGTTTAGCAGAGCAGAGGATAGTTTAATCCTATTTTGCCAATATTATCAAAATCACTGTTAATTGTGCTTCTTATCCTAACAGTGATTAGCCATAACTATAGTAACAGTATAGCACAGCCTCTCATACCTTTTGCTTAGTAAAACTTCACTCTTTTGAAGACACCTAGAAAACACACACCTGTGTTTTGTATCCTCCATGTCTTTGTGAACTGCGTGTTCGGAGGAACTGACTCCCCTTCTCCAATCGTCACATCTTCCACAAAAGACATTGACGGCGTGTTGATGTTTGGACTCTCGAAGTCATAATATGCACCAATAGCTGCTTGAAGGTTCCTGAAAAGACAGACAAATCACCAATGACACTGAATTATAAAAAGCACGGTACCATGACCATAGTATTAATATGGTATTCATTCAGTACAGCAGCATATATCAAAATACCAAGGCTTATGGTCATGTTAACATGGCATAAAATACATTTTTAATAGAATTTAACTATGTAATCTACTTTTAACAAGTTTGCACGTCTCATTTGCTATTGTTACATTTGTGTATATTGGCTTTATAGCTGTATGAATTTTACAGATCAAACTAATGTTCCAAACAAACAAGAGAGGGACAAACTTGTGTAAGTCTGGGTGCGAGATGAAAGTGCTCTGTTCATTACGTAACTATGAGCAAAAAACTTCACAACAGTCCTCTCCTTGTTAGTAAAGACGCTGTTTACGCAAACATGAAACAAAATATATATATTTATTTATTTTTTACATACATACTCGACCCTTAAAATATGTCGTGACTGAGCAACATTAAACGTCCGTGTATCAAAACATACTAAGCTCCCTATCTAGACAGCATTTTTGGGCATAGTAAGAGCCTAAAGATGCCCAAAAATGTTGCCTAGATAGGGAGCTCGCTAGGTTTTGATACACCGTCAACGTAGTAGTGAACTGCTACTACAAACAAGCTACATGGTTGTCAACTGATACAAATAAAACAAACAATATAATTAAATACAATATTTGAGCAAAATATTTTTAAAGAACGTACTCATCTAAAACGTTACTTTTATACCTCATATTGAGCGAAACCCACACATTTGCTGGCCATTAGCTTGTCTCTTTCGCTTCAGATCCATTTAAACTCAACACAGTAGTCATTTCATTGCTATTTTTGACTTTTAAGAGATTAGAAATAAGGGAACTGCAACAGAAAGCTCTAAGACACAAGGCCCAGCACTCCCACTAGGCCGCGGTCCAATCCCCGGACTCACCAGTTGGTCATGTCCAGGAAGAAGGCGCAGCCAGCCGGGTTGAGTTGGAAACCCAGCAGTCTCTGGAACTCCGAGATGAGGACATCTTTATCCGTGGTGCCCATGCAGCTGAATTTTTGCATGAGCTCCGGATCCAGGTCTATGTCCATGCCCTCCATGAGCACGCGGCTGTCCCGGGGCAGGAACGGGGGATACGTTTTAATTTAGTCCGAGGCCTTCTCCAGTCATAACAAGCGACCGACAACAAGCTCAGTACGCATGGCTGCGGGCGGGGCGTGACATCACACGCGACGTCACCGTGGTGCGGGGTGACGTCAGCTGTTGCTATTCGAGTTTCTGCAGTGAGTGTACCCTAATCCTTACACTTTGTATGGTATGTACATCCCTTACCATGTACAGTGGTGGTATCTCTGGTACTTTGGTACTAAATGGTAGCCTACCCTCATGGTAGATGTGCAAAAACCATACATACTTTCAGGCCCAGTTCCAGAACAAAAACCTAGCACCCTCAAGCACCCCGTAGAACTGGGCCTGCATACTTTGGTTTACCAATTTGTATGGTACTTTAATATACACTGATCATCCACTACATTAAAAACCACTGACAGGTGAAGTGAATAACATTTATTATCTTGTTACTATGGCACCTGTCAAGGGGTGGGATATATTATGCAGAAAGTGAACAGTCAATTTAATGTGTTGAAAGCAGGAAAAATGGGCAAGTGCATCTGAGTGACTTTGATAAGGGCCAAATTGTGATGGCTAGACGACTGGGTTAGAGCATCTCCAAAACGGCAGGTCTTGTGGGAGTGTTCCTGGTATGCTGTGGTTAGTAGTACCTACCAAAAGTGGCCCAAGGAGGGACAACCGTTAAACCGGCGACAGGGCAATGGCCACTGGGAAGTTACTATAACCTATGGAATGTGAAAATAAATGAACTCATTGTTTGACTTACTGTAAACAGCTCTTCTGTAGTACTGTATGTCAGACTGTCCACGGGGAATTTACTACAACCTTTGGAATGTGAAATAACATTTGGGTTCATTATTATTTATTCACTTATTTTAAATCATCTAATATTACTACTGTATTCATATCATTGGTCTTACTGACACCACCTGTGTTTAATATTGAGTGGAATTTTCAGACGGTCCCTTAAGAATGCCAAGCAATGAGAGTACATCAGAGCATTTTCAGTCATTATTCTGCATTTATCTACATATAGACTTACTTAGTCCGATAATTAAAGCCACACAAAACTGCTATGTATACGACCCAGTAGGTAAAGGCCACCCATATTCCTATACAAAAACATGTATGTCAGAATGATCTGAGCTTGAAATTATTACACTTTGCTGCCATGTAAATACTTATTGTCTTATATTACAAATGAAATGTAGTAATATCTTCCAATATATTTGTTATAATTATTACTATTTATCATTTGTTATTGACTGTTGTAGTGGTTATAATTACTGGCTTGAGTGCTCATCTGTCTTGGATGCACAGAACAAACCGGACCGAGAACAGGAACAGGGATGAAACAGGACCGATTAAACACCACCAACATACAGACAATACATACATGGAAAACAAGCACATGAAAACAAGGCAGGCCGAAGAGCGCATGGCAGGGAATACAACCGAAACAGTGCGCTCACACAAAGACAGACAACAAACACAAGACAGACATGGGACGATGATGCCACAGTCCTGTCAAACAAAAACCCAGACCTTAACTGTATCTTGCTTTGTTCATTGCCATTGGCGGAGCTAGGGGGTGGCCGTGGCCTTCATGGACCGAAGCCTGGCCACCCCATTGGCCACGTCACTCGCAATTGATGTTTTAGGCTATTTTTGGGCACAGTTTAGTTCTTTAGAGGTGAAATCATCTCTACACACCGAGGTCGCCAAATCTCTCCGTCCCGGGTGCCTTTGTATCCACCACCCCCCCGCCCCCACAGTCTATATATATATTTATTTATTTATTTCTTAATTTAATTTAATTGTAATAATCTTTAAAGAATCCTCCATTGAATCCTTTTATTATATTAGGCAGTATTTTGCACATTTTAAAGGATGCTTTTTGAACACAATCTGACCTAATTCACTAGTTTTAGGGCTGTTTTAAACTGCTTCTTAGTTAACAGCAAAGAAATGGGGCATGCACTGTACATCAGAGAGCATGGTAGTGAGTAAAACAGACAGGGAGGGAAGGGAAGGAAATGGTTTCTAAAATAACCCTGTGAAGTTTCTTGGCAAGGGGAGGGCAAAGGAACACAAACTGTGGGTGGACCCCTGTGACAACGTAAGACTAGGCACCCTCACCCTACATCACGAGAGCTTTAAACAGTGGTTCAAACTGCTGTAGATCAGGGCAAACAGAGCCAATAAGGGTAAGATTAATTCCATGGATAATACAGGCTTACACTAACTGATCCCAGGTGGACTAACTATCTGTTGAATGCAGGTAAAGAGGATTTGGTTTGCAGCAGAGACCAGAAACCAGACAGAAACCCGGAGAACCAACCCAGGAATGTCCAATCCCGCCACAGTTGCCCCATCGGGCCATCTCGACCAGGATAAAAGTGATCCCAATTGCTCACCTGAGCCATCAACCCAAGCTTGGACGAATACACCAGAGCATCTGCAGCAGGCGTTCAACCTCTTAAAATCAGAATGTGACCTGTTGGCCTCCCCATATTGTGATGAAGATGGGCCTCTTGGTGACTGAAGCGAATGCCTGTCCAACTATGTAGCTGAAGGGAAGGAAACGAAGCAGATGCCCTCGTTTGACTCCGAATGGGACGAGGTACAAACTGATGAACTAACAGGCCAGTGTACGAATTGTGTGAGGATTCTTGGGGGTAGGGGGGATCTGAAACCTAAACTTCCTTTTCAATCCCTACACGAAACCTCCTAGTTTCAGCTCCAGTGCTGGTGTTTTATTTTGTCATTTGTTTTAAAGAAAAAATTGGAACTCTTTTATTTTTCCAACACATTTCAGCTTAGTTTTATTGTAGTTTGACCTCAAAGCAGTGATGAACTTGGACTTTTCTGTTGCTGGTTAAACCTTTCACTCAAAAATGAAAATTGTGTCATTGTTTGTTCATCCTCATGTAGTTTAGAAACCATATGAATTTATTATGTGGAACGCAAAAGGAAATATTAGGCAGTGTTAGTGTTAGTCATCATTCAGTTTCAATGAATGGAAAAAAGATACATTGAAATTGAATGGTAACATACTGCCTAACATCTCCTTTGTATTCCATGGAAGAAAGAAATTCATATGGGTGTGGAACAACATGAGCAACAATCATTCTAAATAAAAGTCTATTTCAGACAGTTACAAGCCCTTAATAAATAAATAAATACAAATATACAAAAAAAAAAAAAAAATAATAATAAAATCTGCACTGGTGAAATATCTACTTTAATATAATTTATAATAAATAAATATTTATATTCTACATTTATTTGTCCATCAGAAAGCCACACAGCTAGTTTTGAATTCATATCAATGGAAAAAAGGGATTTTTGTCAACCTAGTGGTGTAGTTACAGCATCTACCAGCAGGAGCTAATGGAAAAGCTAGCCATCTTGCAGCTGCATGTTGCACACAAAACTAGCAAGGACTAGCAGAAAATCGTCATGGTTACTGTTGTAACCTCCATTCTCTGATGAGACGTTGTGTCGATGTAGTGACACTAGGGGTCATACTTGGGAGCCCCAAACACCTCTGATATTTGAGAAAAGGCGGAAAGGGGGAATTTGCATGCCACTCCCCCGGACATACGGGTATAAAAGGAGCCGGCTTGCAACCACTCATTCAGGTTTGTGCTGAGGAGCCGAGACAGAGTCTCCCTCCACCCAATGTTGTGGGTGGAGGGACACATCTCGTTCCTCCATCAGGGAACGGAGCTTACAACAGTAACCAAGACATTCCCTATCTGTTACTCACTCAACGTTGTGTCGATGTAGTGACACTAGGGGTCATACTTGGGAGCCCCAAACACCTCTGATATTTGAGAAAAGGCGGAAAGGGGGAATTTGCATGCCACTCCCCCGGACATACGGGTATAAAAGGAGCCGGCTTGCAACCACTCATTCAGGTTTGTGCTGAGGAGCCCAGACAGAGTCTCCCTCCACCCAATGTTGTGGGTGGAGGGACACATCTCGTTCCTCCATCAGGGAACGGAGCTTACAACAGTAACCAAGACATTCCCTATCTGTTACTCACTCAACGTTGTGTCGATGTAGTGACACTAGGGGTCTCTATACAAAACACCACAACCAGCTGAACTGCGTTACGTGGATCAGTGGTGCAGGTGCTGGCAGACCACCGCGTGCATAGTAACGAGTGCACCCGGCCCCATCGTAACCTTCCCAATGCTCCACATAAGTCGCATAGTCCCTCGTACCCCAAGGGGGGGACAAGACTTACTTAAAATGGGAACAGGCCGCACAAGCAAGGCCACATCCTGCCCAAAGGTGAGGTTAACACGTGGAGAATACGTCACATGGACTTACCAACCGGGAAGTACCACACGTGGTAAGAAGCTCCCGTGGAAGGCCCTACCTGGAAGGGAAGAGCTTTACAAGAACAACAACTTGTGGCGAAGCAGGGCTCTGCCCAAGGGTGTACTGGGCCTGGCATCAAATTCCTTCGCCAAATTCGCCTGCCACAGTGTGCTGGGGAGAAAAGACATCCAATGGGAGTTGCAAGCCAGCTCCTTTTATACCTGTATGTCCGGGGAAGTGGCATGCAAATTCCACTCTACAATCAGAGGTGTTTGGGGCTCCCAAAGCATGACCCGTAGTGTCATTAATTGTGAGGGAAAGCAAGTGTTGCCTTACACACATTTCTGCTAGTTTCCGCTGTGTTTTCTTTATAGCTAGTCACAGATTGAGACTGCTGTGCATTTATTTAATTTAGTTTTATTTAAGGCTCGGTAACTATTTCGGTGTTAAAATGCTTTCCCCTATCCTTAATACACAGAGAGAACTACAAGTTAGCCATTTGTAGGTTAATTTTCATTAAAACTGTGGACTTTGTGTATCTGTGGCACTATAATATTTCCTCTGTTTGCCTAGCCCGACACAACAGCAATCATTTAACCAATGGCTTGAGTTGGAGGCAGGAATATTTGTTTGTTCGATCAACAGCACACGGGCAAAGTGTTTCGGAAAGCTGTTTGAAAACAATGCTTATTTTGCAATTCCGTCCGGTGGCGCAGATTTTCACACTTAGTGTGAACAGAATAAGCTGCATTGCAGATCAGACATTTTGCCAATATTCAAAAGTCAGGCTATACGAAACAACATTTGGAGTAACACAAAATCGTAGTGCTTTATTTTTTAAAAGTAACGTTCCCTGCCACTTGTTGTGGGTGGAAATAAAAACTATAGCAGTACATAAGGTTTAAGAGAAAAGGAAGAACTTGACAGTGTCAGCGTCAGTGGCTGTATGCTGAACGCTTGGCTGGGTCCATCATTCCTTCTGCTGCTCTATGCTGGCCGCAGCACACGGGTCTAATTGAGCCTGAACTGTCACTCTGCATCTTATCAGTAAGCTTCCCAAGGGTCAGCCCACGCTGCATACACAACAGCTCCCCTCCCCGCATGCGAGAGCTTTAGTCATAACCAGAATGAGTGCCACGGCTGCCTTCACACCTCTCTCAATGTTTAATCAGCAATTTGTATTGATGTGATGTTTGATTTCGAAGCTAGTGTAAAAAAACAACATATTGCACATTGAAGCGCTACTTGAGATTGGTTCATTTTACGATAAACACGTGATCCATGAAATCCGAAGCTTCATTTGACTGAATTTTTAGGTTTCTGGTTCAAAAGATGCATAAATTCCAGCACAGATTTTATCCCAATACACAGACAGAAATACATTTACTTGAATATTAATAAACTGTTACTGCCCAGACCACAAGCACATTTATTTATTATATGAAGCCCTTGAGTCTTATCTATTTACTCTGTATATTTAAGAACAAAAAAAATATGTGAATGATAATATTGCATTGAAACTTCTGCACTATTCAATGCTATTTTGTAGTGTTACTATTGTGAGAAGTACAATATGTTAACACCAAAAATGTAACAATAAGAAGTGTACTACGAGTGTACGGATGATGTATTTATTAGACCGTTATTATTTTTGGTGGTAAACAACATTATGCCACAAATGCTGTTGATTGAGCTTAACTTCTATTGAACACAGTACATTCCTTTAAAGGGTGTTGTGTGTAGCTAAAATTCCCTTAACCTTGGTAAAATTACTGTAAAGTAGGACCACAAGATATATATATATGTGCAAAAACTTATTGCGAGGAATACAAACTATTGCGAGGGAACGCAAAACTTATTGTGAGGGAATGCAAACTATTGCGAGGGAATACAAACTATTGCGAGGGAACGCAAAACTTATTGCGAGGAATACAAACTATTGCGAGGGAACGCAAAACTTATTGCGAGGGAACCCAAAACTTATTGCGAGGGCACGCAAAACTTATTGTGAGGAATACACACTATTGCGAGGGAACGCAAAACTTATTGTGAGGAATACAAACTATTGCGAGGGAACGCAAAACTTATTGTGAGGAATACAAACTATTGCGAGGGAACGCAAAACTTATTGTGAGGAATACAAACTATTGCGAGGGAACGCAAAACTTATTGTGAGGAATACAAACTATTGCGAGGGAATACAAACTATTGCGAGGGAACGCAAAACTTATTGTGAGGAATACAAACTATTGCGAGGGAATACAAACTATTGTGAGGGAACGCAAAACTTATTGTGAGGAATACAAACTATTGCGAGGGAATACAAACTATTGCGAGGGAACGCAAAACTTATTGCGAGGGAATACAAACTATTGCGAGGGAACACAAACTATTGCGAGGGAACCCAAAACTTATTGTGAGGAATACAAACTATTGCGAGGGAATACAAACTATTGCGAGGGAACGCAAAACTTATTGCGAGGGAATACAAACTATTGCGAGGGAACACAAACTATTGCGAGGGAACCCAAAACTTATTGCGAGGGAACGCAAAACTTATTGCGAGGAATACAAACTATTGCGAGGGAACGCAAAACTTATTGCGAGGGATACAAACTATTGCGAGGGAGCACAAACTATTGCGAGGGAACTCAAAACTTATTGCGAGGGATACAAACTATTGCGAGGGAGCACAAACTATTGCGAGGGAACACAAACTATTGCGAGGGAACGCAAACCTTATTGCGAGGGAATACAAACTATTGCGAGGGAACACAAACTATTGCGAGGGAACGCAAAACTTATTGCGAGGGAATACAAACTTTTGCGAGGGCACGCAAAACTTATTGTGAGGAATACAAACTATTGCGAGGGAATACAAACTATTGCAAGGGCACGCAAAACTTATTGTGAGGAATACAAACTATTGCGAGGGAATTTCAAACTATTGCGAGGGAACGCAAAACTTATTGCGAGGGAATACAAACTTTTGCGAGGGCACGCAAAACTTATTGTGAGGAACACAAACTTTTGCGAGGGAATACAAACTATTGCGAGGGAACGCAAAACTTATTGTCAAGGAATACAAACTATTGCGAGGGAACGCAAAACTTATTGCGAGGGAATACAAACTATTGCGAGGGAACGCAAAACTTATTGCGAGGAAATACAAACTATTGCGAGGGAACACAAACTATTGCGAGGGAACCCAAAACTTATTGTGAGGAACACAAACTTTTGCGAGGGAATACAAACTATTGCGAGGGAACGCAAAACTTATTGTCAAGGAATACAAACTATTGCGAGGGAACGCAAAACTTATTGCGAGGGAATACAAACTATTGCGAGGGAACGCAAAACTTATTGCGAGGAAATACAAACTATTGCGAGGGAACACAAACTATTGCGAGGGAACGCAAAACTTATTGTCAAGGAATACAAACTATTGCGAGGGAACGCAAAACTTATTGCGAGGGAATACAAACTATTGCGAGGGAACGCAAAACTTATTGCGAGGAAATACAAACTATTGCGAGGGAACACAAACTATTGCGAGGGAACCCAAAACTTATTGTGAGGAACACAAACTTTTGCGAGGGAATACAAACTATTGCGAGGGAACGCAAAACTTATTGTCAAGGAATACAAACTATTGCGAGGGAACGCAAAACTTATTGCGAGGGAATACAAACTATTGCGAGGGAACGCAAAACTTATTGCGAGGAAATACAAACTATTGCGAGGGAACACAAACTATTGCGAGGGAACCCAAAACTTATTGCGAGGGAACGCAAAACTTATTGCGAGGAATACAAACTATTGCGAGGGAACGCAAAACTTATTGCGAGGGAACGCAAAACTTATTGCGAGGAATACAAACTATTGCGAGGGAACGCAAAACTTATTGCGAGGGAATACAAACTATTGCGAGGGAACACAAACTATTGCGAGGGATCCCAAAACTTATTGCGAGGGAACGCAAAACTTATTGCGAGGAATACAAACTATTGCGAGGGAACGCAAAACTTATTGCGAGGGAACGCAAAACTTATTGCGAGGAATACAAACTATTGCGAGGGAACTCAAAACTTATTGCGAGGGAACACAAACTATTGCGAGGGAACACAAACTATTGCGAGGGAACGCAAAACTTATTGCGAGGGAACACAAACTATTGCGAGGGAACACAAACTATTGCGAGGGAACGCAAAACTTATTGCGAGGAATACAAACTATTGCGAGGGAACGCAAAACTTATTGCGAGGGAACACAAACTATTGGGAGGGAACTCAAAACTATTGCAAGGGAACGCAAAACTTATCGCGAGGGAACACAAACTATTGCAAGGGAACGCAAAACTTATTGCGATTAATACAAACTATTGCGAGGGAACGCAAAACTTATTGCGAGGGAACGCAAAACTTATTGCGATTAATACAAACGATTGCGAGGGAACGCAAAACTTATTGCGAGGGAATACAAACTATTGCGAGGGAACGCAAAACTTATCGCGAGGGAACGCAAAACTTATTGCGATGAATACAAACTATTGCGAGGGAACGCAAAACTTATTGCGAGGAATACATATGAGTTGTTTTTAATCTCACTGTTGCTGTCCTTTTCTGCATATCACTGCCCCCTTCCACATATCGCGGTGCCGTTTTGTGGCGCGTTCTGCATAACGCGGCAGCCCGTGCCGTGAAAGGTCTCGGTTCTCCCAATGGCCAGGACTCTATATTATCTTCCGCATCACTGCTGAAAAACCTTCTCAAAAGTACTCATGCAATCAGATCTTTTATAATCAGATCTGTTTCATAATACAAATATTTAGATTTAATATATCTACCACTATATTTTAAAGGCAAATGTTAGGGGTGATCACATTTGTACTCAAGGCTTTATAAAGCATTAGCCTGCGGTGAGTCTCAGGGAGGGCATAGAATAATCAAATTATGGGATCTCAGAGCATTATTCAAACTGTACTCTAAACCACTTGAACTGCTCCAAAGTGAGTGGATTGTCCTGTTCCTAAACGTATAGATCAACCAAAAATGAAAATTGAAATGTGCAGTGTTGTTGCAAACCCATAAGACTTTCTATCTCTTGCGGAACACAAGGGTGTGGGGTGACAGAATTTTCCTTTTGGGTTAACTATAACTTTAAGAACATCCTGTTCTGCATTTGTCCTCTAATGGCACTTCCCATCATGTATAAATAAAATCTATAGGCCTAAGTGAGAGTAAGAGAGACAGAAAATGAGAGAGGAAGTGAGTATGGAGAAATGACTGTGGTGCTACCATTGACACACCAAAACAAAACATCCTCTAAGTCCGAGCAGAGCCCTAATGTGCAGTGAGACGGAGCCAACATGCTGGCACACACTCATACAGTATCCTGGTGGAAAACGGCTGTATCAGCATTTATGTATAAGCCAATGGTCATGTTCCTCATACACATCAGTAACATCTGAACTGACATTAAGGGAACAGTTCACCCAAAAATGAATATTCTGTTAAATTTTACTCACCATCATGCTGCTTCAAATGCGTAAGACTTTCTTTCTTTCGAAGAATACAAAAGATGTTCCGCTGAGTGTTTAGCCTCAATTAACATTCTCTTTCATTGCATATTGTTTTTCATACAGTGAAAATGGTGGAAAAAATTACACACAAAAATGACATGACACCTTTTTATTCCTATGTTATTTCTTTAAAGATACTATTCTGTGAAATCTTAAATACATAGCCCCTTTGATTGGGTTTTATGTTGTATTATGTTGTGGTGTCTGTCTGGTAATAACATGGTTTTACTATGGTACATTTTTATGGTAATACCACACTACTTCGATGTACAGTAAAATTATTGATTCATTAACGTTTCCAAGAAATACCATTTTATTGCCATCTCAATAGTATACAAAAATGTGGTATATTTTTATGATAATACTATAGTACTTTTTTGTTAGGTTGGCTTTTACAATTCTACTAGCCATTCATAATGTATTGTGCGTCATATGAATTTTGAAGGAGTTGGAAATATATGATATCTAGTTGTGACAGGGCGGAGGGCGGGGCCGGGTCGTGATTCCACACACCCAGCCAGTAATCAGACTAATCAACACTCAGAGAGGGATGAAGGCTGACTGGACACTGCAGTGGGACAGAGAGAGAGAGATTTACGGACAGCTCTCCAACACCTTTGTGTGTTTGTCTTTTTGTTTAAGTTGCTTCATTAAACTATTATTTATATTGTCAAGCCGGTTCTTGTCTCCTCCTTTCCAATGAACTATATTACACTGGTGCTGAAATCAGGGAAGGAGGAGGAATGCGACTTAGTTGAGTCCTCGCCATTACCATCCACCCCAATGGAGCAGCCGCGGCCATCTGCCGGAGGACGGAGGAATGGCAGCCAATCGCGAAGGGAGAAGGGACTCCTAACTGACCGCCTGGAGGGGTCAGGGCCACTGCCAGGGGCGGAGGAGACCCCTACCAGCCGCTGAAACGTGACGGGGTATAAGACCGCCGACCACGAGTGGGGAGCGTCTCCTGGCCGACCGCCTGGAGTGGGAGAACCGCTGCCAGGGGCGATGGATACCCCTTCTGTTTCCCGAGAACGCGGCAGTGCATTCTGTCCACCAGGGGCCGGAAGACTGCCTCCGATCTGTCCGGGGAGGCACGGCTGTCATTCATTGGAGGTTGGAGGTGTGGCCGAGGACCAAGCTGCGGCATATCAGAGAACCGGCGAGTAAGTGTTTTTTGTTTCTCTCTCTCTCTCTCTCTCTCTCTCTCTCTCTCTCTCTCTCTCTCCCACTGCTGCTCCGTGTTGGCATTTCCCTCTCGATATTACACTATATTACACTAGTCTTTAAAAACGTACCATGGTATTTTGTTTTTGGACCATGGTAACACCAACATGAAATGTGTTCTACCATGTAAATACAATAGTATATGAAATGAACATATTTATTAAGTATTGAATGAGTATATGGTGCGCAGATCCTTCAAATCCTGTAAGTTGCATGGTGTAGCCACCGTGGATCGGACTTTTTGGTCCAGCACATCCCACAGATTGAATTGAGATCTGGGGAATTTGGAGGCCAAGGCAACACCTTGAACTCTTCATCATGTTCCTCAAACCATTTCCAAACAATTTGTGCAGTGTGGCAGGACACATTATCCTGCTGAAAGATTCCATTGCCATCAGGGAGTACCACTGTCATGAAGGGATGTACCTGGTCTGCATGATGTTTAGGTAGGTGGCATGTGTCAAATTGACGTCCACATGAATGGCTGGACCCATGGTTTCCCAGCAGAAGATTGCCAAACGCATCACACTACCTCCACTGTCTTGTCGTTTTCCCACAGTGCATCCTGGAGCATCACTTTCCAAGGTATTAGGCACACTCGTACATGGCTGTCCACGTTATGTAAAACAAAATGGGACTCACCGGACCAGGCAGCCTTCTTCCACTGCTCCATAATCCCGTTCCGAATCTCGCGTGCACATTGAAGGCACTTTCGCCAGTATACAAGGGCCATCGTGGGCACTCTGACTGGTCTGCGGCTACGCAGCCCCATATGCTGCAGGTTATGTGTGTTGTGACACATTCCTCTCGTAACACCATTAAAATTTTCTGTGACTTGTGCCACAGTAGACCTTCTGTCGGTTCGGACCAGATGGGATAGCCTTCGTTGCCCTCGCACATCGATGTGCCTTGGGCGCCCAACACCCTGTACTATGTTGCTAGTTTCTGATTTGTCCCTCATCGGACCACTGTCGGTAGGTACTCACCACTGCTGACTGGAAGCACCCCACAAGTCTTACCATTTTAGAGATGCCCTGTCGTCTGTCCATAACAATTTGGCCCTTGTTAAAATCGTTCAGGTCTTTACTCCGGCCCATTTCTCCTGCATTCAACATGCTAACTATGGGAACTGATTGTTCGCTTATAATCTAATCTACCCAGACCTTGACATGTGACCTTGTTAGGCGATGATCAACGTTATTCGCTTCACCCGAGAGTGGTCATGATCATTGTATACACCGATCATCCACAACATTAAAATCACCAGCCTAATATTATGTAGGTCCCCCTCGTGCCACCAAAATAGCGCCAACCCGCATCACAGAATAGCATTCTGAGATGCTATGTGACACAATTGTACAGAGCGGGTATCTGAGTTACCGTAGACTTTGTCAGTTCAAACCAGTCTCACCATTCTCTGTTGACCTCTCTCATTAACAAGGAGTTTCCGTCCACAAAACATTTTTTTGTTTTTGGCACCATTCTGAGTAATTTCTAGAGGCTGTTGTGTGTGAAAAGGAGAAAAGGAGATCAGCAGTTACAGAAATACTCAAACCAATGCTCACCAACGATCATGCCATGGTCCAAATCGCCAAGATAAAAATTTTTCCCCATTCTGATGGTTGAGGTGAACATTAACTGAAGCTCCTGAACCATAAACCATATATGCATGATTTTATGCACTGCTGCCGCACGATTGGCTGATTAGATAATCACATGGATGATTGTTGGTGCTAGATGGGCTGGTTTGAGTATTTCTGGGATTTTCATGCACTAAAGTCTCTAGAATTGACTCAGAATGGTGCCAAAAACAAAAAACATCCAATGAGCGGCAGTTCTGTGGACGGAAACGCCTTGTTGATGAAAGAGGTCAACAGAGAATGGCCAGACTGGTTAAAACTAAAACTACTGTAGATAAAGTCTACAGTAACTCAGATAACCGCTCTGTACAATTGTGGTGAGAAGAATTGCAGGTTGGCACTGTTTTGGCGGCACGAGGGGGGACCTAATGTACACAATATCAGGCATGTATATATAGTATATAAGCACCATGGAATTACCATCTAATACCATCACTGGTACCACATTTAATACAAGTTAATTTCATAAATTTTGCCCCAAACATGAGAATAACAATAACATGACTCAAGACTTAATAACATTTCCATGACAATATTGCTGATGTTTAAATGTCTATAAAGGGAGTCTTTTATATTTTTCATTTTGAGCATTCGCTGTGACTATACGACCCCCATAGCTCAGCGTGTTAATGTTTTAGCACTTCTGCAGAAAACCTGTTAAAAATAATTTTGTGTATGAGTGAGCAGTCAAACCTGCTTTCTAAAGATGGCAATATAAGTCTCTTCATAATTTATATGCTAACGTAAGATGTCAGGGGAACATGTCTTCAGATGGCATGTGAAAGATGGGCATGGGGGAGAAGAAGTGGGTGGGAAATGCTTTCACCTGTCAGAAAGCTGCAGTAACTGTACGGCCCGTTTTAAACACTTACAGCCCTGCATGTGCACAGAGCACTGCTTCAAATTAAACTCAATCTCCAGTTATCTTTTTCACACAAAATGAGACTTTATGTGTATTTGCATGAGTACATGAATATATGCTCTGGGTTCAGTTAAACTTTTGGCACTTTTATATCACTTTGTATCACTGGTGAATTCTGTCATAAATGACAGAATTTATTAGTCATTTCCACCAAATCTCAAATTATATTGTATTTTGTAGCATATATGGGGGAACTGACATCGAGTCAAATTACATTTTAAACATGGCAGACTCTTTCATTTTGCTAGGCTTTTAAGGCTATTGTAAATGCATAGCTTAAATTGTATTTATTAGGCAAAAAAATATTCTCATACTTTTTTCTTTTTTTAAAAAAATAGAAAAATATCTTGATCATCCATATCACACAATAACAATTTTCAGTTTACATGTGATGTTTACCTTTTTATTATTTATTTTTTATTAAAAAACAACAGCCATAAATAGATTTTTATAATCTTATAATTTTTAAAATAAATATCGAAATGGTTTATGATAATTTCACTGTTTATTTTTAAATCATAATAATACATTTTGTTATTTCTGGGTCTGGGACATATGTTCTACAGCCTAAAAAAATCAACTTAAAAAATCTATACATAAATATTTTCTTATACATAAATAATTTCTTAGCTAGCATTTTAGATATATCCTAAATAAAATGCAAAGATTGTAAAATTTTCAAACTTTTTGCTTAAAAATGACAAAATTATAGCTTGATCGGCAATGACTGGTGAAACGTGATATTTACCTTGATTTTTAATTAATTTCTTCACGTATCACAATAATAATTTGTCTGAAAATGTATATAAATCATCTTCACAATAAATATTGAAGTTGTTTAGGATTGAAACGGCTCACTCTTTGTTAGATTCTTATTATTTTTAAAGTGTAGTGATTATTATTGTAGTAATGGATTTTAATATTTTAAGACTGAAAGGGGACAAAGGTTAAGCAAACAAATCCACACATAAAAGGGCTTTGAAAAGCTTTAGAATTTTATAGTTATAGTTCAGGATTCTGTTTTTGCATTTCTGAAATTTCTATGTAAGCCTTTGCATTTCTGAGACTTAAAAACATTATTAGGTTCTATTTGTGCTATTCCTATCATATGATTTGTGGACTTTCAATATCCAACAAGAAATCACGTACTGCTAAACGTGTGTGTGTGTTTGTATATATATATATATATATATATATAAATATATCTGTATCCTGAAGTAATACAGAATTATCACAGATAGTTGTTATGTATCTGACAGTTGCATTTACCACATCTTAATTATGAATCGAAAATGTCAAAATATGATTCTTCCAGACTGAGACTGTTTTGGTAATGGTGTCCCAACCTGATGGTGTAGATTCACTCCAGTTCTGTATATTACTGAAGCAGGTCTCTGATGCCTGTAATCTTGTTACTGCTCTGGCACATGGGAGAAGGCAGGGCTGTATGAAATCTTTATTACCCCCCACCTCACATTTTCTCAAGTTGCTGGCTTCTTCAAATTCACTCATTAGATCGGACATTGTGTGATGTTCCATATTGCTGTCTCTGCAGAATTAAACCGCTTGCCTTTCATGAACTGTTTTTGGAAGCCTTGGAAGTCAGTGGCTTGAGGCGATGACCGCAATAACTCTAGCACTGTCTCTCTGTCTCTTTCACTGTCCCGTAATGAAGACTACACTTGAGTGAATTCCTCAAAAACGAAATTGCATATTTTTAGATTATAGTGGATATCAACTGGTTTTGCTTCAGGACCCATATTTTACATTGGACATCAAGTGGTGACCCAACACAGTAGCAAAATTGTCAGTTGTACAAATTAAACAATAATTGACTGGGTTTTATTTCCTTTCACCTTGTGTAGATCGGTTTATGGATTTTGAAGTTTGGAGCATGTCACACAACCTGTCCATGTTGGCATCTGCCTAATTTGGAAAGTTTGAACTTGCACTATTTAAACAGAGCATGACAGTCTGGTTACGGAAGTAAAAATCCCATTCATTTTCTCCATAGGGGAATTTATCATTAACGATAACTTATAAAGCTTTAAAGACAGACCTGTCGTGAGCTCTGAGGTTGTTAATTGATGGTATATGCTTCTGTTGAAGCCATCAGTCCATGTTATTTCAAATTGTTTTAATATAAATCTTGTTTAGCGGAGTTCTTGGTGAAGGACTACACTACCCATAATCCTTATGGAGAAATCCACCAATCAGAGAATCGTGGCAAACTAACCACGGCAAAAGAGCTCTGCACCGACTACTTATACAGTATATGTGTGTATATCTGAATATTTTGCAATATACTTTAAATATATTGATTCTATAATTATAATCAAAAACTTTAAATCAATAGTTTTATATTTTTTCCATTGTTTATAATTTGATTACATCATCAGTGCTTAACGGGATTGTTTTTGGCTGATTTTTAATATACTTTCGGCACATTTTGTGGCCGACCCACCAGCCCGCTCGGTTCTCCCAATGGTCAGTCCCCCCTGATCGGCCCCAAAGTGCGTAAGAAAATGCCCGGTATGCCAGATTACCAGTCCAGCCCAGAATGGCAGTTATAAAGTGATGGGGAAAGGAGCTCTTAACGATAACGCTGTTGTACAAAACAAGCCCAGATGGGACTTGTGACAGAAATCTAGTATTTTTCAGCCTATGTAAGTCACATTTTAATTACCACAGAAGCACGTCAAGTCTCAACTATCATGAAAACGCAGAATGAGATGTTTTTGTTTGTAAGTGCTTTTCATGTGGTTCAAAGCAGTGATTGATGCTGGTGTTGATGTCCTGACACAAATCATGAACCTGGCTTCACGAGTGCTGTAGGAAAACTGAAAGCCACAGTCTACCAGTAGATTAATATTTTGGAGGAGGAGAGTTAAGGTATTTAATGCCCATTGCAGTGATTATGCAACCTATGGGGACTAGTTTTTCAATTAGTCAAACTCCCACTTAGATTTAAACTTTTTCAGATTAACCATTTTTATGATTCTCATAAATGAAAACAGAAAAACAAGAATCAATCTTAATCCCCATTATTACCCCTCCCAATCCCCAACAACATTCCAGTGGTTACAAATGATATATACACACAGACACTGACTTAAACTTTTAATGTTACTTGAATTGGCGCTATTTTAGTGCATTTCTATCTTTATACTGTGGAAGGCTTTGTTTGGAACATTTTACATTTATGCATTTGGCAGACACTTTTATCCAAAGTGACTTACAGAGCCCTTATTACAGGGACAATCCCCCCGGAGCAACCTGGAGTTAAGTGTCTTGCTCAAGGACACAATGGTGGTGGCTGTGGGGATCGAACCAGCGACCTTCTGATTAGCAACCCTGTGCTCTAGCACTACACCACCACCACTCTATAATTTTGTTACATATTGGAAGTCAAGGATGAGTCATTTTGGCAGCTTGGTTTGACAAATGATGTCAGAAAATCAAGGAAAATTGTAGTCTTCATATCATCATGTATCAAGTTTCCAAGCAGCCAACATTCATTTATTTATATAGATATATGGTGCAAGCTTTATATAGAGCTAAAAGATTGTCATCATGTGAGCAATAACATTTATAAAAGTACATCTGAAGGCAGCTCAGGGAACTGTAAGGTCTACCGTGGGAGAGTGTGATGATGTAATGTGCATTCTATAATGGATAGACATGGAGAGTGTATAGTACACTGTAAGTTAGTATGTAGGTTACCTGAGAGTGGGAAAAGTGAAGGGCTGTATGGCTAGAGGGCATCAACCACTTGGAGCATGGTATCTGACTGCTAAATGAATCCAGGAGCTTGCCAGCTTGTTGATGCAACAAGCACACATCAGATGACTTCTCCAGACTTTAAAATTTTCAGACCTCTCCTTCCTTCTCCAAGTCCATTGATTGGAGATGAGTAATCTCAACGCTATCAGCAAAGAAAAGGAGTGCTTATATATGTGCTCTTTTATTGCTGGTGGCATCTGGGTAGGGTATTCATTTTTTAGGCTGTCACTGATCCGATTGAATTTCTTTAATGTGAATATGACCTCAATTTATTTTATAGTTCTAGCTGTTTCTAAACC
Source organism: Moxostoma hubbsi (assembly GCA_032164185.1). Taxonomy (NCBI): domain Eukaryota; kingdom Metazoa; phylum Chordata; class Actinopteri; order Cypriniformes; family Catostomidae; genus Moxostoma; species Moxostoma hubbsi. Next base: position 4,197,587 of record JAVLUX010000010.1, on the reverse strand, counting down.
AACACAGAGTGAAAAATTCTCCAGGAATAGTCTATGGCTATGTCTGGAATGGAATACTTGCTTACTATTTACATACTACTGTGCAGTATACACTGCCCACTGCCTACTATTCTTTACAACCTGGTCTCATAGATCCAAATTACTATACCTGCATTTTTATGTGGCTCGTTGTGCGCATCTCAGCAGTTTCCTGGTGAATTAAACACTAGAGGTGCTAAAACAACGACCCTGTGACAGGGTGAAGGTCAGGTCCGGGTCATGATTTTACACACCCGGCCCCTTATCAGGCTAATGAAGCCTCCCAGAGGGATAAAGGCTGACTGTGGTGTTCTCGCCTCTATCATCCACCCCAACGCCATCTGCCGCCGGTCGTGGCCATTCCTCCGCTTCTAGGCGGCCAGGCTCCTCCGTCCCCCAGCAGATGGCCACGGCTGCTCCGTTGGGGTGGATGGTAGTGCCGAGATCTCCACTACGACATATCCCTCCTCCTTCCCAGGTTTTCGGCACCAGTGTAAAGCAGTTATATGGAAAGGACGAGGCGAGAACCGGCTTGACAATATAAATAATATTATTAATAAAGAACTAAAACCAAAAGACACAAACACACACATAGGACGGACAGCTGCCCGTAAACGCTCTCTCTCTGTCGCACCACCTTCCGCAGTCTGCCTTTATCCCTCCGGGAGGCTTGATTAGCCTGATAAGGGGCCGGGTGTTTAAAATCACAGTCCAGCCCCGCCCTCCACCCTGTTATAAACCCTTTCACACAAATCAGGAGTAAAATGGCATATTATCAGTTTATAAACATTTACTTTTCACCTGGTTTCTCACACAATGCTATCTTATGACATCTAAACACCTTTACTATTGCGCATGACTTATTTTAACGTTTGCATTACATAACCAACTACATTTACCATCTTGTTCAAGTGCGATCAAATTGCATGGTAGCGCAAATGATGCTGTTGCACTTGCGATGTAAAAGACCTGGGTACGAGTCCTGAAGAGCACGAAAGTCGACATGTGAGCCCAAAGTGTCATAGAAGCTCCATAAAATGACGCAAATGTGTTTTTCATCTAAAATTTGCTTTTTATGATACTATCTGTAAAGTTTAGGTTTAGGGTAGGGAGGTGGATTTTGTTGATTTTAAATGCTATAAAGCATTAACCTTAAAACTCTCATCTGTGTGGGAGAAAATGTAACTCGCTTGTAGCGCCTCACAGTGGACATTTCACCTCAGAAGTGCTGCCATTTGTATGTAATTTTGCAAGAATTTCACCACAGTCATGTACTATAACTATTTTTACAGTAGTATTGTATGTACTGTATACAATAGACTGTATTCAAAATGTGCAGTATACAATAGAGTACACTGCATACTGTATCTCCCGCTGCTTGACTTGATCTTCATTTGACAACAATCAGTGGTCAATCAGCTAGGGGGCGGAGCCATGGACAGAAGCCTGGCCACCCCATTGGCCACCCCACTCGCAATTGCTGTTTTAGTCATTTTTTGGCACAATTTAGTTCTTTAGAAGTGAAATCATCTCTTTACAAATGTACAAACTTAACATGTGCATACACCAAGGCAGCCAAACCAAGGTGCTCCCCCACCCCCCACTCCACAGTCTGCTGCAAGAACATTTCTGTGCCACCACAGACTGATCGCTTGTCCCTGCCTGGCCACCCCTTTGAAAAACTCCTGGCTCCGCCCCTGACAACAATATAGCATAATAATGCATTCTGCTTCACATACAATTATATATATAAAAAAAGTATACAGTATGTACTGCACAGTATACAGTTAGCAGTACTGAACACAGCAAAAGTTCTCCAAAAATCATTAATGGCAATGTTTGAAATAGAATATTAGCTTACTTTTAAATGAATACTGTGAAACAGTATAAGCTGTATACCAACTACTATTATTATTTATGATTATTTTAATAGTAAGTGAAACAGTAGCCATTATTGTGCTATAAACATTTAATTAAACAATATGCTTGTTAATATGATTTTAGAGTAATAAAATCACTTGCTAACCTTTTCTGTGTAAAGTTATTTCCAGTTTTAACGCGGTAAAACCCTAAAATGACCGTTTTAACAGAAGAATTAATATTAGTGCTTTTATAAAATTCTAATCTTCACATTTGTGTTTAAACTCTCCAAAAATCTGTCCCATTCACTTCCATTGTAAGTGCCTCACTGTATCCTCGATTTTGCTTTTTTAAAAGAAAAAGAGAAACAAGACCAAATAAAAAATGTGGATAGTCAACATTATGCCACAAATAATGTCAACTGAGTTTAAATTGTATTGAACCCAGAATATATATTGTACACTGCAAATTTTGGAATTTTGGAAAGTGTGGAGGGTCATCTGGGTTTTCTATGAATACAGAAATTGTGCATATTGTGCACAGTATGCATCCTACAGTATATACTGCTAAAATAGTAAGAGTAGTATGCTAGTCTAGTATGGTAGCCTAAATACTTTCTGCATTTCTACATTCAGTTGTTCTAATTTCAAAACATGTGTCTTTGCAAACAACAGATATGAATAATGAATTTAAATCAGTTCTAATGAAGTCTGATGAAGAGTAACCTGTCATGGCAGATTACAGCAAAATTCAATATTTAATTGCATTTTTTTAACCCTTCTGTACTTGTTGTTTCTTAGATTGAAAAGATCATGACTCTTATTGCCGGCATCAAGATCTCTGAGGAGCATCAGCCAGCATTAGAAGGTAAATATGACAGTAGTACATGAGTGAAGAGAGATGGGCTGTCTTTCTCCAGCTGTGTTGGATAAGAGCAAAGAATGATCGTACAATTCTCAAAGTCTACACAACAGAACATGCTTTAAATGTAAATTGTTTTTTAAAGTATGGCTGCCAAGCGATTGTTCACCCAAAAAGTCTGTCATCATCATCATCATCACCTTGTTAACCTCACACTGATCCAAACCCGTATGTCTTTCTTTCTTCCGTGGAAAATCAAAGGAGATGTTAGGAATAAGGAATTTTATTTTTTGGAGAACTATCGCTTTAACAGTAGCTACGGGACAGCCCATAAAGAATAATTGTATATTTCCAAAAAGCTTCACTTTGGTTGAATCGTCCCTCGAGTCTTCACTACCATCTTTAACAACCAACGATTCTCTCTTCAACGTGTAGCCTACTCTAAATTTTCACCCCAATTTGGTCTGTGTCTGATGTTTCTAGACCTGATACTTTGACACAGACGCAGACACACAATGGGCGCTGAGGGCCTACTTTAAAAAGATGAGATCGGAATCCATTTATTGTGGCCGCAGGGGCTGATATAGAAATGTTTTTATGGGGTGGCAAGATGATGGCATGCACACATGAGGGGTGGCAACACTAAAGCTTAATTGCAACAAATACTTGTTCATTAATTGGAGTCATTATCAAATGATAAATGTCCATGAATTTGTGAAACAACTGCATTTTCACAGGAACCACATGGAAACCATTTTGCTGCTGATTTGCCAACATTAAAAAAAAAAAAAAAATGTTTTTTTGCATAATAAAAGATAAGCAAATAAATGCATATCTCCAGGGCACCAAGACATTGTCTATTAAACACATCAACAAATTCTAAATATTCCTTCGCTTCACACAGAGAACCGGCAATCTGGACTAAACGTCACAAGCTTTAAGTGTACCCAATGGATGGAAAATGCATGCATATCCCATGTTGTTCTGCTAATAGAGTCCTGTAGGTCTATCACCTTTGTTACAGCTGGAATAAGCCATTTGAAAGTGAAGATTTACACAAAGTTAGGTCTAAATAAAAATAAATTGTACAGAAAATTGTACTGTGGGGGGCAGTGCTGCAAAACTCATGAATATTAATTATGTTATGCACAGTAAAATATTCCTTTAAATTACCTGTTTTGATCAACAGTCATTCTTAATCTACATCTGCCACTAGTCAGTAGATGAATACGTAGACCAGCACTTTGATTAAGAACATGACTGACTGATCTAGTGGTCAATTTTTGCCTTTAGTTTTTAGTGGTTTTGGATTCTAATTCACCCAAATACTTTTTATTTTAATATAACAAGATTGCATCTGTATGACATAGAGAAAAAGACAACACACACAAACACACACACACACACACACACACACACACACACACACACACACACACACACACACACACTACATAAACAATACAGCCGAGAAGGCCATCGCAGTGGGGGACACGGAAAAAAGCGCAAGCTGTAGAAAAACTGCAGATGCTAAACGACACTGATAACAGCAGCAACAAACACTTACCATAACATTCAAAATAACACATTCCAGTGCCGGATCGCCAGTCAAAACACAACTAGATGAAACAGAAACTCTAATCTGGATTACATTTACATTTAGTCATTTAGCGGACACTTTCATCCAAAGCGACTTACAAATGGGACACATAGGGAGCAATGTGTCATACAAAGTTTAACAACATCTGCAGTATAAGACTGCCAAGTTCTCACAGTGGCTGGAGAAGTAAAGATGCTAGCACAGAAGAAAGAGACAGGCAAGGATTTTCTTTTTTCTTTTTTGTACATTAAATGCAGCTTAAGTGCAATGGTAAGTGCAATTAGTCTGGGTTGGTTAAGTGGAACAGATGTGTTTTCAGCTGGTTCTTGAATGTTGAGAAGGTAACAGCAGTTCGTGTGGAGGTTGGAAGTTCATTTCATCACAGAGGAGCAGAGAAAGTGAACGATCGTGAAATAGATTTTGAGCCTCTTTGGAATGGGACCACCAGGCGTCTCTCGCTCAAATACTGCTGAGAGTGCGTTGGAGCATAGACCTGAAGAAGTGAATTGAAGTAAGAGGGTGCAGTTCCATTGGCTGTCCTGACAGCCAGTCAAACCATTGAATTTGAAATCAAGAGTGGGGTGACATGAGCCTTATTTTGCTGATGCGTTGCAGCATTCTGGATAATCTCCAGTGGCTTAATTGTGTTAGCTGGAAGGCCAGCCAACAGAGCATTGCAGTAGTCCAGTCCTGAAATGACCAGAGCTTGGACAAAGAGCTGTGAAGCATATTCAGACAGGAAAGGTCTGATTTTCCTGATGTTGTAAAGTGCAAATCTGCAAGACCGGCTGGTTGATGAGATGCGTGCAGTGAAATTAAGCTGGTCATCTACCACCACTCCCAGGTTCCGAGATGTTCTGGTCAGAAGGGTCATCAGACTGGAACGACAGGTAGAGCTGCGCATCATCTGCATAGCAGTTGTAGGAAAATCCAAGTGCCTCAATGACTGGTCCAAGTGATGTTGTGTACAACTAGAAGAGGATTATACACATACCTGATGAAAGCTATTTCAAAAAGTGCTGAGGACACTTCTCACCCATCTCAACCCATAACTGTCAGCAAGGTTTTTAATAATCATTCAGTGAATGCTTGGAAACAATTAAGAAATTCATCTTTTACCCCTTTTTTCCACGTATTTGTCACTGTTGTTGAGGAACTAAGCTCAACAACCCACGAGTTCCCAAACATTGTACATGTGCTGCAATAGTACAATAGGTATGCGATTGGTTGATGTTTTGATTGGCCATTGCACCTACTGTAAACTATCACGGGATTGGTTGCTGCTGTAATCAATCAATCACGCTATGGGTGTGTAGTCATTTGTGCGTTCTGTGAGAGTTTAGGCGGTTTGACCTTAATAAACCCCTACACAATGTTAACGTCAACTATAATATACTTATAATTCTATTTAATACATTTGGATACTTATGTTGGGGTGGCAGATGGGGTGGCAATGCTTTTTCTTAGGGTGGCACCCCCCCCCACCCTCCACCGGTAGATCCACCCATGTGTGGTCATCATTTCGATACTCAATAATTAGGACTTGATATTTCTCTATTCTTGCAAAATGCCTCCCAAGGTAGTAGCTATATATGGTGGACGAGCACTATGTTTTAATGGACTTTTCTAGGAGAGATCCAATAATTTAGAAATTGTGCAGCAGAGAATCACATCAAAAGAACATACAGGGCCATTGTTCTGTGAGCCAGTGTCCCAAATTTCTCTCGGGAATCTATGTGTAATAAGAGGTTCGTTGAGTTGCTTTTGTTAACAAAAAATGTGTTTCCCGAGGTACAGTATTTTCATGCATTTATTTGAAAAGTCGGAGAGCTCTTAAAATAAATACTAGAGCCAGAAAAACAGTTATAGGGAAAAAGTGGTCATATTTTTACAACGGCTAAAAATAAATAAGAAGTATGAATAAAATCATAATGATACATATTGATAATTGAATACATTTAAAATATAATGTAATATGATAAGAATAGAATATTCTTAAATATTATTTCAATAAATACACAAAAATGCTTTGATACTAGTAGTAAGAATCATTGTATTTAAGAATCATAGTAGTACCATGGCATTTTTGTAGCGAGAAGGTACATTTGTTGTAAGAATTTTGGTAGTACTGAACTATCATGATTTTTACAACTACCATGATGCATCTCCAAAAAAAAAACATGCTACTGTGTGGGTATTTTTTTGTTAAATGTTACCAAAAAGTACCATTATTTGGACTCAGAAGTACTTTGGAACACAATAAATGATTTTCAGTACCACACTTGCAAAAAAGTACTCTCAAATTACAAAAATACCATGGTATAACTTGGACTTGTACCATGGTAGACCATTGTATTTTTGGTACGATAAGGGTGCTTGGGGTACTGTAACCATGGTACTATATTGGTTTATTCACACATGTATCTGTGACGAAACGGGCAGACGAGGAGTGAGGATCCAGTTGCAGCTTTATTGAAATTAACACAAAGTAAAAGTGAAGTATGAACACCGGAACAAATAAAACGTCCACAATGGGAAAACAAAGGTATAAACACAAGATATAAACACTGGGAATCTTTCAAGGTGGGCTCAGGCAGAAACACAGACGAGGGCAGGAAACACATGTAACATTTATCAAACAATAACCGACAAAGGACAAGGTGAACAAGAGGGCTTAAATACAAAACCAAAGGGGAAACAAAAGCCAATGGGAAAACAGAACTCAAAACAAGATAATAAAGGCAATTAACTAAACCAATGACAAAACTAGAACTGATAATAAAGTAATCAAACAATGAACCAATGAAAACCGGACACATAGACATGGAGGGAAAACAGGACATGACAAGACTTTCAAAATAAGAGTGCATAAACAAAGAACAATATGGAACATAAAAGGTGCCAAAAACTAAAAATGAAAGGTACACAAACCAAAGGCGGTGTGGATCGTTACAGTATCATGGTATCAATATCAAGCATTCGTAGTATAGTATAGTAGTACCCTGGAGTACCATGCAAATGGAACTATTACCATGGTACATATCCAAATGGTTTATTTGGACATGTGTCTTGGTAATACCATGGTATTTTTGGAAGTGCCCTGGAATTCAATGCAAATATCATGTTACATACACTTCACTACCAAACATACAATAAAATAACCCCACATTACAAAAGTACCATGGACTATGAGGGTGCTTTTTTGTAAGTGACGTCAAAGTACCATGGTATTAACATCTAAGACCATCAATTTACCATAGTACCATCGCAGTACTTTTGCAAGCTTATTTTTATGGTATTATGTCCATAAAATGACAATATTGCAGCACTGCTAACATTGTTGGATCCTTTTTAATAAATTGCTTGAATTTTTCCTAATTTCGCACGTTGCTTTGAATATAAGTGTCTACTAATTTGCACTAATTTAAATGTGCAAAAAACCATGGTAACCACTTTTTGTTAGTGATATGAATAGGAAGGTGAGTAACTAACTCAAAATCGTTTTCTCAATGTTTATGTGGTTTAACCGGTTAGTGATGTCCTGATTGTTATCCCTCCTATAGAGGTTAGTGTCCTTACGAGCCTGCGGGTGTTTGGATGTATTTTACATCTCAAGCATAATTCAATGTCTGTTAGGATGTGAATAATGCCCAGGCTGGCTGACAGTTCAGATGATTCCCCTGCTCTCAGCTGCATGTAGATAATGCCCTCCATGCATGCATGCAGCAGCACTCATGTGTGACACTGAACTAGACCATGCTATACTATGGAAATTCAGATGACACTGTCTGGATGCAACACACGAACACATGAAAGCGATTTGATCACATCTGGCAAAGCTCACAAATTTTGACAATTCGACTCGGATGTGTCCAAAATGAAAGTGGGCAACGGGTGGCATTACATTAAGTGCAGCATGTGCACGGTGCATTTTGCTGACTTAACGTTTAACATGAAGCCCCAGCCCCCAGCGGTACAGTGACACATTCATGTATTTAATTCCTCTGATGATTTACCGTGGTATGTGGCTTGTCTGCGATTTAAATTTTTCATAGAGAGGCTTTGAAGCACTTAAGTGCGGCGCGGATATGAGGTGGGGATGGGTCGTATAGTGGAACCTGTACATTTTCTCTTGCTATTCCTCCTCTGGCTGATACTGGCACAGTAGGTTTGTCTCTCTGCCTCTGATGGTGTCCTTTCTGCACCAACAAGATCAGAGAGCCTGCGTGCAATTTTAATCAGTACAGGGAGCAGAGAAAAGATAGAGGGGCAGAGAGAGACAGAGAGAAAAGGGGGTGGGGGGTGAGGTTGATCGCCACAGAGAGAGAGAGAGAGAGAGAGAGAGAGAGAGAGAGAGAGAGCATGTATGTGAGACAGAAAGAGAGGTAGAGAGACGGGGAGGGAGGGGGATTGAACATCGAGCAGAGCGTATTTGCCGTGTAGCGGGTCTCGGCATCAGACAGCATATGGCAGCCCTGCAGAGCTTTTAGAGAGAACTCTGTCAATGAGATTGAGAGTAGAAAGCAAGAGAGCGAAGAAAGGGAGAGAGGAAGAGTAGAAAGAGATGATGCCAAGCAAAACTGAAGGAGGAAGGTATGATTAAGGTGATTACCTGCTGCAACCGTGCAAGCATTGCACTACCGATGGCTTTCTGGAGAAGCAGTATGTCATCTGGATGTTGTGCTTTGTGAACGCTGAATGCAGCTGCCACTGTGACTGAGCATTCCTGGATCAGGGATGCAGCAAACCTTGCCCCCGAGCGCAAGACCCTTAGGAACGTCTGCTAGAGGAACGGTGCAACCAGAACAGGGGGCTAGGCTGCAAAAAGCGAGACTGAGCCACCAACGAGGCTTTCTTATGGGGTTATCTGTCCATTATTGGAGCTCACCTTATTTCCGCTGGATCAAGACTTGGCTTTACCTCGCTTTGATGGGCCACTCCGTTTTGGCATGTTAGCCCGATGAGGTGCGACTAAGCCCAGAAGGACCAGCAGTCCTTGGATAAGCGTGACCGGAACACTGCATGATCAGGGGCCCCAGACCCGTAGGAACGTTTGCTAGAGGAACGGAACAACTAGAATAGGAGGCTGGGCTGCAAGAAGAGAGAACAAGCCGCAAAAGGGGCTTTCTTATGAGGTTATCTGTCCATTGTTCGAGCTCACCTGATTTCCACTGGATCAAGGCTTGGCTTTACCTTGCTTTGATGGCGTGCTCCGTGGAAGAACCAGCAATCCTTGGATTACTGTGACCAGAACGCTTTCTTGCCACGGGCTGTTTGGAGTAGTGGTCAAACGGACTACTGGTGGGAGGGATTCTTCATTCAAAAACTTGGAAGACCAGGACGAGAGGAATGGGTGAATGTGCCATGAAGATCTTTCAAAGGACAAGTTGGCATCACTCAAGGCTTCTAGTGTTGAAGAACTGGCATAGTGGTGGAGCGTTGATCAAAGAGTTGGGTCATTGGGTTTGAGGGTCTTATAACTGTGTCGTAGCAAACTCATTAGTATTATTCTTATTTTACAAACGATTCTGAGGGTTTTCCAAATGGTATTTCTGCCCAATTTAAGGACAAGTAGGCTGTTTCAGCCTTGCATCGTGAAGGAATGTGTTTTGTAGGATTAGAGCATGCAAGGTGCACTTTCCTATGACTTCCTAGTAGCATATTGCAGATTTCAATATTTTGCTGTGAGTCAAATGCTCTTGCTGAACTTTTAAAATCTTCCAAAATTCAAGAAAACTGTTGCTTTGTTTCTTTGCCATTGTCTTGAAGAGCAACGCCAAATTGTCCCAATTAACCGGACTTATTTACTTGACGCTATACTTCAAAGGACTACCTGCCAAGGCCTACCTCCATTCCCCATTCAGCCCTGGCTCTCATCCCAGCCACACTGAGGGCTTGTGGAGGTATCTCCATCATTAGTATAGTCTGTATATCTGGGCCCCTACTTTTAGTGGAGGCCCGTTGCTCAAGCCTGAACACTGCCTTGCTGTTGTTGCTGCTGCCCACAGCTCTGCTGGCCAAAGATGATGTGGCAATGTCACATCTCGGCCTCCGAGTGCCGCTGCTATAGGCTGAACGGTTTTTCACTGCTCAAACGGCATGCTTTGTCGGCAGATGCAGCCGGGAGTCGTGTGCTGGAGCAGTCGGTGGGGGAGTGGCTGGAACACGTGGGCTTCCCTCAGTACGAGAGCAAACTGGTGCTCAACGGCTTCGATGACCTGCGCTTCATGGTGAGTGGCTTGTGTATGTCATATAGGAGGTCACTGATTGGCACAAAGGTTAGTCAGAGTTGGGGAGATTTTTGAGGCAATGCGTAAGGGGCATGAATCTGATTAAGTTAATAAATGTAATTCATTGCTAAATCAAATTATAAGGAAGAAAAAATACTTTTCAAGCAATGTGATTTATCACTGATGGAGATTTAGTCTAGACATAGTATGTTATTTGATTTTTTTTTATTACTTGATATTTGCTATTCATTAAAAAATAACAACAATCTGTTTGTCTATCCATCCACCCAATCCATCATCTATCTATCTATCTATCTATCTATCTATCTATCTATCTATCTATCTATCTATCTATCTATCTATCTATCTATCTATCTATCTATCTATTGTCTACTCTGTCTGTCTGTCTGTCTGTCTATCTACCTATTTGTCTGTCTGTCTGTCTGTCTGTCTGTCTCTCTATCTATCTATCTATCTATCTATCTATCTATCTATCTATCTATCTATCTATCTATCTGTCAATCGGTCTGAATGTCTGTCTGCCTATCTATATATCTACTGTATCTGTGTAGATAGTAAATCATGTGAATTTGCATATATGCATTCAGGGGAGTAACGTGATGGAGGATGAGGACCTTCAACAAATTGGCATCACGGACCCAGGCCACAGAAAGAAAATCCTTCATGCAGCAAAAAGCCTTCCGAAGGTAACACTATTTTTCCCCCTCCAGTAGTAATATAGAGTGGCTCCAAAGAAGTATTTGGATAGTCAAGCCTCACTTAAAATGTATGAATGTCTTTCCATTATGTAACAATTGATCAAACCAAGTGGCATGTATTTTTTTTTTCCCCTAGCAAAACATTTCACAAAAAGAAGCTTTTTAGGTTTGAAATGATAAAACAATATAAAACTATCAATCACTGCAGCACCAGCTGATTAATCGTCATCTCAAAAATGGCTCAGAAAATGGAAATTAGCTCTGAGAAAAGCTTCAGTTGCATTTGACACCTGGTTTTATATTTTATTATCTAATGCAATGACATTCAAACATGATTAAGTTTGGCTTAAAATGTTTTTTGTTTACCGCCATATATTTTTAACAGCCAGGCTATGCCACTCATCCTGCTCTTTCCTTTATTTAGCAGTGAACATTTCTTTTGAGTGGTGACCAAACATCTCCCCGGGCATTCCTCAAGTGAATTATATAAGCTATATAAAAATGTTTTGCAGTTGATTTTGAAAAAGCATTAGCGTTGTACTCGTCCTTCAGGTGAAAGCTCTGGGATGTGATGGCAGCACATCTCTGGCCTCATGGTTGGAAACTCTGGGTCTTGGAGAGTATCTGCACAACTTCCTGTCCAGCGGCTACCGCACCCTGGAATGCGTGAAGAACCTGTGGGAGCTTGAAATTGTCAATGTAATGATGTTTCTTGATTTAATTAACACTGGAAAATATTTATCAAAAAAAATTGTGTTCAAAACATAAATATAGTCTGTGTATGTTAATGTTTATATTGATAATTGTGTAAGTACAGGCCCCTGTGATTATGTTGTACTTCACATAGAGTTATATATACTGTGATCTGATACATTAATCATATCTCCTCTATGCAGGTGTTAAAAATTGGCCTTCCTGGTCACAGAAAAAGGATCATAGCCTCAATAACAGAGAGACCGTATGAGGAAGCACCTTCAAAATCCAACCGATTTTCCCAACTTAAGGTGACGGACATGATGTATATAGCAGAACATTAAAACAGCCCAATATCCATTTGCCCAATCAATGTAATCAATGCAAATTTCAATTTTAAATACAGCATGCAGAGAAAACTTTCGAATGTTTGTCTTTATTAGATTCAGGACCTGTTGTCTCAGAACATGTCAGCACTCAGTTATATGGATCCGTACACCAGTCGCTCAATGGACATGTTGCTTCCACTGGGGGAATCGGGCAGAAAGAGCAGAGCGCTGGACCAGGATGGCAGTATCTCCCTCCGCTCTTTCGGTGAAAGATCACGCTCCCATGTGAGTAACTGTGATTATACGGTGACATAACTCCATCATTTATGGGCAGTGGTGGCTCAGCAGTTGAGGCTCTGGGTTACAGACGAAAGGTCGGGGGTTCAAGACCCAGCACAACCAAGACATCACTGTTGGGCCCTTGAGCAAGACCCCTGACCCTATCTGCTCCAGGGGTGCCGTATCATTGCTGACCCTGCACTCTGACCTCAGTTTAGCTGGGATATGTGAAAACAAATACATTTCACTGTATATATCAAAAATGTATGTATAATGTGTGACCAAAATAAAGGCTTCTATTCTATAACAATCCATAATATTTAGGTCATTCGATAAGTGCTGTGAAGCATGGCCGAACAATTCCACATTTCATTAATAAAAATAAAATATAAAGGCCTGCAATTATTATTAAACCTTTGATCAAGATGTATTTGTTTACTTATGTTAAGATAAGGCAATAGTTATAGATTAATACCATTTTTAAATATAAATATCTTAAGAGTTTATATTTGCAGAACAATTCAATGTCTGCAGTGTCACATGATATATCATCTCTTTACAAATAATCAGAAAGAGCTTTTGATCTATTTTCTGTTTGATGAGGCTTCACAAATTAACAGGAACCATCAAAGCCCTTGGTGGGTCTGAAATCTGTCTAAAGAAATCATTCAAATATATTAAAGATGAATAATTTTACAATTGAATTACAATGTAAAGAATCTTGTTTAAAAGACGTGTAAAATTCGGAGTTTATGTTGTTTTTACAAACATTTGAAAAACATTTCTAGCATTTTATACAAAAATATATAAATATAAATACTTTAAAAATGTCATGTGGTGTAACCATAAAGTAAAAGCTATTAAAATAGTTTTTGTTGCAGTTTTTTCAAGAATATCAAGAATTTATCAAGAAAGTCAAGAATATCAAGATGTTTTCTCATGGTTACACCAAATAACCTGAACCAAATGTGCCTTTTCATAAAAATTGGAGTGTGGAGTGGTGGTGGCGTAGTGGGCTAACTGGTAATCAGAAGGTTGCTGGTTCGATCACCACAGCCACCACAATTGTGTCCTTGAGCAAGGCACTTAACTCCAGGTTGCTCCGGGGGATGCTTTGGAGATATATATATATATATATATATATATATATATATATATAATTATATAATTGGCGCTTGAGTAAAGTAAAGACACTGACTACCACACCTGGAGTCGCGAGTTCCAATCAGGGCGTGCTGAGTGACTCCAGTCAGGCTTCCTAAGCAACCAATTGGCCCGGTTGCTAGGATGGGTAGAGTCACATGGGGTAACCTCCTCGTGGTCACTATTCTCTCAGTGTGGTGCGTGGTGAGTTGTGTGTGGATGCCATGGAGAATAGCGTGGGCCTCCACACATTGTTTGCGTATTTGATCCATATCAAATGGGCGGCTGTGGCTCAGGTGGTAGAGTGGGTTGGCCATCAATCGCAGGGTTGGTGGTTCGATTCCCAGCCCACACGACTCCACATGCCAAAGTGTCCTTGGGCAAGACACTGAACCCCAAGTTGCTCCCAGTGGCATTCTAGCGCATTGCACGGCAGCTCTGCCATCATTGGTGTGTGTGTGTGTGTGTGTGTATGTGTGTGTGTATGTGTGTGTATGTGTGTGTATGTGTGTGTATGTGTGTGTATGTGTGTGTGTGTGTGTGTGTGTGTGTGTGTGTGTGTGTGTGTGTGTGTGAATGAGATGCAGTGTAAAGCACTTTGAATACCGTTAAGGTTAAAAAGGTGCTATATAAGTGCAAACCATTTACCATATCCATATAAAAAATTCCTTTATATTTTGTCCTACAATTCATTGTCAGTGGTGTTAGCAATAGATCATGCCTCTTCGAAAATAATCAGAAAGATGCTTCGTACTATCTTCTATTTAAGGAGGTTAATCTCATTAGCAGGTCCCTTCAAGCACTTGGTGGGTCTGATATCTGTTATATTTATATTGATTTATATCAACCATATAAATATACATTTATATTTACTTATTCATGTTACAGTAGAACTCACATAAGCTTTCTTTTGATTGGTTTACCAAAATTGGTGCTGAAAACATAATGCATTTTTTACTCAATACACAGTTTGTGAGTCACAGATTTCACTTGTTGTTGTGTTTTATATAGGATCGTCATGCAGATCGACATTCTCGTCAAATTGTTCGTCCATCGAGTCAATCTACCATGTACACCACTGTCTCCACCTGGCACCATCACCCTGAGAAGCTCATCACAGAGTCCTGTGTTTATGAGGCTAGAGTAAGTCTTTTATGTGAGGATTAGTTGTTGTATTTGTGCCACTTTTATTAATAGGAATTGTTGAGAAATGACAGGAAATGATGGAGGGATGAAATCGGGAAAAAGAAGCGAGTCAGGTTAGAAATTATGGTGCCCACATGAGCACCACGACTCAACATATCATGCATGCACACTAACTAATAGGCCACGGCATGTATAGTTTTTGAACGGAATTTGGTTCAAGTCATAAATATTAAAAACCACAGTGAGACAGATCCAATAATGAGCACCTCATTAAATATTAAAGAGCTCGTTTGATCCATCATTGTTATTTTTAAAACGTGAAACCTGGAATCAAACCAAGAGGATGTTACATGTGATGCACGATCAGTTCAGCCACAGCTATCTCTTTTGATGGAATCAATCAGATATCATTTGTTTTTTATCAAGTTTACATGACATGTGTCTGTGTTAACATCTCACAGACCTAACTCATTTGAAATGGCTTTGGATACAACTGTATGCTTAATGAATAAATGTTCAAATAAATGTGTTATTAATATCAATGTGCAAGTTTGATTTCTATTTTTGTAACCGATGTTGTTGCTCTCTTTAATCTCCAGTATTTGGGCTCTGTGATCATTAGAGACCTACGAGGAATTGAGTCTACACAGGAGGCGTGCGCTAGAATAAGGGTATGTATTAGTACATTTACTTAACTAAAATTGATTCCATGTCTTAAATCATCGTTAATGGAATTGTTCATATAGACATTAAACTTTTAGCATAATTTTATTGTCATGCATTTCTGAAAAGCGTAAACAGCAGTCTGGACATTCTGCTAGATAACTGTTTTTGTGTTGCATGGAAAACACACTTATAAGTGACTTGAAATCATGTGTCAAGTGATATGAGGCCGACGATGGCAGAATTTTCGTTTCTGGGTGAACTATCACTATAATTAAATCAGTTTGTGGGTGTTTCTTCCATTTCTGGCACTTTCATGCCCCAGGGGTTGATTTTAATACAAAAAAAAACCAGATTGAAACTTTTTTTCTTTTTGTCATGTGAATGCCACATTAAAACTGAATATGAAACATTTTACCAGGCCTTTTTTGCACTTTTTTCAAATGCCTTTTATGTATAGAATTTACTGTTTTAGCCTTGTCCCAGACTTTCAGTATTAAACTATGAAAATACAAATTATTTCATCCTTAAAACTACGATAATCCAAACAAAGTGTGAAATAAACAAAGCCATTTAAAGATTTATTGTGAAAATGTTTTCTATTAATTAAAAAAAAATTAAAAATCATGACTGTCCCACAGTTGTGCCATCATTTCCATTTTTCAAAAGTTAGTGTACTTGTTAATTAAGCAATATCACACGAGCAAGAGTGCGATATGGTCCTACATCAGCACTGCTGTGATTCGGCCGCTGGTAATTTCAGCAGGGCTTGTGCTGTTTCTAAAATGGATAAACGTGTGTGTGTGTGTGTGTGTGTGTGTGTGTGTGTGTGTGTGTGTGTGTGTGTGAGTGTGTGTGTGATTGTGTGAGTGAGTGAGTGAGTGAGTGAGTGAGTGAGTGAGTGAGTGAGTGAGTGAGTGAGTGAGCTTGTGTGATCACCTATTGCCACACCCAAGCAGAGATGCTGTCAGCTTTCTGAAGATCAGCTTTCTCAGTGGAAAAATAGCATCCAACCCTATTTCGTGGTAGCCTGTGCGCAAGAGTCGATCACTATAGAAACCACAATGTCCTCTGCTGCTTAAATCAGCACCCATTGTGTAATTAATCAGTCTGTTGTGTCTCTCAGCTGTGATGAGCTGTAATGCTAAAGTTGTTCATTTAAAGCCATTTAAAGCTATTTCCTAGCTTTAGTAGTGTAGAGTAGTAAGTGTAGTAAGCGATCACGAAGAGGTCTTGTATGTAAACTCTAGCTGACGTGGATTCGCTTCTTGTCACCTAACTGGCTCATATTACACACAAAAATTATCTTTTGCCACCACCTGCTGGCTAACATATGTAATGTAAAAAAAAAAAAAGATAAACAGTAGCTCTTAACACATCTGCACTGCTCTTACACTTTAGTTTAGAACGGCACGAACACAAGCGGAGTGATACACACACAGTGAAGTGTCCGAGTGCTGATGGTGTCAGACCATCAGTACTCATGGAGCATCTCTCGTCCAATCAGATTCGAGGACCAGAATTACCTGTTGTATATTTTAATAGTGCGTCATTTTCAATAAAGATATTTTATTTAATTGTGTGCATTTAGGATACATAAATATTAGCAATGAAATTAGCCTTAGCAAGACAAAAGAGAAGTGCATTTGGTTTCAAAAACATTAAAAATGTAATTTCCAGTTAAATTATCAGGGTTCCCACGTGTCCTGGAAAACCTGGAATTTTGCAATTAAGTTTTCCAGTCATGGAAAATAATTAGTTGACCTGGAAATAATTTTTGTGTTATAAAACAGTTTCACTGTGTCGCTAATAAAGATAATAATGTACAAAAGTAAAAATCGGGACACTGGATAAGTGTACACAATTGCATCGTATTGGCACTGCTGCCAGCTGAGCATTTTGGAACAACGTCAACAAGCCCTGTAATGTACATTTCCAACTACTCATTTGCTGTCATCTCTGCATTGCCCCAACGTCATAGTTTAAGTATCTGTCATGTTAACTACGAAAACATTTGAGTTTGAGACTATGATGATGCATCATTTGAGACAATGATGATGCACTCAGACTGCTGATGTTTTTGAAAAAAAAAATTCACACCCTGAGGTGGTAGCTTGGTGATGCAGCCTTTACATATTAGGATGGGAATTAATTTGAAATAATTCAGCAATCAGAGTCCACTTATACAGCAGTTACCACATTTACTGTGCTGTGTTTTCCGTGATGTGGCAGAATCACTGAATCCAGTCATACAAATTGAATCAGCTATAAAATGCGGAATGTTACGGAATTTGACATAATTGGTACAGCGTTTTCTTTTTATTGTGATATGTCCTAGTGCGATTATTAAACAGCAAATATATATATATATATATATATATATATTATATAATCTGCATGTGCTCCATGCTTCAAAATTAATTTGCTCATTCACTGGCAACACAAAGTCTTGAGCATCACGTGCTGTGTGTGTAGTAGATGACAGAAAGCAGATTGCTCTGAAGCACACAGCACATGCAGACTGTTCGATTTATTTAAATAAATCACAGCTTTTTGGGGATTAATAATCAAACGGGGCCACATAGCAAACTGCAAACACAAACTGTAAAATAAAAGCTTGATTTAAATGGACGTGTGAAATGGGGGAAAAAGATAACAATATGTTACTATTGTACAGTAATATAGTCATTTTTAAACAAACTTTGATGTCTAAAAATTGTCGAACACAGAATTCAGACAAAAAAAGCATCCAATAACACCACTTGGGCACAGAAAATGTCCTGGAAAATTGTGCCTTGAAAAGAGTGGGAACCCTGATGATACCATGTTCATTTACTAATTCTTAAGACTCAAATATATTACATTTATCTCCTTTGATGCAGGTACATACAGTACACTCTTGTGCATTGTTAGTAGTGTAAAAGGTTTTTTAACGAGACATTCTAGAAGTCCACAATGCTAAAAGTGCCCGAAGTTGAAGAAGCATCTACAGTATATATTTATATATTCAGTACTGTAGTTTATTGAGCTCACTGGTCTGCTAACTCTTCATTGGTTTATCAGAAATCAAAGGATCACAGAAAAGGCCCTGTAATAATCCTGAATATCACCTACAGAGGAGTCAGATTTGTTGATGCAGCCACCAAGGTAAGAGCAACTGCGTATTGCAACACTCATTGTATTGGCCATTACTGAAGCCATTGTCATACCTTCGGTTGTACAAATAATATTGGAATCCCCTTTTGGACATACATATGACCTAGCAAACTGAGTGTGTCTTTATGTTTTTTGTCCCTTTTTGCAGGGAATAGTTGCAGAGCATGAGATCCAGAACATCTCGTGTGCAGCTCAGGATCCTGATGATCTTTGCTCATTTGCATACATCACAAAAGACCTGAAGTCTGGCTACCACTTCTGCCATGTCTTCACCACAGTAGAAGTGGTGGGTGTGATTTTCTCTACTCTTTCATCGAGGACCATCTGGGTTAACAAAGAGTGGGGTTGTTTGAACATCTGAGCCTGTTGGAGATGGAAAAGCACAATTAACAGAAATACTACGCTAAAAATAGCAAACAAAAATTTGGATAGAATATTTAATGTCTATGTGAAATGGGATTTTACTTACACTCACAAAGCACTTTATTAGGAACACTATGGTCCTAACAAAAGTGCCCGACGTGGTCTTCTGCTGCGGTAGCCCATCTGCCTCTAGGTTCGATGTGTTGTGCTCACTACAATTGTACAGAGCGGTTATCTGAGTTAATGTAGCCTTTCTGTCAGCTCGAACCAGTCTGGCCATTCTCTCGTCAATAAGGTGTTTCTGTCCACAGAACTTCCACTCACTGGATGTTTTTTGTTTTTGGCACCATTCTAGAAACTGTTGTGCATGAAAATCCCAGGAGATCAGCAGTTACAGAAATACTCAAACCAGCCCATCTGGCACCAACAATCATGCCACAGTCCAGATCACTGAAATCACATTTTTCCCCATTCTGATGGTTGATGTGAACATTAACTGAAGCTCCTGACCCGTATCTGCACACTGTTTCAAAAGTATAGCCACAAATCATAAACATTAAACACATTAACATGATTTTAGTGTGATGAAATAACTTGCAGCATTTATCTGTGTTGTGTTGCCATGGCAACAAAGTTGCAATATTAGATATAACTTTACCCTGATGATGTTAATAAGCGATATTATAGCACTAAAATCATGTTAACACGTAAAATGTTCGTGAAAATGTCTTTTAGCTATATTTTTGTGACTGTGTGTATTTTAATGTTTTTTGACTAGCCCCATTCAGTTCCATTGCAAAATGATTTAACGTTATGTCACAAATGCTGTCGATGCTTTAGCCTCTGTTATAATTGACTAGCCTTTTCACATTTGAAATAAGTACAAATACTTGCTTGTGGGTTATCTGTCCAGTCCAACATATTTGCAACTGTCCCTTTTGCTTTAGTATAGCATTACTAAGCACAAAAATGCATGTTGTGTAGCAATTTAATAACCCAATGGCTGTTCTCCGTACAGACACAGACTTATGAGATCATTCTTACTCTGGGACAAGCGTTTGAAGTAGCCTATCAGATGGCTCTCCAGGCGCAGAAGGCCCGTCGTCACAGTTCATATGCAGGTCCAGCCTCAGAAAACATAGAAATCAAGACCAGCAGACCCACGTCACAGTCCCGCGTCAGTGCACGTCGCTCCGCGGTGAGTATGAAATAATCACACACTACACACAGACAATTGTTGTCAGCTTGCCATCAGTGAGGAGTACAAATGCATTAATGCCTACATGCATATATCAGCCTGATCTCATGTAAATTACATGATTGTAGAAATATTTAGCTATATTATATTACATTGCTCATTACATGATCACAGCAGTTCTGAGGTCAAATGTCCACTGTGTGGCGCTAAAAGTGAGTTACATTTTCCCAAACAGACGAGGTTTTAAAAGGGGTCATGAAATGGAGAATCAAATTTACCTTGATATTTAGACATATAAGAGATAACTGTACTTTAAAAACATACTGTAAATTTCAGAACTCAAAACTTTCTCCCCAGTCGAAAAAGAGCATTTATAGTTGCCACCCTGCTGAAACATCTCATATTGAAATCAGTCTGTTTGTGACATCACGACACATTGCTCAGTTGTATTGACACATCGTACAACATGCGTCATTGGACCACTGGCCCCGCCCACTGGCACAGTTAAAGTCAAGATGGCAGGCCTTGTATATCTAACTATTCCTAACATAAAACCAAAGGGGACCCATCTGGACAATTTTGAATTATTTTGTATATGAACATGAACTACACAGACTCTTTGACCGCTGCCATGTATCTCGCTGCTTTTAAAAGATGCAGTGTCAAGTTACAACTCTGAAAGGGAGAAGCAATTCTCTTTAATTCAGCTGCTGCCTCTTGTTTTTAGCACAGCTACGTCATGGATGCATTATTTTGCCCATCTGCGCTATTTTTAATCGTTGGTGTATGTAAACATAGGACGTCTTTGACAATGGAAGTTTTTGACCGTTTTGGTGTGTTTCAGGCAATGTACACCTCAGTGCGCCTAGAGTATGTGTGTTTCGTAACTTCGGACAAGACTGAGGATTGATTTAATTTCTTTGAAAAAGGGATTATGTAAAGATTGAATTAAGTTTATCATGTTATTACAACTATTGACCAGAAGAGGTTGCTTGTTCTTAGCAGACCTACTGATCACTCTAGGATTCTAGCATGCAACATTTTACACTTACTCATCATTTATAAGGTAAATTAAGCTAGATTTGACCTCAGATTGTCAGTGACATAAAGGGTAAATACAATACAAGGGTAAAAGGTGTCAAAAGTTTTCACAAAATCCTTGACAGTGCGGGAATCACCAAAGACATCTAATGCTGTTTTAATGCTTGTGCTTGTGAAAAATGAAAAAGTTGTTATAAGAGGGAGAAACTTTGTAGAAATGTGCGATTGAGATGCCTGACTGATTGATGAAAAGTCTTTGAATAGAGAGAATCTTCTCTGACGCGCGAGACTGTTCGGTCTGCATGTGTACAGTTTGTTGTGGTGCTGAAATGTTTAGTATTAATGAACTGAAATGTTATGTTCTTGTATCCACTATTGTTATTGATGATAATATTTGGATTTTGGTGATAATATTTAGATTTTAACTAACACCTATAAGCTGTTTTATGAGGTGGGGTTGAAAATTATTTCTGTTCATTTGCGTGTTTGGCTGTTGTAAATGTAGACGATGCAAATGAGATAAAGTCTGAAGTATATTGCTTGTCAAATGAACATGAATTTGTTCATGTGAACAGCATGTTTTAGTAAAAAGCAAGTACAAAATAATTATATTCGTTTTTATAAATATTGTTAAATAAAAAATGTTAATATAGGTAACAAAATCTTTAAAAGTACATTGCATTAGTTGTGTATAGATTACCCACAATAATGAGGAAATTGAGTAAAGGGGTGAACGTTACTGGATTTGTAATCTATTTTGTCCCTCGCCCCATTCAAAGTTGCCCATCCCTGGTGTAAACCATGCAATTTTGTTTTATAATGTCGAGGGGCTTGTTCATTCTCTTTCATCTAAGTTTGCTGAATTTGAAGGGCTGCACGATGTTAGCCAATGATAACAATCATAACAGTGGGCGTTTACATTGAAGTTTTAAGAAGGTGCAAAACTGAGCATTTCAGACAGAGGGCCACAAACAGGGTGGAAAATGATCATATATTAATAAATTGTGACTGTTTTGGTGCAAAAAAAACTTTTATAACATTATCATTGGACCTCAGGGAAGATGATAACATTATTTTTTTTTAAAAAGCATTTCATGACCCCTTTAAAGTGAATGCTCTATTGAGTTTTGAAACAACAAAACTAACCTCCCTACCCTAAACCTTTAACCTGAATCTAACCGATAGTGTCAGAAAAAGCAAATGTGACATGAAAAGTGCCGTTGCTGAAGCAACCACAGCTTCTTTAACACTTTTGGCTCATGTGTTAACTCGCGTGCTTTCCGGGACTCGAACCCCGGTCCTTTGCGTCGCAAGTGCAACGCTCTATCAGTTGAGCTAAAAAAAAGGCCAAATGCATTAGTATGAAAACAGTTGAGTTGAATTGAATTATATTAATGTAAGTCAAAAGGGAGATCGTCAAACTTAAATATTCCATCCATTGTAGAATGGAAACCTCACTTTCACACAATTCACAAGTTAAAAACGGAAGATCGTCAAATCATAAACATATACTTTTCGCTCAGTTCCTCATACAATGCTATCTTGTGACATCTAAACACTTTTACTATAGTGCATTACTTATTTTAACGTTTGCATTAGAAAAACCAACTACATTTACAAGCTTGTTTGAATGTGATCAAATTGCATGGTAGCTCAACTGATAGAGCATTGCACTTGTGATGTAAAGGACTGGAGTACGAGTCCTGAAGAGCACGCCGGTTGATGCGTGAGCCAAAAGTGTCATAGAAGCACGACAAAGTGATGCATATTGTGTTTTTCATCTCACATTTGTTTTTTTCTGGCATTATCGGTTAGGTTTAGGGTTAAGGTTAAGGGTAGGGAGGTCGGTTTTGCTAAACTCAATAGAGCATTAACCTTAAAAACCCCTGTTTGGGTGAAAATTAAACTTGCTTTTAGCACCACTCAGTGGACATTTCACCTCGGAACTGCCGCAATATGAACCACGTAATATTATTTTTCAAAAATATCGCCACAGTCATGTAATTTGCATGAGATCAGGCTGGTTATGAGATGCCATCTCCAGTCCTGGTAGATAGTATATATGTTTAGTTTGCTGCCTCAATCCTGTAATCTGTGTCTTTGTGCTTGTGCCTGGTCCTCCTTCCCAGGGTGCACCTGTGCTTGAATGCCGCTGCTGTTACTGTCACACGTGCTCCGCCCACCGCCCCTCCTACCTCCCGCTGCCCTCTGTCAGCCCTGGAGTTCAGGTTCTGCACTCTCCTCTCTCTCTTTTCCTCACATTCTCCAGCACTCTCGTCCTTCTACAACTCTAGCCTTCTCCTCCCTGCCACTTATTCACTTTACTAATTTTCCTGTTACGTTTCCAACTTTCACTCTTATCCACCTATTTTTTCCCCCATGCACATTTTTTTGGTTGACACTAGCAACAGGTCACAAGTTATAAATGCGGTATATGTCTAATCAGTTAAATTCAGGGGGATATTTGAACATACAAGGTTGCAATATTGGGTAATCCAAGGGAAAAGGGATCTTGTTCATGACTAAATTTTTGTTTTGGCCTCAGGATGTGTTCGATATTTTAGCAGACCAGTTATACTTCACAGATTGCTACACAGTTCTTCAACACCGGATTCGCCTTGCCTAGAGCGATGTCTTTGAAAGCGTGTTAGAACACAATTTCCTACATACTATAAAGTGAAAAGTAAAGTCTTTCAATGTCACTGAGAGGAATTCTAGAGCAATACTTAAAATGTTGCATCAGCAACATTTGAGACAAAAATCTTTTTGAAAATAACTCAAAAGGACATTATTGGGTAGGATTCTCTAAATAGCTAATTTTTAAAATGTTATATATGATACAGAATGAATAATTGCAATTTGAAATAACATGGTTGTTGAATAATATTACACCTTTTCGTTATGATTTTAAGAATTCATTTTCACAAAATTTTCTGCAAATGTACAAGTGCAGTGCATATGCTTAAGAGTTAATGGTGAATATCAGTAGCACTAACTCTAAAGGCCCCATGAAATGGCTTGATTGGTGTATTTTTCTTCCATGTAGACAAAGCTTATTTTGAAACAGGAAGTTGACGCAGGACATATCGAAGTACTCATCTCTTTCTTTAAAAATACTCAATTGCCTTTGGTGCCACACTTGACAGCTTGTTAGGGTCTTCACAAAGTTGAAGCCCGCACTAGAGATCGTGTGACCCGACCTGATCGGTACCATCAAATTTAAAGCCAAACCCAAAATCACCCACTCTTCTCCAAGCAAGTAAATTTGTTGCAATAGGCTTTATTTGAATGAAGCATCATAGGCAACATTCGTAACAGTATAGTAACAGCACACATGCACAATTTTAACAAGAAATGCTGGCCCCTCAGAGTAAAAAGTAAAAACATCAAGCGCAGAAACTGCTAGGTGAAGAACCATTTGGAATCATGTGTAACAGTCACATGAAGTCCTCATTGCAACCTGAACTTCTTTAGAACGTTGACTCATTCTGACACTCATTGTGCACAGCTCGCTAAACTCTGACTATAAGGGGCCGTTCAGACCTACAGTGTTCTTGCACTAAAAAAAAGCTGCAATTGAGAGGATGTGTGCGAAACAAGTCACGTTAAAATGAAAAAATATATGATTAGATATTAAATAAATGTAGCTTGTATTATATAAAATACATATATTATCAAAATGTATTTATAATAAATATTTCCTGTTGGGCTCAGGATGGGTAGCAGACTACAGCATGTACCAGGGCCGTTTCTAGTTAGGGCCCTCGAGCTACCAGGGGGCACTTTTTTTTTCTTTTTTTTTTTTTAAATAGTAAAAGTTGCAAGTAAGACTCAGGCAACTGTTATGGCTCAATTAGGCAGTTATAGGGGGCCCCCTTGTGGCCCAAGTAACTGCAATTCACATGTGGGATCCCAGGGGTCTCCAAGTAGGATATGCTCAGAAACAGCCTTGGCTTGTACCACAAACCAAAGTAATGAAGACACTTTCAAAATGAATAAATTCCAGACACTTCAATCGCAACCAAATAATGGTTGGTAAAGGAAATAATGGGTCAACGCTAGTGCAAACAACGACTCAACGAATCGTTATTAGCTACTTGCTATTGCTAGTCAAGAGAGGTGATATTTATAATTTAGGGGGAGGGACTTTATTAGGCAAAAATGTGTGGGTGCCCCTGCGGACAAGATGAGTCATCAATCATTTTGGTCCATTTTCCTACATTTTCACTCTGACTTTTAAGAGTACACAAGCATATAGATGGCCTCGAAACACCAAGTTTGATTTCATGGGGTCTTTAAATGCACTAGCTAACAGTTGCACTAACATGCTGGTTTGCTGGTCTTAGCTGGACTCCTAGCTTGGTCAGTCTGGTCTGTTATGATGGATTTAGAGCACTTGTTTGCTGGTCTGACTGGGATGGCCAGCTTAACCAGCTTAGCACAAGCTTTGCCAGGCTTGAAGTCCAGCTAGTCCAGCTAGACCAGCTTGTTGAAGAGGTTTTTCAGTAGGATAGGTAAACAAAATTAGGTCTAGACACTAGGTATGTTGTTTGTTTTGTTGTCTTCGGTGATTTCTCCTACATGGTGTTCAACACCCATCTCAACACTTATGTGATGTGAGTTGGCAACCCTTCTCTCCTGCAGCCTCATTCCCCGCTACTACTACCCCGGCACATCAACTCACTGGAACCGGAAACGGATCTGCAGTCCCTGGGCAGCACCAGTTGGCTTTATGAACCACGGGACTCCTCCAGACCTTCAAGTAGCACCAAGTATGAGACCACCATATTCTGAAGCAGGGCACTGCCATTGTCCAATCCCGCCTGCTGCCCCGTATTTACCCCACGCCCCCTAGAACTAGTGCCCTGTGCCTTCTCACTGTGATTTGTAGCCTTCCTCAGGGCAAGACTACTTCCCATGCCAATCCCAACCCTAGCCCTTGCCTGCATTGCCCTCTCGGAGAGCAAAATCCCTGCACATTCCTTGTCGTCTTGACAGATGAGCGCTTTCATGGAATTCCCGGATTTGCCGTCTAACCAGCCTCCTCAAACTCTTCTGTCACAATCCGACGTTCTCGCCTCTGAGAGCTTCCCTCTTTTATACATTAAGCTGAATGTTTACGGTCAAGTCCCTCATATCAGAGTGTTCTCTGTCACAAAACCTCTGAACTTAAACCAACGTGTAGGCGACCTACCAAGTAGCTTGGACACTTGTAGCATTTCTACATCTCATCCGAGAGGCATAACTTTGTTAGAACTGAGTGGTTCCACAAACTTTCAGACTGCATCAGCAATACCGTTTCAAGTTTACGTACGTTCACGATCATGAATGCAACTCAACTTTCCGTTGGCGCTTCTCAAAACCTGTAGCACTAGGTAATTTTTGCCCTGTAGTTGGATCTTTGCTTGACCCATTTTCCCTCAGCAGTCCTTCGTTTTTTCCAAAAGAGTTGGTTTCGAAATCACAATCAGTGCTTCCTTTTGTCTTACCAGGCGTTTGCAGATCTGAAGGCTGCGGAAGAATGACTGTGCCTGTTTAGAACAAACGTACATTGGGATTTTAAATGCAATCTAATTTTACGTATTCGAATACAGCCCCAAGAAAATGGAATATCCAAGACAAGTTTCTTATTCTGTTTTATCAATTTTCTGGGAAGAAATTTGATTACGACCCTTTATCAATATATGGGATTTTTATTTTTTTCTGTAAAGTTCTATATTTCTAACTTTACATTGTGACATCACATGGTAAATGTGTTTGTAAACCTTATATGTTCATTTTGTGATTGATGATTTGTTCTGTAAAATTTGTTACCTCTGGGATTTCCACAACAATGCCAATTGCAGACGAAAAAACTAAACACGACAAAACATTTTTGTAGACGTAATAACGGTAAATGTTACTATTTTCTACTAACCAATTCCCACGTGACAACTATCTGTGATAAGCACCAAGGTTACAGAAAGAGAAATGTTTCATTGTGAAATTTATTGAAAGTTTGGAAAACCATTGTAAATGTGCACAACGTAAGAATTTTCGAAAGTTTACTTTTTTAACCCTTCACTCAAAAGTTCTTATTTCAGTGTATTATAGAACTTTTCTGTATGCAACATGTGCTGTTTTACTTTGGCTAAAAGTCCATTTTACATTCTTGAAAGTTTCTGTTTTGTCTGGTCTCATTGGCCGTGTACGCACTGCAGCTAAATTCGGTTTTCACACCACTTCTGATCACTTAAATCTCTTTCTGTTCCCATTCAGTTTGGTTATTTACAGGAGTGACATCCATGTAGTGTGTACTAAATCGAACTGAACTTGTTCAGTTAACTAGCTCTAGAAAATCACTTGCTTACACCAACCTCAAAAATTGACGGACGTAAATACGACTCTGGATGCTAATATCTGTAATAGCAAATTGCTAACACCAAACAGACGCACAACACCAAACCATTGCTATGTTTCATTATATGTCAACTATTGCGAGTTTGGGAGTGACTCCTAACACAAACAGAATATATTAGATGATTTTCTCTTGAATTTGAATGCGGTTGTCACTCTCAAAACTTGACAGTGTGTACGTGGCCAGTTTTTATTTCTCGGTGTGGAAAAGTCTATTCGGTTTGGTTTGATTCAGGTTGTTTTTCACTCTCAAGCCACTATTTGTCTCTCATGTCCTGTTCTAGAGTTAATCGTTAAAATTGTGGTGATTTCTTTGTGACTGTGTTGCACATTCTCAGCATCCAAAAATCACAATCAGACATCTTCAGTCATGAATATCCCATCGTTTGCCATTGTTTTGTAACATTTCCTAACTGAAAATTGCCAAAGAGGCATACTCAAAATCCATTTCACTCAAACCATTGCATCCTGTAATGTGAATTTTGTGTATTTTTGACACTGTATCCATATTTATGAAATTCTAACACATTCTAATATTCCAAGTTGACTTTTTATAGCACTGTTCCATCTGAGCTCAGTTTGATTTGGATTTTGGAACGTCCATTTCTGAATTCCAATATATTTTTCCTTGTGTAGCTCACTCCACCTTTCAAGTTTCCGGACACCAAGGTGTGAATTGAAGGGGAATCAGATGAAACTTTATGTGTGAGTCCAAATGGGGGAAGATATTGTGTGAGTATGTGAGAGAGAAAGAAAAAGATGTTAAATTAGCACTTAACTGCCGTACAACACGGACTGTCCAAAACTTGCACCAACTGCAAAAATACACTTTAATACTGGACATGACTTAACCGATAAAGTGGTTTACTGGTGATGTGGAAATGAACAAAACACACCAAATAATAACATCAGATTCAGCTTGCTAGTCAATTTGGGTGAATCTCATGAAGAAATGTATTTTATTTTTCAAAAGTATATATATATATATATATATATATATATAAATAAATTAACAAAAGAAAAAATAAACCTGTTTTTAGGACCAGATATTTTCATTTTGTGACATTATTCATAACAATTAAGCATTTTTTATGCAAAACCTTATTCTCATTATTTTAAAGAAAATCATCCTATCTGGACAAAATTATTTTCCTTCTTTTTTTATTATAAAACCAACATTAAATACAACTAAAATGTTTACTTATATGTACTTTGCAATTTTAATATACCATTATTATATATTATTATTAATACATGAATGCATTATGGTACTGATAAATAATGCATTTCATGAAAAGCTTAATGGTCATAAAAATAGGATTTATTTTCTTTATGCAAAATATTTTTCCTATTAATTTTGGGTTGAAATATGACTCTTGACATGAAAATCACCCACTTACACCTTTGAATAGCAAATTTGTTTAACTTCCAATGGCAAAAAAAAACCCTGAACTTTGTGGAATTTCTGGAAAACTGGAATACTGAGCACTGTGTGGACATTGTAACATTTTTGTGTTCAATGTTTTCTCTTAAACTGTGGTTTATTTTCATATGGAGAAAGACTAGCAAAGTATACCCCTAAAAATGTACCAATACAGGCAAGTTTGTTGATGTTTTTGAGCTCTGTGTAGATTTTAGAACTACTTGATTTAAGATTTATGGCGTTTAAAACAAAAGAGGTTTAATTACGGGCAAGATATGAAAACAGATTCACCCTTTCATGTGAATTAGCCAAACTATTTTTATCTGTATGTGATGAATCAAGAAAAATTGAAATCAAATCAGTGGTTGATGCAATGATCTTACTGTGAAACAGCAAAGATGTAGCATATTCTGGCTATTGATTTGCAATATGAAGCAAAATGCTGCATTTAATGTCACTTTTTCTTCACATAACACATCGCCAAGATGTCGAAGCATCACATTATTTTTGTTCAACACTGGGCAGGTTGTCTGTCTTTCTTTGAATAGAATATGGGCACATATGCTGCAGTAAAATAGTTGATTTATAGAAGAAAAGAATGGGGGGGGGGGGTCCTGCAAAGCCTTCAGCCAACACATTTCCTTAGCTTGCTCTTGGAATTCACTCGAATTTCTTTTGATCTTCACGTAGTTTCAGCAAATATTGACAAACGATTGAAATCACATGACATTTCTATTCTATTCTTCCTGGTTGGGTATATGAGGATGTCAGAAAATAAACCAGGATCAGGGCTGAATGCTTGCACTTGATAACACACGATACACTACCACTGTTGGCCTATGTAGAAGGTTAAGTAATTATGATTAAAAGATGTCTATTAAATGTACTTTTCTTTCCCCTGAATGTTCGTACTATTCTGTATGTTCATTCCAATTACTTAAAGAACAACCATTATATCTCTATGCCATTGAACCAATAAATTCTAATACAATTTTTTGCTCTACTTGTCTTTGGCTTGCATTCTTTTCAATGTGTGTAGTATATTCTACGAATTACACAAGCAGCTGACTTATTGGTTTGATTACATTGTTGTTATGAATCAACTTTAATTTATATTTCAATTTAAATGTTGCAGAAACACGCCAAAGCAAAATGAGCCAAAATGTATCATTTTATTTTCTCCAAAAAAGAAAGTGAAAACAAAATGCTAACAAACAACCCAAATGTGAAATAAAAACGTCATAAACTTCAACGTGTAATAAATGCACATCATACACAAATTCATTACGTAACATCTTCAGGACTGTCATAAATATGTCGTCTACGCCAATGGAAGTTTCATTGATGAGTTTAACCATTTTCATGTAGTTGGAGGGAAATAAAATGATGTTAAAACAAAGGTCTGACATCATCTGTGTATTTGGAGGCACAAACAGAAGTCATTTCAAAACAAAAATGGGCAATAAAACTTTTAAATCTACTGTAAAACCAGTGTAGTTATTTGGCGGAGTCTTTGACCAGTGAATTTCGTCAGAGAACATGTGAAATCATGGCACTGTGGTTTTATCGATCAGGTCGCACCATACCAGGTCTAATGGTCAGCATCATTGGCCGAGATGGAGGTCGCATCATATGTGGCCCGGGCATCATTTGCATAGGTCCACCCATTGGTGGCCGCATACCTGGACCTTATAGAAGCAAGAGGAGATAAAGTTAAATCCAGATTGTTTTTAAGATGCAATATAGAGTGGTTGACTGTACATTATTCCACTTATTACAGCTACTTACCAAATTACATAAAATGCACATGAAATGTCAATTTGAAATTATGCAAGAAGACTCCAGTTATTCCAGATCTGTGCAATAAACCAGGTTATATTAACAGAGAAACAATCTTACCGGGTCCTCCTGGGATCATGCCATGAGGAGGTGGACCCATCATGGGCATCATAGGAGGACCACCCATTGGTGGAGCTGGTAGCATGCCTGGTCTTGGAGGTCCACCTTCAGGTTAAAATGGGGAAGAACAAGTTAGTTAAAAAAAATAACAAATACTTCAACACACTGGTGATCTGTTGTCTTTGGCAGCGCATAACTAAGCTGTAATTGTGAGGGAGAATCCGTTTTAATACTTTGGCTAAAAACAACAACTAATAATGGGTAAATACGCAGAGTTTTGGGTTTATAAAAGGATAATTCTTGAAACAATTAAAAGGAATATTTCGGGTTCAATACAAGTTAAGCTCAGTCGACAGCATTTGTGGAATTCGTCCCTCCTTTAAAAAAAAAAAAAAAAAAAAAAAAAAGCAGAAATTGAGGTTAAAGTGAGGCACTTATAATGGAAGTGAATGAGGCCAATTTTTGGAGGTTTTAAAAAGAAATGCGAAGCTTATAATTTAATAAAAGCACTTACATGAATTCCTCTGTTAAAACTAGAGTATTAATTCAGATGTAAAGTAGTTAAAATCGTCTTTTTTTTTTTTTTTTACAGTTGTTTAAG
Source organism: Moxostoma hubbsi (assembly GCA_032164185.1). Taxonomy (NCBI): domain Eukaryota; kingdom Metazoa; phylum Chordata; class Actinopteri; order Cypriniformes; family Catostomidae; genus Moxostoma; species Moxostoma hubbsi. Next base: position 4,165,969 of record JAVLUX010000010.1, on the reverse strand, counting down.
GGTTTGTTGACATTACATAGTCATGGCAATGAAGTTGTAAAATCGACTATAACTTTACACAGAAAAGGTTAATGAGTGATTTTATCAGACTAGTTCAGTTCACACACTGCCTGGTCCAAAAAAGTCGGCTTTGGATTTAAATAAGCAGATACATAAGAGCCTATGATTGGATCATTATTGCAGTGATTAATATGTATCAGCTGGGAACAATTCTTTTAAACCTAACTGATGCAGTGTGTAACTTCTTATTTCTTAAACAACCAACGTGATCGTGGAAAAGTTGTTACTGTGTTTCAGAAGGGGCGAATTATTGTCCTGTATCAAGCAAAGAAAACAACTTGAGATTGCTGAAATCACTGGAATTGGGTTAAGAACTGTCCATCGCATTATTAAAACCTGGAAGGATAGTGGTGAACCTTCAGCTATGCAGAAGAAATTTGGTCGTAAAAAAATCTTGAATGATCGTGATGTGATCGGAGATCACTAAAACACTTGAAGACACATAATAAATAAAATCAACTGTAGAACTCACGGCTATGTTTAATAGTGAAAGTAAGAGCGTTTCCACACGCAGAATGCGACGAGAACTTACAGGATTGGGACTGAACAGTTGTGTGGCCACAAGAAAGCCACTTGTCAGTGAGAGATTAATCGGACAAAACGACTTCAGTTTGCTAGGGAGCATAAAGATTTGACTGTGGATCAATGGAAAAAGGTCATGTGGTCTGATGAGTCCAGATTTACCCCATTCCTAAGCGATGGGCACGTCAGGGTAAGAAGGGAAGCGCATGAAGCGATGCACCAGTCATGCATAGTGCCCACTGTACAAGCCATTGTTATGATCTGGGGTTGCTTCAATTGGTCAGGTCTAGGCTCAGCAATGTAATGCAGCAATAAAATGAAGTCAGCTGAGTATCTGAATGTACTGAATGACCAGATTATCCCATCAATGGAATTTTTTCTTCCCTGATGGCATGAGCATATTCCAGGAAGACAATGCTAAGATTCATCAGGCTCAAATTGTGAAAGAGTGGTTCAGGCAGCATGAGGAATCATTTTCACACATGCATTGGCCACCACAGAGTCCTGACCTTAACCCCATTGAAAGTCTTTGGGATGTGCTGGAGAAGACTTTACGGAGTGGTTCGACTCTCCCATCATCAATACGAGAACTCAATAAAAAATTAAATCCAACTCTGGATGGAAATAAATGTTATGATGTTGCATAAGGTTGTCAAAACAATCCCACAACTAATGCACGCTGTAATCAAAGCTAAAGGCGGCCCAATGAAATATAGGAGCGTGCAAATTTTTTTTTGGCCAGGCAGTGTATACAAATTACATGGCTATAATTACATTACACATTTCGGATTGGCCAATGTGCCATCTAACAGTCTGATATTTCTGAGTAACAACCGCACATCCAGGGATTAAGTCGTATCAGACTGTTATCCGGATATTGCCAGTTTTCTTTCTAACTTCTCAGATCACTCCGCGATCTCCACAAGTAAGCTTATAAAATCATATCATGGTTTCATGTCCGTTTATTTAACAAGTAGTCTTGTATTTGAATTGTTCATTTGAGAACACCCTAAATTGCTTCAAAGATATTAAACATTAGCTGGCAAACAGTTTCTAAAAATGACATGAAAGCAAAATTGCAGTTCTGATTTTAGGTTCCTCTATGTCGTCCTTAACCAAGCTGGCTTGGTTGCCCAGTTACTCTGGTGTCGAATGTACAAGGTCACGTAAGGGATCGTGGAGCTATTTTAGACTTTGTTACTTTTCATTAAGTGCTGTTGTCAAGAGTAGCTTTTTCAACCGAGATCTATCGCTAAAATAAAACATTTTCTTTCCAATAAAGACCTGGAAATTGAGATCCACTCACTTATTTGATCAAGGTTAAACTATTGTAACTCATTGGTCTTCACCAAGTGCGTTATCCCACCAACAGCTGGTTGAAAACACGGCAGCTAGGCTTTTATCAGGGATCACATTTCCCCGGTTTTAGCATCTCTACACTGGCTTCCTGTGAAAATCAGGTTTAATTTAAAAATTCAAAATAATGTCTACAAGCCACTATCTGGTCTCGCACCCCAATATATCAGTGACCTTCTCCTCCCTTACTCCCCCACCAGAGCGCTCAGGTCTTCTGATCAAAGTCTATAGAGGGTTCCTCATTGCCGCTATAGATCTAAGGGTGACCGTGCCTTTTCTGTGATAGGTCCTAATCTATGGAATAGTCTCTCTTTCCATGTGACGTCAGCTTCATCATTAGCCGTTTTTTAAATCTTCTTTGAAAACGTATTTTTATTCTGTAGCTATTTAATAGATAATTGAAGTTATTTTATTACGTTTTATATTTACTTTTAAATCAATCTGTTTTTATATCACTCTGTCATTTTGATTGTTTGAGCACTTTGGTTCAACTTCTGTTGTTTTTAAAATGTGACTTGACTTGTAATAAGCTGAATAATGAGCAGTCATTTTCCCAAAATAAACACCACCAGAACTCCAATGCAAACTGGAAAGGTGGAATTCAGCAGTTCATGGCACATAACAACATAATTATAACGCAAAACAATATTTCATGTCCATTTATTTGGTTAGTGGCTGTGTAATAAGTCTTGATCACCATGTCGTGGGTTATTTTCCGATAACATCCAGCTGACTGTACGTTATTCCTTACAAATCAACATCAACTCATTTTTAAATATGTATAACTACACCTAGAATAAAATACTAGAAAATATATAGTTGTTACCAAAACAAAACTATCCATTATATGGTCAACCTTTGATTTGGAATCATAAATACTGAGACTCTTTAGAGCTCCATAACTTACTGATATTTGGGTGAGGTAGCAGAGATGCACCAGGTGGAGGGGCTCCAGGGAACGGGGTGGGTGGAATTTTACCCTGCTGGAATGCGGCCGCTGGAATGCAGACAAACATAATCTTACAACTAGAGTCAAATCAGATGCAAGTTATCACCTGACAACTTTACATATCCTGCACACACATGAATCAAATGTAATTTCTTAATTTACATGCAATAAATTGTGGTACTGACTTGTTTTGTCAATGAGACTCTGGGCCTGCTCCTCCATCCATTTCTGATAATAATCCTTCACATTTTCTTTATGTTTACGCCCGCTGCAGTGTGTCTTTCTGACTGAAGGCTGCAGAGAGAAATATATACATACAAATAATGAACATTTGCTCCAAAAACAAATAAAGAAATTGTAGAAGGGTTAAGACTAACATATCATTAGATTAAAAATGGTAAACTTACGGAGTCGTGCGTCAGGTATGTGTCACAATAGTCGCAATAAAACCTGCACGAGGGAACAAACAAATATACAGAAATATTGTGAAGGTGGTAAGGCAATACTGTGGTATACCATAATTCCAATAGAACATTCATAGACCATAGTATTTACAAGGGTTCTCCAAAGGTCACTCAAATAACATTATGATGTTACCATGGTAGACACCCAAAATGTTATTAAGTCTTAATTATTCATCATATTAAGTATTTCAATGGTACTCCTTTGTTAGTGTGGTTCCCTCATTATTTAACACAACTGCTACTATAAAAATCCTTCATCCAAGGTGCTATTTAAAGCAGTTAACGCACATTGTGTAAATAAATATAATTAAAGTGAACACGTTCATTTAATCGTTTTAACGACTTTAATAACTGACTTAGCTTAGCCGGCTAGCTCACGTTTGAAGAGAGCTGGTATTTTGCAGAATAGTTTACTAAAAATGCCCAGTTCTACTACAGATGCATTAATTAAGCTTTTGCCACCAAAATATGCAGAATCCTTTTATGTGCAAATGTGTTAATATACATAAACATGTTACTCACTTCGGCATCTTAGCAGCGTAACAGCGCGGTGCGAAAATGACCGGATATTACCAGAGAGCATTTAACAGAGACGGGCCACTTCTATTTAAAAAGAATGGGAGAAATTGGAACGCTCACTAAGCAGCAATGAGGTAGTCCCACCTTACGGTTAAAAGAGCCAATCGCCTTTTAGACACAGCCATCACCTGTCAATCAACTTTCGAAAGCGCATGCGCACTATCTATACAAGTCGGGATTTTTATTTTATTTTTTAGCGTACTAATAGGTTATGAATCACATTTTATGATTATGATTTATGATCGTAATCTTGACCAACCGTTTAGGATATTTCCATGTCTCCCCCCCATTCAAGTAGATAAGAGCCGCACTGGCATGACTGGAAATAGTCTCCCGAGAGCGTTCCAAAAATGGCCGACAGTGGACTGACTTGCTATAAAACTTGATAAAAACCAGTGTTTTCTTCGAGTGCTTGGCGCACACAATGGCGCCACCGTGTGTTTTGGCGGGAACATGCTTCTGTTCAACATTATTACATACTGCAAAACAGTAGAGGTAAATCTCACGAAACCTGTTAAGAATACTTCCGTGTCACATTTCACCACAATATAAAAATAATATGTTAAGCTTGTAGCAATTCATAACGCAACAACTTTTGCATTGTAACTAGGGGTGTAGACCCCCCCCCCCCCCCCCAATATTTATACAATGGAAACATGTACATTCTGATTGTAACATTATTTTCACGAGAAGCTGAAAAGCACACCCACTTGCAATTACCATAATGTGACTACAAATAAGCCTACTATTTACATTGTAAAGTAATATACGTTATAGTACTTTGCGTCCTGCCTTAAATTTATGCTGATTTTAACAATTGTGTCCAGACACGATGATTCCCATAACAGTATTACAGTAATTAAAATCGAATGACAGTCCAAACATCCGGATACATTACACTAATGAGAATTGCTTGGGAAATGTAGCTTAATTGTCATGAAAATTATGTCACAATGGAAAGAAAAACCCTTAATGGTCCCTAAAATAGGCTTCATTTTCCTACTGCTAGTTGCCTTAGAGTCAGCATTTGCCTGACAGCCATCAATTTCATTTGATGCAATGCTCTTATCATTAACAAATATGGCACTTGCTGAACATGATTTTATTCAGACAAAAAGTTTTTGAAAATTAGAACAACCTTGGTTTCTTGCCATATTTTATTCGTGAAAACACACTGTAAAAAAAGTGTAATATATTGTATTTTATGGTAGAATATTGTAAAAAATGACAGTTTTTTAGATGTAAAAATGATTATTTTACTAGATAATTAGCAGTAAAAATCTATATTATTTTAAATAAGAGAATACATGCAATTTTTACAGTAAACTATTGTTAAAATTATGGGGAAAAACAATAATTGGGTGTTCCCAGAATTCCCTGCAAGACCATCATATATTTAATTAGTAGTACTGATTCTTATATTTAATATCAGTTGTGTACATTAAGGTGTTCTGTGTTATATTTGATGTAGTTTAGTTCATGTTTATTGAATTATTTTAGGGTTACATGCAAGGGTGGAGATTTGGCTTGAGCATTGGGGGGGTTGCAGCATGAAGTATTTACCCGTGCTTCTATTGATCATGGTATAAATAATATTGTTACTTGCTTGTTTTGATTATTGGGGGGTTACCTCCCCCATCTACCTGGAATCTACACCCCTGGTCACATGCATCCTGATAGTGTCATCTGTTTGTGTGAGACTGTCTCTACATGTGTATTACTGGAAAGATCACTCTTGATGAAATTTAAGGCATCATGTGGCCTTTTGTAGTTACAGCGGTGATTAACAAATACATTTTAATGTGACAAGCAGACGTTTATAGTTCCAGAAGTTTATATCATGTAATAATACAAACAGTAGTGAGCCATAAAATATATAGGCATCAAAATGACATCCTGTAATGCTTGAAACAAGGTTGCAATATTTTTTTGGTACATTTCTGGCACCAGTATTTTGTCGTAAATGTAACATAATTTAGTTTGTGTACTCGCAGCTAAAAACTATCAGTAACAGGCTTGCATAACGAATTACAATGTCTCAATAATGGGTCTATGAATGTGCCAACACCAGTTATATTATGCAATTTTATCTTCTATGAAAATGGCTTGAGACTACATATACATATGAAAACATGTAGATGACGATGTCGTTTTTATAGTCTTATTCAGCTAAATTTGGGCTAAAATAGTTTGAGGCAGGGTGTCACAAGGTTAACACAGGAAATAATTCATCACTTACCAAGCAACCAAAGCTCATACTTCTAATAAACAAAAAACAGATTATACAAGTACACATATATTTCAGTAACTTTGTTTTATTGCAAAGAGAACCTAAAAGTTTAAGCCAGGTGCTCGAATTCATCTCTTAAATTCACAAAATCTGAAAACCCAAGAGTTTTCTGACTCGTATAACACTGCATGAATTATTTCAAAATAATCTTATGATGATTCTACTTAAATAATAAATACTGCTTTTACCGGACTGAAAAATAAATGCAATGTTTTATACCAATGAAGTTCAATGATTAACGATAAGTATTTAAAAAAACAGATAATAACAGACTGCACTTACAAAGACCAATTTATAGCCCATGAAATATTTCAAAGATGAGCATCTAGTAAAAATCAGTAGTCGCAATTTAAGTTTCCAGGCCTGTAAATTACCATTTTCAAATTTCCTGATATTTCCAGGTTTTCCAAGACTGTTGGAACTTTAAAAATGAAATGAAATGAAACTGGTTTGACAAACTGACCTTTAAGGTCACACATTTTCACCAATACATTTAGATGATTTCACCAGCTGTTGTGAGCAGCCTAAAGATTGGACCAAGAACAGAATAAAGAAATTGTCATGATTGAATTAATTGCAAAAACTTCTGTTTTTTGTTAACTGGGAAAACGGTGGTTATATGAAAAAAACTTTTATTGCTACCAAAGAGGTGACACACTGTACCGTTATCAGTGAATTGTGTTTTACATTGTAGTTTATTTTTTAAATGCACACGACATTTGGTGTTTTCTGTACGGTTGAAATCCACCATATTTTCAATTGGTCCTAAATAGTTTAGAAATGATTCTGACTGAAGTAAGTCCCATGAAGCCACAATTACCATCATGCGTTATGGCTTAAAATCTCAAAACCTTGACAACCATTTGACGCCACGTCTGCCATTGGTTTAAAAGTCTTATTAGATACAATGACAAGACTGATACATCACTGGGAAACCAAGTCATTTCTGTCCATCCTCGGAGCCAATTATCCTCCCATCGTCAAACGCTGGAAAAACCACAGCAGCATTAGTCAAACACGCCAGTCCTGTCTGCGGCACCAACATCAAACACACACACAGCAGCTGATTCACAGGGGCCAGTCTCTAGTTCTCATAGGTTTGATTTGGGCGCTGTGTTCACAGGAATGGCTCGGAGTTCTGTCCGCATACACAAGTACTCGCCAATGACTGCCATGAGGGCGATACAGGCCACGTTGACCAGCCACCATGACAGGGCGGCTGGGATGTGGGCGTTATAGATCCAGCAGCCAATCCCGTGGAAGAAATGCACTGTAACGGTGAAGTCCAGACACTGCTTTCCACGTCGAATGAAAAACCACAAGCCGAGGGCACTGAGGAAGAGAAAAGAAGAGAAAGGGGTAATAATATCCTTGCGCAAATTTATCGTATGGCTTCTGGATACTTGGAATATAGCACACAAGTCGTATGGACTACTATTATGGCTTCTTTTTGGGATTTTTGGAGCTCGACAGGGTCTACTCCCATTCACTTTCACTTTATGGAAAAAAGCTGTGTAAAGTAACATTCATCGAAACATCAAATTCAATGTTCCACTGAAAAAAGAACGTCATACAGATTTGGAATGACAAGAGAGTGAGTAAATTATGACTTTTCCTTTAAAGCTGCACTATGGAACCATTTTTGGTTAAACATGACAACAGTGTTCAAAATCATGTTCTTACCGTACCCCGATTCACTATGGTAAGCATGTAAAAAATATTTGTATTTTGAGCTGTCAGGTTGTTTTCGGTGTGAAATCGCTGGCTTATGATGTACATTATGCGTCATTACATCATGTCCATACATGGGGACAGTCACACTCACAAAGTTCAGGACAGCATTGCAGCAGATGGATGTTTATTGGTTATCCGTTTGGCAAAGTTGTTTACCTGCTTTAATCCTTGGATATGTTGTCTCGTTGGGTTGTTGAAGCTAATATTGTTTGTCATGCTTGTATGACTTGAACATTACTCGTGTGTCAAACGATCGCGATGTATCTAGTTGACAGAGGAAGTTACTGTGACATGTTTACTAATATTTATGACTTCTGAAGTAATTGTTATATTACATATTTAAGCATATTATTTTCATGTATAATAAAGTATCTTTTATTTCCATCATTATTGAATCCTTGTTTTATGTTTTTAGTTTACGGTGTTATTGTGAGCATTGCATAGACATATTATAGAATTACGGTTCGAAATAATATAATAAAGTCTTCCATTGAACTCGAATCAGCCATATCAAGAGTTTCACCTCTTAAATTGATAAGTGTAATACAATATAAACATTAATAGTAGATAAAACGCTTGAAAAAAAAAAAATATTAAACTAGACTGCAAATTTTGAGGTTGGCTTGAAAATGCCTGACCTGTAAGTTCAAATAGTATGAAAAGTTAAGGTTTTAAAAGCTCTTCAGTCAGTCAGACAGGCATGTTGTAACATGTAGCTAGGCCTTTCAAGCATTTCATTAGGCATTGCTAGCATGTTGCTAACATGTTTTAGTATAAAACCTGGCATCGCCTGCATGTATTAGCATGTAGCTAGGGGTTACTAACATGTAGTTTAGTGCTGCTAATTGTTTTTAGCATATTTTAACATGTAGATAGATGTTGCTAGCCTGTTTTAGCATGTAGCTAGGCATTGCTGGCATGTTTTAGCATGTAACCTAACACTGCTAGCATGTTTTAGCATGTAACCTAACACTGCTGGCATGTTTTAGCATGTAACTAGGCATTGCTGGCACGTTTTAGCATGTAGCTAGGCCCTGCTAGCATGTTTTAGGATGTAGCTAAGCATTTATAGATAGATAGATAGATTAGAAGAGTAAGCGGGTGATAGAGAGAGAGATGGAATGAGAGAGAGAGAGGTATACAAAGAGAGAGAGAGCGAGAGCACAGCCTCTAAAGCAAATTAGCCTTTTGTATGTTTGTTTACATTTGAATTTTGAACAGTTGGAGTTTGAATAGTCTTGTCTCATCTGAACATTCCGTCAATGTAAGTGAATGGGATTTTTCTGTTTTTCATGCCCACTGTGCAGAAAATATATATCGGATCAGTCTTAAGGTCTGTGCATGTAGCTTGAAAGCTCTAGGATGAATTAGTGTTTAAAGTTGTGGACTCAGAAGATGGAAGAATAATCATATTTTTAAATAGTAGAACAAGTAGGTTGGCTTTTTCCAAGCCAACCTAAATATAGCGGTAATATTTAAGTTTTAAATGTTTAATTGTATAAACTAAAATCAACATGAAAATAGCACGTTATGACTCCGGCTCTCATCATGATCACACACAGACGATGTTCAGGTAAGCTCAAAACATGAAATTCATCCACCAGAAGAGCAGTGCCGAAACACGACTGATGTAAATTGTTCTTCCGCAAATTGCTTGCAATTTTACGCTTCAACCACAGATGTCGCCAGACAGCACAAAATTATGTAGTGCAGCTTTAATATTCACTTACCATGTGAGAGAGTTCAGAATGAATGCCATCATCGAGAGGCGACCTTGCGTTGTTGAAAAGCTAAGAACCTTCAAATAAAGTAGAAAGCGTTGAGTTGCACAAAGTGTAAAATGCAGCACTTTCAGTTGAGAATTTGGACATTTTATTGCCTTCCAATCGAATGGATTATTGCTTTGCAATTGACTACAATCTGTTGATTACTTTTTGAGGTATTTATAATTATGTATTGTATAGATCTCCGGAAAACTTGGTATTGATTGGAAAAGCGTGCCATTTTGCTGATGACCATTAATCTGTTATACCCAACTTTCCAACTTTTTACCATTAAGCTGACTTAAACAACTTAGCTCAAATGGTCCTTGAGTTTTAAAAGAAGAATGTAAGTGATTTTATACAATTATAAGCTTCACATTTCTGCCTTTAAACCCTCCAAAAATGGGCCCCATTCACTTCCATTGTAAGTGCCTCACTGTAACCTCCATATTTGATTTTTTTAAGAGGGATGAGTAAAAAATCATGAACATTATGCCACAAATTCTGTCGATTGAGTTTAACAACTTGTACTGAACCCAGACTATTCCTTTAACTAAATGAAATAATAAGTAATAAGGCACTTCTTACCTCATAACTGAATATCTGGTCAAGTGATCTACTGGACTGTACCAAACCATCCACACCAGCCAACCACAGACCCAAGAAGCTGTAGTAGATGCACTGCATTAAAATAATCTGAGAGATGATGAGGACCGGATCCCACACGTAACTGCGGAAATGACTGCCCATCTCGCGGGAGAAAAGGGGGACAACACACGTCCCCAGACAAACCCGACAGGAGGGGTGAAATGAGCCCAAAGATTTGAGTTTCAACCGGTCAGTCTACACAAGTCCTGCAAATAAATAAATAAATACAAATATTAGCTATGTCTACTGAGCTGCCTTAATTCTAATTTATTTAGACACTCAATTGCAAATTCTAACTGAGGCTACGATTGAGCTTAACTTGTATTAAACCCGGTATTTTCCTTTAACAATGTAGTCTTAAAACCTAGTACGCTACCTACTTAGACAACAGGGACATAGAAATGGTCTCAAGGGTGGGGCAAACATACAGGTTAATTGTCTAAATAATGTTTTTAATAGTTGTTACACCTGTGTTACATTGCATTTTCTATGGAGTTTCACTTGTGACACAATTCTGAGTGCACAAAATTATATTTTGAGCACACCAAAAATTCACCGTGCATAAGATGATATTTTGAGCATGCAATGGAGAGTGTGTAGGAGAAAGCTAAATGTAAGCATTCTGAGTAAATTCACATTCAAATAAACTTTATACATGCGCAAAATTATTTTTTGTTTGCTCAAAATGAATTTATCTTTGGAAGAAGATACACTGCGTTATAAAACTGAGTTCAAGAGCATGCAAAATAACTTTGTGCACTCAAAATGTCATCTTGCATGTGCAGAAAATATTTTGTGCACCCAAAGTTTTATCTTGCGCACACACAGAACATTTTGTGCCCTCGAAATAATTTTGCACGTGTAGAATTGTGGCAAATATATAACTCAGGCCAAACGTATTAAAACACGCCTTTGATGCTCAAACACGCTGTCTTGCAAGGGTCAGGGAAGATATCTAAGTTGAGAGACAGCCGCGCATGAATACAGTTAGTTGGTTAGGTGACAAATCTCCAGCAACTGTAAATGATGTAATCTTATTAATATGCGAGATAATAAAATAAATGGCAACACAACAAAAAGTACCATGTAAATATACATAATATAATTTCCATGGTATACTGTATATCAAAGTACCATGTTATTATCATCTGATACCATCACAGTAAAAACACTGAAATACTATCATATCGTATTTACAAGACACTCCAAAGGACACTATGGTTTAACCATGGTACGTTCAAAACATGTTATTACAACAGTATTTTTTTTAAAATAAGTGAGCACGATTATTTGATAGAGAAGCAAACGGCACATACCCAGAGTGAAATCAATTACAGTGAAAAATCAAAACATTTAGAAGCGAAATGTTCCAAAACAAAGCGCTAACTGTGTATTAGCATTAGCTTGGTAAAGCATCGCTAACCTGCGACTTTGTTGACATCCGCTTTTAAGTGTCGTCATGTGGTGAAAACACAAACCCTCCCTGAATAATTATAAGACGAACCAGCAGTGTGCTGCTGTGCTCAATTGAGCTATGGACAGGCTAAATTGGGTTAGGTAAGCAATGCTTCAGTGTACGCTAATAATTAGCAGTTAAACCGGATGCGAAACTTTCAGCAGCTGTTCAGAGTGTGACGTAATCTCCGTCTTTACATCCTGTGACGCGGATTCGACACGATGCAACACTTTTTTTAATTTATTTTTTTATTTTTTATTTTTTTTATTTCCATAATTATATATGACATAATACAATAGATACAAGTGTTTCACATATACTGTTCTAAATTATTCCAAAGCTTCATAAGATATAAAGAGCAATAAAGATAACATTCATATCAATGAAATTAAAGAACATTCAAATCACATATTAAATAAAAAAAAAAAAAAAAAGAAAAGAAAATATAACATAACGGAAAGGAGGTATACGTGTATAATTAAAATAAAGAAGAGGACTTTAATTCTTTGAAGATGTCCATCGTTCTGATTGCTTTGCGGTTTGAGAGTCCTTTCAGTGTTTCAAAGTAAATCTTCAAGTCAGCTTTAAAATGGTAGATGTTAGGTATCCTTTCAGACCATTTACATTTATGTATGTTAAACCTACCAAGTAATAAGATCAGATTTAACAAAAAAACCGTGACTCTTGTCTATATCTTTTTTTCATAATAAAAAACCCATCCCCTTTCTCTATGCAAATTATAATTCCACTCAACATATTAAATACATATTCCACATCAATCCAGAAAAACTTCACATATATACATTCAAAGAAAAGATGTAAGACAGTTTCAGTAAATGTACAGGATTCAGAGAGGTCATTTTTATATCTTTTTAGGAACTCATTTGTTGGGTAAATTTTATGTATAAGTTTAAAGTATATTTCATACACTTTGTTATTAATACAGTATTTATTAGTATAGGTCCAAATCAATCTCCAATTTATATTTCCTGTTTAATGTTCATTCCAAAAGTATTTATTTTGAGGTGTAGCAGGGCAGTGACTCAAGCATCTGAAGAATTTATTATTACATTTACTATCTTTTATATCAACACCGTTTAACAAAACCTGTTTTTTATCCATTGATTGCATATGAGGTTCACTACTGCCTCTCAAGAGTCTCAAAAAACCTACTGGTACTGCATCAAAAACAATTCCCAAATTTGTTTAAAAATTCAGTATATGTAAGAATCCTTAGAATAGAATCCTTTATTTTGGTCACACATTATACACACAGTTTTTTGCATATATACAGTGAAATGTATTAGTTTTTCACATATCATATCACGTGTCAGCCATGATACGGCGCCCCTGGAGCTGATAGGGTTAAGGCATCGTGTAACAAGATGTGCCACCAACAGTGGCATCTTGGTGGTGTGGTGGCTGGGGCTTGAACCCCTGAGGCTCTGGTCAGTAACCCTGAGCCTCAACCACTGAGCCACCACTGAAGATTGATTTATTCTTATATTTAACCATTTTATTGTTCCATATTAACTGTTTGTGGGGGGAAAATTTATGTTTGTATATAAGAAGCCAACATAAAATAGCCTGTCTATGAAAATTGGATAGTTGAATGGGGAGCTTGTTAACCTCAAAGTCACAATTTAAAAGGAACTCTGTACCACCATTGCTCTTTTATGAGTGGGAACTCAAACTCTTTTAGAGGAAATAAACTCTTTTTAGGAGGAGAAACACTCTTTCAGGCAATGAAAGCGCTGTCGAAGCGCCCAGGGGCGTAGACTGCACAGCGTGCAGAGAGAGAGAACGCCAGCTGGAAACACGCTGTGGATCCAACAGCAGTGCTTATCGCCAGTAGAGGTGAGTGAAACAGTGGTGAAGTCAGCTTGCTGTTGTACAACCGTTCGGCTCCGAAGAAAAATTCTGACTGGCACTTGCTGCCCCGCTTCACTTTATACCTGTATGTCCGGGGCGGGGTATGCAAATTCTGTCTTCCAACTAGACATTGGCCTTTTGTCAAGTTCAGAGGTTCATTTGGCGTCCCAGGAAGACCCCTTGTGTCACAACGTCTCGTTCCTTCCCTCAGGGAACGGAGGTTACAACAGTAACCATGACGTTTTTTACCTATTACAATAATATGCAAAGTGCATCATTGTTAATGAATTATCAAAACGGAACACTTCTGATTTGTCTGCAAATTTCAATGGTTCATTTTTGGTCATAATGCCTGCATGCATTAGTACAGCTTCTACGCTTTAAAACGATACTTATTTTGTGTTGGTCAAGACTGTAGTTATAAATATTTATTTATCGGGACCATCCGAGCTTAAAGGGTTAAATTGCAACACATGCATATACGTTTTTGGTTAAAATGATAGAGTTCAAAAGATTATTGTGTTTGTTATCAATGACTCTTTGTTGCCAGAACTGTCAGTTTTACACCCATTATAAAAATCTGCATTAAAACTAAGTTGGAAGATGTTTTATTATTGTATGTACATTGCATTAGGAATTTTCCAGGACATCACAATTCATCTCTGCTGAGTCATGAAAATGAAGCGCGAGGGAGTGTATATGTGTGTATAGTGCTGATGTAGACACAAGTTAAGTGTTCTTTCACTTAGACAGATTAAAGAACATTTTAAGCATGTTCAAATCCCTGGTCTCAGATAAAAGCATAATTTACTGTTCTCTTTGATTCTTTTGTCTTTTAAGTGGAAAAAAACATGCATTTGATCACAAATTGTCAAGAATTACAGCATGTAATCCCAGATCCCAGATCAGTCTCTTTCCGCAGTGACACATGATAAGCACATCATCATGATGCAGATCAATATTTAAGTTATTCTTGTCCTCTTTGATTGTTACTGTTTTTCAATAAGAAAACCAATAGATTAATTTACATGTACTTTGTCTATTTAAACATAAAAAAATTCAAGATATACCATTGTACATACAGTATAAGACACATTATCATGCTGTGCAACCAATTATATCATAAACATCTTCTATTTTCATATGAAATATGTCCATTATAGGGGTGAATCTTAGGAAACATGTCAATATTACGTCTGGGTCATATTTACCCCAAAAATCAAAGACAAATAATAAGAAACTATATTTTGCGTATTAGAAAATGAAGATTATTTTTAGTTGGTAGGTCTATTACCACTGCAGAATTTATTTTTACACGACATCTCATTTTGTAAACCTCTATTAATCCTTTACACTCGTGTGCATTTTTGGGCCGTCTGCAATTTTTCACTCTCAAATTTAAAATCTCACCATTCACACATTCTGTGGACTAATTACAAAAAAATGGTCTAATTTTTCAGAGAACCTCCCATATAAAATATTCATAAATAATTATTAAATTATTCATAAATATAATTTTATTTATTTATACTCTTATGATTAACAGACACTTTTTTTGGGGGGGGGGGGGGGAATTTTTTTTTGTTGTTGTTGTTGTCCTAACTCTGTAAACGTAATTCTGGTTCTGTTCACTCTACCTCACTTTGAAAAGTTTCTTTTCATTCCACTAGGTGGCAGCAATCAGTAGAAAAATTCAAATTTTTTTCTCTATCACATTCCATCACAATATACAGATTTGAAATGTAGGTGGCGCTCTAACGCATTTTAGCCCTCACAGATGTGCTCATCCATAGACATTCAGTCTAATTTTCAGTTCATGCACCACTCCTATTGTTTCATCAAATATCTCGGCCTCTGAGTGGACTAGAAGATCAACATAGGTGTCATTAGAAAGCAGAGCTCCTCCCCTATGCGATGGTATATAACATTTGATCATCAATAGTCAAGAACATGTTTTTCTGATGATATGTTTTGCTTGTTTTTGTTCTGGACATCTAATGGTTCTGGATTCTTCAGCCAAGCAAGCACACAGACAAGTAAAAAATTGCCATCTAAAAAAAAGGGGCCAAAGGTAAAAGCAGATATAAGGTTTTAGCTATTTGGAGCTTACAGCAGTTGTTATCGGAGCATTAAAAAACGTTTGTATTTGATGACTTACAGAAATCATATTTCACTTTGTGAAATGTTGTTTTAAGGCAACAAAAGTAACTGCACAGTCACATTCCTGAGAATGAGAGCTTTCATTTGATATATTACTTGTTCATTTAAGCGCTATGTGAACGATAGGGGACTTTTATTTTTATTTAACTATTTCTACCCCATTACCTCTAGGGGGTGCTCATTTTCAATGCTAGTTTTTTGAGGTCTTATTTCGTTATTTTAAGTAACATTAATGTAGAAGTGAAAAGTTCAGATTCTAAGCTTTCAGATGATACCTCATATGCCTGACTTACAGTATGTATACGAAGAGTTTAAGGTTTTAAGTGTAAACCTTTTTTTGCGATATAGTGTTTCTTGTGGGGTTAATCAAGAAATACAAATTCTGCATGATAATGTAGATGATTTTTAATTTTAGACACACTATAGTTAAACAATACACACCAATTTCTTTCCTTTTTTTGGCATAGAAAGCCCTGGTTCTTACTTTATTGTTCGAAACCTGTATTAAACCAATATACAGTGTATATATATATATATATACCTACATACAAATAAATGTCAATCTTAATCACACTGAGAAGAATGTGCAACCAAACCCAATCAAATTAAACCTAAACACAAACAAACCAATGAAAAAAAAACACCCTAGTTAAAACTGTATATTAGTTCATTTTACAGATTGGAAACAGCTCAATACTAATCCCGTAATCTACAGTATATTTAATATAGTCTGGGTTGTATTTTCCTTTAAATTGAATAGTTTTGTTAAAAAGAAATTTGATGCATTCCTCTTTATATTTAAAATTTGATAAGCCAATTTATTTGTCACTATGTACAAAGATGCATTTAACTTTTTGCATTTAGCATTGTTTTCAGCAGACCTGCAACCCAACAGTTGAGAACCGATCTATATCTTTGTTTTGTGGTGTGAATTTTATTATATAAGAGGTTGAACAAAAATATCCATTGCTCACCCTTTGCCACATAGGACAGCAAAATATTTCTTACATCATTCCAATGAAAGAGATCTTTTAAGCTTCACAGTATTTGTTCACGGCCTTCTCAAAGGGGGAAAATCACTCAAACGTTGCGCCACTTTAGCGCTATGTGTTTTAGCACAACAATCTGTGTCTTAATCACTTACAATCCAACTTAATGAAAGGATTTTTGTGCAGGTATAGTGATGCGCTGTATCATTGTTTTCAGTGCAAAAATTCCTCCCGTTTATGCAAATGAGACTTATTATAGATTGCGCCATATTCCCAAAAGTCAGCACTATTTGCCTGTTGCAATTAATGTTGCGGGTTTCTGCAGGTGGTAATGGAATTTTATTTTAGTAAATTTTTTAGCGTTGTGATCATTGCAGAAGTAATTCATCAAAATTATCAAATGATGGAGAAGATTATTATAACCAGGCATACATTTGGACAAAAGGTAACTGAGTGCACGTTCGGCATTTCAAAAAGACAATTCAAGTGTAGAGTCGTCCCGGAAAAGTTTGTCAGATTTGGGGTAGTATAGTACATTCTCCAATACTCAAAACCTGCCTGCAAGATTAAAATAGTGCTTTGCACAAATTGTTTTTACATGTTTGCACCGTTACATGATTTGCATAATTCCAATGGTAACTCGTTTGCTAAAGACAGTGCATGCAAATAAATGATGTTATCAGCGTGCACAGTTCATTCTTAGTGAATTTCCCCCTAAGTTTACGAGTCATGCTAATTGCAGCTAGCACCTGGGTCCAAATTAGTGCCCAGCACTCCTTAAAAAAAGTCAAGCAATAACCATTAAAATAAATGTTCAAATTAAATAATTCTTTCAATAATGTTGGCTATAGTATTAAATGGTTGAGTCAAATGCAGTCCACAATGCAATTTATGTAAAAATGTGTAAATTGGTTGAGATTTCTTTTCGTAGCATGCCGTAGGAGGGTTACTTAACTTTAAGAAATGTACTTTTTTGGGGGGGGGGTAATAGGGGTAAAATCATTAAACTTTTTGCATTTAGCATTGTTTTCAGCAGACCTGCAACTCAACAGTTGAGAACCAATCTTTACACTTGTTTTGTGGTGTGTATTTTATTAAATTAGAGGTCGAACAAAGTTGAACAGTTTTGTATGTAAACTGACAGGCAGCTAAACATGAAATTTGTTATTAAAAGAAGTTAATAAAAAATACGGAACCACTTTATATTAGGTGTCTTTACAATGTACTTAAGCATTTGATACAATGTACGTATTATGTACATATGTGTTGTCGCATTGTACTTACATTTAAAGTATCTGCTTTTAATTACATCTGTAGTAACACTAACCCTTACCCTTAAACCTACCTGTAACTCAACCACAGTAGCAGCAAATGTGAACCTTGTGAGAGTTTTGCTGAACAACATGTAGTTACACAATAAGTACATTGTATTGTATGTAGTTTAATGTTAGTACATAGTAGTTAAAGATACCTAATATCAAGTGGGACCAAAAATACCTTTTTACTACAATTAATTGAATATCAAGTCAAAAGACTAGGGTTCAAAGGGGCTAAAGTCCCCCCTGGGGTTAAAGGCACTTTTGATTTTAATTTCTCTCTCTTTTTTGTCACTTTGCATTGCTAAATTTGCCTGATCCATGAGGTCATCACATACAAGGTTGATTTTGAGGTTATTTGATCTAACATTCCCAAACCTTTTTTCTCCCCAATTAGGAATGCCCAATTCCCAATGCGCTCTAAGTCCTCGTGGTGGCGTAGTGACTCGCCTCAATCCGGGTGGCGGAGGACGAATCTCAGTTGCCTCCACGTCTGAGACTGTCAATCCACACATCTTATCACGTGGCTTGTTGAGCGTGTTACCGTGTAGACGTAGCGCGTGTGGAGGCCCATGCTATTCTCCATGGCATCCACGCACAACTCACCACGTGCCCCACCGAGAGCGAGAACCACATTGTAGTGACCATGTGACTCTACCCTCCCTAGCAACCGAGCCAATTTGGTTGCTTAGGAGACCTAGCTGGAGTCACTCAGCACGCCCTGGATACGAACTCGTGACTCCAGGGTTGATATTGTCAATACTCGCTGAGCTACCCAGGCCCTACATTTGATAACTTTTAAAATATTGCAAATGTATATAACCACTGAGAATCCCTGAAATGATCACATTTATTTTGAGACAATGTGCTTAATTGTCATTTTGAATTTTGTTCAAGGTGATTAAACCAAAAGTTTTTCCCCATTTTATTTTAATGAATTTTTTAAAAAAAACAATGCAACCTAATATCAGATTAAACGTTAGTATGACTACATTTTTGCAAACTGACTTTTACGTGCCGCTCTCTACATTTTGCTGCAGTTTCCTGGTGACATTAACACTAGAGGTGTTACAACAATGGCACGTTTTGTTCACTTTCACACAAAGCACGGGTACTATGGCTGTTTATGACTTTATAAACACGTATTTTTCATTCTATTACTTAGATCTACATTTTAAAGCTTGTGTAACAGACCCGCCTACATGTACGCACTTATTCCAATGTGATTAACTTCCGCGGTAGCTCACCTGCTAGAATGTTGGACATTGGACTCGGAGACTGAGCCTCGAACCCAGCCAAGGGTGCTCGAAAACAAAAGTGAAATGACGTGATTGCATAAGTAAATGTGCTTTTAATGTCGAATCATGACAAAATTTGCTTTAAAACATTATTGGTTAGGTTTAGGTGTTGGATTAGAGTAAGGATGTCTGTTTTGTTCACATCTCATTTATCGTTTTGAACACTATTGGTTAAGTTTAGGTTAGGGGGTAAGTTTTACTCATTAAAACATCCATCGAAGATTCACCTCAAAAACCTTGTCTGATTACAACACCATTTCACTCACTTTTGGAGCCCCCTGCTGGACATTTCACTGGGAAACTGCAGCGAAACGTGTAATAAGGCACGTCATTTTGGTTTGCAATGATGTTGCCATAGTTACGTAAACTTGATGAGGCTGAAACAACCATAGTTATTATTTAGTTTCACGTAAATTATGTGCTCATCAATATTCGATTAAAAGAAAGGTATTTTTTTCAATCTTGATACTTTTTGCGACCC
Organism: Moxostoma hubbsi; assembly: GCA_032164185.1. Lineage (NCBI taxonomy): Eukaryota > Metazoa > Chordata > Actinopteri > Cypriniformes > Catostomidae > Moxostoma > Moxostoma hubbsi. The sequence goes on along the minus strand of JAVLUX010000010.1, from coordinate 4,146,032 downwards.
GAAAAAAAGCATTTTACTTAATGGATGCTTTTAGCCCCATTGTACCTTATGTATACAATATTTTTCTATGATTTGATTTGACTGGCCAAAATCTTTTATAGGGGAGGTGAGTGGACCCTACTGACATTTAATAGTTTACAATAGTTCTAACAATAAAAATGAATGTTTAAAAAACAAAATATTCATGGAAAGTGAAAATTAATTAGCTTTTAGTCATAGTTGCTACATCTGAACTTGCGTTTTCTCAGTGATTGGACCAGGACCATGGAAGCTTGAGATAGTTGAGGTTTTACAAAGCACGAATCGCTGGATAATGTGAATGAGCGTATCACGGAAGCGCTGGATACGGAATGCGTACACCAACGGGTTGAGGGCAGAGTTGCCGTGCGACATAAAGATACCCACATAAAAGGCGCTTTTTGGCACATTACATGTAGGGCAAAAAAACACAATGCAGTTCATACAATGGAGCGGCAGCCAGCAGAGAGCAAACAGAAAGAGAACTAGCGCCAACGACTTTGCCAGTTTCAGCTCTTTGCGGTAGTACTTGCTGGAGTCGGTAGTAGTAGCCTCGGCTCTGCGATTGAGCTGGACGCAAATCACGCGGAAGATTTCTGCATACAGTCCAATCATGACGGACAGGGGTACCACCACCCAACCGAAGAAGTTAAAGTAGACCATGTAATCCAGTCTCATGACGCTGGTGAATTGGCATTGTATGGGCACCGTGCTGCTGTTCGCGGGTAGGCTGTGGTGCCAACCGGCCATGGGCACTAAACCAGCCAGAAAAGAGAGGAGCCAGCACAAACCCACAGCTAACCATGCCCGTCTCTGTGTAACGATGATGTTGTAGCTGTCAAAAAATATACAGACAATGGCATACATTAGTTTAAAGGTAAAGTGTAATGTTATGAATAATTAATTTCACTAAAAGCCTAATATGCAGAGTTAGCTATAAGTAAGACAGTCATAGACTCTTCCTTTAAAAGTGTAAACGGTGCATATAACATATTTCAACAATCATATCATAAATGATGTTTAAAGCTGGTTCTCAACTGGTTTTGCTTCAGGACCTAGATTTTACATTGGAGCTTAAATGGTGACCAAACACAGCCCTTCGTTTCAATGGTTTTATGCTTGTGGCACCCAATAATTCACTAATATAAAAAACATATTGTGATCAGCACAAACCATGTTATCCCTGTTGCATGTGTGAAAACGTATTTAATCCAGGTTGTATTGTCTTTTGCTTTACATACTGTAGTTTAATTCTTGGTGTTCAAGAATCAGGATTTGTGATGCAAACCTGTCCATGTTGGCATCTGCCTAATTCAGCTAGCTTCTACCAAGTAATGTGAATTTGTGGCAAAATAGAGTTTGCCTGGCTGCAAGGCTTTTGGCATCAACAACAAAAGGTATGGAAAGTGTTTCTTCCTAATTTTCTAAAGTTAAAGAAATAGTTCATCCAACAATGCTAATTATCTCATCATTTACTCAACTCATGCCGTTTCAAACTCATATGACAACAACTTTTTTTTGAAGAATGTGCAATTTTCAAGACACTTTGACTTTCAAGCTCCAAAAAGACATAATGGCAGCATAAAGGTAATCTCTACGACTCAAGGGGTTTAACCCATGCATTCTGAAGTGTTTGGGGCGAGAAACAGACCAAAATCTAACTCCTTTAAATTCCCTGCCATCTGCAATTTAAATGGTTGGAACTCATCAGTTGAGAACTACTGGATCGAAATACACTTGATCTGTGTTTACTTATTAGCAACTATTAAAAGACAGATATTTGACCAATTTATAGGCATCAGCCAATAACCTTGTCAATTTGCCTAATTAACATATGGTAGATTCTATTTAATCTATATAAATATATACTGTGTGTGTATATATATATATATATATATATATATATATATATATATATATATAGTTATACAGGGTTGGGAGGGTTACTTTCGAAATGTATTCCACTACAGATTACAGAATACATATTATAAAATGTAATTTGTAACGTATTCCATTAGATTACTCGAGGTAAGTAATGTAATCTAAATACTTTGGATTACTTCTTCAGCACTGGTAGATTTTTTCACTTGTTTTGACTATAAAAACTCAAAATAAACATGTTAAAAATACATTCTCTGAAAAAACGAAATATCTCATGCAGTGTTGTTTGTAAAACAAGATAAATCAAACTGATCTTGTTTTAATGATTTTTAGATATTTTTACAGGAAAACAATAAAAACACTATTATGAAGAATATGACTTTTGAGCCTAATATCAAAGATCTTATTAGAAAAAAGAAATTATGATCCAACTTGAATTTTCTTGATAAATAAATGTGATTGTGTCTGGTAACATGTGCATGTAAAATGGCTAGAAATAGCATTTTAGCTTAGCATAAAGCTAACAATTTACACACGGTTTATTTCTATTTCTTCTGCTCCAAACTTACTTCAAACGTACTTCTCTGTCTGCTCAAATGCACTTTGGATTGCATCATTTATATGTATAAATGTTTTACATCTGAAAGGACTAAATATTAAATGAAACAAATGACAATAAAATACAAAGTAATCTGTTCAGTAATCAAAATACTTTTTGAATGTAACTGTATTCTAATTAGCAATGATTTAAATTGTAACTGTAATGGAATACAGTTACTTGTATTTTGTATTTTAAATATGTAATCCCGTTACATGTATTCCATTACTCCCCAACCCTGTTTTATATATATATATATAATTTAAATCAACCCCAAATTGGTCAATCACTTTTAGCTATACAGTACTTCAAAAGCATTACAAAAAGTACAATACACTCTTTATTTATTATATATATATATTTTTTATATTTTGACACTTTAAGACATTTTAACTTAAACAATTCATCAAGTTTTTACATAAGAAGTTTAAATCATGTGTTATCTATCTCATAGTAAGCAAATGAGTGGTTAGGGATGCTGACAAAATACTAAGAGACCAGTGGACATCATTCCCTCTGACGGACAGCAGTTTAATTTAGTTAAAAGCCTCACATTACACCCCCTCATCGATTTGCATTAAAGAAAGCAACAGATATATGGCTGTCCTGCAATATGGCCAAGAACATAATAAAACAAAAACTGATGCATTAAAGCTAATACTTTAATAAAAAACATCTTCATGTACTGTAACAATTGAAAAAAATAGACCAAATATTTCAACATTCATTTATGCCTCAAATCAAAATGTTTTCTCTTAGTTTGACTACCACACCTGTCATGATGTCATAGATACCTATAGTCAGTAAAATAAACAAATTGAGGCAACTTTGTATTTTGAACTCAAATTTGACATATTAGATTTAACATGTCTTCAACATGCAACCCGAAGTAATTCCAACTAAAATTGATCAGTTTACAGGCTATTGTTTAAAGTTACAAAAGGCACTATTTATCTTGTAGTTTACTACCGTTTCAAGAAACATTTGATTATTTTCTCAAATAAGCAACTTATATTTTTAACTTAGCTACGCTTGATTTTCAAACGCATTTAATTATAAACGAACGTTCCTAATATAGCCTATTTAAAAAAATAATAATAATTTAAAAAAAAGTGTCTCAATACAAATTCAAAATTATTTATTTATTTTATAATTAATTTACCATTTCAGCAGCCATTCATTTGTGAATATGTCTAATAGGCTGCTCAAAAAAAAAATAATTTTTTTTAAATTAAACACCTACTTACATACTACTACTAACACACAAATGTGAGTACAAGGAAATAGGACAGGAATAGTCCTGTTAAATTAGTTAAATTTGGTCTTAGTTTATTTAAAACACTTTTAAAAAATGAGAGAATTCCTTGATTCTGTTAGGAGTTACAAAAATCGAAATATCTTTTAGTCATCCAAATATTTCCTCATCTTGCGGTAGATAGTAGGGCACTGATTCTTGAATACTGGGCCAATCAGGCTACAGAAAACAAATTACGTTTGTATCAACAAATAATTTAGGATTAATTTATCTGACATGATTTTATTCACCGTTGTGTTGGTACATTTCGGTCCTGCTTTTTAGTGTTTTTTTTCTAGGGATGTGCAAAACAACATTTTTTCAAAATCAACTAGTCAGGAGTCAGTTGAGGTGGTTTGGGCATCTGGTAAGGATGCCCCCTGGGCGCCTCCCTAGGGAGGTGTTTCAGGCACGTCCAGCTGGGAGGAGGCCTCGGGGAAGACCCAGGACTAGGTGGAGAGATTACATGTCCACACTGGTCTGGGAACACCTCGGGGTCCCCCAGTCAGAGCTGGTTAATGTGGCTCGGGATAGGGAAGTTTGGGGCCCCCTGCTGGAGCTGCTTCCCCCGCGACCCGACTTCGGATAAGCGGTTGAAGATGGATGGATGGATGGATGGAACTAGCCATTTGGTTGCCTGAATGACTAGTCAACTAATCAGTCTTAAGGAAGCATCTAATTAGGTTTAATTGCATGTGTTTCTATATAAGACGCATTCTTGCAAATTGTATCCTCATGCAATCCCACGGCCTTGTGCGAGGAATCGCTATTTTGGATTTGCTATATGCAACGCATGATTTCAATTCATTTAAACCCGTTACATGCTGTTCGGGACACTCTTAAGTAGTCATTTAATGGTTAAACATCTGATGCGTCACGTGACCAAACACCATGGCATCGATTTCCGTGAACTGCTTCTATGGGCACAGTGCCAACAAAATGCCTCTGGTGCGAAACCTCTTCAAATGTTTTCACTGAAACCGGTTTGGTTGTAAAGATTAGCATCTCTAGTTTCGTTTGATATGCTGCTTTAAACGTTTAGTTAATTTTTCAAGCTTTGTCATGCTGAGAAATATGAAGTACTCGGATGAGTGCTGTGGAGCGGTTTTCTGACAGACGTTCCAAAAACATGTTCGTTATTTTGACTAACTTTCCACAGTAACAAATCTGTGGGTCATTTCGCTTTGTGAAATGGATGAATATAAAGATGCACATTGTCAGAGATGGTTTTAACATGCAACCTGTCAAACGGCTAAAGCACAGCATTCTGTTGGCATGCTAATTTAAGCGCTGGTGCTCAACATTTAAAAGTATGGAATAATAAATCCTAATAAGACTCCAGATTCAATGATAGTTTTAGACTCACCTGGTGGGGATTTTGACACGCAAGAAGCGGTCGATGGCGATGGCCAACAGGGACAGTATGGAGCTTTGAGTGATGATGACAAGTAGACAGGAGATGAAGAGGCAGGAGTAAAATGAGGTCATTAGCCCAAGACTGATAACCACCGCCAAGGGAATGACCAGAGAGCCAACGGCAATATCAGCCAATGCCAGAGATACAATGAAACAGAAGGTGGGATCTCTGAGAGTTTGGTTCATGGTGATCACTAAGACCACCAGTACGTTCCCCAGCACTGATGCCAGGGCAATGGTGCTCTCGATAGAGATGTAGATTAGATCCACTTGCCCAAAATTCTCAATCACTGTAGGGGTTGACGTGTTCGCCATCTTTACTTCTTCCTGCACCACAGCACTAAATCTGTTAAATTCTTCAGCTTTTCCTCATGGTGTCATCAATTTTTGCTATGTATACTCATTGTATTTTATTATTCTCGGTTGTCACTGTTTCTTTAGTCTTTGGCTTGTCTCATACCTGCACTGTAAAAAAAAATACAGTGTGAATGTACGATATATTCCAGTTTCCCAGTTGTTACACTGTTACAGTACTTTTCTAAAGTAGCAGTCCTAAAATGTACAGTTTTACAACTAAATGACATGAAAACACTTTACAATAAGGTTTTTTCATTAACATAAATTGATATTGACTGACTATGAACAATACTTTTAAAGTACTTATTAAGCTGATGTAACATTTTTGGTGTCAAAATACTTTCTCCTATCTCAGCTAATGGACCCTTTTCACACATCCGCATTCGCAAAGACGAAGTCGTCAAAGCTGGATAAACATACGTAACTATGGCTGCTGCCGAGGCAGGGCTGGACTGGTAATCTGGCATACCGCGCATTTTCCCAGTGGGCCGACGCACTTTGGGGCCTATCAAGGGTGGACTGTCCATCGGGAGAACCGAGAGGGCTGGTGGGTCAGCCGCGAAACGGGACAAATGGGCCGCGATACGCTAAAATGAGCCGCCGCGTTATGCAGAACAGACCACAAAACAGCGCCGCCCCCGCTCAACAACTTCAACTTTTGGGCCAGTTGCTATGTAAAATCCCGTGCCGATTTCTCTTCCCAGTCCAGCCCTGTGCCGAGGTGTTTTCACAGTCCTTAAAAGTTATGCCTGCATTTACATTTGAAGACGATGACCGCATCGTCCATCAGTGGTTAAATCTAAACTCAACAAAGGTTACAAGGGTTATCTGCTGGAATATGATGGTAACGATTATTGAGAGCTTGTGTGTTATATCAGCAGAAACATATTTATGCATTAAAAGAACAATCTACAGATCTGTCCCTATAAACTGCAAAAATGCGTAAAAGAGGGCACAGTTAACAAATCTGTGAGTAATACTTGGTGAAACTAATACCTGATGGGGAGGGGAAGCAGGATGTGAAGGAGTGGAGAGACCCTTGTCGCTCTCCATTCCGACTTCTAACCCTCTCAAACACACACACTCTCGTGTCGGTTGTGATGTGTAATCATGACGGTACATCTCAGATCTCAAAGCGTTTCACAATTCCACATGTGAGCGATTGCAAAATACTGTCCACAGACGAAAATGCTTCCTCATTTAATAACGAAGTAATCTTCATCTACGACTGTACAAAGTTCAGCATCTTTAAGAAATTCAAGGAAACACCAATCCAGATGTTTTTGTTTAGAATTTGTGCAAATAGGAACACTGTAGTGGCACTGGTTATTACTCTTCTTCACGATTGCCGCCATAGTTTACCCAACTGACGACTTTCGCTTTGCATACACGGAAGTGTGAAAAGGGTCCATATGCATGGAAAGCTATAAATAAGCCATTTACAGGTTACATTTTACATTTTTTTTTATTTAATCACTGTGTCTCTGTGGTGCTATGGAAATTCCTCTGTTTGTTTTGAGCGTTTCTCAAGAGAGACAATAACATTGACTCGACCAATGGCATGAGTTGGGGGCAGACTATCAGTTTCTTTAACCAATGGCAGATTGGGGGGCATATTTAGAAATCTGACTGAAAACAATGTTTATTTTTGCAGTTCCATTTGGTGGTAATAGACCGCTAGTGGTTCAGAAATGGCATAATTCAGCTTTAATCTTAGGTAATGTTCATTTATACTTATACTAAAAAAAACTCATTTCCATTAACATTGAATACGTTTATATTAGTTAATGCATTCTTGATCGACAGCATTTGTGGCATATTGTTGATAACCACAAAAAATTATTCCCGTCCCTCGTTTTCTTAAAAATAAATAAACAAATCTTGGATAGGTGAATAGGGCCAATCCGTAAACATTAAAATACTCACTATTTCAATATAACCACCAGACGTGACCAATATGTGTGTTAGCATGATTTTAATGTGATTAAACCCTTACTAACCTTTTTTTGTGTAAAGTTATATCCAATTTTACAACTTCTTTGCCATGACGACAAAACACCATAAATCCTCAAAGCGTAAAAACGACAATTTAAACAACTTTACAGCTCAAATAACGCACAAGTTTAGCAGAAGAATGAATGTAAGTGCTTTTATAAAATTATAAACTTCACATTTACGCCTTTAAACCCTTCAAAAATTGGTCCCTTTGCCTCACTGTTACCTCGGTTTTTATTTATTTATGTATTTTTTTTTTTCGTTATTGTTTATTTTTTTTAAGAAAAGGATATAAATCAAAATAAACGTTTGTGGTATTCAATATTATGTCACAAGTAGTATTGAACCCGGAATATTCCTTCAACATTAACCAATAGTAGTATGATGTGCTGGTGCTTTTGTTCCTGTGTTTTCTGATTTATTTTGCAGTTGCTGTTTTTATTGTCATTTGTATTTAGTTGTTTTTAAATGTTTACATTTTTTTATGGAAAATTGTTTGTTCGTTGCCACCATTGCTGTATATGTTATAATGGTAACATAAAACAAAGCAGCGCTATCTAGTTTTTTTTTTTCAGTAATTTGTTGTGTTTATCTCACCGTTAAAAATCTCAATACAGTATTTTATTTTTTAAAGAAATTATTGTTAAATCGTATAAAATCCTGGCAACATTTTGCAGTTTGAGTCTTACCGTAATAGCTGAACTGATGATGCTTGTCAATGTATACCAAGATGCTTGGAGAGTCTTCTGAAGCAGTTCCACCAAATCTGAAGTTATTTAGAGATGCTCTTCTCTTGCTCTGCATCCTCACAACTCCTGCTTTTCCTTCTCCCTGATGCGGAGACACTGCTGTTGGAAAGGGAGGGGTGGTCCTGTCACTGCAGCACCTAACCCACAACACTCCTCTCTCTCTCTCTCTCTCTCTCTCTCTCTCTCTCTCTCTCTCTCTCTCTCTCTCTTCTTACATTTCCAAACGCATAACACATGCATGTCTCCATTTGTGTGAAGAAGATTCATAATTTGATAATCAAATTTCATCTTCATCAAATAAAATTTTCATTAACAAACGTTAATTATAGTGCACTAATTAAGATTAGATTCAGTTATAAAGGAAGCACTTCCATGTACACTACCAGTCAAACGTTTGGACATGCCTACTCATTCTTTGTTATTAGGCGACTGTTTCCAAAATTATATTAGTAAAGCAGTGTTCAGCAATTGGGATTGTTTTTGCTGGCCGTGGGGGCAAAAAGTTCTGAATTTTGCTTGCAATGCTAACATTTTTGCTAGCTCCATCACAAAAACTGATAAGGAAAAATGTTTTGTAAAGACATTCATACAAATACAATTTATATTTAGAAAAGTGATTTCAAACCTTTTAGTTTACATTCTTTGATTTTTTTTTTATATAAAATGTATGTGAATGCATAGCTCAGAAAATTTGGTTCTGTCTTTTCCACACAGACCAACACTTTGGAAAAATGTTACTGAAATTATATAGCATGGCACCTTGCCAAGAACCTTTTTGATGTTTAACTATATAAAAAAAGGCCATTGTCTAAAGTAAATCTAATTGTTCTTTTGGACAGTGTTCTTGACTGTCCTGAAAGGGAATATCTTAATAAGGCAATCTGTTTGATTACTTTAATTCCACTAAAGATGTTGCAGACAATTATACGTCTTTTCACAGAAATGTCAGATTTATGATACTTGCTAAGGCAAGCATCATGCATCCTATTATTCATACTTATGCTAAGGGGTGTGCTATTACTTTTCTAAGCAATCAGATTTATAGTTTTAGCTTGGCAGACTGAACAAAATTCACTAGAAAATCATAGAGACTTGGCGGTGGGATATTTTGACTTGGTCTAGTAAGCAACCACACAAATGCTCTAACAACACCCTAGCAACCACCAAGAAAATCTTAGCAACCACATAACAACACTTTGTCAACCACAATCAACACCCTAGCAACAACCTTGCACACCCGCAACACTCTAGCAACCTAGCAGCGCCCTAGTAACCACATAGAACATCCTAGCCACTGCATAGCAACATGCTTAAAAACCACCCAGAACTCCTTAGCAAATGCCTAGTAACACCCTGAAAACCACTCTCAACACCCTAGCAACCACATTGCAGCCACTCTCAACACTTTAGCAACCATGTAGAAGCACACTAGCAACCACAAAGAACATCCTAGCAACTGCGTAGCAACATGCTTAAAAGCCACCCTGAACACTTTAGCGACCGCATAGCAATGCCCTGTGAACCGCTCACAACATCCTAGCAACCAATTTGCAGCCACCCTCAACACTAGCAGCAACCTAGCAGAACCCTAGCAGTCACATAGAACACCCTAGCAACTGCATAGCAACATGCTTAAAACCACCCAGAACACTTTAGAAACCACATAGCAACAGCCTTAACACACTATCAACCACCTCGCAGCCCCCAAGCAACCACATAGAACACTCTAGCAACCACCTAGCAGTGTTCTAGCAACCACATAGAACATCCTAGCCACTGCATAGCAACATGGTTAAAAACCACCCAGAACTCCTTAGCAAATGCATAGTAACACCCTGGCAACCACCCTCAACACCCTAGCAACCACATTGCAGCTACTCTCAACACTTTAGCAACCATATAGAAGCACCCTAGCAACCACACAGAGCACCCTTGCAACTGCATAGTAACATGCTTAAAATCACCCTGAACACTTTAGCAACCGCAAAACAATGCCACTCACAACATATTAGCAACCAATGTGCAGCCACCCTCAACACTAGCAACAACCTAGCAGTGCAATCAAGCTTAGCAATCAAGTCAAGTCAAGTCATTTTTATTTGTATAGCGCCTTTCACAACACACATCATTTCAAAGCAGCTCTATAGAAGATCAGGCATTAACAGAAGAGAAAACTGTAATTCTATATCTGTATATATATGATACAGCTGTACATGTTCAATCACATAGAACACCCTAGCTACTGCATAGCAACATGCTTAAAAGCCACCCAGAAATCCTTAGCAAATGCATAGCAACACTCTGGCAACCAACCACAACACTCTAGCAACCACATTAAAACCACCCTAGCAATCACATACAACATCCTAGCCAATGCATAGCAACATGCTTAAAAACAACCCAGAATAACTTACAAACTGAATAGCAATGCCCTGGCAACCAACCATAACACCCTGGCAACTAAATTGAATGCACTCTAGCAATCACATAGAACATCCTAACTACCGCATAGCAAAATGCTTAAAAACCACCCAGAACTCCTTAGCAAATGCATAGTAACACCCTGGCAACCAACCACAACACCCTAGCAACCACATTGAAACTACCCTAGCAATCACATACAAAATCCTAGCCTCTGCGTAGCAGCATGCTTTAAAAACAACCAGGAAACTTAAGCAACTGCTTAGCAATGCCCTGGCAACCACCCACAACACCCAGGCAAACATATTGCAGCCACCCTCAACACTCTAGCATCCACCTAGCAGCACCCTAGCAACCACAGAGAACACCCTAACAACTGCATGGCAACATGCTTAGAAGCAACACAGAACACCTTAGCAACTGCATAGCAACACCCTGGCAGCCACCCACAACACTCTGGCAACCATATTGAAAGCACCCACAACACCCTAGCATGGTGGAAGTGAGAAAGCACCACAACTCACATCTTCTTTAGTCAATGTAAAAATCTAATTTCAATTACGGTGGCTTTAGACACGGTCGGGACATTTGCTTGTATGTGATAGACAATTTACAATAGGTAAAACAGATGCAAGCCTATCTTCATACAAGATAATGCAAATGAAACCAAAATCTCTCATGCAAACAATCTGGTTGGGACATCTCTTCAAGCATAACAGTCCTCCAAAGTATTTTTCTGGAGATGTGTGACATGACAGCCATAAAGCCATGAGTTGTCATAGAGATGTATTATGTCATCTAATTGAAGAGAGATCACTTATTCTTGTATTAAGAACAAATAGCTTTAGACTGTCCCATGGGATGATTGTCCTGTTGCGCGGTACTCATTACACATTTCCAGCATGATTCAAAGAGCAGTAATGAATGTGTTTACAGTCTTCTTGAGGTTTATGATTAGAGTAGAAGACTGTTAGCATAAATGGAAAAGTGCTCTAATCACGGCAACATTTAAATACAAACCATTGTACTCCAATGGGATATAGTCTGAGATATTAGTTATATCTCAAATCATGTGGTTAGTTGTGGAGAGGTTTTCCCTTTTTTTTTTTTAAGCGATCAGACTTTGGTGGAAAATTGTAAAACCACACCATTTTATATAAGTGAGTCGAAAACATAGTCACACACAGCAGCTATTCACTTAAATAAAGAAACAAACTGAAGGTGTGTCCCAAACCACACACTTCTGCACTATTCTATGACATTTTAAACTGTAAGTATGGTGAGTAGTACTATGTTAACACTGAAAATGCAACAAATACAAGTGTCCTAAGAGTACCCTGATGATGCACTTCTTCATCTGTCAAAACGGAGTATGGAATGTTGGACATTGGATACATTATGCACTCAGCAGTCGTGGCTTGCTGTACATTGCGGAAGGGGCGGAGTTTCCATGCCTCGTTGCTGGTCTGACAAAACAATTGAAAATAAAGGAGTATGTAGCAACTAGCGAATCTTCAGTGAAGACAGCACCATACAAATGTACTAAGCTGAATGCTTTACCATCACTCCACACTGTATGATTATGTACATTATTTGAGAAACAAGTGTTGAACTGAGGCTGGCTAACGTGCTAAATCTAGCGGCAACACAATGCATGCCTTGAAACATCACTTCATACAGCTGTTAAACAGCGAATGCTTCCATGTTCCAATGTGTTCCAATCGGGACGATATCACTCTTTGTAAATTCATACACTACATGGATGTGTGCATTGTGTATATTGTAAGTGTATAGTGTGTCATTTGGGATGCAGCTTAACTTCTGGCAGGGGCTCCAGTGAATGGTGGAATCATTTATTTAAATTAGTTCATTTACACCAGCCATCTTGTCAAATTGATTCACTAAAATGAATTGACTTCCCAGTGGTACACAGTATTAGTGAATTTGAATGAACTGTCTGATTGAATAGATTCACTTATGTAAATGATTTGGACTTACCAATGCAATGAGAGAGGATTGTTTAGATAAGCACGTTTGATTAGCTCTGTTGATTACCGTGGGGCCAATATGTGGAGGGTTTAAAGGCAGAAATGTGAAGCTTATAATTTTATAAAAGCACTGACATTAATTCCTCTGTTAAAAGTTGTGTATTATTTGAGCTGAAACGTTGTTTACATCTGTGTTTTTACAATTGTTTTGGGGGGTTTAAGGTTTACTGTATTACGTTGTCATACGTACCTCAGAAGCAGAAAATGTGAATCTTGTGAGAATTTTGCAGAACAACATGTAGTTACACAAAAAAATACATTGTATTGTATTGTATTTTAATATTAGTATACAGTAGTTAAAGACTCCTTATATTAATTGGGACCTATATTTCTTTCTGTCTTTTTCACTTACTAGCGAAGACAATCATTTGTTTAAAATCCCATAGCGAAGCCATGCAGAAGGTGTGTAATCAATACTTGATCAATTTATTTTAGCATTCTAGTGTGGCCACATACAGTGCATTCGGAAAGTATTCAGCTTCACTTTTTCCACATTTTGTTACGTTACAGCCTTATTCCAAAATGGATTAAATTCATTATTTTCCTCAAAATTCTACAAACAATACCCCATAATGACAACGTGAAAGAAGTTTGTTTGAAATCTTTGCAAATTTATTTAAAAAAAATATATAAATAAATCACATGTACATAAGTATTCACAGCCTTTGCATGACACTCAAAATTGAGCTCAGGTGCATCCTGTTTCCACTGATCATCCTTGAGATGTTTCTACAACTTGATTGGAGTCCACCTGCGGTAAATTCAGTTGATTGGACATGATTTGGAAAGGCACACACCTGTCTATATAAGGTCCCACAGTTAACAGTGCATGTCAGAGCACAAACCAAGCCATGAAGTCCAAAGAATTGTCTGTAGACCTCCGAGACAGGATTTTATCGAGGCACAGATCTGGGGAAGGGTACAGAAAATGTTCTGCAGCATTGAAGGTCCCGATGAGCACAGTGGCCTCCATCATCCGTAAATGGAAGTAGTTTGGAACCACCAGGACTCTTCTTAGAGCTGACCGCCCGGCCAAACTGAGCGATCAGGGGAGATGGGCCTTAGTCAGGGAGGTGACCAAGAACCAGATGGTCACTCTGACAGAGCTCCAGCGTTTCTCTGTGGAGAGAGGAGAAACTTCCAGAAGAACGGAAGCCACTCCTCAGTAAAAGGCACATAACAGCCCACCTGGAGTTTGCTAAAATGCACCTGAAGGACTCTCAGACCATGAAAAACAAAATGATCTAGTCTGATGAAAAAAAGATTGAATTCTTTTGCCTGAATGGCAAGCGCCATGTCTGGAGGAAACCAGGCACCACTCATCACCTGGCTAATACCATCCCTACAGTGAAGCATGGTGGTGGTGGCAGCATCATGATGTGGGGATGTTTTTCAGCAGCAGGAACTGGGAGACTAGTCAGGATTGAGGGAAAGATGAATGCAGCAATGTACAGAGACATCCTTGATGAAAACCTGCTCCAGAGGACGTCTAACTAGGGCGAAGGTTCCTCTTCCAACAGGACAACAACCCTAAGCACACACCAAAGATAACAAAGATGTGGCTACGGGACAACTCTGTCAATGTCCTTGAGTGGCCCAGCCAGAGCCCAGACTTGAACCTGATTGAACATCTCTGGAGAGATCTGAAAATGGCTGTGCACCGACGCTCCCCATCCAACCTGATGGAGCTTGAGAGGTCCTGCAAAGAAGAATGGGAGAAACTGCCCAAAAATAGGTGTGCCAAGCTTGTAGCATCATACTCAAAAAGACTTGAGGCTGTAATCGGTGCCAAAGGTGCTTCAACAAAGTATTGAGCAAAGGCTTTGAATACTTATGTACATGTGATTTTAGAGGTCATTCTACTATAAAAACAAACTGTAAATTTCAGAACTCAAATTTAATCCCCAATGCATTTATTAAATCCAAGCTGCAAAAACGCATTAGTTGTCTACTTCCGCGACTACCCAACGTCACAAGGCGTATTGTGGTCTCACTATTTCTAATCACCAAAGGGGACCCAACTGGTCAAATTTTGATAATTTTATATATATATTCATGCACTAGACAGACATATTTGACCATTTGATACATATCTCAGGCTGCTTTTAAAAGACGCGGTGTCAAGTTACAACTTTGAAGAGGAAAAGCTATTGTCTTTCATTCAGCTGTTCTGCCTCTTGTTGTTTTGAGCACAAATCATGTCATCACATTAATTGTTGATGTATGAAAACATGCTAGATGGACATCTTTGACCATTTGGATTTGGATTGCGTTTCTGGCGATATGCATTTCAGTGCACGATCATACTGGAAACTGGACGTGTGTGCATGTTTTGCCAATGATTATTGATGATTTGATCAATAAACACTCAGCACAGTACAAACCACTGAATGGACCAATGCACTAATCCCTCACTGCCTCCTTGCCATTTGCTTCAAATTAAACTCTGCATATACTCAGGCTAAGGTCTATTAGGCTATCAGCACACGCAATGTGGTTATGAATGAACTTTGCATATATAATCCAGAAATTTTCTTATCAGGAAAAGACAGGCGGTTTCAAACCCCTGGTTTCATGCAACTAATGAGAATTGATTTGGATATTGCTTTTCAATACAGTGCCAAGAGGTGTGTTTCACAAGTCACAAAACCTCAATCAGCAGAATACACTCCGGCAAGAATAAAAGTTAAAATTAGGGAATTGAAGATCATAAATCAAACTCATTCTCCTTATGTTGCTTGGACTGAGGCAGATTTTATGGTGTACAGAGATTACGCAGAACACAATGTTCTATGTAAAGCTACAGTATCTTCCAGAAAAACAGCGCATTCAGTCCATTCTACTCCCTGAGGTACTCTCTGAACATTCCCTTCAAAACTTAATTAGCATTGCTCACTTCCACAGGGCCCGTTGCCAGTAAATCAATTTGAGGAAGTGGCTGGCCGAGGCAACCATCCAGCTTAATATATATTGAAGCCAAAATTCATTGTTGTGTTAAAATGTATTAGGCTAAATCTTTTGTATATCTAGAGGTGGATCATGTACCTGACGAGATATGTGAATGAGGATAACTCGTTTACAGCTACAGGAAAAGGTTAACACAAAACGATTCCTTAACATTGGGGAAACAATTGCTAACATTTTAGATTTTTTTTATTTGTATTTTTTTGTATATAACCACAAATGTTCCTAGAATGGTGCATGGATGTTTTTTTTTTTTTTTTTTTAATTGCATTTTTCTGATTGGATAATGAATGCAACCGTTTTCACATATTGTTTTGCTGTGCTTCAACATGAACCAAAATCGACTATTTACCTTTTTACTACACGTTCATAGTCTTATTGTGTACAAATCGTGTGCATGTTACTTAAAAAAATACAAAGTACTTGTAACATTTGGTGTCCAAGGAGTGGAAGAGGAAGAGAGGAGACACAGGTGTAGAACACACTAATAAACTAATCATTAGGAATCGCTGGAGTGGAACAAATGCTGGAACAAACAATAAATCTAAGCTTAGCACAATGTAATTCTTCAAACATAACACTTCAAATGTAACACTTCAAACGTAACACTTCAAACGTAACACTTCAAACGTAACACTTCACACGTAACATGTAACACTTAATACTTCAAACGTAATACTTAAAATGTAACACTTCTCACGTAACACTTCACAGATAACACTTCATACCTAACACTTCAAACGTAACACTTCACACGTAACACTTAATACTTCAAACGTAACACTTCAAACGTTCAAGTAACTAATGCGTTATTAAGCACTAAAATGCATATTTGCAATGCACAGATACACAATACACAGATTTGGCAAAGTTAAAGCAATTGAAAATTGTAGTACAATTCAAACATTAATGGTGGATAATTAACTTGAGTAATCATATTAAGATATACTGGTGATGGCTGAGGAGAGTCCTCTCTTCTCTATTTAAAAGTGCTTTGAGTGTAGTGTCAGAAAAGCGTTCAAAATTCATTCAAAATGTAAATTAGAGTGTTGTTTATCTTCATCAAAGCAAGTAATATTTCTGTTTCAAATCTTTAATCATATAACATAATATCAACATGAAAATAGCAAGTTATGACTCTGGATCAGGGTCATTCATATGTTCCTTGGGTCCTATGATCCCCAGATTTATATGGCACATTACGAACACATAACAAACGGTCCTATGTTTGTATGTATGTTAAATTTGACCCGAACACAATAGGCTGGTTAATGTGTGTTAAAAGAATATTGAACTGGGGAACTTAGGACCCTGGGAACATATATACACTCCCCTCCAGCTCCAGACATGCTCACACACAGGCGATGATCAGTTAAGCTCAAATTGGGAGATTCATCAGCCAGAAGAGCACTGCCAGAAGACAACTGACATAATGTATGCTTCTGCACAAATTTACTTAGTGTAGCTTTAATTTCAATTAAAAATCGAGAAATAGAGGCTATCAAAATGTCAACAAGCGAGTGGCTTTTACAACAAAGTGACGGAGATGTTCATTCACAAGGAGAGATTTTCGGTTTTAATGGTTGCACCAATGTTGGAATGTGGTCTTTATAATCTTGTTTTTGACACACAATCTATTTTTTCTTATATGTCAGAAGTTATTAAGAGTGGATTGTCTCTCTCCACTATTGAACCCATCTGGCAGGGACTATACATTTTTTTTCATCAGTCCATAAGATTTACTCTAGAATAGATTTTTTTTATATCTAAGTCCCTCATTTCATCTGTTGTTGATTGCTTAATTGGAAACATCTTAGTCTCAGTTCACACCCTGTTGTGTTTAGAGATGTTGCCACATACGGAGAAAAATAAATCATACATTTGGCGCTTTAATGTATCCCTTTTGCAAAATCCTTAATTCCAACAAATGCTAAAGACTGAAATCAATGTCTAAATGGAGATCAACTGGTCCTCAGTATCTTCTGTGGGCGTGGTTTGGGTGGCATTTAAGGTGGTTCTTAGGGCTGGATCATACAGTATGCCTCATTCACCAAAACATCCAAAGCACAAGAACTTGTGAAACTGCTGAAGTGCCGAATGTTGTTTAATGGTCTCAGAGAATTGACCCGATTGAAATACAGATATAATACTATATTGTCACAGAAGGTGGAGTTTTGGCTATTCAGGGCAAGACAGTCATACTTTGAGTCCTGGGACAAAGCAGGAAAACTTCTGGCTAGATATATACCATTCCCTCAGTGAAATCTGTTGGTGGTGAAATATTTACCTTGGCCATTGATATTAAATGCTTTTAAAGAATTCTATATTGACATTTATAGTTCTACGTCATCATATACTGATGAAGATATTAGAAATTTTTGTGGAACCATTAGAACTTCCTAAACGGACATGAGCAAAAAAAATTCTCTTGATTCTGAGATAAATTTGGAGGAGCTTGGCGAGGTAATTAAGGCCTTGCCTACAGGCCAGATGGCTTGCTGCTGAATTTTTTAGATCTTATGCTACAGAACTGGCTCCACTTTTGCTAGAAGTCTATACAAAATCATTAAAGAATGGAAAGCTTCCGCGGAAGCTTTCCATTCTTTAATGATTTTGTATAAACCATGACACAAGCCCGGATCAGTCAGATTAAAGTAAAGTTTTAACATCTCTTATTCATATAGATCAGGTGGATTTTATTTGGGGTCATAGGTCTTCTGATAACATTAGGCATTTCATCAATATCATGTGGTCGGTAGCGAATAATCAGATTCCCATCACTGCCATCTCACTTGACGCCGAAAAGGCATTTGATTTGGTAGATTGGGATTTTCTTTCTCCCTACAGATGTCCGCTCTCTTATTTCAAGCAATTTGATAGCAAAGCAAAGTCCTTCATTTGGAATGGTAAGCGTCCCAGGTTAAATTTCAATAAGTTACATAGGCCGATTGACAAAGGTGGGCTAGGCCTACCCAAGATTGTGTTTTATTATTATGCATTCAGTCTCATTGGTCACTTCCACCTGAGAGAGCCCCTCCCTGGTTTTGTATTGAACAGGAAATTCTTACCCCTATTTCGCATTGCAAAGCCTTTCTATTAACCTAATCGGAGAAGTTAAGTTACACACCGTTATTTCGCAATTGCACTCGGTATGGACAAAAGTGTCCAGAGTGTTTAATTCTGACATTTATTTAAATGTTGCTTCTGGCATATGGCTGAACCCAAAATTATGTATTAATAAGACCCCTTTCGGCTGGACAGAGTGGATTGTGAGGGATGTTAATACACTCGGTAACCGATATGAGAGTGGAGTTTTGAGATATTTTGAAAATTTGGTTCTACATTTTGGGATTCTCATGATCTCAATTCTTTAGGTATTTACAGCTGAGCCACCTGCTCTGTACTATTTTTGGGGGTAGCATACACCCCCCTAAAGCTGCAGATACTCTGGGAATGGTGATTACTGCTTTTGGAAAAGGTCATCAGGCATCAGTGTATTACTCCCAGTTAATTCAGATTCTGGGTGATGGAGCTTCAATTTCTCTCAAGAGATTATGGGAGAAAGATTTAAACTTTGTATTGGAGGAGGGAGAGTGTGATAGGATTCTAAAAAATGTCAAGTCTACATCTAGAGATGCAAGGATGCATCTTTACAACGATTCTATTGGACCCCCTCTAGATTGTATAGGCTTAGTCTGAAAGATACACCCACCTGCTGGCGATGCCAATTAGAAGATGGTGACACAACCCATGTTTTTTGTTGGTGTGTTTAGATCCAAGAATTTTGGTTTGAGGGTTCATAGTGTTTTGTTTGATGAATTGGGCACTCAAATTAAATTTTGCCCCAGACTCTGTATTTTCGACAATGGGGCAATCATTAATATAGGCAATAAACATAAAATATTGGGTCCTAGCCATTGTTATGATTGGCTGACAGATTGTTCTAAGGGCATGGAAGTCGGCTGGTGCGCCTTCATTTCAAGAGTGGTTCACAGAGATGGGGAGGGAGGTGGCATTCTAGGAAATGTCATGTAGAAGGCTGGGAAACTTAGATTTATTTGATAGGAATGGGGTAGCTATTTGGCCTTTTTGGAGGGCTCTCGGGGAGAGGCAGTGGAGAGAGAAGTATAGTTTTAAATGTGTGTGATTATTATTATTATTATTATTTTTATTTATATATTTATTTTCTTTTTGCTTTCTTTTTTTTTTTATACTCACGTGTGACCACAGGGATGTTTGTTGATGGTCAGGGTGGGGTTGGGGATTGTGAGGGGGAGGGGTAATAGTGGGTGTTAAATGTTGATTCTGTGAATATATGTTTTTCTTTTCTTTGTCAATTTTGTGAATCAGTAAATAGTGTTAATCAGAAGAATAAAATCTGTGTTATTGATACAAGGTCCTAGATAATAGGCCATTGGTTTTTGTTAGTCTGAGGCAATGGAGTGGTGATCTGGCAGTCATGTCCTTGTTATGTTATGCCTGTTTCACAGTTCTTACGTTAAGTCGCAGTGTCTGTTTATATTATAATATAAGGTTTATGTTGTAATATAAGGAATGTAGACTGCCATGCTATGTTACATTTGCCTTGTGCATTCAGGTTCAGATTGTTGTCTTTGGTGGTCAGATTAGTTCATTAGTTCAATACATATAATATGCTTTTTTGTGGGCAGCTGTGGCTCAGGTGGTAGAGCGGATTGTCCACTAATTGCAGAGTTGGTGGTTTGATTCCCCGCCCACACGACTCCACATGCCAAAGTGTCCTTTGGCAAGACACTGAACCCCACATTGCTCCCAATGGCAGGCAGTTGTAGAGAGAAAAACATTAAACAGAATCAAGACTTCCTAAGGTAACACTGTCTTTCCAAATGGATTAAATTTATGCATAGATTGCACTGCCACCTGCCGCTGCTTCCACTAGCACAGCACTCACTATAGTCACCATTACAGTGTTGATGATGATTATTATCTGGGTGTTGACACTCATAAATTAGAAAACTTTTTTCTCAGACTGTTGACTAGTTTTCGGCTGATTTAGCAGTATAAATCTAGCAAACTTTTTTCTGCTTTCAAATTTAAAAGTTGATCAAAGCCTTCTGGAAACATGCAGTCAACTTTTAGACTAATAATTTGGATATCGTTATTTCAAGGTCAAATTGATGGAGGAAAAGTGCATTAAGAAAGAGGGAGAGTGAGAAAGAAAAAAGGTATTGGTATATACAGTATTGTAGTTCATGGTAGCCAGATTGTGTATTGTGTGTATGTGTGTATATATATATATATATATATATATATATATATATATATATATATATATATATATATTAGGGCTGTCAATCGCTAAAACATTTTTATCGAATTAATTACATGGTGTAACGCTTAATTGCATATACAAATATTTGCTGAGAAAGCCCCTCATAAAACAATAATTCAATATATAATGATGTCTTTAATGACCCTCTACAATTTTAATAATATATCTAAAAATATTTTTTGCAAGTTTGCCTCTTTTTTTTTGTTGTTGTCGTTGTTGTTCCAATATTCAGATGAGAAAAATTGAGGAATACTAAAGAGGTGTGGACATAACTCCAAAAAATGGATGAGTTACACGGGGTGGTAACTAAAGGCCCGATGTATGCATTAAAGGGTTAAATCTGTCGAATTCTGAGTAAGGGATTTAAACATAGTTAAATGGGGTAAATGGTAGCCGAAATCTTGCCCAAATTAGCCGAAATGTTTACAAAAACCACAACATGGAAGTGGCGGTGGATTTGTAAAAATTGTGAATGGCAGATGTCACAATTCTGCAGAAATCTGCGGAGTTGTGTGTGTGCAGATTTCGTGTGGGTCTGCTTATATGGATTTTTCATTCACTGAGAAGTTTTTAAAATGCTAAATATCAAACTCTGCATGTTATGAAGAATATGGACACACTTACTGCACACCATGGCTGCAATAATGTCAACTGTCAAATGTCAATTTCTCTTCCCTTTCATCAACGCATTCAGAATTAGATAATGACACAGTGAAGAGAAGTGATATGACATAGTGATGTATTTTGGTGTTCTTGAAACACACATGGGCACAATAGAGGTCAACTGTCATGTTTTGGGGTTTTTTAATGACTGAGACAGGCTGATATATATAGACAGAGCATTGAAGTCTGATGTAATACACTTTTATTATGGCAAATTTGATGTACATACAATTGCACATTAATTAAACATTTATTTTACATAATATTCACAAATATTTATTTTGAAAATATCTGAGGACAGAAAATTTGCATTATCACTTGTTAAGACTGTCAATGTATTTCGGAACTGACATAACTCTGTTAATTGGACAAGTGTGATTCGTTATCGGCCAGTGCCTGAAAATGGCCAAATAACGGCTGATATACTCTGTTGCCATTTGGATTTAAATAAGCAGATACTTAAGAGCCTGTAATTGGATCATTATTGCAGTGATTAATGCAGTATATCAAGCTATCTGCTGTGTTCTCTGAATGTACACTACCAGTCACAAGTTTGGCACAACTATTCATTCTTTATTATTGTCATTTTCCACATTTTAAAACAATTTGAAACTCTGAAATAACACCAATGAAAATATAGGAATAATGTAGTGAACACACACACACAAAACAAATATATTTGAGCTTGTTTGTCTGGATTCCAGCTTTGCACACACATGGTCAATCTCTCAACCAACTTTTTAAACAGTATTAAAGTAGTTTCCATGTATCCTGGACATTGCTGCTTTCCCTTCAATATCAATAAACTCATTTCAAGCATTTAGCATTTTCACGGAAGTGAGCTCTGTTATATTTGCATATAGCATGGTAATAGTAGACCGGATGTCCAGATGGTACATCCGTTCTACAGATACGTTTATGTGGCTAGTGTAAATGGAATGTACAGTACATGCCCAATCAGATAACAATCCAATCAATTAAACATATCAAGTGACTGAAGGTCAAAGTATACTTCGGTTTTCAGCATGCCAGTGCGTCCCACGCACAAAGTTCATCATCTACCCAGTAGCGTACAGCCCAGTTTTTCATGTATATTTATACTTTTCAAAGTCCAGTCCATGGTTATAATCACTCTTGACGGTACTAATGGTCAAAAATTTAAAAAGAAAAAGCAAATACAACTATACATTTACAGTACATACACAGCGAGTGGAGTTGTACATGTCAATCTCTAGTCTTCAAGAAGTCTATTACATGGTTCTAAATCTTATGAAAGATGTCATCTTTATCACTGACATCTTACCATTTCTAAATGTAATACACTTCCCCTTTCTCTCTTCCACATTTTCTAAGTTTAAATTGCTTCGGAATTCCACATATTTTTGCACTAACCATACTGAGAAACTGCTTCTCATTTGTATTTTCTAAATGCAATGAGCTTGTTCCTCAAAGGATGGCTATGATGGGATTTGGTTCAATTTCTTATTAAATTCCTCAGAGAGGCATCAGAAAATTTTGACCAACATATTCGTGACTATGTGGATTCAACTTGTTAATGAGTTCAAGGGTTTCATGCTAACAAACAGTCCCAAATTTAAGGATGTGCTTTCTAACATAATCCCGAATTTGTAGAAACCTAAAGTAACTTGATGTAGAGGCCAAAGTATACTTCTGTTGTCACAGCATGCGTGACGCAAATTTCGTCATCAGTAAAGTCCATGAGGACTGTCCGCGCACAGCCCAGATTTTCTTGACAAGGCCCAGATATACTTTGTTTTTCTACGTTCCTGATCGGATCGTGCCCAGTCGACTGCATTGCCTTTTAAAGTTTACTCAACTGCTTTGTGGTGCTATTTCAGTGCAGTCAACGGCTGACGTATGCGCCAACAATGCGCACAGTCCTTGTGTGTCCAGAAAATCTAGGCCACGCACGGACAGTCCTGATGATGAAATTTGTGTCAGGCATACTGTGCGCGGAGTGATCAGCAATGCGGATAACCAAAGTATTCTTTGGGAGTTCAGCGCGGACAGTCTTCGTCTGTGCGTTGACTGTACTAAAAGAGTATCACAATGCAGTCGCGGTGTGCATGCGTCAAAAGCATTCATATTCGCTCACCGCCACAGGAGTTTGCTTATATAGGCAACGCGGTCGACCAGGGCCGATCAGAGGCCTTAAAAGTGCCTACACACTACAGGTTATGGTGTGTCAGAGAACGCTGCAAATGCATTGATTTAAATGAGGATGGTGCATCGGTTGGACGAAGAGGGAAAACACAAGGATTTTCAATAGCGACGCTCAGCCATTGAGAGCATTTAAACTTTTGCTGCAACGCAATCTGACGTAGGCATGCGTTGACCAATGAGAATCTCAGAAAAGCGGGACTACTGCAGTTGTGCGGTGAAATCGAAAAAACACGGGGGGGGAATAAAACTGCCTCTTCACTCTGTGGGACACGCCTTCCAAACATACCTTTCATATTCCCATGCGTCAAATGCTCCTTCCAAGCTTTCCCTAGTTTAAAAGCGACCTATAGAGCAAACTTTTAAAGATTGAGAGCCCGACCATGCGGCCATGGAACGGCATGTGAACAAAAACAAAGCATACCAGAGACTTCAGTGTAAATATGTCCATAAAGTGTGTCCAAACGTTTGACTGGTAGTGTATCAACAGTTCATAATAAAGTTAGCGTATATTTTGTTTGATGTATAGACCCATGCTAATCTTTCTGATTTATGATACAAACAACCTGTGGAGTGGGACTTTTTTCATGGTACATTTGATAATACTGCTTGAGTTGCTGCTGGCGTTATTATCCAAAGTCTGGCTGCTCTGGTCTGCCTAATGTTCTGAGCACATTAACTTAATTAGGATGGCTTTATATGCCACCTTAATCTTTGGGATCTTGAAAGCGTACACTATTGGGTTAACTGCAGAGTTGGCATGTGAGAGGAGTACCCCTATGTGGATGACTACATGGGGTAAAGGTCGATGTGTGATGGAGTAAGCCGTATTCATTATGTGAAGTGGGAGCCAGCACACGGCAAACAGTACCAGGATCAATGCTAGTGAACTGGCCAGCTTTCGCTCTTTATGATAAAAAGACCTGGACTCCGCAGCTTTCCCGACTCCTTTTCTCAGTTGTTTAGATATTGTATAAAAGATAAAAGTATAGAGGGCAAACATTATGGAAATGGGTGTAAGTATACAGAAAACAAAGTTGAAGTTGACCATATAGGACATAGATATGACTGTGACAAATTGGCACTTAATGGTTGAGTTGGTGTTTGTCGTCAGGTCATCTTTGTGCCATCCAAAAAAAGGGATGAGACCCAGTATGGAAGCGGAGAGCCAACATACTGTGATGGCTGCCCACAAGTGTTGTTTTTTGCCTTTTCCTCTAAACCTGAAAATAGAAGATACATTGGTAACAATTTACAATAAGGTTCCATTTGTTAACATTAGGTATCATAAACTAACAATTAACAATATTTTAAACTGCATTTATTTGTATTATAATGTAATTTTTTATGTAGGTATTTCTTCAACTTTCGGCACTTTTAGCACTAGAAAGTAAAGTTAAAAAAATGTCACACTCTTACTAGTTTGTTTTATCTAACTACTAACAATGTCTAACAGTGTATGTACATTTCTCAAAGTTGTGAAAATTCTCACCACAGTGTCATTTCCAGCACATCTCAAACCCTGTATGCTACTATAATTTCTCCTCCCTGCCCAATATACCAAAAACAGAAGAAAAATGCTGAAGTGAAAGTGGAGATTTACAGTAAAAAGGACTTAAATATTGAACTGTTTCTCAATCACAACTATCATATTGCTTCTGAAGACTTGTATTAAACCACTGGAGTCCTATGGATTACTTTTATGCTGCCTTTATGAGCTTTTTGATCCTTCAAAATTCTAGCCTCCATTCAGTTGTATTGTATGGACCTACAGAGCTGAAATATTCTTCTAAAAATCTTTGTTTGTGTTCAGCATTAGAAAGTCAGTCATGCACATCTGGGATGGATTGTTTATTTAACTCTTTGTTTAGATGGCATGCAATAATGTTTATTTTCATAATGGATTTTCATAGTGTAATATTGAAAGTTGAGGTCAGGACAAGCTACAACTGTCAAATGTATACATAAAAGGCATTTGAAAAGTACCAAAAATGAATAATAAAGGGCTGGTTTCTTAGAGAGTTTTATTGTGATCTTAAAAAGAAAACAATTTTGACATTTGTATTTCATTACAATATTCTTCTGTTGTGTTGCATCTCAGATTACACTATCTGACCTCAGACTAAGAAAAAACATGCATCATTTCCAATAATTATCTAATTTAATCTGCAAGCCTGTAATGTCACTAGAGAACAAACTTTATATATGAATTACAAATGACATGACAATGCTAAAATGTTCAAACCTGAGAGGGTTATAGACACGCAGGGATCGGTCCACTGCGATGGCCAGCAGGGAGTGTACAGATGCCTGGGTCAACACGATGACCACGCAGCTGATGAAGAGGCAGCTGTGGAAACTAGTCTCCACACCTATATCAACTACCAAGGCAAGAGGCACGGCCACAGCCCCCACCAAAAAATCTGCCACTGCCAGCGACACGACAAAACAAAATGTAGTCTGACTTAGAGCTCGCCTGGAACAGACTGCCCAGAAGACCAGCATGTTGCCCAAGCAACATCCTATAGCGATTAAGACCTCCAAGAAAGTATAGATTACCTTCTCAACATCAGCCATGGCAATTTAAAGAAGCAGAGGAACCTAAGAGGAACTTAACGGTGGCGTTGGTGGTCTAGATAGGAAGCTGTCTTCGGAAGGAAGTCACTTGACTTAAACATGTTGAATTTTCTCGATTCAGATGCACTTATGTTTACACCTACCTTCTGGCAACTGATGAGCTATGTGTGGGTTTACGGTGTCATTTTTGTCAAAGGAAAAAAAAAATCCCATTTAACATCAACACATATTTAAATTGGTTAAAACCGAAATGAGCTATGAAAGTTTCTGAAGAGACTCCCAACTCATCACAAACTTTTGACTTCCTCAACAGGGTAAAATTCACCAAGGTCAGCAGTATTCGAATTATAGGATGTTGTTTTGTCTCACTGGAGGCATTTTGAGCACTGAAATATAATTGTTTTAATCTAATGATTGCCACCTGACATAAAAAATGTCAGTCCACCCTAGTAATCTCTAACACAAATTAATTTTTGCATAATCACAACAAACCACTGTGATTGGGCCATTTTCACCAGCGCTGAGAAAAGTAACAGGTGCAAATAGAAAATAGAAAACGCTGGCTATGTGCCATTGGTTATCTGGACAACAATTTACAGTACATCTAAATACTGACCATGATTTAAAACGAACATTCACTAAATAGGTGAAAATTAACCTTTTTTTAGTTATGTTGTCAACCCAGCAAACAATTTTAGGTTCTGGGAACGTTAGTTTTTGGTTCCCAGAACGTTCCCAGAAAGTTCCCTATTGGTGATCCAGGAAAGTTTTCTTAACGTAAATAGAACGTTCCCTTAAGGTTAGGGGAATGTTCTGGAAACTTTATGTGAATGTAAAAAAAGACTTTGCCAATCAATGAGCGCTCTCTACTGCCTGATAATGGTCATGTAATTAAGCATTTGATCACTGCTGTTAAAGCAAACATTTGCAACCTTTTAATTTGTTTAAGAAAAATAGAACCTAAAATAACCTACAGGGAACATTCCCAGAACGTTCCTGTTTGGTTCCCAAAAAAATAACCAAATGGGAAGCATACGGGAACGTTCTGGGAACGTTCTGTGTTTGCTGGGAACTCACTTGCCAATTTGGCTGATTTTGGCCATTTTTATGCCCGGTATTTTCCTTTGGCTGTTTAGAATCCGAGTTAGCCAAAAGCGATTCGCAAATCAATCACTCTGTTGAGTCGGTTCTTTTCAATGACTCACAAAATGGTCATATCGAGTCGTTGAAAAGAACCGACTGAATCGTTTGAAGTGGTCTTGCACTCCTTACAACATGTTTTACTTTTTCATAAACAAAAACCACTTGATGAAGTGGAATATATTTACCTTTAATCAACTAAAAATAATGTCTTAAAGGTCTACTTTTTTTTAAATTTTACTCCAAAAGAAATTAATTGTAATTTTGAACCATATGTACTGTATAAAATCATGAGCTTGAGATCTAGACTCCAGTAACATCAGTAACCTTATAAAAGCTGATTTATTCTACATTTAGAGTGTCCCCTCATGGGGGCGGCCATATTGAGATCACATGACCAGCACATGACTTGCTTAATCTCAGTAACAACCCTGTTATTGGACACTTTAACTCATTGATTACAGTAATTATGGCTGACTGTGAATAGTGAATTTATGCAATGGCATCAGTAACTATTGATTTTGAATGATGCTGCATCCAAGCCACTAGTCAGCATAAGTCCAAAATGACACGCAAAAAAAAAGTTACTGAGTGTACCTTTAAAGCTTAAGTATGTAATTCCTATGCCACTAGTGCCACCAAACAAATTATTTTTTTTAACGCTCTTAACGCTTTCTGAATATGCTCCCCTTCTGCCATTGGTCAAAGAAACTGATAGTCCTTCCCCACGCCATTGGTCAGGCCAGTGATGTTATTGTCACTCTTGATATGGGTCGCTCAAAACAAACACACGAACATTCAAGAACATTCATCTATGAATGCTTCTAGTTTCCCCTGCACATTAAACTGGGATAGGATAAAATATTTTAACACCAAAAAAGTTACACACTTAAGCATTAAGTTCATTACCCTTGTGCGAGTTAAGTTTGTGAATGATTCTACTTTACAGGTAAAGACATTTCGCATTTGTCGACCGCATATGTCATCAAGGCTGTCTCGTTTTAGAAAAGCGAGTAGGACACTTCGAATGCAGCCTTCGAATGTGACCTTCTTTCACGGGAATTCTGAGGATGCATGAGGTGTATCCTTCGTGGGCACTCACAACCCACAATTCTTTGCTTCAACACAAATACCTGATGTTCAAACGTAAGGAATGTTAATTCTCAAGTTGAAATACCTTAGTAGGTGGGTGCAGAGTATTTAACATGTATAATTATATTAATATATAATTAAAATAAAGTATTAGACTGTAAAATCTATTTTTTTTTCTCATTACATTATTATAACTCTACTAAAATGCAGGCCCGGCTCCAAAGGGGGGCCTGGGTGGGCCTGGCCCACCCATTCATGAACTTGGCCCACCTTGAGACCTACACCCACACCCACCCCTCCAACTGTTTGGCCCACCCGGAGGGTCCTTTGGCCCACCTTACATCTTAGAGCTGGAGCCAGGCCTGCTAAAATGTATCCCATACATTCCCTTCCAAAGGGATTTTGTTCTCTTCTCAGTCAAAGCGCTCGCGCTTGTTAAAGTGTGGCGTGCTGTCATAGCAACCCGTTACGTTACGTTTGTCCTACGAAGGCCGTCTAGTTTAAACGATATTTATATAAAGGAGGACGCTCGGTATACTGCAGCCTTCAAAGGACGCGTCCTACCTAGCACGCAGGGTTGCCAGGTCCCAGAAATATTTCAAGCCCAATGACAACTCAAAACCCGCCCAAATGGAATGAAAACTAGCCCAATTTTCCAGTGTCCAATCAGATTAAACAACGGCTTGATTCCCACAAAGGGCCTTAAAACAAACTTATATATATGTTAAGTTTAAAGTTTTGGCCTTTTGTCTTACCCAAATTCTTAATGTCACACACTGTGGTTTTTTCTTTACACAATCTCATTCAATAAAGGTCAAACAAGAACTTGTCCTCTCTGATATTTTCTGACCCTAGTCAGAAGTACTAACTTACTTACTTTTTCTCTTCTCAGCACTTCTCTCTGATGATCTTCTCTCCAGATCTGCTGTTGTTCTGTTTACACACAAGCATCAATATTAAAATTAACACACTGTTAAACTAAATTAACATACACTGGCTTTTATTAATGTTCTTACCAATATGCTTACTGGGGCAACTTGCACACTGTCCCTTTGTTTTTGTTGTTGTTTGTTTTCTCTTTTTCCAGAACTCTTCACAACATTTTCTTCTTAGATGGTCTATCTGTGCAGCCTCATTTTGATTACAGCTTTGAACAGAACTATATACAATCTCAGGGCTCTCTCTCTTTTATTTTAGACATTTGTGCTCTCTTCCCCACCCTTCTCAGGTGGTGCTGAATAGATTTCAGCAGTAAAGAGAGAAAGCATCCGTGGTGATGGTTTAAATTCATGGCAGCATATGTTTCTTCTTTGCATGTAAGCTCGAATCCTCATTATATTTAGCAAAGATTTCTGCTCTAGCCTGTTTCGTAGCTTGTTCTTTATCAGTGACATTTGGGAAAATGAACGCTCAACTGCTGCATTGCTGAATGGTAAAGCAAGAAGACTCAATGCAAAATTGCCAAGATCTTCAAAGTTCACCTGCAGTATCTGTGTATGCAGAAACTTCTACCCAGAAGTCCTCTGTTTTGCCATCTTCTGCATTGTTCCATTCCAGAGTGTGAATTACTCTCCACTGTTGCTCTGCTTTTCCTACATCTCCCTTGAAGAGGTGGAAAAAGGGAAGATCATCAATCCTTGGCTTACTTGACGACAGAGCATGACTCGGTGACAGGAATTTGAGAGCCTCTAACTGTTTAATGTTATCTGGAAGTCTTTTCCTAATTTCCTTAGATAACTCTAGCATGTAGTCCCTGCACCTGCGTTTCATGTCCTGTTCAGCTAGGTCACTTATTCCATTGGCTTCAAACAAAGCAAGACGGAACTGCACCCCAAAGTCTACAGCGTCAAGTGGCAAAAGATTCTCATCAGAAAGGTTAAACTCCATGATGTCTTGCCAGCTCTGGAATGTCTTCGGCAAGCCTATGCGCTCAAGCAGGGACTGGTAAAATGTTAAAAGTTCCGTTAGAAGTTTTGAAGGATCGGGTTTGTCAAGTTGAAAGATTTTATTAAGTCTGTTTAACTCTGACACAATTGGTTGGAGGAATTTCAGGTATATCAGGTTAATATTGTCACTATACATTTGGTACAGCAGTTCCGCAGCATAGCTCCTCTCACTGTCTTTTGTCAACTGAAAATGCAACTTAAGCTCCACATACTGGGAAAGGATCCGGTTGATGCACTCACTAATAGCGAGCCACCTAGTGTCAGACAGTTGCAGAATCTTCAGCGGGCTTTCACCTACATTTATGGTTTTGTACAGTTCCGAATATTTATGGAGACGCTGGGTGGCATTTGAGAACCAACTGTAGGTCTGAGAAATCATGTACTCAACATTTCTGGGGAGGACATTGACAGCTTTTGATGCACAGAGCTGAAGAGAATGGCACACACACTTTATGTAAACAATATGAGGATTGTGGTCACGGAATTTCTGTAGCACCGAGTTATGTTGCCCACACATTGTGTTACAGCCATCAGTTGCAAGACCGATGCAATTCAGTATGGACAATTTGTTGTCATCCAGGAATTTGAACAAAGCATTTGCTATAGTCAGTGAATCACCAGCTACTATATTTATAATTCCTGCAAAAGTGCTAATGATTCGTGAGAGCTTCTTGCTGTAATATCTGATGACTATGCAAAGTTGTTTTCTGGTTGTGACATCAGTGCTCTCATCAACAATAAGAGAGTATGGTCCACTTCCTATATCCTCCAGAAGGTCTTCATGTACTACTGGTCCTATCACTGAATTAATTAGTGCTGTGCATTTCGTTCGATGTAAACTAATACCTTTCTTGGAAATTTCTTCCACAACACTTCCTAAATGATCAACAGTTGAAGTGCTTGAGTGACAAGCAACGTGGGCAGCCAGCTTCAACTCTGCCTCTTTCACAGCAACATTAGTTCTTAGAAAGGAACTGCCTGTGTCAAATAATGTTCTGGCATTTGAGAAAGGAGCCGCATTTTTTTTATGTTTTTCAGTCGCAGCATGAGCTACCAGATCACCATGGTGAGCTCTGATTTCACATTTGCAATATTTGCAGAACGCTTTTCTATCATCATTTGGAACACTTCGAATCCACTCCTTTAATCCTTTCTCTGTCTCCCATTCTTTGCGATACTTCTTTCCATATTTTCCCCATTTACCTGACATTTTAGAATGCTGCTTGTTCATCCACGGACAACTGAACCGACGCTTCTACAACATTTACGACGCTCTCATGTGACGTGATGATGCTTGATTTGTGATGTTACGTCAAAAACACATGTGATGCGTCTACTCGCCCGCCGGCGCTGCAGTGGTTGTTGCCAAGTATTCATTCCCGGTGATCAATACCCACTAATAAACGGTTCCCTTTTAATTTTTTCTTTGTCTACAATTTTTTTTTTTTTTTTTTTTTGCGGCCGCAGTACATAATAAATATAGCCCAAAAAAACGCAACCCGCGACTCCGTAATTTTTCCCGCGACTCCCTTTTTAAAATAGCCCAATTGTGCGGGAAAACCGCTACCCTGGCAACTATGCTAGCACGTTGCCTTCGAAACGAGACACCGCCTATATGACCCATGTATTTCAGTGTTATTTTTCCCCCACCCGTTTTCTGGCAGGTCCCACCTCCTAGATTCGGATTGGCTACTAAGAGCTACTTACGTTAGCGTTTCACTGACTGTGATGACGCGTTTCCGCCTTATTTAGCCGCGTAAATCTAGCAAACTTCTTTATTTTATTTTATTTTTTTTAAATATTGAGTGTAAGTTTCTTAACATTATTCTTTTGTGTCATATTACCCCGTAATTAGTAAAAAATAAAATAAAATAAATTACTTCAGCTGTGAGTGGGATTATATTGCAGCTGCTGAGAGAATGACCGTAAATTTGGCATCTTCTCCCATCTGATTGTCTTAATTCACCGTTTTCTATTTATGTCATCTTCTGGAAAGTCATTCAAATGTAATACTACACTTTTTATTTTGCTTTTGGAGCAAATGGGTAAGTGAAAATAACATTGGCTGTGATTTCCCATTCACCGCTGTCGATACCCTGCAAACGTTTACTGGAGTGTGATAAAGGTTGTTCATATAGGCTTATAAACTATACGTTGCAGAAAAACAAACAGCGAATAAGTTCGAAGTTCAGCGAGAATTTTAATTGGTTAACATTAGACAAGACAAAACTATCACATGCATTTAAATCAGCGGTTTACTGACTTGATTAACTGTTTACTTACTCGATTAATATTATAATGGTGGCGATATAATTGTGTATGAACGTGTGTGTGTGTGTTTACTCTCTTCTCTCCTATACAGCTGACAGACCTATTTACTATACTGTATATTCCATAAAGCTCAATATAGGCTACAATATGTAACATCATTTGTCACTTATTTGCTATAAGCTATCATCATTAATTAATTCTGCAATTCGTTTTTTATCATTAAAAAGTATATTATTTCAAATTAACCATTAGAACAAAGGGTTAGTTCACCCATAAATAAAAAAGATCTCATAATTTACTCACCCTCATGCCATCCCAGATGTGTATGACTTTCTTTATTCTCCAGAACACAAATTAAGATTTTTAGAAAAATATTTAATTTGATTTTCAAAGACATTCTTTTTTTTACTCCAGTAAAATATTTAAAATAAAAATGTCCATACATGTCTTCTTGTACTCTTTCTATCTCAAACTGAATTTCTTCACATTCCATCTCTACGTAATAATGTATTTCTTTTCCACAGCATTCTCAGAAAAGTCTGAAATAGTTAATTACATAAAATACATATTTTCTCATGGGAAGTGATACTTACCTTCATATTTTATATTTTTATATTTGACATAAAGTGAAACCAAAGATGTGGGAGCCAGGCAAAATCGGTTTGGCATAAATAAAAAAAATTGCATTCATATCATACATTATTGTTCACAAAGTGATGTTGATGGTTTTTTTAATGGCCTACGCCGATATCCAGAGTGCAGGGTGGCCGATAGACCAATACAATGCAGATATATCACACAATTTAATATAGTGAATAACAAAAGTGAAATTGATAAATAAACAAACTCTTACTAAGCACTACATTTACAAAATTTCACACAAAACTAAAAAAAATTATATTGTATTTTTAATGGTGGATTCTTCTGATTTCTGTTTAGTCCTCAATTTTTTGTAATTTATTTGCACATGAAGAAGTTGTTAATGTATAAGAAAGAAGGAAATAACAGTACACACAGTAGTACAGCAACCATGGGTGGCACGTCCATGTTAGAAATCGCTTTTCTCAAGAAATACTGAATCAAACCAATTGTGCATACAGTGCAGTGTATAAGACATTTACTCAGTGCACGTGAAGCGCTTTTATCTTGAACTTGCTCTCACGCGTTCGTGCAGCCTGGATCGCCTGCTTGGATTGTCACGGACTGACCATCATGATTTGTGTATCAGTAACTTTTGATCCTGATCCTGAAGTTTTGATTCTGGCTGATGGAATACATGCTTCAGAGGAAGATATTAGATGAGTGCTCGATGGGAAGTAAACACTAGATTTTCATGACGTTCGTGAATGTCTGTTTAAATGAGATATCTGCATATTTGCAATTGGTATTTAGTACAAGTTTTATTGATGTTTGCCTTTTATCATTTTATCAAAAGAAAGTTAAAGGTAGCAGGGAACTGCTGAGGAGAGAGTGTTAGAATACGTACTTCAGAGGAAGATTTATGAGCACTCAGGATACTGGATCTGCTGAAGTTTTGTGAGGTTGGTTTATTACATATGTTTAAATGAGATATGCGTATATTTGCAGACTGTAAATGATATTAGTTTTATTGATATTTGCATTTTTATCATTAGACAAGACAGGAGAGCGAGAGGGAGAATGAAACAGGAGAGCACTTTAATGTCATGAGCTCAAACGCATCTGTCGCGACTCTGATATGCAGACCGTTTAAATGACACTGTATTGCACACCGGTCTATTATTGTAGTAACACGACACAAACAAATTGAACTGTGACTGGCCGTTTACATGTCTCAGTCTCTTCACGTGCAAGCAGGTGATTTTCGATGCCCTCAAGAAAAATTGGCCAAACAGGAACATTTATCGGCCAATGCGATAATTAAATGGACATTCTTTCTGAAATAAACCTAAATGAATTACAATCAAATTGAAACAGAATCTAATCAAACTGATAGTTATACAAATCTGTATCAATGCCCAACACTAAATAAACAGCGAACATGCAACAAAACAAAACTAGAACAATCTCAAAATTCACAAAATTCTCTCAATATCTCAGCTCTGTAGGTTCATACAATGCAACTGAATGGTGCCCAGAACTTTGAAGCTTTAATAAGCACATAAAGGCAGCATATAAGTAATCCACAAGACTAGTTCTGAAGAGTAGGGCCTTAAATCAACCAATGTTCTGCTTGATTGTGTCGCTGGCCATTTCTTGTTGGGGTTTTGGCCATTCCACTTGCTGTTGTTGTGGACATCTGTGTTTCAATACCTTTCCATGCATGCCTCTTCAGAAATTGTGTCCTTATAGTACCATTGCAAGCATCTGTGCTCAACCTCCTGGCTATTGCAGTAGACCGATCTCTGCGTGTTTGTGCCCCTTTAGGTGAGTGGGCTTTTGAGGCCATGTTCTCCAGATAGTTTTGAAGTGACATGGACCACATGCATAATACATTTTAACATCTGTCAGATGTGTTAAAAAGTACACACAGATCGTGGTTTAATCTATAAATTGGTGTATTGTAATTTAGTCTAATCTTTAACTTCAGGCTCTTTTAGCAATGTGGACTTCCAGTAACAAAAAAATCACCCACAATTTGTTTTATCCATCTACTAATAATGTCCAACATAGTATGAACATGTACCACAGAAGATTTATGTCTTTTCCCACCACAGTGTCATTTCCAGCACATCTCATATATTGTGTTTGATAAAATTCAGTGTTGGTTATGAAGCTGATGGAAATGACATTTTACCATTTTTC
This sequence comes from Moxostoma hubbsi, assembly GCA_032164185.1. Classification (NCBI taxonomy): domain Eukaryota; kingdom Metazoa; phylum Chordata; class Actinopteri; order Cypriniformes; family Catostomidae; genus Moxostoma; species Moxostoma hubbsi. The sequence continues at coordinate 4,110,326 of JAVLUX010000010.1, read as the reverse complement.
TAATAAAATTACGTACTGTTTGTTTGTCTTACTAAGGCTAATTTCATAGCTAACATTTAATGTATCCTAAAACAGGGGTTCCCAAACTTTTCCATGACAAGGCCCCCCAAATACCACTATGTTCTGGCCAAGGCCCCCCTTTTCCATGATGTGTTATTAAACCCATCGACAATACTACAGCAAATGTAGAAATAAATAAAACATCTAGGTGAACATCCATTAACCTTTATTTGTGTTGTAATAATAACATTTGTATGACAGACCTTCATATATGGTAAAGTAATTTCAACATTCAACATTGTATCTGTGTGTCAGTGAATGGAAAAAGAGAGAGATCTTAACGAGTGTGTGTGTGTGTGAGTGTGTGTGTGAGTGTGTGAGTGAGTGAGTGTGTGTGTGAGTGAGTGACTGAGTGAGTGTGAGTGAGCGTGTGTGTTTGTGAGTGAGCGTGTGTGAGTGTGTTTGTGTGAGTGAGTGAGTGTGTTTGTGTGAGTGAGTGAGTGTGTGTGTGAGTGAGTGAGTGTGTGTGTGAGTGAGTGTGTGTGTGTGTGTGAGTGAGTGAGTGTGTTTGTGTGAGTGAGTGAGCGTGTGTGAGTGTGTTTGTGTGAGTGAGTGAGTGTGAGTGTGTTTGTGTGAGTGAGCGTGTGTGTGTGAGTGAGCGTGTGTGAGTGTGTGTGAGTGTGTTTGTGTGAGTGTGAGTGAGTGAGTGTGTGTGTGAGTGAGTGTGTGTGTGTGTGAGTGAGTGAGTGTGTTTGTGTGAGTGAGTGAGTGTGTTTGTGTGTGAGTGTGTTTGTGTGAGTGAGTGAGTGTGTTTGTGTGAGTGTGTTTGTGTGAGTGAGTGAGTGTGTTTGTGTGAGTGAGTGAGTGTGTTTGTGTGAGTGAGTGTGTGTGTGTGTGAGTGAGTGAGTGTGTTTGTGTGTGTGTGTGAGTGAGTGAGTGTGTGTGTGTTTGTGAGTGAGTGAGTGTGTGTGTTTGTGAGTGAGTGTGAGTGTGTGTGTGTGTGTGTTGTCTCCAATACGTCTGCTCACAGTGTTATCAGAGAGTGGTACAGCGTCAATTTTCTTGGCAGCATCCTCATCCAGTAGCTCTTTTACAATGTCTTTGTAGCAGGTAGTATCAAATCCGCCCCAATTGTGTGCGACTTTTTAGCTCGCGCAATGTGCAAGGAACCCAAAAACGATGCCTTCAATGCTCTCTCAGGGACAGTAGCGAATGTTGCTGACTGCCTGGTCAAATGTTCTTCCTTTCTTTTAAAAAAGTCGATTGGTTTTTCGGCCTCTGCTGGATGCTTCTGGTTCAGGTGACGTTTAAGTTTCGATGGTTTTAAGCATTCGTTGGAGAGGATCTCGAAGCAGAGAACGCATTTGAGGCACTCATGTCCATTCTTCTGCGTGACGCATGTAAATCCATACTTTATGTATGCTGCCTCATACCTACGAGTCTTACTCGGCCAGGAGTTCGTTTTCGTATTTTTTTTTATCTGAGGTTTCGATAGCTGGCTCGTCAGGTTTTTTCCTTTTTAAAAATCTATCCATTTTGATAGAGCTAGCCAGCTAACTAAATAAATAGCTGAATAGCTGAGCACTGGCGGTTGTTACCAAGGCTAAACTGACAGATTACGTGTACCAGCCAATCAGAAAGATTAGAATTAAAAGTTTAATGTTCAGATATGCGACAAATTATTATAATGCTATTTCATAACAATACTCATAATAATATAAATATTTTTATATATATTTTTTAATATTTTTAAAATATTTATAAAATTTATAATTATTTTTTTTTGCTTTTTTTTTTTTCTTCTTCCAACTTGCTGCGGCCCCCCTGGCGCCCCCTGGCGGCCCCCCAGGGTGCCGCGGCCCCCACTTTGAAAACCACTGTCCTAAAACACACAATTGAATAATATTTTCACACTTTTTGCATAATTTGGCCATAATTACAGCTTGATTGTAAATGACACCCATTAAAAAATATTCTAGTCACTAGTGATATTTACCTTGATTTTTCTTTGTTTTCTCCTTCACTGACACTTTTGTCGACAGTTAAAAAGCACACTTAACTTTTTAGGGGGGAAATGATTAGGTGCAAAATTAAGTTGTGTGGTGGAAATAATGCCTGGGTCTGCGGGACGAGGCTAAAACAGTCAAATCTATACATAAAAGGCATTTGAAAAGTACCAAAATTAAATGATGAATGTCTGGTAACAAGTTTCCATTTAGGTTTTAAAGAGACCTTCAAATAACAAAAAGTAAAAGCACTGTTTGTTTTACTAAAAATCAACCCCTGGGAAAGTGCCTGAAGTTAAAAAAAACAACAACAAAAAAAAAACACCCTAATGTGTTTGCTGAGTTTGCACACCACAAACATAATGACACAGTTTCAGCATTCACCATCCAAATAACCTTATGGACCATGTGAAATGCTGTTCACAACCCATTTTACTTTCGTAATCTGGCATATCTATGAGTGAAACAGGAAACTCTGGAGGGGAAAACATGATATTACAGAGAAAAATGCAGGGACTTGATTTTATGTTTTGGAAATTGATTGATTTGTGAAAAAATTAGATATTAAAATGATCCATTTACAGACTCTAGCAGCTTTTTTAAACAAATGTTGCATTCAAATGAATATTATTATTATTATTATTATTATTATTATTTACTTTTTTATGGCAGGTATGTCTACAGTCATCAAAAAGCACTCTTGGATTCTCTCCACTGTATGTTGGATAATGGCTGCCATATTGGGCCTCTTACCAATGTTTGGATGGTACAACCATAACATTCTGAAACATTACAAATCCACCTCCATAGACTGTGAATCCATAGCCGTCATTCCCACTTCATACCTGATCAACGTTTTTCAGGGGGGGTGCTTTCTTCCTCCTGGCAGTCATAATCACTTTATACTGCTATATCTTTTTCAAAATTAGGAGGCAGTCTAGTGGTAAAGTATGTAAAATTGTTTCAGTGATTACACTCCTTTAATTTACTCCTTTAAACCATTCCTTTAATTTACTTAAGCAATTGTAGTGATTTGTTTTCGATTTGTCTGGGTTACATTGAGACACTTACAATGGAAGTGAATGGTGCCAATCCGTAAACTTTAAAATACTGTTTACTATTACAATTTGACAGCTTACAGTCTAGCTGATCCCACAAAAGCTCAATGGGGTTAAGATCCGTAACACTCTTTTCCAATTATCTGTTGTCCAATGTCTGTGTTTCTTTGCCCACTCGAACCTTTTCTTTTTGTTTTTCTGTTTCAAAAGTGTCTTTTTCTTTGCAATTCTTCCCATAAGGCCTGCATCCCTGAGTCTTCTCTTTACTGTTGTACATGAAACTGGTGTTTAGCGGGTAGAATTCAATGAAGCTGTCAGCGGAGGACATGTGAGGCGTCTATTTCTCAAACTAGAGACTCTGATGTACTTATCCTCTTGTTTAGTTGTACATCTGGTCTTCCACATCTCTTTCTGTCCTTGTTAGAGTCAGTTGTGCTTTGTCTTTGAAGACTGTAGTTACACCTTTGTATGAAATATTCAGTTTTTTGGTAATTTTAAGCATTGTATCAACTTCATTCCTCAAAACAATGATTGACTGATGAGTTTCTATAGAAAACTGTTTCTTTTTTTACATTTTTGACCTAATATTGTCCTTAAGACATGCCAGTCTATTGCATACTGTGGCAACTCAAAAACAAATGTTAAGCTTCATTTAATGAACCAAATATCTTTCAACTGTGTTTGATATAATGGAAAGTGGTTTTCTAGAACTAAATTAGCAATTTAGCATGATTAATCAAGGATAAGGTGTTGGAGTGATGCTGCTGTCTAGATTTGATAAAAAATGACGTTTTTCAAATAGTGATGATGCTGTTTTTTACATCAGTAATGTCCTGACTAAATTTGTGATCAGTTGAATGCCACTTTGGTGAATTAAAGTACAGATTTCCCTCAGAAACAGCCAAATCTGTACATTATTCCAAATTTCTGGCCAACAGTGTAAACCCTAAATAGCAATTTAAACAAATTTACAGCTCAAATAATATGAGTTTTAACAGAGGAATCATGCTTTTATAAAATTATAAGCTTCACATGTTTACCTTTAACCCTCCAAAAATGGTCCCCATTCACTTCCATTATAAGTGCTTCACTGTAATCTCAATTTTAGCATTTTTTTTTTGAAAGAAAAGGAGGGACGAGTCAAACTGTTTTTTTTGCGCTAATCAACATTATGCCACAAATGCTGTCGATTGAGCTTAACTTGAATTGAACCCTGAACATTCTTTTAAACATTTCAATTAATACAGTAAGTTTATACCTTTTAAATCTGATGTGATGATGTAAAATAACTTTGTAACATTCCTTAAGTTTAAAACACGTTTAGTTCATGTAGAAGGCTTAATGCATGCTGGTCTGTGAATCAACATCACCTTGCATTATTGGTGTGAGTAGAAATGGAGCCACACACTCAACACTTGGTGCACAATACATTAACAGTAAAAATCAATTGATCATTTTTTGATCATGATATTTTAGGATTGATACTTGAGGATGCATTGTAAATATAAACAATCATTAATAATATCATAGAGCATTAATCTCTACTTGTGTGACTACATATGTACAATTTACTATGTTAAACTTACTTAATCGGTGCAGAAATACTTAAACTTTTCTGCTATGCATGAGTAAATTTCTTTTATTCTTTGCCTTTTTGTTCCACTGACTATTGCTGAAATTTGTATCAATTGTAAAATGCCAGAAATCTTAATTTTAAAGGACATAAATGAGGAAGGACAATACATAGTATGCTATGAGCAACAAATAATAGCATAAGCATGTACATTTTTAAGCTGCCACATTTTCAGCATGAGAAAGTCAACAATTAACAGAGTATTAACAGACTCATTTTTATTTGAAAAGGCCCAATGCAGAAAGCATCACGAAAACATTTCAAGTCATTTTTACATCATTTTAATACAATATATACATTTTAATTACCAGTTTTGAAAACTCTTCCTCTTCACCCTTGCTCATTATATCTCTCAAGGAAGGCAATAGACTGTATAGTTATCACCTGAATAGGATTCGATCCTTCCCACAAACTATACAACCTACTACCTCACCTTGTGGATACTCAGACACTTTATTTTATTTTCACAGGAACACTGAGAACTCATTATCTCGATGTGCACGTCATTCTATAGAGAACACACATGTTATGTAATCCTCTCCACAGACTGAGTTCTAATGAATTAACTTGAAACATTATTTCAAGTCCTGTCGGTCAGCACTGTTGTTGCCAGCTGGTTAGCCCATCTCCGTAAGCAAGACAGTAGATTGTATAGTTATCTCAAAGGGAGGATTTATACTCCACAACTATTCAATCTACTACCTCAGCTTTAGGGACAGCAACGCACATGTTGTGGATTTTTTTAAGTCTTGGTTACTCCAAGTCTGCACAAGAACCTCAAAAAGCAAAATAAAGGTAAGATTGAGAAAGAGATGATTTATTATGAATCATAAAACATTACATGACAAAACTTGTTCATTTGGGTCAGTGGCGTGACACTCATTTTTCCCCAGAATCTTTTAAATTATTAAAAAAATACTTGAACACACCTCTACTACGATCAGCAAGTTTTCAAATAAATATCTCAAAAGTCATATCTTGAGTAGAAAATGTGGTGTGATTATGTTTTCATGAGTAGTGTAGAATATATTTTTTGTTATTGTTTAAAAAAAAAGGAGTGAAACAATAATAATAAAAAAAACATTATTCATATTTTAAAAACCTTTGTCCATCAAATTAAAGTCAGGTGGTGTAAACAACATATGGGTTGCTTACATATTTTGTTGTTTGTGATTTAATAAAAAACATAAAACAGAGGACCAATTTAGACCCCCATGACCATATGTGAAGTTTTAAAAAAAATAAGTATGTTGTCAGATCATTAAATATCAATATGACCTTTTTGTGACCAGGCACATTTTGTTCAGGTCATAATCGTGTAAGTCCGAGAAAGTTTAAATTTTATAATCAACTATTTTTTTACCTCTAAATATGTTTGAAAACTTGTTTGAAATTTGTTTTTAATACATTTATTATCTTGATGATTACACCAATGACATTTTTAAAGTCAGCCAGTTTCTGTGGCATACCCAGAAATAAAAGCTTATAACTCTCTCTCTAAAACATTTGGGCATCAAACAAGTGTTTGGTGTAATTTTCAAAGAAAACGTTTCAAATTTTTCTGATCAGTTTTGAGCCTCTCAGCCTAAGGTTACGTCTACATTAACCCAGATATATTTGAATATGGCGTTTTCATTTCAGAACTACTCTCCGTCCTCACTAACATTTTCAAGCTTTTTCCAAAAGTTGCTCGCCCACACTGAAACGTATGAAAATGCTTAAATTGTGTCACTGCGCATGCGGAAAATCCCCATTGCATGTGCGGTCTGAAACGCAATAGTCCTCGTTTTCCGTTGCCGGACACCAATTCCGCATAAACTTCCCTTGTCCTTTGAAGGAATGCAATGTGAAGGTTGTACAAAGTGACATTTATTTTTTAACAACGCTATCAAAGGGAGTATCAGGCACAACAGCGCCGCTATAACACGGGCCGCCATCTTGATTGTTTTGGTTGTATAGATCACATGACTAAAAATGCGCCATCGTTTTCCAAAGCATCCGTTTTAACAGTCCACACTATAACATGAAAATTGCATTTTCAAATGTATCCACTTTGGAGTGCGTTTTCAAAAAGCTCAGTTTTCGCGTACAAAAAACGCCGTCTCAGTGTGGACGGAAGGCCAAAACGGAGAGAAAAAGATGTGTTTTCAAACAAAAATGTATTAGTGTGGACTAGGCCTAAGAAACTGGTAAAAAAAAAATCACCAACATCTTTTTTGCCAAAAACGTAATTTTTTTCCATTATTTTGCCTATTTGTTGTTATATATCTCAGGATGTAAGTAAGGTAGCTCTGAAAAACAGCTTTTGTTCCCATTCATGTCAACTGTATATGAGAAAACTTTTGTGTTGATACGACAAAGCAATCAAAAGTTATAGCATTATAAACACAATTTATCAAAGTGTACAAAAGCCTCTTCAAACAAATAAAACACAATAATTGTTCATAAGAACTAATTACACATGCAAACACAACAATGACTAAAGGTTTGCATAGCATGCTTAAATTGCATGCATGGTTTCTGTCATTTGAGTCATCATTGAGTCTGTGTCATATACTTGGCGCCACATACAGTATGTAATTAGAGTGATTGATCACATGGCTCTCTGCCCAAATATGGAGGACTATCATCACTGGTTGGAGCAACCTGAACCCAATCTGATTGTTTTAGTGTTCCATGATGCTACAGCATTTCTGATGACATCATCTGATCTAGTAAAGCTGTCTATGTGTTTGTAGCCAGATAACTGTGCGTGTTATCTAATGATCTATGCATCTGATTACGTTGTGTGTGGTCTCATTTTAAATTGCCTCCACTAAGTAATGGCATGTGATATTTTATGTTCTGTTCATTTTTCGTGAAGTTATAAGAGAAAACACGGTATATGAGCAACACCTGTTCACATGAAACATAAATGTCAAAGACATATACTTGGCTATTACTCGCTATATTTTGGTCTGTGAGTAAAACAAATAGGCTGGCTGTTTTCTTCTCTTTGAGAGCTTTCCTATGACATATGACACATGGCTATTTGATCAGTTTGATGTTTTACCGATTACAATAATATGTGCAGTGCAAAATTCTTAATCAATAATCAAAACAGAACACTTCTGATTTGTCTGCAAATTTCAAAGCACTTGTTTAGTGTCGGTAAGGTCTGCATGCATTGGAAAGTACAGCTTCTAAGCTTTTAAACTATACTTATTTTGTGTTGGTCAAGACTGTAGTTATTAATATTTTGATAAGCCCACCGAAAGGGTTAAAAAAATGTCTCTATAGAAAATTCCACAAAAGCAAACTTGGTACAAGTTTTAAACTAGAGATTTAAAAAAATTCTAATTTTTATTCCCTCTGAAAACTTTATTTGTCATTGACACATTTTCTTAATATTACATGAATTTATTTAAAATAAATACATTCATTGTTAATATCATTAATATTTTTTCATAAATGTATATTTTAAATATGGTTGCAATGGCAGTTAAGCTACACAAACGATGCCACGCCCTAGCAGGATGGCATGGTAGATTCTTGGCAAACTGGGTCACCGGGGCAGCCAAAAGAATGGGCTGGCATTGCAAGGGGCAGGCACTATTTCAATGCATAAATTAGCATGTGAACCAGAGGAACTGAAAGACACTGGCACAGGACATTAACATTCTGAGTCCCTCTTTGTTCTAATTAACAGCGCCAGTGATTGAAATGTTTCGTTGTGGCAGAGGAGCAGTGTAATATAATTTCACATATAATAATTTTATATAATTTCTGAAATACATTTTTTTTTATTTACAAATATGTATCATATAAATTATGTGTAAAACCATTTCGCTATTCAGTTTGTACCATTTGGAACAGCCTTCATGTCGTGAGCACGCCTATGATGACTAAAAATGCTGACTAGGTAGGCAGCTCACTAGGGTTTGGAATGGAGCCCAAGTAGTCAAATTTGTTTGACCTATGCTCTCTGAAACTGTTTCTATCTGGCACTATGGCCTCCTTTGACATTTTTCTTGGATCTCAAAAGCACTACTTGTTATTCCTTCATAGTACATGGTCCACGTCTCACTGAAGATCATGGTCCATTAAATAAAGTAATGGCTGTGTCAACATGCGCTAAATCTTCATGTCTTGAGAGATATTATATAAGCAAAGCAACAGGCAGTATAGGAAATTTGAACTCTCCACTTTACCACAGAGCAATTTCACCTATATAGTGCCAACAGAACCATTTTATTTCTGTGAACTGAAACAGCAGAATGATACATACATACGTTTGTTAATAGAATGTGAGATAATGCATTTGCATGTTTGTGATAATAGCTTGCTGATCTCAAGAAAACTAGTTCAAAGCGACGCTCCTCCTAGCGGAAGCGGTTCAGTTTTTCTTTAACCTCGATTTAGAGGTTAAACACAGAGGTGTTGGTTTCTAAAAAAAAAAATTAACCTCTATTCTCAGTTTCCGTATGTGTATTCTGCACTTCCTGAACTTATTCCAAAGCAGTTTATTTCACCTTCATGTACTAAACATACTGTGACATTTATGAAGATAACAGAACAGATTTTAATGGCACAACATTCCACAATATTTTAACATATTACATTTTGTAAAAAATAATATTACATTTAAATGTATATTTATAAAATTATTGTGAAATACAGATATATATATATATATATTTTCTTAAAGGAATATTCCAGGTTTAATACAAGTTAAACTCAATTGACAGAATTTGTAGCATAATGTTGATTACAAGAAAAAAAATTAACAATTCTTTAAATACAAATTTTTTTTATAAATGGAAGTTCCAGTGAGGCACTTACAATGGAAGTGAATGGGCCAATTTTTTGAGTGTTTAAATGCAGAAATGTGAAGCTTATAATTTAATAAAAGCTATAATTTTCTATTATATAATCTTGCATTAATTTTTCTGTTAACTTTTGATTTATTTGAGATGTAAATTTTTTAAAATTTTGTTTAAATCGTCGTTTTTATGGTCATTTTGGGATTTAAAGTTTACGACAGCACGTTGTCATGGCAACAAAGTTATAAAATTGGCTATAACTTTACACCAAAAAGGTTTGTGATTGCATCATATAAACATCATATTGTCATAAAATCATATTAACACAAATGTGGTTTACGTCTTGTGTTAAAACAATATTTTAAAACTTTAATTGAATTTGATTGATTGGCACCATTGACTTCCATTGTAACTGTCTCAATGTAACCCAAATTTGTGCTTTTTTTAAAAGATAAAGAGGAACTAGTCAAATATAATTTTTAAAGTAATCAAAATTATGCCACAAAGTCTGTCGATTGAAATGAACTTTCAATGAACCCGGAATATTCCATTAACACTGATTCTTACCGGGACGCAATATGCGATATGCGCATCAGCAAGGAATTATTTAGGATTCATTTGTTAAACACAATTCACCTACGTTTTGGTGCACCCTCATACTTCTGTCAATGTATGGATATTTTAAATATTTAGAAATCTAACAATTTCGTTAATTATAGCTGAAGTGTGTAATTTCTGCGCCACTATCATCAACAAACCGAATTTTCAGAAATAATAATGACATATTTTATCCCAAAGATCAGTGTTGATATTTATTTATCATTCCA